>WNGS01111181.1:49383519-49397142 GCA_020271785.1 Procambarus virginalis
GAAGCCAAACCCTGCCCAGGGGGATAAATGAGAAGAGCAAAGCTCAGGCTCCCGCACAGCTTCACGAGTAACTGCAGAGTGATCCCCACAAAACAGCTGACAGCAGGACTGCAACCAGAGCATGGCCGCGGAAGGGAGAGAAAGGAACGCAGTCCGAGAATCCCACGAGGCCCAGCCAAGTCTGAACCCAGAACAGGACCAAGTAGGACTTCTGCCAGCACACCAGGAACCTGAGCCTGGTGAGTTGGAAAAGAGTCAGATCCCTGGCTAGCAGACAAGCAGACCAGCTGGGAGACCACACCAACCAGTTATCGAGGTTGGCCAAGGTCCAAAAACCTCGCAGACGGGTACCATGACAAGAGTCAAGCGTGAAAAAACACAAGGTGCCAGATTCAAACCAAACAGGACAACGAAAGTTGTAAGCCTGTTGCCCCACCACAAAACCTAACCAATCCCTGAACCCTGGATAGAGAGAAATGCACCAATACACATCCATGAGGTCCAGGGAAAGCATCAAAGCACCAAAGGAGAATGAGCTGGACCTGAGACAACGTGTCCTTCAAAAAGGGGGATCAAGGAATTAACTGGTACAGACGAGACAAGTCCAGAATGAACCGAAGAGCTGCACAGTCCTGGATCGGAACTGGAAAAAGGCAGAATACCCAAAGGAGAGATGAAGACAGTTCGATCACCTCGCCCGCAAACCAAACCCCCCCAAAAGGAGGAAGAAATGCCAAATGCCACCGAAGACCGTAATAAATGACCCAAAGCCCAGGAGTCACGGGACCAGGAATAGAAAAAAACCAGCGTTGAATGTAATGAAACGCCATTTTCTGGGTGAGTCCCGGAGGCTCCCCGGAGCTATCCCAGGCTGATATGCTAATTTCAGACTTTGGCATCAGTCATGTGTATGGAGTTCTTAGGCCTACCGGAGACCACGGCCAGAACCGGGCCCCCTCAGAGAGGCACGGGGAGCAATGGCCTATAGAAGCCCCCGTGTGGTTGGAAGCATTCTATGTCTGCCATCGACCGGGACAGGCACCAGAAAGGTAAGCGCCCCAAAACAAACCCTATTCTGGTTAAAATTGCTACCAAAATCCGAACTAGTGGATAGAACTTCCAAACAGAAAAACAAGCAAACTAGTGTGACGTCACACGTCACCGCGCCGCTGTCTGCGCAGCTCCCCCCCCCGGGAGGGGGAAGGTGGAGCCCCAGACCTCCCACGCCGGCTATCCACCCATCAGTTCTGAGGCTGGATGTCAAGACACGTGAAAAACCGCCGACCGGAGGGAGGGAGGGTTGCCGGGGAGCCTCCGGGACTCACCCAGAAAATGGCGTTTCATTACATTCAACGCTGGTTTTCTGGGGGGAGCCCCGTCGGCTCCCCGGAGCTAACTACCCACAGAGGAAGATCAAAGGGACGGAAACGGGAGGCGGACACCACCCAAACAACCAAAACGCTAAAACCAAAGGAGCAGGAAAACACAGCGACCCGACCCCCAGAGGCAAATGCCCAAAAGGAAAAGAGCCGACGAAAAACAAACCGGAACCGAAGAGGCACTACCAACCGAGGAGAAGACAGAGCACGCTGACCAGAAACCAGGATGGTGCAAGCGGCACACGAACAGGCCGGAGGGGAAACGAAGCACAAGACAGCTTACTAAGCGGTGTAGAAGCAAGACCGAAAGCAAGCCAAAGCGACTCCGCCAGCGCCGCACAAAAAGAGAGAGAGGCGACAGTATGTGGCACGACGACGGCCCCCAACCCCACCAAAAAACCAGGCCGACGCTAACAAGAGGAACCACCTAAGAAGGTACAGGAAAAGAAGGACCGCCAAAACACCCCATACTGCCGCCAAGAGAAACACGCAGGTGGGACACCGACCACCAGCCGGAGGCGAGACCACGAGGCAGACTGAAGCAGCCCCGACAAGGCCCCTCCGAGCCCAGGAAAAGGCGGAGCCGCAAGAAGATCTCGGGCGCGACCACCGAACTCAGGTGGTACGAGGAGATGGAACGTCTGCCGAACAGACAAATCCCAAAGCAAGCAAACCCGCCAGGAGAACAAATGACGGTCCGACGCGAGACATCGCAAGACCTCAAAAACCAAGTGGCAGGGCAAGCAAGAAACCAAAGAAGGCGGAAGGGTTGCCGCCAGAACCCTACCCGAACCAAGAGGTACGAGCAACAGCAACAGACCGATACAAAGAAGCACACCACAGGACACAGGCCGAAAAAAGCCCAAGAAGCCAAGGAACACACGCAGAACACCCCTGTGGCAGAGGAGGAAAACAAGGGAACACACAAACAATGAAGTGGTGGAAACCGACCACGTCCCCAACATAGCAGCAAGTGCAGGTAAAACTGACCAAAGGAGATGCCTATTGTAACCTACTAAGTAGGTCAGGTAAGGTCGGTGTTTCCCACGAAGTTTTTTAAGGGAAACCATTATGTTTAGTATGGCACCTATGCACGGAACGAAGAAGTCAATATTGACGTAATAAAGATGCGGTGACGGGTTGGTGCAAGAGAGAACCGGATCAGCACCTCCAAGGATACCCAATCAACCAGGCTGTGACTCATACGTCGGGCAGCAAGCAGCCATGCCCAACAGCCAGCATGACCAGTCCAGGAGGCCTGGTCGATGACCGGGCCGCGGGGACGCTAAGCCCCGGAAGCACCTCAAGTTAACCTCAAGATAAGGGACCAGCGAGAAGGCGTATGCTCGCAAGGAGGTCGTGTAACAACTGCAGACCTCTGATGGATATACAGTGTTCCCCGAGTGTGCCTATGGCACCACTGCACTCCACTGGTACTATCCCGCAAGTTCTACCAGATAGGCGGGACCCAAAAGCCAGAGCGCATAAACCTTGCAAGCACAGCCAGAAGCCCTACCAGGCGAGTACAGAACCAACACCACAAACCCCCACACCACATAACACTAACAAAGGTGGGACCCCTGAATGACCCTAGCATGGGATGGACATGCACAAGAGTGGGACAGGAAGGGGTGAAAAAAGGGGACCGACACTGGTGTGCGAACGGTCTCAGTCGTACAAAAAGAGACCTAAAGAAAGACAGGCATATAACACCACATCCAGCGCCCTGCCAAAAGACGCCAGACCGCAGAAACTCACCTGGCAAACGGTGGCTCGAAGAGACACGACTCAACCGAGCCCAGAAGAACCTGGGAGCACCGCCAGGTGAAGAAGCCATAGCCGGACCTGCAGGAGAGCAAGGAAGAGGCGAAGGCGGCGGCCCACACCCATGACACAGGGGAAACCTCGGCGGCCTCCCCACAACTGGAACCCAGGACACCCCCGGAGCGAAAAGGGGCACATACCGCGGCAAGGGAGAAGAGCGAAAGGCGAAGCACTGGAGCAAAAAGACGACGAACATCCGCACTACACACCGCCCAGACCAAAACAAACTCCGCGGCGCACGCGCATGACATGCCGGCCGAAAACGCGCAACCTACCCTGCGGGAAGGCGGCAACCAAGACTACTGCACAAGAAAAGTAGCCAAAAGAGTGAGCAGGAACAAGAAAACCGGCCAAAGAAGCGAAGACAGAGCCCAAAAAGGCACGCAACCGGGCCACAAGTAGCCCAACAGGGCCACAAGTAGCCCAACCGGGCCACAAGTAGCCCAACAGGGCCACAAGTAGCCCAAGGGCCACAAGTAGCCCAACAGGGCCACAAGTAGCCCAACAGGGCCACAAGTAGCCCAACAGGGCCACAAGTAGCCCAACAGGGCCACAAGTAGCCCAACAGGGCCACAAGTAGCCCAACAGGGCCACAAGTAGCCCAACAGGGCCACAAGTAGCCCAACAGGGCCACAAGTAGCCCAACAGGTCCAGAAAGAGCCCAAACCGGGCCAAAAGTAGCCCAACAGGGCTACAAGGAGCACAACAGGACCACAAGGAGCCCAACAGGGCTACAAGTAGCCCAAACTCGCCACAAAGACGAGGAGCCGACAGACGTTCCAATAACGCGGGAAGGAGGAAAAACCTTCCCGAACCCTCGAGAACACGGAAGCCAAAACCAGTCCCGAAGGCACACAAAGGCGCATGCGCACCCGAGACCAGTAGTCATGTAGAACCCCCAAAACGGGGAAACATGACGAAAACACCGTCCCCCCAAAAAAAGGGGTGGGGGGAAACATCCACCCACAGGACGGAACCAACCGACTCAAAGGCCAAGGAACCGAGCCCGGGGAGGGGCCACGCCCAACAGCACGTACGGCGAGTGGAGAGGAAAACCCCACTCCGCGTAACCACAAGCCCCGCCGAGAGGGGGATAAAAACCCCCACGGGGTCCTATGGGGCCAAGGCCCCCCAAGTCAGCCCCTCCGCAGCCCCGGGAACCCACACAACAGGCCCCGGGGCAGAGCCGTCCCCCTAAAGCCCCGGCCGTACCAGAAAACCGGGACAGCCGTGAAAACACTAAGGAAGGGAGCCCACTGGCAGACTCTTACAACACGGCTGGAGGAACAGGCTCGAATGCCCCCGTCACTACCCCGGAAGGGGATTTCCCCGAGACTGCCCGAGTCTCAACACCACCAAACCCCGCCCTGAACCTACAGATGGTAAGGAACCGGATGCAGGCAGGAAGGGGAATCCAGGGGAAAAACAAGAACCAAAACGGGGCAGCCCCGGGGCTCCCGGGGAGTTACCACGAGAGCGTTGCCACCACCAAGGCTCAAGTGCAACGCCTCTGCTGCCCGCACCAGCTGAGCACAACTGGGTAACGAGCCATAACGAGCAACAAACTCGCAGGGCTCCGGGTCGAAGGTGTCACCGACCCCACAGGCAGCAGACGGAGGCAAAACAGAGAGTCACCCAGAGACAAGGGGTGAGCAACCCTCAAACTCGCTGGAAGCGAGGGGGGGCTCTGGGGTCACATCCATCGGACCCACGCGCCCCAGGGGTTTCCCAGGGTCCCGAGCGTTTACTATAAGAGGACTCGCGCTCAGGTAATCCCAGGCAGGGTACTGCTAACCGGCACCCAAAACTACCAAACAACTTTCTAAGAGCTGAACCCCCGGGACGTGTACACTCACGGGGACCTAGCAGGGGGTACCACCAGAAAACTCAGAACACAAGGGACACCAGGGGCAAGAACGAAGGCAGACCCCCCACCAGGTAGATAAACAAAAAGAAAAAGAAAACCCCGCAAGAGGACAGCGTACCCAAGCGGAACAGAGCCGGCCGCTATGATTGGGAAAAGACAAGCTGCACAGTACCCTGCGCCCCACCAGTGCAAAAACTGCCCCTTACTCTAAGGCGAACAAGGGAGACAGAACACCCGAGCACACAAAGAGCGGCCGAAAACCAAGCAGTAAACGGTCTAGCAGGGGCAGACCCCAAGGAACTTGTGGAAGGTGGCCCCAAGTCCCAAGGGCAGTACTTACAGGGCACCTAGGGAAGGGAACCCTAGGCGCATGCAGCCCGAGTACTGGAGAATCACTCCCGGCTCGCGCACCACCTAGAAAACAGACACCACACTCTAGGTGCAGTGCTGAAACAACCACTGGAGCCGGAGCACATAACCGGTGCCTATAGCATCAGCCGAAGAACTGATGGGTGGATAGCCGGCGTGGGAGGTCTGGGGCTCCACCTTCCCCCTCCCGGGGAGGGGGGAGCTGCGCAGACAGCGGCGCGGTGACGTGTGACGTCACA
Organism: Procambarus virginalis; assembly: GCA_020271785.1. Classification (NCBI taxonomy): domain Eukaryota; kingdom Metazoa; phylum Arthropoda; class Malacostraca; order Decapoda; family Cambaridae; genus Procambarus; species Procambarus virginalis. The sequence goes on from WNGS01111181.1 coordinate 49,389,198, forward strand.
CTAGTTTGCTTGTTTTTCTGTTTGGGAGTTCTATCCACTAGTTCGGATTTTGGTAGCAATTTTAACCAGAATAGGGGTTTGTTTTGGGGCGCTTACCTTTCTGGGTGCCTGTCCCGGTCGATGGCAGACATAGAATGCTTCCAACCACACGGGGGCTTCTATAGGCCATTGCTCCCCGTGCCTCTCTGAGGGGGCCCGGTTCTGGCCGTGGTCTCCGGTAGGCCTAAGAACTCCATACACATGACTGATGCCAAAGTCTGAAATTAGCATATCAGCCTGGGATAGCTCCGGGGAGCCGACGGGGCTCCCCCCAGAAAAGCAAGCTTTACCCCATTGCCCCGTCAACTGGGTGACTCTGAAAGGGCCGAAACGAACCCCAAAAGACCGACCGGCGTACAGAACGAACACCGCACCAACCAGACAAACAAGTCATTGGGAAGCTCAACGACTCAGAAACTGGCACCAAGGGCCAACCACGCCCAAACGAGGCACGAGCCCTGGGACCACTTTACCGGGAGGACAGGGAGCGACCCCCCTCCCTTGAGAACCAACAAAGCCAAAATAAGCCAGCTACTAGCAGAAGGCTCTGACAGAAACAGAGTAACACAATCCTCTGGGAACAATAGAGAACAAAATGGCGAAGGCTGAAGAGCCAGGGCCCCAAGTCGAATCCAAAGAGAACAAACACAACCTGTTGACATCACAGGATGACAGGTAAAAAACATAGAAACCGCCACCTTGAGGATTAGCACAAAGAGCTGCAGCAAGGCAGACAATGCTGAAGCAGCCAAGTCCAAGACCACCAATCCTGGGCCCCCACCTTGAACTCTTACATCTTCAGAAAGCCAAACCAAAGACAGCTACAAAAGACTAAAGAAATGCAAGACTGAGGCCAAATGACCATAAGTCTGAAAGTCATCAGCCACCAAAGCAGCTGAAAGAGTGGAAACCAGAGCATGAATCTGCACCAGACCAACAACACGAAGAAGCGCAGGGGCGAAGAGTAACTCGTTAAGAAACTCAAGTTAGCCGACAAAGAACACCTGCAACACCATAGGAACCTCATGCTACTCAAGCGTGCAGATACAACAAAAGCCTCGCCAAGCTCCAAGGGAGAAGAGACAGTCTGCCAGCCAGGATGACTCCGGAACAACGGAATGCACCCAAAATGAGGAGAAGAGCCAGACTGAAAAGTAGCCGGATCCAACACCGAGGCGTAAGCCGGGTCCCGCAGGAGGTAAGCGCTGAAAGCCTCCCGAACCTCCACAGGGGAAATCAGAGAGAAAGAAAATCTCTGAAAGGACATATCTGAGGAACCCAAAGGCCCCAGAAATAAGCCTGAGGAGGGAGGGGGGTTGAGAAATTCAAAAAGGGAAGAAGGGAATGAAAAAAAAAAACTTTCCCTGTGGACGAAGCCCCTGCCAGAGGGCACAAGGGTCCAAGCAGGGCAAAGGGAACCCAAGAGTTCCATGCGGACTGCCCCCCCGAGCCCCAACAATCACTGGATGTGATTATCGATAATCACTCAGTTTTACTAGAGTTGGATGCAACAAAGGCTATAGGCCCAGATGGAATCTCCCCTTGGATACTGAATGCAGGAGCAGAAGCATTGTGCCTGCCACTCTCCATAGTGTATAACAAATCACTGGCAACAGGGGAACGGCCAGAAATTTGGAAAGTAGCTAATGTAGTCCCACTATACAAAAAAGGGGATAGACAGGAGGCACTGAACTACAGGCCAGTGTCCCTAACCTACATACCATGCAAGCTGATGGAGAAGATTGTGCGAAGAAAGCTAGTGGAACATCTGGATCGAAAGAACTTTATAACACGGCATCAACATGGGTTCAGGGATGGCAAGTCCTGCCTCACAGGGTTAATTGAATTCTATGACCAGGCAACAAAAATCAGGCAAGAATGAGAGGGGTGGGCAGACTGCATATTTTTGGATTACCAGAAAGCCTTTGATTCAGTACCACACCACAAGAGGCTAGTGAAAAAGCTGGAAATGCAGGCTGAGTGAAAGGGAATGTACTCCATTGGATAAGGGAGTACCTAAGCAACAGGAGACAACAAGTCACTGAGGGGCGAGGTCTCAGATTGGCGAGACATCACCAGTGGAGTCCCGCAGGGGTCAGTCCTTGAACCTATACCGTTTCTGACATATGTAAATGATCTCCTAGAGGGTATAGACTTGTTTCTCTCAATGTTTGCTGATGATGCAAAAATTTTGAGGAGGATTGAAACAGAGGATGATAGGAGGAGGCTACAAGATGCCCTAGACAGACTGAATGAACGGTCCAACAAATGGCTGCTAAAATTCAACCCAAGTAAATGCAAAGTAATGAAACTAGGCGGTGGAATCAGGAGGCCAGACACAGGATACAGAATAGGAGATGAAGTACTTAATAAAACGGACAGAGTGAGAGATCTAGGAGTTGATATCACACCAAACCTGTCTCCTGAAGCCCACATAAAAAAGAATTATGTCTGCGGCATATGCGAGGCTGGCTAACATCAGAACAGCCTTCAGGAACCTGTGTAAGGAATCATTCAGAATCTTGTACACCACATATGCAAGACCAATCCTGGAGTATGCGGCCTAAGCATGGAGCCCGTACCGTGTCAAGCACAAGACAAGGCTTTATGACACTGAAAGACAGAGGAGTAAGGGGAGACATGATCATTACCTATAAAATCCTCAGGGGAATTGACAGGGTAGACGAGGATAAACTATTTAACACTGGTGGTACGCGAACAAGGGGACACAGGTGGAAACCGAGTACCCAAATGAGCCACAGGGATGCTAGAAAGAACTTTTTCAGTGTCAGAGTAGTTAATAGGTGAAATGCATTAGGCAGTGATGTGGTGGAGGCTGACTCCATACACAGTTTTAAATGTAGATATGATAGAGCCCAGTAGGCTCAGGAATCCGTACACCAGTTGACTGACAGTTGAGAGGCGGGACCAAAGAGCCAAAGCTCAACCCCCGAAAGCACAAATAGGCGAGTACTGACAAAGGGCCTGGCGCAGAGCCCTCATCCACACCCACTACCCCAGAAGGAAAGGCTTCAAAGAAGGGAGTCTGCTGGGTCGACTCAGAAGCCTCGGCGGAAAAGAGGGGCTCAACCACCTCCGTGCCCACATTGGAAGGGGCAGCCCTTAAAACCACCCGAGCCTTGTCCCAAGCTAAACCCCGTTCCAACTCCGAAACCTCAGACGGTTGGGAGCCGGCAGCAGGGGTGGAAAAGGGTGGGAAGGAGGAACAGGGCAAATCACGCCCACATGGGTAGAAAAAGGAAAGGAAATGACCAAATCCCCCAAAGCCGAGTCTCTAAAACCCAAGCGAGTTACCTTCAGGGCCTCCAACCCGACCAGTTGCAAGAAGAACCGATCATGTAACGTGGCCGCTGCCTGATCCCTGAAATCATCAGATAATGTTTGAGAAATTGGAGCACAAGCGGGGAACAAATCCCTCAAGACCCCCGGGACTAAGGTGTCACCCCGACCCAACAGGCAGCAAGACTGAGGCAGAACGAATGATCGTCTCCGTAAGGCAGAGGCGAAGGACTACCCTTCAATTCGCCCAAGGTGAGAGCTTGGAAGTACCACCATGGTACAACCGAGCCCACAGGGGTTTTCCAGGGCCCGTAGAGTGAATAAGCCTTACGGTAAGCCCAGGCACAGGGGGCAAGCCAAGCCGGTAAACCCTGCCTGAAGCAGGCAAATCGACAGCAAGTAGCAGTTGTGAAACCTTGGGGCAACAGAGGAGGACTATCACCACAACCTAGACTAATCCTAATAAGGAGCTAGGCAGACCTCCATTGCCACAACAGGCTAAAATACCAAACTGAAAACAAAAGAAAAACCCTCGAAATCTCACAAAAAAGCAAACTAGCAGCCAGAGAGAAACATCGGCCACCACGTGATAGTAATGCCTGCACAAGGTTTTAGTGTGCCCCACCAGCAAACAAAGAAAAACAGAAAAAGACAGACAAGACAGAAAGCCCAAGACCCCCGACATCCCAAGGGCGAGAACAACCACATGCAAGGAAGCCCCTTAACGGGGTGTGATTCCTGAATGTCCCCGGGAAAATAACCCTGAGATGTAAGGGCAGCACTTACAGAGCACCTAGGGAATGTGACCCTAAGCACATGCTACTCCAGTACTCTAAACTCCTGGCAACACACAAACACCCATTTTTAAAACACTGCCACAAGGGCAAAACACCAAAGAAAATGGGAATATAAGAGCCAGAGCGACCACTTGGCACAACATCAAAGAACTAAATTGGTGGGTTCCTAAACTGCCCTCCCCCCCTGTGGAGGTGGGGGGGGGGGCTAGTTGGATGAAGTGTTGCTTGTTTTTTTTTTTTCTGGGGGAGTGCTTTTGCTTTTTTTGATTATGGAGCTCGCAATTTTTAACCAGACAATTTTGATTCTGTGTTGATTTGCCTACCTTTCTGGGTCCTTCCCTGGTCGATGGCAAAATATGACATTCTTTAAATGTAAGTGATCCTAGGCCATTGCTCCTTGTGCATCTCTGAAGGGGCCAGGTTCTGGCTCATTGTCCCCGGTAGGCAACAAAGAACTCTGCAACTGATGACACTCAAGTAGTATGGCACTTTATCAGTAAGATAACTTCAGGGAGCCAACAGGGTTCCCCACAGAAAATTTAGCAGGACTTGCTTTATCTCACCTGACTGTCCTTAACAATGCTGGTCATGTCTTGCTGAATGGATGAAGCTATCCCAAAATCAATAAGTTTCACCATTCCGTTGAACAAGAGGAAATTGGCTGGCTTCAAATCAGAGTGAATGATTCCTGTAAATAAAATGTTATCAGTGAAATAAATACATAAAACAAATTACAAATTGCCTTTAAATTTTTTAAATATTGTACTCTACCATAAGTCACTAGGTGGCTAAAAAAAAAAAAAAAAAGCTACAGTGGGGAGTTGTAAGAAAACTAACCAATTTCATACTGCAATACTTTTCCAATTTAAACCTGTTTTGTTAACCATTCCAGACTAGCATGGAAGAGTAGACGCCTTCAATGAGTAATATCTGAGTGCCCTGTTTCACACACACTGTCAGCATTCACTGCTCCACCAGGCATTCTAACCATAAAAATACCTTCTGTAATTAATCAATACTGTCACCCGACAAAAAAAAAACTGTATTAAATGTAACAAAATGCTCCTTTCTCGGCAAGCCCTGGTGGTACCCTGAAGCTAACCTGCAGAGATGTCACCCTATCTATACACACTCGCATAAATCTTAGAAGCTCTGTTGGCCTACTGGGAATCTAGAGCTAGAATCTGGCCCCCCTAACAGAGGCACAAAGAGCTAGAATCTGGCCCCCCTAACAGAGGCACAAAGAGCAGGGGAATTGCTATGCTCATCCTCAGCAGAACACACCCACAAAAGCAGACGAGACATTACACAGAACTGCATTGTTCCTGAACACAAAGCACTGAAACAGCAAACAGATACTGCAAAAGAATCACTCAAAATGCAATAGTTCATTCGGACCTGGCTACCAAACACCCCTAGTGTACATGTGCAGGTACATGTCACGCCTGGCAGCTAAAATCGCGATGGACCTCCACCAGTTTCCTCTGGCTTCATCCTGGCCAGGCATAGTTCACCATCTTTCGGGTCCCAACATCACCTGACCAGGTGGTCAGTCTGAAGCTAATGAACCACAGACATACCTGGTAGGTGGGGGGGGGGAGTCGGGGAATCACTGGGGCTCACCAAGAAAGGGGCATTTCTTTTCAAAGCTGGTTTTCTGGAGGTGCCCATTGGTGGCTCCCTGAAGCTAATAACAAAGGAGAACACATGACTTACCAGGGAGGAGGAGAGGCAGCAAGCATAAAGTTTCATAAAAACACTGGACCAGAAAATATGGTCCAGGCATAGAACACAGGCCTGACTGGGAAGAGGGGTGCCACCAAACAAGCAATGCACCCCCCCCCCTTCGCCAGACCAACCAAGCATCAATTACCCCACAGACCCCTCTGAAAGCTAGCCGTCATTCTTCACCAGAAAGTAAGGAGAAGGTTGAAAACAAATCACCCATTATAGCGAAAGGGGAAAAAAATCTTGCCTCCAGATAAGAGCCTGAAGCTCCCTAACCCTATAGCCAGAGGCAGCAGCCAACAAAAACAAAGCTTTGAGAAAGATATTATGAGCCGAAGGGAAAACCATAAAACAAGGCGTGGAGAGGAAGACCAAGACCCGGTCAAGAGACCAGGACAGATCAGGAGGAGCACGAGCTGACTGGAGATGACAAAACACACTAGGCAAATGGCAGAATGGTACTGAGGAAATGTTGTTGCCGGATGCAAGCACATAAATGAACTGGAAAATGTGCAACAGCATGCTACAAAATGGCTTCTGGAACTGAAAAACAAGAGTTCCGAGTAGAGACTAGAGGCGTTAAACATGTCAAAACGAGAACATGGAAGAAAAAGAGGTAATATGATAACCGCTTACAAAATACTAATAGGAATAGCCCAAATTGACAAAGAGAAACCAGCAACTTCACAAACAAGAGGATACTAAGGCCAGAGGTCAGCAATTTCTCCAGCTTTGAAAGGGGCTGTTATTGTGCAAAAGTATTCCACTCTAGAGAGTACTAGCATCTTGAAAAGTATCATTGGTACAGCATTTCTTATTTTGCTGGGTTCTAGTCATTTGCTGGATTTGCTATTTGCTGGGTTGCTATTTTGCTATTTGTTATTTGCTGGGTTCTAGTCTACAAGGTTGTAGTTATCCAACCTGTTATTTTTCTTGAGTTGTGATGTCTACTTTATTGTGTTCTTTAAAGGTAGGGTCTTCCAATATGATTACACCCAAATCCTTTACATTGCATTTACATCCTATGGCATGATTTGACTGGGTTTTATACGTAGTTTCCATTTTTATATTTTCATTTTTTCCATAGTGCAGGAGCTGGAACTTATTTTCATTAAATACCATATTTCCTGTGGCCCATTGATAGACTTGATTTACATCAGTTTAGAGGTTTGCTGTGTCCTCTAACCTCAGCACTAAGTTACCAGATCATAGGGCTATCCCAGATCAAAATCACTCCCCCACACACAGTTCATGCAATGTAGGTCCAACTTCCACAGGGCTCAAAATGGTTGTCAGTAAGCCGTCTCTTTGTGACGGTAGTTCCTTCATAATTCCAAATACTGTACCCAGCTGAGAGTTCCTCTGCTGACTGGTTGTTCTATTGTCCTGTACACCTGGTGTGCCATAGTATATATCACTCTCTTAACTTTTATTTCCTGACAATTATGTTTATATTTCTGGAAAAGTTGGAGTGGCCAGTGACAAGTGAGTGCCTGAGAAAAGAACTGATTAAGGTTGCTGGATGGGCGAGTCCCTTCAGACAAAAGGATTCCATTCGTATGTGAACTATTTCTTCAGGTGGGTATGGACATCAGGCCTGATAAGAGATTGCAATTAGTGCGAGGATGGACTCCCAAGATTCATCTTTAATATTTCCTCCATTCACAATTAAGCTCACCAAGATCAGCATTTTGGAGATCCCACAGTTCACATCTATATGTGATTTGCACATATTTCTAGTGCAACTGTCTTCTCAAAGCACTGGTTTAGGTTTGCACTATCTCCTCTTCTTCCCATCATAGTTCTGCAAGGTCTTGGTTTGTTTCCAGTTAATTGGTTTGTCATTAAAATTGAATTTGCTGAATTCTTCTTCTATTGAATCCAAGACTGGCTGCACATTGCCCATGCCAGTCTTAACTTCAATTATGTTGTGACTGGAGTAATGTATATTTGTAAAATGATGTCCCTAATCAGTTGATCATTATTTGTAAAACTAAGTTCTAGATTTGTTTTCTAGTTGGTTCTACTGTTTGCTGGTTTATATTAAGGCAAACACAGTATCGTACACCTGCAAGAGGTCA
>WNGS01111181.1:49397242-49412796 GCA_020271785.1 Procambarus virginalis
GATCCACGTCCGGAGTCTGGCTATGTCGCCAACTGAAGGAGTCGTCGTCGACTGTCCATTCCGTGGAAAGGGGAAGAAAACGAGACAAGCCGTCTGCCAGGAGAGCCAAACTCCGAGAACTCAGCAGACGAGTCACCCGGAGCGACCAGCCTCAAAGAGCCAAGGACCGCATCGAACTCTCTTGGTTCAGGCAATGAACCACCGGGGAGCAGATAGACCCGAGTAAAATATACCACACGCAAAGACTCGAGGAGAAGATCAAACCAGCCATGTGATGTACCAGACCGATCTGCTGAAAGAGGCGGAGCCGTGGAAAAATCTTCCGGTTCGGACACCGAGCAAGCAGCCCCTGAAACCAAGGCTGGGCCGGCCACCATGGGGCTAAGAGGACTACTCTCCCTTGGTAAGTCTCCAAGCGAGTCAGCACTTGGAGCAACAGCTGAACCGGGGAAAAGAGGTACAAGAACCCCCACCTTGACCAATGCTGCTGAAAGGCATCAACTCCGACGACCTCGTAATCGGGGAAGGGCGCCACACATTTATGAGAAGGCGTCGCAACAACACCGACGCAAAGAGGTCCACCTCTGGACACCCGAAAGTCTGGCAGAGCCAACTGAACGAGTCGGCGTCGACCGTCCATTCCGTCAACAGAGGAACGAACTGAGACAGGCCGTCCCCCAGGATGTTGGACACCCCCCAAACGTGAACTGTCAGGAGAGCCAAACTCCGAGAACTCGGCAGACGAGTCACCCAAAGCAACCAGCCCCAAAGACCCAAGGACTGCATCGAACCCCCTCGTCGATCCGCGGGCAACACGAAATCTCTGAAGAGAAAACCACACCGCCGTGAACTCCTGCACCATGCTGTGGGATGGAAAGAAGGACGGACCCCACCGCCCGTGGCCGGCCTGGTGAACTGGTCGTAAAGCCCCAGCCAAGAGACGACACGCTTGGGTAGGTGCCAAGGCACTGAACCCCGAAAAACCCAAAGAGGAAGCTGGCATTGCAGCAACCACTGCAATGTCCCTGGGGGTCAAACGCAGTGATAGCGTAAGAGGCGGAAGGGATGTTCTTGAAGGAACCAGAACAGCCGACGAAGTCAAACCCGACCCGGCGGGTAGACCAACATCACAAAGTTCAGGCTCCAGCACAGACCCTCGAGCAACTGCCGGGTAACCTGGAGCCCCCCAGAAAATGGCAAAGGCGGGACCGTAGGCGAAGCAGAGATTCCGGAGGGATCCGTAGGTGAAGCAGGGGCTTCCGAAAGGAAGCAGTCCGAGAGTCCCAAACAAGACCGAACAAGTCCGAACCTGGGAGGGGACCAGATGGGATTTCCTCCAGTTCACCAAGAACCTGAACCCGGCGAGCTGGGAAAGAACCAAATTCCTGGCGAGCAGACAAGCAGACCAGCTCTGAGCCCATACCAGCCAGTCGTTGAGGTAGGCCAGCACCCGAACACCTAAAGACGCAGACGCACTAACACGACCCGTGTTAGGCGTGTGAAAATGTGAGGTGCCAGGTTCAACCCGAATGGGAGACAACGAAAGCAGTAACTCTGACACCCCCACAACAAAACCAAGACCGAGCCAGTCGGGATGTGCCAATACACGTCCTGGAGGTCCAGGGACGCCATCCAAGCGCCCAGCTCTAACAGAAGCCGGACTTGGGACAGCGTAGTCATCCGAAAGGAGGGGCAATGAACCCAGAGGTTCAGACGGGACAAGTCCAGAATGAACCGCAGGTCCGCACAGTCCCATTTCTGGACTGTGAACAGACTGGAAACCCACCTGAGAGACGTCGTCATTTTGACCACGCCCGAGCGAACCCACTCCAAGACGACTTGACAGATCGCAGAGAGAGGCCTGCCCCATCACGCCTGACCCCCCCCCCCCCCCGAAAGAGGAGGGGCCACCCAATGCATGCCGATGGAAACGACCCGAAAAGCCCACAAATCCTGAGACCAGGCGTGAGCGAACACAGCAAGCCTCCCCCCCCCCACCATTACCTCGTCAATGGGACGAATCGCGAAATGGCTGGCGCCCCTTATGAGAACTTGCTCTTCACTCAGAGCGAACACCGCGTTGGCCAGATGAAGACGGTTCCGAAGGTGGCGCCGGCTCCGAAACTAGCACCAGTGGCCTACCCCGACGAGCGGAACCCCAAGTCCTGGTACGACCCCTCCGAGAAGGCCCCCCTCAGGACCCCCGGAGAACCAACAAATCGGACATCAGACGACAGCTAACTGAAGCTGCCTGCAGATACTGTGCCACTGCCGAATCAGCAAACAGCAAGGAACAGAAAGGTGAAGACATTCTAAGAGCCAGAGTCCAGGCAGATTCCAGGGAGGAAGCCAGCACTGCCTGCCGACACGTGAGCTGGGAGGCATAAAACAGCGACACTGCATCCCGCAGGAACGGCGCAAACATCTTCAACAAGGCAGACGACAAGCGAGCCACCGAGCCCAAGGCACTGGATCCAGGAACGGCCTCAAGCGCCTCCACATCCTCTTCCAGCCAGTCAACAGACGGCTCCAGGAGGGAAAAGAAACACAAGGCCGAAGCCAGGAGGCCATAAGCATGCAAATCCTCAGCAACCTGCGCAGCTGAAAGGGAGGGCACCTGCACATGAAGCTGCACAACACGAACATCCCAAGGCTGGGCAGGGGCAAACAAGCACTCATTGAGGTGCTCAAATTCGCCCCCTCAGGAAAAACTGGACCACCGTCAACGCCTCACGCCACTCAAGCGTGAGGGAATGACAGAAGGTATGCCACGCCACCAAAACAAAAACGGGACAGTCTGCTAGCCAGGATGACTCTGGAACCTCATAAAGAGATGCAGTAGGGAAACGAAAACCCAAACCTGAACAAAGACAGATCCATAATAGAGGCATAATCCGGGTCGCGCAGGAGGTAAGCCACAAAGGCCTCCCACACCACATGAGGCTGGATGTGGGAAGCGGAACACCTCCGGAAAGGCAGGACCGAAGCACCCGAAGGGACACTGAGCTGAACCCAGGGAGGGGCAGACACAAAATCCAATTCGTACGCAGAGGGGGAGAAGGAAACCCCCACTACTTGTAACAGTAAGCCCCGCTCACAGGGTAGAAAAACCCAGGCGAGGTCTAATGGGGCCCAAGGCCCCGAAGTCAGCCCTCCCTCGCCCCGGGATCCTTCACATCAGAACCCGGGGCCGAGTCATCTCCCAAAGGCCGGTGCAGCTGTAAAAGCCAGAAGGAAAGGGCCCACTGGTCATACCCTGATGCTCCTGCAAGGAGAACCGACTCGAATGCCTCTGTTGCCACACTGGAAGGGGCATCCCACAAGATCGTCCGAGTGTCAAGACCATCTAAACCCTGCCCCGATTCCAAAACCTCTCAGACGTTTCGGGTTTGGGGGGGGGGGGTTTAGATCGAACCACAGCAGGGAAAAGGACGACAGAGGCGCGGACAGAACCAAGGCTGAAGCGAACACCCCAAAGTCCGGGTCCCTATAAGCAAAACGGGGCAGACTTGGGGCTTCTGGCGCAGCAACCAATCTAGCGCGTTTCAACAACCTAAACCTAACATGCAACGCTTGTGCCGCCTGTACCCGAATAATGTCATCAGTAGATTGGGTAAACTGAGTAACCAGCAAGCAACAAAACTCACAGGACTCTGGGTCGAAAAAGTAACCACCCCAACAGGCAGCGTGACGGAGGCAAAAACAGTGCAAGTTGCCAAGACAAGAAAACAGAGTAACCCTCGAACTCGCACAAAGTGGGGCGGGACTCGGGGTCACATCCATCGGACCTGCGCGTCCCTGTGGGATTTCCCAGGGTCCCGAGACGGAACTCACGCTCAGGGAAGCCCAGGCAGGGTACTGAACACTTTCGTGCTTTCGGCGAAGTGAAAAAAAACATACCCTATGTGCTTTCGGCGTTTCGCGCGCCTAAGCGGTAAGACCGAAAAGTGCATACTCTTTTTACTGTCCTGACACTAATTGTAGCCGTACGTATTTAAATTTGGTATCACTGTGTTCGCAATAGAATTGTCTATAAGAACATACCTATAAAATGCCGCCAAATCATAAGGCATATCAACACCAAATAAAAAACTATTGACATCACTTGCCGAGAGCGCCAAACAGCAACAAAATGTTTCCACTCTCTTAATGATTGTGAAGCCCACAGTTGTCCTACATCATTAATGTTGGTATCATTGGAATCGCAATAAAATTATCTATACGGACATATGCATATAAATATAGAATCAATGTCACAACCGACCCACAAGAGTGTGGGAAGTGGCTGAAGTGTTACCTGCGGCGGCATATCGGCGAAACCGCATCGAAAAGTGTATATTCAATTCACTGTCCTGACATTATTTTTCGATGTACGTATTTAATTTTTGTACCAATGCGTTTGCAATAGAATGTTCTAGAAGAACATAAGTATAGACCGTCACATAAGGATACGTTCGACCGGCAACAAATATAAAAACTACGTCGATCATACTCGTCGTGTCAATAATACAATTGTTTTACCACGATGATTCACTGCCATGCCGTTTTCTTTAATAAGCTCTTCGGTTATTAGAAAAAACGTAAATTTCATGGCGAACATTTCTAAACTATCCCCAACAAAATCGGATAGAAAATGGAATTTATACAAATATTTTATCGCTCGACGCAGGCATCGTCCAACTAGCAGAACCGTGAGAAAAATAGTGGACGAAAACGTTCGCAACCGAAGCACGAAAGTGTTAACCGGTGCCCATGTCTACCAACAACTTTCTAATAACTGAACCCCCGGACGTGTACACTCATGGGGACCTAGCAGAGGGGGTACCACCTGAATAGATGAGTACTCAGTACACAGGGGCAATAACCAATGCAAACACCCCCACCAGGTAGGCAAACAAAAAGAAAAAAAACCAGCAAGAGGACAACGTAACCAGGCGGAACAGAGCCAGCCGCTATGAATGGTAAAAACAAGCTGCACAGTACCCTGCGCCCCATACCAGTGCAAACTGCTCCTACGCTAAAGCAAACAAGGGAGACAACACCCTAGCACACAAAGGGCGGCCGAAAATCGAGCAGTAAACGGCCAAGCTGAGGCAGAACCCAAGGAACTTGTGGAAGGTGGCCCCAAGGGCAGTACTTACCGGGCACCTAGGGAAGGGAACCCTAGGCACATGCAGCCCGAGTACTGAAGAAATACTCCTGGCTCGCGCACCATCGAAAAGACAGTGACCACACACAAGGCACAAAGCTGAAACTAAGTCAGGAGCCAGAGCACATGACCTCTGCCTAGTGCATCAGCCTCAGAACTGGGGTGTGGATTGCCGGCACGGGGGTCTAGGGGTTCCCCTTTTCCCTTCCCAGGGAGGGACGAGCTGCACCGACAGTGGCGTGGCAACGTGTGACGTCATGCTCGTTTGCTCGTTTCTGTTTGGGGAGTTCTGTCTATTAGTTCAGCTTTTTGTAGCAATGTTCACCAGTGCCGGTTGGCCGAGCGAACAGCACGCTGGACTTGTGATCCTGTGGTCCTGGGTTCGATCCCAGGCGCCAGCGAGAAACAATGGGCAGAGTTTCTTTCACCCTATGCCCCTGTTACCTAGCAGTAAAATAGGTACCTGGGTGTTAGTCAGCTGTCACGGGCTGCTTCCTGGGGGTGGAGGCCTGGTCGAGGACCGGGCCGCGGGGACACTAAAAAGCCCCGAAATCATCTCAAGATAACCTCAAGATAACCATAATAGGGGTTTGTTTTGGGACGCCTACCTTTCTGGGTGCCTGACCCAGTCGATGGCAGACATAGAATGCTTCCAACCACACAGGGGTTTCTATAGGCCATTGCTCCTCGTGCCTCTCTGAGGGTGCCAGGTTCTGGCTTGTGGTGCCTGATAGACCAAAGAACTCCATACACATGACTGATGCCAAAGTCTGACATTAGCAATATCAGCCTGGATAGCTCCGGGGGAGCCGAAGAGGCTTCCTCCAGAAAAGTTATATTTTTTCACATTGGAAACCCTACATCATTGAGCACTAAAATTTTCTATATGTAAGTTACTTCACGTCCTCTACATTCCCACCAAATTTAATGAAAATCTGAGATGATTTGGTTTGAAAAGTCCACTTTTGTGATTATTTGGATTGGAATGAGCCTAAACTAGGAATGATGAGCTGGCTAACATTTCCTTACAACACCCAAGTCCTAAGGATGGCCAACATTTATCATAGAAAAGAAAGGGAACTTGGATGACTGGCATGCTAGAGAAGGCGAGACATTAACACTTGCACATCACCAACAACAATGAACATGGGATGTTTGACGCCAACTGGCGGCTTAGTACGTACACACCGGGGTTGCCGTTTCTTGTGAACCTTTTTGTTTTGGGCAATTCTTTTGCAGAGTCTATTGGGTGTTTCAATGGTATGCTTTCATGAAACAAATTGTTGTGTTGTATAGCTTCCTTTGTTTTCTAGGTGCTCTCTTAGCGAGGGGTGACTGTAACAATCCCCTGCTCCCTGTGCCTCTGAGTGAGTCAGGTTCTGGCTCTGGTAGACCAATAACATTCCCATGACTGATGTGGCTAAGTATTAGGACGCTAGTATACTGGCAACAGTTTCAGTGTCACCAAGGGGCTCCCCTAGAAATTACATATTTACTATTAAAAACACAAATGTTTCATCAAATACTGTACAAACATACTTTTTAATTGTTCTCCGTTACCAAGTACAGTTCAGTACAGTACAGTAGTCAAGGGTTACAAGAAAGAAAGATAAACTGACAGCCTCAATTAGGACTTTTAATCCAATAAAAATCAGTGAAGTAGTGCTATACACCATTTGTTTACATACCCTTCAGTTTCTGTAAACGTATCAAACTGCCTAAATGGTTGGAAATGCTACAAGAAATATAGATAAAGAAAGAACTACAACAATACACTACCACACCTCATAGACTTTGCTGGATCCTCCTCGTCCAATCAGCTCCAGCTTCAGGTATTGTTTTCCATTGACAAAAATATGATCAATTTGCCTCAGCATTTCAGATACTGGTGATGTGGTCTTAGGGTTGGCTTCCAATTCTGTGGTGTGTGTATGAATTTGTTGAGTGGATGCTTTGGAATGTTCTCTATTCTGTAGGATTCCCTTAACACTGCCAGATACACTTCTATTACTAGACACGTCTTGTTGAATATTTTTACATGTCTGTGCAATTCTTTCAGATCCTGTTTTGAGTTTAGCACCTACTGCTGTCATAGAGAGCTGACCTTTCAGAGGCTCAGTGTTTCGTGAAGACTTTGAAAGATTTTTATGTCGTAAACTTGTCTGTGTTGTGCTATGGTGTAAAATTGATGATAGCCCAGTGCGCTCTAAACGAACTGATGATGATCCGGTGTGCTGCAAATCGTCTGGCGAAATATTTTTTATTTTGCCACAATCGGGACTTTTGTGTCGAGCACCGTCAATAGTCACACAACTCAATCCTTCCGTTTTTATTGAGGTCTCCAAAGAACCAATGCAAGGTACCGACATGGCAGAATCGGTTGGAGAAACCGTTATGGATGCACTGGTGCTAGACATTGAGCTTGTGCTAGAAATAACTTCTTGTTGGGTAGTGGTTACAGAGGTTTCAGAAGATAAGCATTCTCTAGTTGTTACAAGGTTGTGTATCTTAACAGAAGGGCAGGCATTGGCCCCTTCTTGCAGCCACACTGGAACTTTATTCTTATTTTCTGCAAGGCAAGTTTGCATTGGTGGCAAAACATTTTCTTGCTTGTTGCATTGTGAATTAATGTTTGTTTCATCTTCCTTCAAGACATCTTCATTGTCAATTGGTTTCTTTGTAGTTTTGGAAATACTGTATAATTGAGAACAAAAACCAGGTTCTAAGTCTCGCTCATTTTCACCTGCATTTCCATGCTGAGAACTTTTCAAAGATTGTAGCTGATCTTCATTCCTGCTAACCTCAGAAGCTTTACATAGCAATTCTTTGTCAACATTATTGAGAGAGGTATAATATCTTCTGCTAATTTTGTCAGCAAGAGCAGCACCAGGATTAGTGTTTTCCTTATCTATAGCATTACTGATGCTCCTAAAACTTGAGCTAAATGGGCCTCTGGCTGATGAGATAGACCTTTCTGTTTCCAGATAAGGAATCCTGTTTGGAAATGATTTGCTGCTAATCTCTGAAGCAGAGCGAGAATGCTTAAATTTACTGGTGGGCAAGGATCCATCGTGCACTCCATGAGTGGCCAAACCTGACCTATCTTCATGGTAGATGGGGAGCCTGTTGCTGGACACACTGGCTTTGTCTTGCTTCACACAGCTGCTGCTTCCCCATGCACCCTGGAGGAGGCCAGACTTCAGCTCTTCTGTTTTCACCTGCAACAAAAAAACACAATGTAATAGCTCTTAACTGGCCTGGTCTCTCAAGATTTTCCTGTTAAAAATGCAGTGAAATAGCCTAAAAATCATCAAAACCCAGACTAATGCACCTAGTTCAGAGCCCATATTCATTACTCCCTAAAAACTTTTTTTTAAGTTTTCCTAACCACTGCAATTTTTACACTGGGGTTAATTGTATAAAAAATGTAGTGTTCAATAAGAGGATAGGCTGCTTGAGTAACTAGTGACACATTTACAAGTCTTTACTGTCAACAAGGGAAATGTTTCATGCATTTGTAAATGTAAATGTTGTTATAGTAGTGTGATCAATGAATACTAGCTAACTGGGATTTGTAACATAAATGAACTTCCTCAAGTATTGCTTGTAATTGTGACTACTGGGATTACTCCTGCCAATATTATGTTTATCAATTTTAATGTGACTATGCTAATTTGTTCAAGATTATAAGACATGGCCCTATAATAATTGGGATCCTCCAAGCACCTTTCCACACAAGCTTGCAATATTTTAAGGTAATACATAATTCTCAAGATTTCACATTAACCCCAATTTTGTTTAATAAAAAAATGTTCATAAGGAAGGTTATTCCTAATGGGGGACATCTAATAAATATTATTTGTACATTATGTCAAGGTTGGTTTTCTTGACTATCATACTTGTGGCTACGTTGTTGAGTTAGTGGCGGTAGCCACAACAACTGTGTTCGTCACACTTGAAAATTACCCGTACTAGCAGTAACACCAAAATCTAACAAGAATATTTCGTTCAAAATCTTATCTTTTAAACATTTTGTTTATATAAGGGGTCTCTTACTGCAGTTGGCTTCATCCTCGACTCACAATCGGGAATCCTGGGTTCGATTCCCAGGTCAGACAGAAATAGTTGGGCATGTATCATTTGACTTAATGCCTAATTTAAATTTGTCAAACTATCCCCCCTGCTTGCCTTAAAGTCTATTGTATCTGCACTCGTTCCAGGAGTTTTCTTTACAAGGTCTTCGTGCAATACCCTGGCTTTCTCACAAATGATGGCCTCCGAAACACTATCACCCGCTAACTCCTTGTTGTGTATCCAAATTAATAACTTTTTCACATCCTCAAGTATTTGTGGTCTTTGTTTCGCGATTGTTGATACGCCTTTTGCCACTTTAGCACTCGTAATGTCCTTTTTCTTGGCAAGTATAGTGNAAGGAAATTCAACAGGAGAAACAGCTTTTGTCAGCACAGATGGAGGAAGTTGCACAGGGAATAGAACAGTGCAAGAAAGATATGCAACTCACTTATGCGCAAGTGGCCAAGGACAAGGAAAAAATAGAAGAAGCAGTAAAAGAAGTCAAACACTGCAGCAACCAAGATAAAACAAACATTAGGCTAGAAGTGAGAAAAGAATTGGCATCTAACCCAAAGTTGGTGCAAAACACAGTTGATCGGAGTAAGTCCCTGATCATTTTTGGATGCAAAGAAAAGGAGATAACATCTAGGTCAGAAAGAGCTGTAGAAGAAGCAAAAGTAGTAGATAAAATTGTTGGCCTCGTGGAAGGTCTTACAACCAAAGAGAATGTGTGCGACTACAGGAGAATAGGCAGATATGTAAAAGGGAAAGATCGACCTTTGAGGATCACCCTAAACGGTGCCAAACAGATGGAAGAAGTACTAAGGAATGCCAGAAATTACAAAGCGTTGAGGATGGGAAAGGGTGGTCGTTAAGACGAGATCTTTCAAAAGAAGATAGAGAGAAGCTGAAACTGAACCTCGCCGAGGCAAAACGTTTAAATGAGAGCAGGAATGAAGAAGAAATCAATTCTTTTTTCTACAAAGTGATAGGGGTAGGCAGACCAGTAAAGTGGTACATAAAAGCAAACCAACAAAATCATTAGAGAAAGGGGAGTGAAAAATAAGAAGATGGGGAACAAGTTCCTGAAGATTGCATACACCAACATAGATGGAGTAAGGTCAAAGATACTGGAGTTAAGTGATATAATACAGCTGCAGACACCAGACATTGTTGCACTCACGGAGACAAAACTTGAAGATGTTATTTTAAATGAGGTCATATTCCCAAGGGGCTACTCAATTTGGAGACGGGACAGAAAAATTAGGAAAGGCGGTGGCGTTGCTGTGCTGGTGAAAGAACACCTAAAGGTGAACGAAATAATGACTACCAATCCACAAGAAGTTGACATAATAGCACTAGAGATCTGCCATGAGGATGATAAACTAGTGATCATAAATGCATATAGTCCACCGCTAAGCAGCACATGGTCAAAGGAGGAGCTAGATAGTAAACGAGAAGGTCTTATAACGATAATGAGAGAGATCATAGCGAGAGCGGATAACGATAGTTCACGACTGTTGATAGTCGGCGACTTCAACTTGAAATCCATAGACTGGGAAGCATATGAAGCTAAAACAGAAGATTTCTGGACCTGTAAATTTGTAGACCTCATCCTGGAAACATTCTTGTATCAACATGTTAAACAAGCTACGAGGATGAGGGAAGGTGACGTTCCCTCCATGCTAGATTTGATATTTACCAGGAAGGAGGAAGAAATATTGACATTCAGTACCTTCCTCCCTTGGGTAAAAGTGACCATGTCTTTTTGGGATAAAGTATGCAATGCGTTATAATCGATGTAATCAGGAAGAAAATATGATCAGTCGATGACATTGAAAAAATGATTAGTGATGGTCGATGCAATTGAAAAACCTGACTTTAGGAGAGGACATTATGGCAACCTTAGAAAATTTTTAGGGAGTATAATTGGACAGACTTGTTGCTAGGCAAGGAAGTGAATGAGATGTATGTCAAGTTTTGTGAAATATATGATAAAGGCACAAAAAAATTTATACCAAAACAGAGAAGCAGAACTAGGAAACAGGATTGGTTCGACAGAAAGTGCGAGAGGGCCAGAGACCAAAAGACACAAAAATGGAATCAATACAGGAAGAGGCCAAACCCCCAATCATACCAGCGATACAAAGATGCGAGAAACAACTACACGGCAGTGAGGAGAGAGGCAGAAAGAAATTTTGAAAAAGGGATTGCAGACAAATGTAAAACAGAACCAGGTCTATTCTATAAATTCATAAACAACAAATTGCAGGTAAAGGATAATATTCAGAGGTTGAAAATGGGAAATAGATTCACGGAAAATGAAAAGGAAATGTGTGAAACATTAAACGAAAAGTTCCAAAGTGTGTTTGTACAAAATGAAATCTTCAGGGAACCAGATACAATAAGAATTCCAGAGAACAACATAGAGCACATAGAGGTGTCTAGAGACGAAGTGGAAAAAATGCTCAAAGAGCTAAATAAGAACAAAGCAGTTGGTCCAGATGGAGTTTCACCATGGGTTCTGAGAGAATGTGCACCTGAGCTCAGCATCCCTCTTCAACTGATCTTTCAGGCATCCCTGTTTACAGGAGTTGTAGCTGATGTGTGGAAAAAGGCTAACATAGTTCCAATTACAAGAGTGGAAGCAGGGAAGACCCCCTTAATTATAGACCGGTATCATTGACAAGTGTAATAGTCAAAATATTGGAAAAAATAATTAAAACTAAATGGGTAGCACACCTGGAGAGAAATGATATAATATCAGACAGACAGTATGGTTTTCGATCTGGTAGATCCTGTGTATCGAATTTACTCAGTTTTTATGATCGAGCAACAGAGATATTACAGGAAAGAGATGGTTGGGCTGACTGCATCTATCTGGACCTAAAAAAGGCTTTCGACAGAGTTCCACATAAGAGGTTGTTCTGGAAACTGGAAAATATTGGAGGAGTGACAGGTACGCTTCTAACATGGATGAAAAATTTTCTGACTGATAGAAAAATGAGGGCTGTGATCAGAGGCAATGTATCGGACTGGAGAAATGTCACAAGTGGAGTACCACAGGGTTCAGTTCTTGCACCAGTGATGTTTATTGTCTACATAAATGATCTACCAGTTGGTATACAGAATTATATGAACATGTTTGCTGATGATGCTAAGATAATAGGAAGGATAAGAAATTTAGATGATTGTCATGCCCTTCAAGAAGACCTGGATAAAATAAGTATATGGAGCACCACTTGGCAAATGGAATTTAATGTTAATAAATGTCATGTTATGGAATGTGGAATAGGAGAACATAGACCCCACACAACCTATATATTATGTGAGAAATCTTTAAAGAACTCTGATAAAGAAAGAGATCTAGGGGTGGTTCTAGATAGAAAACTATCACCTGAAGACCACATAAAGAATATTGTGCAAGGAGCCTATGCTATGCTTTCTAACTTCAGAATTGCTTTTAAATACATGGATGGCGATATACTAAAGAAATTGTTCATGACTTTTGTTAGGCCAAAGCTAGAATATGCAGCTGTTGTTTGGTGCCCATATCTTAAGAAGCACATCAACAAACTGGAAAAGGTGCAAAGACATGCTACTAAGTGGCTCCCAGAACTGAAGGGTAAGAGCTACGAGGAAAGGTTAGAAGCATTAAATATGCCAAAACTAGAAGACAGAAGAAAAAGAGGTGATATGATCACTACATACAAAATAGTAACAGGAATTGATAAAATCGACAGGAAAGATTTCCTGAGACCTGGAACTTCAAGAACAAGAGGTCATAGATATAAACTGGCTAAACACAGATGCCGAAGAAATATAAGAAAATTCACTTTCGCAAACAGAGTGGTAGACGGTTGGAACAAGTTGGGGGAGAAGGTGGTGGAGGCCAAGACCGTCAGTAGTTTCAAAGCGTTATATGACAAAGAGTGCTGGGAAGACGGGACACCACGAGCGTAGCTCTCATCCTGTAACTACACTTAGGTAATTACACGAGGTAACGAAACGCACCACCCGTCCACCGGGAGGCATGGCTCTTACACCAGGCGGACACACAAATCGTACACACAACGTACAGACATCGTACAAAACACCAGGAAGGTGTGCGGAACGAAGACAAAGAACGCCAAAACTGGTAGTAGAGACGACGCAAAAAACAAAACAAAACAAGGCTATAACGAAGCGAAAGAAAACAGATGATGGAAGGGAACCAACAAGGCCGACAAAAGACCCGATGGAAACCACATCGAAAATCAACAGACGTTCCAATAATACTGGAAGGTAAGAAGAGATTCATGAATTAACGAGAACCATGACAAGCACCCCTGACCAAGGAACATGCAGGAACAACGATACGAAGCAGTTCAGGCTCTATGTACTAGGTCAATATAGAAATCCATCAATGTTTGTTTCACACTTTGTATGGATGTACTTACCTGAACACTTTTTTTGTTGTTGTTTTTGTGAACAGCATCGCGACATAAGAGAGAAAGGGTAAGGAAAAGGGGGTGAAACACACCCCAGGAACGACAGGACTGACGAACCTGAAGGAACACGGAACCGAACCCAGGGAGGGGTATACCCGAAAACAACAGGAACACAGAGGGAAGGAACAACCCCACTGAGGAACTGTAAGCTCCACACCAAGGTACAAGGACCCAAGAGGGGCAAACAGGGCTGAGGCCCCCAGGCAACCCCTCCCTAACCCGGGAACCTCTACGGCATGACCCAGGGCCGAGCCGCACCCCCAAAGCCCAGCTTAACAAGGAAAAGCCGGGGCAGCCGTGCAAACACTAATGAAGGGAGCCCACTGGTCAGACCCATACGGCACGGCTGGAGGAACCGACTCGAATGCCTCCGCCGCCACCCCGGAAGAGGAAAACCCCCGAGACCGCCCGAGTCTTAACCCAACCAGACCCCGCCCCAACCCCGAAACCCGCCTATGGTTTGGAGCAGGAAGCAAGGGAGGAAGTGAGTAGAACAGAAGGGGAGGAACAAGAAGCGTTAGGAGCCAGAGCGAAGCAACCCCCACCCCCAAGTCCAGACCCAACCACCAAAACGGGGCAGCCTCGGGGCATCCGGGGCCGCAAACCAAGAGCGTTGCAGCAACACACACCAGCAAGCAACGCCGCAGCCGCCTGCACCAGATTATCAAGACCAGTGGCCTGGGTGAAGAAGAGCGCGTACCGACAACAATCATCGGATGACTCCGGGTCACAAGAACAAGGACCCAACAGGCAGCATGGCTGAGGCACAACAGGTGAGTGTCACCCTGAGATAAGGGGACAGATCAACCGTCAAACTCGCAGGACGCGAGGGGGACTCCGGGGACACACCTAGAGGACCACGGAGCCCCCGTGGGGTTTCCCAGGGCCCTTAGCCTTTGGTACACACTAAGGGAAGCCCAGGCAGGGTACCGCGAACCGGCGCCCAAATCTACCAACAAATGCTAAAGCTGAACCCCCGGGACGTGTCCACTCACGGGGGCCAAGTGGGGAGTACCGCCAACAGAAAATTCGAAAGAAATTCACCTAGAACAGGAAAGGGGGACCACAGTAAAGGCAGACCCCCCACCAGGCAAAAACAAAAACAAAAGAAAAACCTCGCAAGAGGACAACGTACCCAGGCGGAACAGAGCCGGCCACTGTTAATGGCGAAAACTAGCTGTGCAGTACCCCACGCCCCTACCAGTGACGAAAACTACCACCTACCCAGAGACAAACCAGGGCAACAAAACCCCAGCCGACTCCAAGGGCGGCCCAGTACCGAGCAGTAAAGGACACAGCGGAGGCAGAACCCAAGGTGACTTGTGGAAGGTGGCCCCAAGCCCCAAGGGCAGTACTTACAGGGCACCTAGGGAAGATAGCCCTAGGCACATGCAGCCCGAGTACCGTGGCATCTTACTCCTGGCCCACACCCCACCGGTAGAGAAGTCCACACCACAAGGCACAGAACTGAAACAAAAACCGAAGCCAGAGGCACTCGACCAGCCAGTAATACCATCAGCCAAGAACTGCCAGTTGGATCGCCGGCGTGGAGGGTCTGGGGCTCCCCTTCCCCCTCTTGGGGAGGGGGGGGGTTGTGCAGACGGTGGCGCGGCGACGTGATGACGTCATGCTAGTTTGATAATTTTGTTTGGGGAGCTTTGTCCACTCGTTCGGCTTTTGGTAGCAATAATTTCACCAGAATAGGGGTTGTTTTGGGGCGCCTACCTTTCTGGGTGCCTGTCCTGGTCGATGGCAGACATAGAATGCTCCCAATCACAAAAGGGGTTTCTATAGGCCATTGCTCCTCATGCCTCTCTGAGGGGCCAGGTTCTGGCTCGTGG
>WNGS01111181.1:49413796-49434566 GCA_020271785.1 Procambarus virginalis
TACATGCATGCATACATACATGCATAATGTATGTATGATCTTCCATCCCAAGTTCTATCCCAGGAGGCAGACAAGAGGAGCTCCAGCTTATTTCAACAATCCTAAGTGTTGTAGTACAGGATGATGATAGTGAGTGGTGTCCCAGACAACATAAAGGTATAGTGCTTTTGAAAAATAGGTGAGATAACAGGAATGTGCCAAGGGAAGTGAAAAAATTGGATGAGAAAAAGTTGCCCTAGTGTTTACAGTGCAGAGAACAGCATTCAAGATGGCCGCCGGTGGCAAGAGGAAATACACAACAGAGCTTGATTTTGATGGTTTCAGTGAAGAAAGCATTGAGATAGCCAGTCTATACAACAAGTTGGCAAAATTAGATACTATAGTGACCTCTCATATAGAATTAATTAGTAAATTGAAAGAAAGTAATGACCATTTAAATAGCAAAGTTGTATGTCTTGAGGGTGTAGTGAAAGACCTGTGCAAGGATAAGATTAAATTGGAAACAAATTGCAAAGCCATGGAAGAAGAAAATAGTCTCTTAAAAATAGCTTTGGAAGAAGTTAAAGTAAATTTAAACACAAATGACTACAATAGGTTAGGCAAGGAAATTCAACAGGAGAAACAGCTTTTGTCAGCACAGATGGAGGAAGTTGCACAGGGAATAGAACAGTGCAAGAAAGATATGCAACTCACTTATGCGCAAGTGGCCAAGGACAAGGAAAAATAGAAGAAGCAGTAAAAGAAGTCAAACACTGCAGCAACCAAGATAAAACAAACATTAGGCTAGAAGTGAGAAAAGAATTGGCATCTAACCCAAAGTTGGTGCAAAACACAGTTGATCGGAGTAAGTCCCTGATCATTTTTGGATGCAAAGAAAAGGAGATAACATCTAGGTCAGAAAGAGCTGTAGAAGAAGCAAAAGTAGTAGATAAATTGTTGGCCTCGTGGAAGGTCTTACAACCAAGAGAATGTGTGCGACTACAGGAGAATAGGCAGATATGTAAAAGGGAAAGATCGACCTTTGAGGATCACCCTAAACGGTGCCAAACAGATGGAAGAAGTACTAAGGAATGCCAGAAAATTACAAAGCGTTGAGGATGGGAAAGGGTGGTCGTTAAGACGAGATCTTTCAAAAGAAGATAGAGAGAAGCTGAAACTGAACCTCGCCGAGGCAAAACGTTTAAATGAGAGCAGGAATGAAGAAGAAATCAATTCTTTTTTCTACAAAGTGATAGGGGTAGGCAGACCAGTAAAGTGGTACATAAAAGCAAACCAACAAAATCATTAGAGAAAGGGGGAGTGAAAAATAAGAAGATGGGGAACAAGTTCCTGAAGATTGCATACACCAACATAGATGGAGTAAGGTCAAAGATACTGGAGTTAAGTGATATAATACAGCTGCAGACACCAGACATTGTTGCACTCACGGAGACAAAACTTGAAGATGTTATTTTAAATGAGGTCATATTCCCAAGGGGCTACTCAATTTGGAGACGGGACAGAAAAATTAGGAAAGGCGGTGGCGTTGCTGTGCTGGTGAAAGAACACCTAAAGGTGAACGAAATAATGACTACCAATCCACAAGAAGTTGACATAATAGCACTAGAGATCTGCCATGAGGATGATAAACTAGTGATCATAAATGCATATAGTCCACCGCTAAGCAGCACATGGTCAAAGGAGGAGCTAGATAGTAAACGAGAAGGTCTTATAACGATAATGAGAGAGATCATAGCGAGAGCGGATAACGATAGTTCACGACTGTTGATAGTCGGCGACTTCAACTTGAAATCCATAGACTGGGAAGCATATGAAGCTAAAACAGAAGATTTCTGGACCTGTAAATTTGTAGACCTCATCCTGGAAACATTCTTGTATCAACATGTTAAACAAGCTACGAGGATGAGGGAAGGTGACGTTCCCTCCATGCTAGATTTGATATTTACCAGGAAGGAGGAAGAAATATTTGACATTCAGTACCTTCCTCCCTTGGGTAAAAGTGACCATGTCTTTTTGGGGATAAAGTATGCAATGCGTTATAATCTGGAAGAAAATATGATGGTCGATGCAATTGAAAAACCTGACTTTAGGAGAGGACATTATGGCAACCTTAGAAAATTTTTTAGGGAGTATAATTGGACAGACTTGTTGCTAGGCAAGGAAGTGAATGAGATGTATGTCAAGTTTTGTGAAATATATGATAAAGGCACAAAAAATTTATACCAAAACAGAGAAGCAGAACTAGGAAACAGGATTGGTTCGACAGAAAGTGCGAGAGGGCCAGAGACCAAAAGACACAAAAATGGAATCAATACAGGAAGAGGCCAAACCCCCAATCATACCAGCGATACAAAGATGCGAGAAACAACTACACGGCAGTGAGGAGAGAGGCAGAAAGAAATTTTGAAAAAGGGATTGCAGACAAATGTAAAACAGAACCAGGTCTATTCTATAAATTCATAAACAACAAATTGCAGGTAAAGGATAATATTCAGAGGTTGAAAATGGGAAATAGATTCACGGAAAATGAAAAGGAAATGTGTGAAACATTAAACGAAAAGTTCCAAAGTGTGTTTGTACAAAATGAAATCTTCAGGGAACCAGATACAATAAGAATTCCAGAGAACAACATAGAGCACATAGAGGTGTCTAGAGACGAAGTGGAAAAAATGCTCAAAGAGCTAAATAAGAACAAAGCAGTTGGTCCAGATGGAGTTTCACCATGGGTTCTGAGAGAATGTGCACCTGAGCTCAGCATCCCTCTTCAACTGATCTTTCAGGCATCCCTGTTTACAGGAGTTGTAGCTGATGTGTGGAAAAAGGCTAACATAGTTCCAATTTACAAGAGTGGAAGCAGGGAAGACCCCCTTAATTATAGACCGGTATCATTGACAAGTGTAATAGTCAAAATATTGGAAAAAATAATTAAAACTAAATGGGTAGCACACCTGGAGAGAAATGATATAATATCAGACAGACAGTATGGTTTTCGATCTGGTAGATCCTGTGTATCGAATTTACTCAGTTTTTATGATCGAGCAACAGAGATATTACAGGAAAGAGATGGTTGGGCTGACTGCATCTATCTGGACCTAAAAAAGGCTTTCGACAGAGTTCCACATAAGAGGTTGTTCTGGAAACTGGAAAATATTGGAGGAGTGACAGGTACGCTTCTAACATGGATGAAAAACTTTCTGACTGATAGAAAAATGAGGGCTGTGATCAGAGGCAATGTATCGGACTGGAGAAATGTCACAAGTGGAGTACCACAGGGTTTAGTTCTTGCACCAGTGATGTTTATTGTCTACATAAATGATCTACCAGTTGGTATACAGAATTATATGAACATGTTTGCTGATGATGCTAAGATAATAGGAAGGATAAGAAATTTAGATGATTGTCATGCCCTTCAAGAAGACCTGGATAAAATAAGTATATGGAGCACCACTTGGCAAATGGAATTTAATGTTAATAAATGTCATGTTATGGAATGTGGAATAGGAGAACATAGACCCCACACAACCTATATATTATGTGAGAAATCTTTAAAGAACTCTGATAAAGAAAGAGATCTAGGGGTGGTTCTAGATAGAAAACTATCACCTGAAGACCACATAAAGAATATTGTGCAAGGAGCCTATGCTATGCTTTCTAACTTCAGAATTGCTTTTAAATACATGGATGGGGATATACTAAAGAAATTGTTCATGACTTTTGTTAGGCCAAAGCTAGAATATGCAGCTGTTGTTTGGTGCCCATATCTTAAGAAGCACATCAACAAACTGGAAAAGGTGCAAAGACATGCTACTAAGTGGCTCCCAGAACTGAAGGGTAAGAGCTACGAGGAAAGGTTAGAAGCATTAAATATGCCAAAACTAGAAGACAGAAGAAAAAGAGGTGATATGATCACTACATACAAAATAGTAACAGGAATTGATAAAATCGACAGGAAAGATTTCCTGAGACCTGGAGCTTCAAGAACAAGAGGTCATAGATATAAACTGGCTAAACACAGATGCCGAAGAAATATAAGAAAATTCACTTTCGCAAACAGAGTGGTAGACGGTTGGAACAAGTTGGGGGAGAAGGTGGTGGAGGCCAAGACCGTCAGTAGTTTCAAAGCGTTATATGACAAAGAGTGCTGGGAAGACGGGACACCACGAGCGTAGCTCTCATCCTGTAACTACACTTAGGTAATTACACTTAGGTAATTACATACATGCATGCATACATACATACATACATACATACATACATACACGTCCAGTCAGCATATAGCTATTTCGGGACAAAATCCAATACAGTTTATATTGGTGAGACGCCACTGTGATGAGTTTAAATATCACTGGAACTGTAGGTTAATGTGTGACATAGGTGAGGTTAGATGAAGCATCTACAAGCATCAGCTGATGGAGTGTTGTGGAGGCTGGTGGTATTATGCCCAGATGTTGGAGGGTGGATTTGACCCTCCCACCCTCCCTCCCCCCCACACATTGACCGCAGAACGTCTAACGTTACTTTCCACTCTCGCTTACCAAGGGTATAACCCCCCCCCCCCAACACACACACATGCATCATATAAGGCATATAAGACTTTAGGCTTTATTAGCGTATCTTTGTTAATTATACAATATATCGGCAAGTGGGTAGGCGTCTGCACTACATGCCCGACAAGCTACTGATCGCTACTATAAAAACATATGTATCTTCACTTGAGCTATAAATATGTCTATTTTAATGGATTTAAAATGAAGCTCATATTTCTATCTTGCTTAAGACATGTATAACATTTGTGTTTATTAACGAATTTACGTGAAATAAACATTGATCTGAGAGAGAGTTGCTCTGTCGTTCAGTCTGTACGGGGTCGGAGCTCCGTAATTTTTAAAATACATGTATCTTCATTAGAACTTTAAATATGTCTATGGTAAAGTGTTTAAAGTAAAGCTTATATGTCTGCCTTTCTTGAGACATATAAAACATATATGTTAATTAACGAATTCACGTGAAATATACATTGTTCTGAGAGAGAGTTGCTCGGTCGATCGATCTGTCCGGGGTCGGAGCTCGGCTATTACAAAAGTACATCTATCTTCGCTTTAAATTTAAATATACCCATGGTAAGGTATTTAGAATGAAGCTTATATTTCTATCTTTCTTGTGACATATAAAAACTCTTACGTTTATTAAGGAATCTGCGTGAAATAGGCATGGTTCTGAGATGAATGCTGCGGTTTTCGAGCTCGACGAGCGATGAAAACTGCCCCTTTTATACAACTACAAATATCTTCGGTTTTACTTAAAATATTTATCTGGTAGACGTTTTACAGATAGGTCGCGTTTTTGTCTTTCTTCTGATTAATAAATAATTTTGGTTTAATAAGTCATCAAGATGTTTTCAACAATATTCTTTCGGCGTTCGTCTTTTCCAACATGGGCAACCCTTTTGGAAACGCGTTACTTGGGTTAACCCATCCCATAGTTGGGTCTGTTTCCATTATTGTTCGGAACATTTGTTACTTTTAAAATGCTAAGCTAACCTACATACCTAAATACATAGATACACAGATTTACGTATGCCCTACATAAAGTGTTCGAAGTGTCATGAATGTGCATTTACAAAGGTGAAATGCAATTCTGATCAGCTTCCATATGTACTTTATACACATACATATACATACACACACACACTCACACATATATACGTACATATACATATATACATGCATATATATACACACACTTGCATTCATATACATTTGTCTCTTTTACTCTGACAGGGTGAGATTAATCACCTTAATCACTGAAGGTGATTAAGGTGCTTTTACAAGCTCAGGTTATATAGTTACATCACAAACATACATTGTATAAATGATACATTACATGGTCAATCTTGGATACAAGTCCAATATATCATCAAGTGTTCCAGTACTCATATAGTAATTACACAATTCAGCATACCTCAGCCCAGGAGGGCGAAAGTCAGTCAATATGGGACATTCTACAATATAATGTTCAAGAGAGTGCATGTTTTCTCTTTCACAAAGTTGACACATTGTGTACTCAAATCAAATGTCAAATCAAATGTTTATTTAGGTACTCGACATTTGAGTTTTGAGAAAGCTGCCAGATACGTCTATATCCCAGGCGAATTCTGGCCACTATAACATCACATTGCTGGGTTCTTGTTCTATTAGTCCCATATGTGAATGTCTCCTCACGATATCTATCATAATATTTAATGCTACAACTTTCAGGTCTTTGTGAATTTGTTAGGTCGGTGAGATCTTCATTAGATATTTGTTTAAGTATTCTCTTTGTCACTGCTAATGAAACACCCATATCAATTTCTACCACTGGTTTTCTACAGGCTGTCTTTGCAAGCATATCAACAGTGTCATGCCTCGAGATGCCAACATGTGATGGTATCCATAGGAATTTAATTTCAAATCTGTTTTCTTTAGCAGCTAAAACATTCATTCGAATATCACTGACTATTTTATGGGTGTCACTACTATGTGCGTTCAATGCCAGGAGTGCACTCTGCGATAGTGGGCGGTAGTGGACCCCCTACCGACCCTGTGGGCGGCAGTGGACCCTATATACTAATCCTGTGGGCGATACTGGACCCTATACTCATCCTGTGGGCGGTAATGGACGCCATACACATTCAGTGGGTGTTATTGGACCCCATACCCATTCTATGGGTGGATGTGATCCCCATACCCATCCTGCGGGTGGATGTGACCCCCCAATACCCATCCTGTGGGTGGTATTGGACCCCTTACCCACCTAACAGGTGGTAGTGGACAATATACCCATCCTATAGTTGCTATAGTAGACACCATACCATCTTGTTTGCCGTAGTTTGCCCCATAAACATTCCAACGTAACATCGTTTTCTGTTAGCGTTCCTACAAAACATTCTTTAAATATTTTTAAAGCACAGACTATGGTGTATAATATTGATTGGTGAAGCACTGTATTCTATGTAATAATTTATAGTGCTTATTATAATTTACTAAGAACAACTAATATTTCTCAAAACAAAACTACGAGCCTTCAATAGGATGTAGCAGATCTGTAATATTCTAAGAGCATGGACAATAGTAGGTAAATTTCACAACCCATATGGGTCCTGAAAACTACAATTTTCGTTATAATTGATCCAATCACGACTATTCTGCTATCTACGTTGATGGACGGGTACTGTGAGACGTAAATTGGTACGTGAGGAAGAGTTTGGGCCTTGGTAAAAAAGGTAACTGGGAATATATCACATATGTACTAAATCACATTCAACATATAGACTTTAAGCATTAAGTCATATATGTGCTGTCTTGTGTGAGGACGGGTTGCTTGGTCACATACCATTGCTATTTGTAGTAGAATAATTTTACATTGATTTTTGTTCTGCAGTGGTAATGATTTAATGAACTCCAGCAGAATGAAATAAATGGATACTGAAATAATCCAAATTTGATATGACATCCTTCACATAAGAACTCACCAATCACTGTGGCAAATATACAATATACAGTACATTTTCCTTATCAATTCCTGATTCAATGTTTTCACACTTGAGTGTATCAACACCTGTGCACCTTGGATTTGCAGTACATTTCTCTCTCAAGGGCCTTACTCTCTCCACCTACATGAATGAGGTATTTACTCAATCTATGATCAACACATTTTCTCATATTATAATTACCACACTTATCAAGGTTCACTTGGGGAAAAAGGTACAACAAATATTGTACTCCAAAATAATTGAAAGAATGGAAAACAGTAACATAAATGTTTTCCACCTAGCTGGTTTCACTCTTAACCTTGTGTTTATCAAGAGTAGACATAATACAATACACCAACCCAACAAGGTAAAGAACTTAGTCCCATCATAACATACATGTTATACACAGATAGTACAGATCCAACAAATGCTTTCATCCTTGAGCACTTCATCAGGTAGACTCGGTTCACCTGTCCTGGGGTGCAGTGAACTCTTAACACTCAGAGCTAGGTTTAGGTACCATAAATGCTTCCAGAGCTGGAACATCCTATGCTGCATGAAGATGTACACTTTCCACTGGTTATTACTTCTTTTTTTCTAGAGTTAACCCACAGAGATAAAGTTGAATAGATAAGTGGTGGGTGAGGGGAAAGGTCATCCTGGTTACTGAGGGTGATCTGGGCAGACACTTTCCAGATCTGGAACAACTCTTTCAGGAACGGTTGGTCCCCATCACTCTGGATCTTCTGTGAACAAAACAGCCTCGGCCAATTTGAACTAAAAGTAGAACTTAACATGGTTAAACCACTCTGACACATCTTAAACTTCTTCACTCTTGGGAATTGCCAACAACACGACACAACCTAGAAATAGACCTCTTATGTCTGTTGAAACAGACAAGAACAAGAACTGCAAGGCCTACCTGTCTTAACTGACTCGGGTGACAACCAGTGTAGGACAAAATGGCCTCTTCATAACTCTGCAAGAACCATCAGAGTGATAAGACATGAAAATTATCAAACAAGCTATCAAAGTCACAACCACAAGAACAAGCTCACATCTCCTGACCTTGAACTTTATGAGAGAGAGTCCATCGTCATCGTGGCCTCGCATGAAAGTTGTAGAACCACTTTGGAACTTAGATAGAACTTACTATGAATCACACTCGGTAAGTTACTTCCTCCTGGTGACATCAAATCCTCCAACAACAGCTGTAGGGGTCCACTCACCTGGTATAACAAAACCAGATTACATGAGAAAAATCAAAGGGAAATCTGTAACCCTTCACAATCAACAAACTGAAAAGGGTGATAGTCATGTCCCACTCTGTGAATCTCTCCCCTGTAACTTAGAACAGCTGCTTCAAAAGTTCGACTACACCTTGGCTCCGGGAATAAGAACTAAACGTGAACTTAACACAAGTTCTGGAAACTACATTTGCAGAAAATAAATTTACCAGATGTAAAACAAGAGAGACTGCTCTAGAATTCCATACAGTATTGGCTTCAGGATATCTGGTTGTTGCTGTTGTTGTTGATTTAGGAGCGATGACGATCGAGGGATTGGATGCGCCCCGGCGTACCCGTGATGGGTTAATCACGAAGCCTGGAAAGGTGGGACGCCAAGCCAAATCGCGAAACGAGTGACGCTAAACACTATAAACTAATATGCCATACGGCAAATAAACACACAGACGGGCAGATGATTGGGGAGCCCCAGGAGTCCCTCAGGGTGACAAGCACCAGCCCCGCCCCACACAGAGAACACTAGGTACCAAAACCAAAACTCGGCCCCAACTAAAACGCAAAAAGTCATCCAGTGTCCCCTGGCAGAGCAAAAGCCGGCCGCCCACCATGGCTGAGGGCAGACCAGGAGCCCACCAAGACCCGCCAACCCCTGGCACCTCTCGGCCAAGCCGGCCCCCAAACACCGTCACCCCGCTGGGAGAACCAGCCAGAACACGCCCTCCAAAAAATCTATCAACAATCCCGTGACTCAAGGCGATATGTGCGCCAGGCGTCGTACAACTGGATCGTTGAATAGGGATGCCAAATGGCAGTAGCAAAGCCAAAAACGCGAAAACAAGACGTGAACAGGCGGCTCCCAAGCGGAGGAGGTGTCCAGACATCCGCTCGGCGTCAAGGTTGAACCAGGAGTCCCGAAATCTGGTTGTACAACTCATTGGAATAAAGTCTCTCTTCACATCACTGGTCCTGGGCAAAGGAACCACGCAGTCTATTACTACAAGGGGGGACTGGCTCCAGTAGAATAACAATACAGGGTGCCTCAGTTAAAGAGTTTAATTCGTTCCTGGAGACAGCTCGTATTCCGAAGCTAATTTCCCCATAAGAAATAATGGGAAATAAATTAATCCGTTCCTGACTACCCCAAAAACCCCACATCAAACTAAATTTTTATACCAAATTCATCTAAATAAACCTACAAAGCTATGTTCAAGTTATTACTTACCTTGCTGTTGAATGTTGTAGGCATATGGAAGATGGTGAGGAGGGAGGAGGAGAGGAGAGGAGTTACTGTTTGGAAGGGGAGTCCCCTTCCATTATCACATCAGGCAGTGAGGACTTCACTGGTATGCACACTCTGGCACATTTTGCCTGCATACCACTAGGACTTGCTTGTCTTACTTAGAATTTTTCTAATGACACTTGTTTTTCCCTACATTTTAACACTTGTCTGTAGTAAGACATCACATTATCATTTACAAGGTCAATGCAACGGCCTGCTACAGCTTTATCTGGGTGAGTTTTTTCAACAAAACTTTGCAGTTCATCCCATACTTCACACATTTTCTTAATCAAGAAGGGACATCCTCTACTGCCTCTACTCTCAGCTATTTTCTTAGGTTGAACCTTACCAATGGCTTTCTTGAGACCCATGGCAAGATATATAATGACAACTTTTATGCTCAAATGGCCAAAAAAACGACAAAAAACTGTAAATCCTTGTGAAGAATTCAGGTGGGATAGTCACTGGGCGCGAGACACTGGTAAACTGAGGCGCGATCGCCATGCCACCACGCGCTAGTCGGCCTGTACACGTATCAACAAACTCGCGTTCCGGGTAACCCTCGTCTTCCGAGACATATTTTCCGAGGAAATCCTGCTCGTATTCCGAAAAACTCGCATACAGGGACACTCGTGTTCCGAGGTACCACTGTAGTTTGCACTAAAGCCCTTAGAACCCTCTGACTTAAGTTACCCAATGTTAAACAATTGATCGACCTGGAACAAGAATAACTGGCCACAACACTGAAATTTGGGGCTAGAAGACACATTACCAATATTAAATGTTACACAAGATTGACTAAATTGTCCTCCCATGACATAGTCTCGAACTGTTTGGAGTACTGTCTCTTTACAATCACTAGTATCCACTCAATTTAACGGCCTCTTTTATACCGATCTGCCGGTATTAACGACCGGTTTGGGAGATCGGTATCTGGAGCCTCGTATACCGGTCTGGTAGTCGATATTACCGACGGTTGGTATTGGGTTTGTTTTGGCATCGGCAGCCCCTCACATGGCGACCAGGCGATCATCCAGAGTGGTATATTAAATCTTAACTTTCTTTCAAAATGATTCAGTTTTATGAAGAAAACTCTAAATTATTATTAATAAAATATTTTAAAACAATTGTTATTAAACAAAATAATTTGTTTTCTTATTAAATACCTTTTATAGTATACGCAACAGGTATTTTTTTTCCCACGGACCTAGAACGTACTGCGCCTGGCCATGTGACCGCTTTGTTTACTGTTAACTCACGCGGCTGAGAGCAGTGTCTCAGAATATTAGCCAGAGAAAATCAGATTCAGACAAAAATAGATAAATTCATGATTTTAACGGTTCGTGAAAGCACCCACTGGGAATTCAACAAGTCATGCAGCATCCGCTGGCAACGAGTTCCCTACAAGCCATGCTGCACCCGCCGATGCTGAATTCCCATCAACAAGTTGTGCAGCCTCCGCCGGCAACGAATGCTCTGCAAGCTATGCTGCACCCGCCGATGCTGAATTCCCATCAACATGTCGTGCAGCCTCCGCTGGCAACGAATGGTCTGCAAGCTATGCTGCACCCGCCGATGCTGAATTCCCATCAACATGTCGTGCAGCCTCCGCTGGCAACAAATGGTCTGCAAGCTATGCTGCACCCGCCGATGCTGAATTCCCATCGACATGTCGTGCAGCCTCCGCTGGCAACGAATGGTCTGCAAGCTATGCTGCACCCGCCGATGCTGAATTCCCATCGACATGTCGTGCAGCCTCCGCCGGCAACGAATGGTCTGCAAGCTATGCTGCACCCGCCGATGCTGAATTCCCATCGACATGTCGTGCAGCCTCCGCCGGCAACGAATGCTCTGCAAGCTATGCTGCACCCGCCGATGCTGAATTCCCATCGACAAGTTGTGCAGCCTCCACCGGCAACGAATGCTCTGCAAGCTATGCTTCACCCGCCGATGCTGAATTCCCATCAACATGACGTGCAGCCTCCGCTGGCAACGAATGCTCTGCAAGCCATGTTGCACCCGCTGATGCTGAATTCCCATCAAAAGTCGTGTAGCCTCCACTAACTATATAAAATATGATTGAAAGGCATATAAATTAGTGTAAAAAGTGTTGATAGAATACAGTATTTTAAGTGTTAATGATTATTTAAGCCTTGACAAAAAGATACTGTACAGTGTAAATATACAGTAGAAATAATTTTCAATTGTGAATGAGTTAGAACTCAATTAGAACTCGAGAATGAATTAGAACTCGTGTGAATTAGTAGTAAGGCTAGCTGTTGTGTGAAGTGAATGCCTGAAAATAAGTGTTCATACTGTATGTACCCTGTATATAGTACTGAACAATATAAAACAAGTGCTGCAGAGGATGACGTAATCTTCAGCTTCAATAAAAGTAAGTCAATTTACCAATTTTATTATAGTATTACAAGATATTAATTTTTTTTCAACAAAAGCTACATATTAGTCTCTGCAAATGTATATTCTATCGATAGCAGAGAAAAGGTGAGCTCAAAATATTTCGTCTTGGCTAGCTCTCAGTGACAAGGCTCGATCGCCATTGTTATGGCCTGGCCGCCACAGCCTGTGTCATAACATTAAAAATACATTACCTGCACTGTTCAGGGTAAAGCAAAACACATCTCTAAAATTTTATTGAGAAAATATTAACAATCACTGATTGATACATGAAATATTTTGCAATACAAAGGAATGAACCAATTTTTTCCCACCCATCTGGACTTGATCAGACCGTGTTCACACATCATCCATGCAGCAGCCACCAGCAGACTTAATCGTCGGCGTGGCACTAAATTGAAACGCAATTACACAATGAACTTTATTTAATTTTAATTATACAGTATAAAATATATCCTACCCGAATGTTACTTGAAAAATTACCCGACCCGACTTAACTTCGGAAATAACGGAGCTCCGGAAATAACGACCAGGGTACAGCCCCATATAGGCCGTTAAATTGAGTGGATACTTAAGCTGGGTCACACCCTGTCAAATGACGAGCGAGGCTCAAGGGGTCTTCATCTACTTGTCAAAAGCTGCTGCTCTAGGTGATCTCCCACTCTCCAACAATGGTTTTAAATCACAGACTGTCTCCTCACTACTCTCATATTTTGGGGTCAGTCCTCCTTAACACTTCCGCCACTATCCCAAAGTGCACTGAGCGTTTCAAGGGAGCGCGCGGAATTTCTGAAATGTGTATACTCTGTTCAACTTTGTCACTTTAATTTTCGTCATACGATATTCAATTTGGTATCTATGTGTTCGCAATAGAATTCTCTACAGGACTAAATGCATATAAACTCCAAAAGCCCTGCATACCATCCGCAACTAACGGAGAAAGTGAGAGAAAGTTACCCGGGAGCGCGCAAGAGTGATAAAATGTTTACACTCTTCAGTTTTGTCAACTCAATTCTCGTCCTAGGTCTTTCATTTTGGTATCAATGTGTTCGCAATAGAATTCCCAACAGGCCTATATGCATATAATATAAAAAACAGCAGCGATCTCCACCCGCCGACATGATGAAAACAGGTCGCGGTTACAAGAAAGAGAGCGCTGCGCCATCCCAAGGCGCTTCTCATTCTGAAAAGTATATATTCTTTTGAACTTTGTCATCTCAATTCTCATCCTAGGTTTTTCAATTTGGTATCAATGTGTTCGCAAAAGAATTCTCTACAGGACTAAATGCATATAAACTCCAAAAGCCCGGCTTACCATCCGCAACTAACAGAGAAAGTGAGAGAAAGTTACCCGGGAGCGCGCAAGAGTGATAAAATGTTTACACTCTTCACTTTGGACATCTCAATTCTCGTCTTAAGTCTTTCATTTTGGTATCATTGTGTTCGCAATAGAATTCCCTACATGAGCATGCAAATATAAAGTCCAAAAGCCCTGCGTACCATCCACAACAAGCACGGAAAGTGACAGAGAGTTACCCGCCTTGAGCGCTAATAAAGAGCAATAAAATGGGTATTCTGTTTTCAACTTTGTTACCTCAATTCTGGTACTAGGACTTTCATTTGGGTATCAATGTATTCGCAATGAAATTCCCTACAAGAGTATATGCATATAATGTCCAAAGCCACAGCAAGATTGTCCCGAAAACGCCACTAAAGTTGCCGCACGGAGGACTCGATGCCGAGTCGTCGCTGGACTTGCCCCTGTTTTACGGAGGACTCGATGCTGAGTCCTCGCCCCGCGAAAGTGTTAACTTGCACAAAGCCAGTGGCACACATTCTGGAGTGCGCGGGGGAAGTAACTGGTACTCAGGCTGCCTCCCCATTACCATCCACTAGGCTAGGGTGAGGTGGAGCCTCTACAACTGACTCGCTCTTGACATCCTGGTTGGCCAAAAAGGAATCCGGAAGATCCACCTCCCTCTTTACCTTTGAAGGGGGGTCCTAGTCTCTGGAACATTTACCTTGGTAGTGACAGTACTGACACTCATAGAACTGGACACAGCACATGCAGGGTAGATAGCACCATCTACATCTGGCTGTTCCCTTAAAATAATAGGTTTTGGTAACATAATGGGATCATCCTTCCTAATAACATGTTTAATAGCTAC
This sequence comes from Procambarus virginalis, assembly GCA_020271785.1. Lineage (NCBI taxonomy): Eukaryota > Metazoa > Arthropoda > Malacostraca > Decapoda > Cambaridae > Procambarus > Procambarus virginalis. The sequence continues at coordinate 49,428,419 of WNGS01111181.1, forward strand.
ATCATTACCCAGTATAACATTCACACCTGGAATAGGCAACTGTTTACTACCACCAACAATGCACAATCCTGGTGTAAATGAGGACTTAACACTTTGACGTGCCCCGCGCGCCACCCCTCAACTGTGCGATTTGGGTCCCAGGGTTTCACGGGAGCGCGCGTTAATTCTGAAAAGTGTATACTCTCTTCAACTTTGTCACCTTAATTCTCGTCCTATGAGATTAAATTTGGTATCATTGTGTTCGCAATAGAATTCTCTACAGCACTAAATGCATATAAACTCCAAAAGCCCGGCTAATTACCCGCAGCAAACAGAGAAAGTGCGAACGAGTTACCCAGGAGTGCGCAAAAGCGATAAAATAGCACTCTCTTTCACTCTGGTCACCTCAATTTTCGTCCTAGGTCTTTCATTTTGGTATCAATGGGTTCGCAATAGAATTCTCTAGAGGAACATTAGCATATAAAATAAAAAAACCTGGTCACGCTTTACCCGCCGACGAGTTGAAGACGGGCTGCGAGTGAGCGCCCAGACGCCTTCCAGCTACACTCCCAATTCCTGCCCACAAATGTTTAGTATTATTGTGTGTTGAACATGACATAGGCGTGTAGAGAACACATAGGCGCACATTTTAAAACCAGTCCCCAAAAAATAGGATAAAAACCTGATTTTTGGCGATTATTTTAGTGGATGACGCAATGCTGCGTCATCCCCGAGACTACCGACAGTAAACGGATGACGCAATGCTGCGTCATGCCCGGGCAAAAGTGTTAAGATAAATCTCTGTCAGAGATATTGACTGAAAACTTGCAATACTCTGATGAACCACGGACTCAACAGTGTCTTTCTTCTCTACACCAGAAAGAACACTGCCCAAAATAAAGAGTTGGGAAGCACCAGTATCTCTCAACATAACAACTGGCTTCCAATTACTTTTCACCCGTTTTGTACCCGTTTTACACATTTCACTTGGAAACATGTATGGTATGTAATTAGTCACCCAATTAGGATTTAAGTTAACAGACTGAGTTTTAACTATGCAAACCCTTACACATAACTAGGTCAGTGGGTCTAGTTATGTGTAACTAGACTTGGGATGCAGTTGAAAACATGAATTAATAACATGACCTTTCTTCTTACAATCTCTCTGTGGTTCTCCCTGTCACACCAACTGAGAACTTAGTTACATTACTAGGGGGGTTTTGTCCCCAACTGAGGTTTCTCAAACCTGGGCTTAGTATGATAAGAGATCATGTGAGTAGCAGGTGGGTTGGAAACTGGTTTTGACTGATAACCATCAAGTTTCTGAGAATTGTAAGTATTTTTATTTGTATAATTAAGACTGCTCTAAAAGGCACTTTAGTTAACAATTTGTGCTCATCAGCTAGCTTAGCTAATTGCTGAATGTCAGTAGTGTGTTTTTGCCCAGTTAAAAATGTTTACAATTTGTCTGGAAAACACAATAGTACTACTTCAGTGATGATTACATTTTTAAGTGACTCGAACTCGGTGACAGTGTGTGATAAGCCATATAACAAAATACAGTTTTTAATCTCGTAAAATCAGTGATAGTCTGGTCATGTCCTGTCTTTGAACCATAAAATTTATGTCTGTGTGCTTCTGGTATTTGCTCATATGCAGTTAAGATACTCTGTTTGACAAACTCGACATCAAAATTATTGGCATCAGGTAATGAAGCAAAAATTTCCTAAGCCTTGCTCTTAAAATGACCTTGCATTATTGCTACCCATTGCTCCTCTGACCAATTCATACTAATGGCTATCTTCTTAAGATGTAAGAAAAGTATCTCAGGGTCGTTCTCATTAAATTGTGGCAAGTCAACACACTTATTTACTCTAGTATTACTTGTAAGATCACCTGAGTAGTTACTACTATTACCATGACCAGCTACAGTTCTTTACTCTTCCACTCTATTTCTATCGGCTGCCAGTCATTGCTGAATTTCTAATTATCTAGTTTGTTCCTCTACTTGTTCAGTTTTCTCTCTCTACCTAGCTTCCTCCATCTTAATCTGAGCCTCTAACTCTTATTCTGAGCCTCTAGTCCAGCCAGTTCCAATTGTGACTAATTCAAGATCTTTTAAAGCAAGTTGATTACGTGATTCCCTCAGTTAGCTCATCAAGATTCACCTCCTTGACCTGACGTTCTTTTACTAAATGAGTTATATAGTCTTCACCAATGAGCCTTGTCCATTTGCCTTTAAACCGTTACATCGTGGCCTTGAGTGGCGAGGTTATAGCCGTACAATGCGGTGCAATGTTATGAAATATTATAAGTATCCACTCATTTAACGGCCTATATGGGGCTGTACCCTAGTCGTTATTTCCGGAGCTCCGTTATTTCCGAAGTCAAGTCGGTCGGGTAATTTTTCAAGTAACATTCAGGTAGGATATATTTTATACTGTATAACTAAAATTAAATAAAGTTCATTGTGTAATTGCGTTCCAATTTAGTGCCAAGCCGACGATTAAGCCAGCTGGTGGCTGCTGCATATGATGTTTGAACACGGTCTGATCAAGTCCAGATGGGTGGGAAAAATTGGTTCATTCCTTTGTATTGCAAATATTTCATGTATCAATCAGTGATTGTTAATATTTTCTCAATAAAATTTTAGAGATGTGTTTTGTTTTACCCTGAACAGCGCAGGTAATGTATTTTTAATGTTATGACACAGGCTGTGGCGGCCAGGCCATAACAATGGCGATCGAGACTTGCCACTGAGAGCTAGCCAAGACGAAATATTTTGAGCTCACCTTTTCTCTGCTAATGATAGAATATACATTTGCAGAGATTATATGTAGCTTTTGTTTAAAAAAAAACTATGTTGAAATACTATAATAAAATTGGTAAATTGACTTACTTTTAATGAAGCTGAAGATTACGTCATCCTCTGCAGCGTTTGTTTTATATTGTTCAGTATTATATACAGGGTACATACAGTATGAACACTTATTTTCAGGCATTCACTTCACACAACAGCTAGCCTTACTACTAATTCACACGAGTTCTAATTCTAATTCACAATTGAAAATTATTTCTACTGTATATTTACACTGTACAGTATCTTTTTGTCAAGGCTTAAATAATCATTAACACTTACAATACTGTACTCTATCAACACTTTTTACACTAATTTATATGCCTTTCAATCATATTTTATATCGTTAGTGGAGGCTACACGACTTTTGATGGGAATTCAGCATCAGCGGTGCAACATGGCTTGCAGAGCATTCGTTGCTGGCGGATGCTCCAGGACTTGTCGATGGGAATTCAGCATTGGCGGTGCAGCATATCTTGCAGAGCATTCATTGCCGGCGGAGGCTGCACAACTTATCGATGGGAATTCAGCATTGGCGGGTGCAGCATATCTTGCAGAGCATTCGTTGCCAGCAGAGGCTACACGACATGTTGATGGGAATTCAGCATCGGCGGGTGCAGCATATCTTGCAGAGCATTCGGTGCCGCGGAGGCTGCACGACATGTTGATGGGAATTCAGCATCGGCGGGTGCAGCATATCTTGCAGAGCATTCGTTGCCGGCGGAGGCTGCACAACTTGTTGATGGGAATTCAGCATCGGCGGGTGCAGCATAGCTACAGAGCATTCGTTGCCGGCGAAGGCTGCACGACATGTTGATGGGAATTCAGCATCGGCGGGTGCAGCATAGCTTGCAGAGCATTCGTTGCTGGCGGAGGCTGCACAACTTGTTGATGGGAATTCAGCATCGGCGGGTGCAGCATGGCTTGTAGGGCACTCGTTGCCAGCGGATGCTGCATGACTTGTTGAATTCCCAGTGGGTGCTTTCATGAACCGTTGAAATCATGAATTTATCTATTTTTCTCTGAATCTGATTTTCTCTGGCTAATATTCTGAGACATTGCTCTCAGCCGCGTGAGTTAACAGTAAACAAAGCGGTCACATGGCCAGGCGCACTATGTTCTAGGTCCGTGGGAAAAAAAATACCTATTGCGTATACTATAAAAGGTATTTAATAAGAAAACAAAGAATTTTGTTAATAACAATTGTTTTAAATATTTTATTAATAATAATTTAGAATTTTCTTCATAAAACTGAATCATTTTGAAAGAAAGTTAAGATTTAATATACCACTCTGGATGATTGCCTGGTCGCCATGTGAGGGGCTGCCGATGCCAAAACAAACCCAATACCAACTGTCGGTAATATCGACCACCAGACCGGTATACAAGGCTCCAGATACCAATCTCCCAAACCGGTCGTTAATACCGGCAGATCGGTATAAAAGAGGCCGTTAAATTGAGTGGATACTGTATCACCGCGGGCACCCCTATGCTCGGGGTGCCACTGACCACCCTGGGAGGCCCCCTCCCTCCCAAGCTTTCCACGAGTTGTCTGCTACCCATGACCCGGCCTTGTACCTGTGGGGAGTGGAGAAAGCCCAGTTCACCCTGCAGGTCATTGAACCTGCAGCAGCAGCACCAGGCTTGCCCACCGTAACACAACTAATACCGGGACCCCCGGTACTCGCCTAAAATCTTCACTTGCTTCGGTCGCCAGCTTGGTAGTCAGCATCTGCATCCCAGCAATACTTCAAGGTAATCTTGTATAGTATTGCCAGCCAAGGATATCTTTTCAACAGTAGTGCAGTGCAAGTACAGAATTGCTTTCATAGTATGCTCAAGAGATGGAGGACATATATAAACCCAATAGTAAAATAGTAATAAGTTTACTAAAGAAAAACTACAATAAACATCATAGTATAATGAACTGTAGAAACTGGAAGGTGTCGGCAGCACACCTCTCGCCACATCTGGCAACTCGATCAGCTGGGCAGACTATAGTGACTGGCGCTCACCTCTGACGCGACTCCACTCGCCGTCACGCCGATCGCTGCCTCCACACAGGTGATGATGGTATGTGTACTGGCCTACAGTGTAGCCTATCTCAAAGATAATAAACACACTAATATAAATAATGGCCTAACTCGTCTAGTTCACAAGGGACTACAGGAGATAAATATTGATCTACCTTTATACTGTCTGCTACAAGATGCCGGGGCTCTGATGGTCGATGTGGTCCTCAATACCCTGGACATTCCTCGGCGCTCAGGTCTGGAGCCACAGGTCCTCGGATGTCCCGTAGAAATGCGTCCTCGCCATGCTCTCTTCCCCAATATGGCAATTTCCTCTTACTGGCCCTGACAGTACAGTAGTTCTTGCACTCGTCGTCTTCCCTCACTTGCGCCTTCACTGAGACAATTCCTCGAAGATCCGGCCAGATGTCTTCCTTCCAACCTCCAGTGGACGTGACCTGGTCACAGCAGCTCTTACGTCACGTCGGGGTCCTCCGGCAGGGTTCCACACTGCCCTCACTGCCTCGCCACCCCTTTTCCGCCAAAGACTATCTGCCTCGAGTTCTTGGTGCCCTCACACCGTCGAAACTCGGCTTCCTTGTGCTCCCTGGGAGTACACTATTCTTCTATCATGTCCGTAATATGCTTTAAGCTGCTTGAATCCACTGGGTGAGGCTCCTGGATCACCAATTTCGAGAGCTCACTTGGCGCGCATCTGCACTCAACGAAGGGCCGTGTAACTGAGCTTCTGGCCGCTTGATAGCCCCAGGCATCGCTGGCCCAGCCCGAGGGCTGGGGCCCCTCATTGTTCAATTTCGGCACGTGACCTGGCCCAGCCAATTGCCAAGCGGCTAGCGCCCTTGCATCTTGGCGGAGACTGGTTACCAGTCGCCATCTTGTACACCTAAAGGGCTCAAGCCCCCCCCCCCTTGTAAGACTCTTTTTAGTCTTGGCCTTTACTCTACAAGTAAGCACTCTTGTTACCCTTCACATACATCTAAAGAATCTCTGCATCTCGGGGAACTTGCAGGACATAGAGATATGACTCTTACAGCTGGTCAAGGGGTAGATGTAGAAGACGGCGCCGTAACAACTGTTAGGTTTAATTGACGTCCCATATAGATTAAAGCAGATTTTTTAAGGTCTCTGATTCCCTCAAAGTTAGGTTCCACCAACAAAAGTTCCATTTGATTCTCCATTATTCACCACTTATTAACACTGCTACACAAATTTTAAAAACACTATATTAGCCTGGCCCCACTGGCACAAGCAAAGACACTTACCTCTAATCATGAAGTGT
>WNGS01111181.1:49498490-49518698 GCA_020271785.1 Procambarus virginalis
CTATTAACACTTTCGCGCGCCCACCTCGTACATATACGACGGCTATATTTCTATCGGTTGTGCGGTGTCTCGTCGTACATTTACGGTCCGTATTAAAAATTATTGTAAAAAATCCAGCTTAAATCCGATTCTTGGGGTTTGTTTCAAACTGTGCGCCATGAAATTCCGTTCTTTCGGGTAGGCGAATGTCACGTCGGCCTACTGGGTCACGTGACAGGCCCATTTTGTTGTCACGTGAACGATCGCATCTCTCTCCCCTCGCGCGGCCAAACTCGCATGGTTTCAAGGATTTTTAACCGTTTTCTGTGTGTTTGTAACCAACTACATTCATCAATAATGGATCCAGCACCAGGCCCAAGTGGTGTTTCGGCTACAGGAGCCTCTGATTCATTTGGAAAAAGACAAGATTACCGACATCTATAGGAGGTTCTCTGGATTGAGGCTCACTCCCACCAAGATTCCCAATCTCTTGGATGCCTTTGATCAGTGGATTTGGATGGAAGTGAGGCAGAAGGTGAGGATTTAGAAGAATGTGAATTGGGGGGCCTGGAGCCCATGGGGCTGAATCGACCGAAGAGGACACTGAAGGCCTAACAGAGGAGGAGGAGGAGGAGGGGGCACCAGCACCGCCGCCTCTGACCACAAGGCGCACACGTGGTGCGTGCATGCCTAAAATCCAGCTAAGGAAACCCTCCTACTCGTGGTTTGAAAAAACCCCATTTGTTGATAGTGGGAGTGATTCAAGCTATGAATATCAGGTGAGGATGAACCAGTGAGGTAGATGAGGCACCCCAGCCTCCTCGCAAGCGTAAACGTCCGGTACGTACTCCCAGCCTGGGGCCAGTGTTGTGTGGCTTGAGGACAATATTCCACCATTGTTCGATGATTTTACTGGAACCCCAGGGCTAAGGATTACCAAACCCACGAATGCACTGGGATATATTCAGTTGTTTATTACTCGTGCGTTGATTCATTTCTTGGCATATGAACAAATCTGTACGCCTTACAGATATTCGGCCTGGCTAATGAAAATGTCGATGATATATGGAAACCGGTGAAGTTGAAAGAAATGGCAAGATACTTAGGACTGTGTATGTTGATGGGAATAAACAGGCTCCCAACTATGCGCATGTATTGGCAGACAAATAAAAACCATGGCATGCAAGATTCTTCAACATGTTTATGACGAGCAGACGGTTTCAACACACAGGCCAGTTTTTTCATACGTTCAACAACAATGCGGTGCCAGTGAACAATACAGACAAATTGATCAAAGTGAGACCATGATGGACTACCTGAAACACCCGTTTTCAAGAAGTGTATAACCCAGTGAAAGAGTATGTTTGGATGAAGGCACAATGGCATGGCGAGCCGGCTGTCGTTCAAAGTGTACAATCCAAACAAACCAGACAAATATGGCGTAAAATTATATATGCTAGCCGAATCAACATCTGGCTACATTTATGGATTTGAGGTTTACTGTGGCATTGGTAAAACCATCCTGGAAACAGTTACTGGTTTGATGCGGCCATTATTGAACAAAGGGCACCACCTCTATATGGATAACTTTTACAACTCGGTTACCCTTACAGAGAAGTTGCGAGAAGTGGGGGTCTACACGTGTGGAACAATTAGACTCGTACGTGGCGCCCCAAAAGACCTGCAACATAGCGAAGACTAAGATTGATGTGGATACCACGTCTACTCGCCGCAAGGACAACACCTTCATTCTGCTGTGGAAAGACAAGCGAGTTGTCTCTATGATTACCAACCTCCACAATGCAGACACAAATAGAGTTCAAAATGCAAACGAGTTCGTAGGCCAGATGGAACAACAGGACTACAGCAGGTTGTGGTGAACAAACCAAAGGCAATTATTGACTACAATAAGTTCATGAAGGGTGTTGACCACTTTGATCAAATGGTTTACCATTTCGCCAGGAAATGTCACAAGTGGACAAAGAAAATAACCTTTTATTTCCTGCAAATGGCTTTGCAAAACGCTTATGCATTGTACAAGGCCAACACAGATGACCGAAAGAAACTAACTCTGCTCCAGTTTCATGAGGTTGCTATTTGGGCTTTATTGAAATTTGACAAGGAAGAGTGGCCTGCAACAACAACACCATCTCCTCATTTAGTTCATGCTCCAGACATAAATGATGACACTGGTCCTGTGTATCCTGCTGCTAACCCGTCAACACCTGGCCCGTCGGGTGTGAGGCGCCCTCTCTTCACGTCTACACCTCGTGCTGAAGCCGACCATGAATTTGATGAAGATATTTCATCTGCTACACTGTTGTTTGAAGACAATGGTGAGAGCGACGATTCAGACTGTAGTGTACAACCAACACAGAGACAACAGGGACGTGTTGTTTTATCAGAGACTCGCCTGAACTACAAATTGAAGCATGAACTTGTAAAACTCCCCAAACGTCGCAGGTGTCAAGTGTGTTCAAAGTCGGGTATTAGGAAGGAAACTAGTATAGCATGCAAGACATGCGATGTTCCACTTTGTGTCATACCGTGTTACACCACTTATCACAGGAAAAGGGTGTATTGGGTGGACAAGAAGTAACCACCAGCACCAGCTTCACTCCACCTACGAACATCTGTTGAGCAACTTCAGGAATCGGTACCTGAAGGAGGTGGAGTGGAGAGAAAACGCTCAACTTATTTTTCTACAATCGTCTTTCCTTTGGTAAGTACACATAATTGTCCTAGGTTGTTGTAGTATTGTAGTCTATTTTCTTAGGAATATTTTGATACCTAAATGACAACTGTAGCACGAAAACTAAAGTAAGTATACACGAAACACCAGAAACTTTTTTTGTGGGTGTTGTGGGTGTGAGTTGGAGTATCCAGAGCGGGTTCCGGTTGTGTGTGTTTGGCCGTCTCTACAGCTGTGAATTCCCAAGAATTGTACTTGATAGGCATATGTCTGTGTAGGGAATTTTATTCCGAACACTATACAAAAAAAAAAAAAAAAAAAAAAACGTGTGAAACAAGTATAAACTTGAAAAATGATAAAAACTTTTTACGTTCACGGGTACAAACACGCGTAAGATTTTATTCGCCGCAAATTTATTTGACACTCTGTTGACCAATTCTACCCATGTTCTTATAGAACTTTCTATTGCGAACACATTGCTATAAAAATGAAATACGTAGCTCCAGAAATAATGTCAGGACAGTGAAATAAGTATAAACTTTCAAAGCGCTGCATCACAACAGTGTCGTCGCTGCTGAAATCACGGCTAACGCTTCGGCTACTTCCCACACTCGTGCGGGTCACCCCGTATCATAATTATACATTGATAGGCATATGTCTGGGTGGGGAATTTTATTGCGAGTTCAGTGATATCAAAATCAATGCTGTAGGATCACTGTGGAGCTGGCAACAAACGAAAAAGTATGAACATTTACTTCCTGTTTGGGTGTCACGGCGAGTCATCTTCGTGTTTATTTATTTCGTGGTGGGATAGCAAATGCTTTGGTGACATTTTATGCATATGATCTTGTAGAGAATTTTATTGCCAACACATTGATACCAAAATGAAATACGTAGCTTGAGAATTGATGTTAGGAGCGTGAAAAGTTTATACACTTTTTTGTCTTTACACTTGAGCGCCCAGAACGCCGCGCGCACAATGTGCTTTCTTTTTCCCCGAGTGCCGCGCGCGCGCGAAAGTGTTAATTTACATACATTTGTGTAGCATGTATTAATAGCAATTAATCTCATGTTTGTGAATAGTATGCTTTTTTTTCAATATTTATGATAATTATTTTGGGTGAAATACATGGCAACTTAAAAGCTAACAGAAGTTTACATAAGAATATTAACTTAGATATTAAAGATATGACTAAAATAAGCTATTCACCACATTTGTACATCATAATTAGCAACTAGTCACACATGAATTCAAATTTGGCATTGCATTTAAACTATGATAAATCTATACAGTCATTCACAACTTCCCATGCACAGTGATGTTAATACTATATACATATGTATTCAGATACTTGATGGCTGGTGTTATAACTTCAATTTCAATTCCTAGAAAGTGCCCATACATAACACACTAACAAAACTTACTTTAAACATTTTGACACATTCTAGAAATTTCAAACAATACACCTTTGAAATCAAATACCTCCTGAATAAAGGTGCACCTTTAAAATGATGCAAACTGAGATTTATCTGCAAAAAATAATGGCAGATTAACATACAAATCGTACAATCATAACCAACATGCCTGAGATTTTTCTTATTTCTTTGTACATTATAGTAATACATGCAATATACCTTTGGCTTAGCAGCCATAGACTACCAAGGTGGAAATACACCTTGCAAGAGTTAACACAATGCTTAAGTACCAGATAAGCACACAAGAGTGTGTTAAGTAAACAAAAGCATTAATTTACATTACATCACTTGCAATCACATGTACCATACTGAAGATTTTAATATTAAAAAAATAAATAGTTTTGCACATGATTAACGGAAAACTGTCTATGTATGTAGAAAATACGAGTTAAACATTGACAAAAAATTCTCTCCAGATGGTATTTACCAAATCTGGATCTCTGTCCCAAATTGTGCATCCAACATGCAAGCTAGAAACATGACCAAAATAATTTTTTTTTTTTTTTTTTACCTGGAGGCTCTAGTCAGATATAATTCCCATGAAGTAATCCCTGAAACAGTAAACCATACCAGGGCATTTTAACAGTCCACAATGAGACTAATCAACTGTACATCATGATTAAATGAACCTTTCAATAATGTTTAAATTTATTTTGACATTAAATGCTGCTTTATGGAATATCTTACAATAAATACTTTTAAGTACAAGGAAGCTTAAAATTAACCGAATTACCCTCGGCAACTATTAATAACTTTAAATTCATTGTTTTCTACAAGTCACAGAAAAGCTCAAATCCCACTTGTTAAAACCTGCTTTCATCCCCACCTTACACACAGACTTTGACTGCCAGAACCAGCAGGGATAAAATAACACACATAAAAGTAGTATTCTACAATGAATATGAAAATAAAGACTTACAATTTGTTAATGAAATGAGAAACATCAACTATTAAACTGTTATGCTATTAGAAGTCCTGTGTCCAATATTAAAAACCCTATAAAGATCAGTCACATATGTGACTGATCTTTATGGGGTTTTAGGGTTTAGGCTAGGGTTATAGGCTTTATAGGGTTATAGGCTTTATAGGGTTATAGGGAAATTGTGCACAGGAGGAAGTTGTAGACGGTGAATGGAACACGGGAGGAAGTTGTAGACGGTGAATGGAACACGGGAGGAAGTTGTAGACGGTGAATGGAACACGGGAGGAAGTTGTAGACGGTGAATGGAACACGGGAGGAAGTTGTAGACGGTGAATGGAACACGGGAGGAAGTTGTAGGCGGTGAATGGAACACGGGAGGAAGTTGTAGGCGGTGAATGGAACACGGGAGGAAGTTGTAGGCGGTGAATGGAACACGGGAGGAAGTTGTAGGCGGTGAATGGAACACGGGAGGAAGTTGTAGGCGGTGAATGGAACACGGGAGGAAGTTGTAGGCGGTGAATGGAACACGGGAGGAAGTTGTAGGCGGTGAATGGAACACGGGAGAAATCATGGTGCTTGGAGCACAGAAGGAAATTGTAGATAGCGATTAGAGCAGTGTAAGGGTTAGGGGTATAATCAGTCGGTTCACATTTGAAAGGTCCCAAGGTTCGATTCAGGAGACACACATTTGGGCACGTTTCCTTTCACCTGATGCCTTTGTTAACCTAGCAATAAATAGCAACCCAGGAGTTGAGCATCTGTAGTGGGTTTGCAGCACAGGAAAGGTCAGTTGTTCGTCTCAGGTTACGTCGATAATCCTAACAGGCTTCCTAAGTCCGATGATGGGAAGGCATAATCCATCCACTCACGTACTGGCTGGTGTACGAGATCCATCCCCTCATATACTGGGTGGTGTACGAGATCCATCCCCTCATATACTGGATGGTGTACGAGATCCATCCCCTCATATACTGGTGGTGTACGAGATCCATCCCCTCATATACTGGATGGTGTACGAGATCCATCCCCTCATATACTGGATGGTGTACGAGATCCATCCCCTCATATACTGGCTGGTGTACGAGATCCATCCCCTCATATACTGGGTGGTGTACAAAATTTCTAGAAACCTATTTTCTAAAAAAAAAAAAAAAAAAAAAAAAAAAAAAAAAAAAAAAAAAAAAATGATTGCATGTAAAACTATTGCAAAGGATCCTAAAAATATAATGCTCACTAATACAATACGATAACCCTTTTGCCTTTCTCAATAGAAAAAAAATGTTAAAAAATGTTCGTAAGTCAAAACACTGTATAATGTCTTTTGCTGTATTTAACCCTAATTTTGTTGATTAAAATATACCCAGTTTATATCACGTACATTTCTGACTCGAGAAAAGATCTCCAGTAGTTTTCTAATGAGGATCTAATTGTCTTTGAACTAGAAAATGTGCTATCATGGGCCTAGTTTTAAATTGTGGCACATTTTTATGATTCATTACTGAAAGGTCTTATAAACTCCATGGAGTAGATGGTGGTGATTATACTGATTATTGAGAGATGGTGGTGGTGAGGATAATGTAATTGGCTACAATGATGGTGATGCAACCTATTATGCAAAAATGTTAGTATCTACACCTACTATGGAAAGTAGATCAAAATATGAACTGTTGCACTCAAAACGTAATCTTTTGTTATTAATTTTGAGGTGGTCCAGAGAAAGGGGGCAAAACTAAGCCTAAATTTTCCTAGGTCTAGTACATGTACTAAATTTGGGCTATATAGATGGATAGGTCTAGGATTGCTTCTTAATGTCTAGGAGAGGTTAGCTTCATTGTATGGCAAACCTGTTCCATTTGTTGGTGTAAACCCATTACAATTGTAAGAGTACAAGTAAATGATAACTTTGTTTTCATGCAAGAGTTTGTATTTTGTACACTACGTCCATAATAGACATCGGTTCTATCATTGATTTTTATTTTTTATATCCATAGCAGATAATGGTTGTATCATGGATTTTGTTACAAGAGTACATATTTCATACATTACAGCTATAGTAGCTATTGGCTCTATCATTTTTGAGGGATGGGTTGTGAGAATCATTATAATGATGTCAGTGAGGATTATAATGATGATGGTACTAGCAGGTGAAGATTATAATGATGGTGGAGAATAACCATTGCTCCTGTCAACCTTATCCTAGACAATCAAAGTCACAATAATTAGTGAAATGTCCAAGCAAGAAAAAGCCTTCAATAAGCAATTTGACGTCTCTCAATCCTTCGAGTTAAAAGAATGTAAATTCAAATAAAATATTATAATGATATTTCTTTTGCTTCAGGAACTGCATTTGTCCCTCCTAAACATTTTTTGGTACGAGTTACAGTGGACTAGCATTATATAATTTGCACAGCCACTGTATCTTATAAGAGAAGTGATGAATGGAGATAATTAAATCTTCATGCACACAGTTTAAAAATCTTGGCCACTCTTGGCCAATGTCTTGAGCGGCTGACAACTACCACTACTGTCCCTTTACAAGACTTAATCCAATATCAGGAAGAGGAGGTTGTCTAGTAGTAGACCAAGACACCAGACAACAATCACTTCCTAATGTTTACAGCAGTGAAAGAACCAGTCAAGTTTTCCTGTCCTCATGCACCTCTTGGAGAACACAGGTGAAGATCCTCGGCTGTAACACACTACTGTGATTTAAGAACACTGACAATATCAGATCTTGAGAAGAGGGTACTACCTATGCTTAACATAATGGAAGAACCAATCAAGTTTTGTTGTCCAAGCACCTCCGTATGCCTCACAAAACTGGTTTTGGAAGTACTCTAGTGCTGCCTGCTCCGAGGCCTCCACGGCAAGGGTCTTACGCAAGTAGGCTACATCCTCCTGTGTCTGCAAAATGATCATTGTATATTGAACAGCTCTTACCATATCATATGCTATCTTATTAATGACTACTCTAATAATACAAGTGTGATCAACATTGGGTACAATTTCAATGTCAATAGCAAAAATCTGGCATCACCCCCCTTGCAGTTTAGAGTCAAACAAAATTTTTTAAAAGCTTCCCTAGGCAAAAAAATCATTAAACGCGCATGCAATATTATAATTAACATTCAACTTTTATGCCGACTTGAAAAGTCTCAACCCAACCTACACACATGAAATAAAAGTGACAACGTTTCTATCTGTCCTGGACAGACTGAAGTTGTGACTTGACAAGGGTCCAGGACAGACCGAATCATTGTTACTTTCATTGTGTGTACGTGCAAGGGGTAATTTGTTTCTTCCACATTGTGACTAATTCTATAAATTTCAATATTTTCCTGATAAAAATTAGACAATTAAAAAAGTAGAATTCAATGGCAACAACTCCTTGCATTTTCTTTTTGCAGTAAGGAGAAAACTCTGCAGACTGAAAAACACACCTGCAGTTCTGGGATGCCAGTTGATAGCAGCAATGTGAACAGGTTGATAATGAGGCGATAGTGTTTACGCAAGGCCAAGTATGCCTTGCCACACAATTCCTGGAATCTGAAATATGTTATTTTAGTAGAGTGAATACAACTAAAATGTAATTAATCATTTAACTTCCATTGTATCAAATATGAAGAAGAAAAATCAGAAAGAAAGCATGCTTACTAAAAGCATTAAAAAAGCCAGCATTGATTGTAATATAATGCCCTTTTCTGGGGGTAGCCCCGGAGGCTCCCTGAAGCTAACTGAACTCATATGCGCTTTATTAATTTGTGGTCATCAGCCACTTGGAAGTCTGAGCCTACTGGGGACAACAAGCCAGAACCTGGTCCCCTCAGAGAGGCACAGGGAGTGATAGTATATGAGCACTTTACATGTAAAGTATGTCATATTCCGCCATCAACAAGGGCAGTATCCCAATATAATACAGGGGAACTAAAACAACTATCTGGTAAAATGCGACCTACAGCCCTAAAGAGCAAAGACACTACTCCTCAATGAAAAAAAAATCAAAACTAGCAACTCTGCATGCAAACTAGTACTTCACTCATTAGCGGGACCTCCCCCTCCCCTCCAAGGGGGAAGGAGGAGCCAGATCAGACAGCCCCCACCATCTACTCCCTCAGTACATGGTCCGATGGAAACTGCTGACCAGAGAGAGGGATGGTGTCAGGGAGCCTCCGGGGCCACCCCCACCTAACTCCTTGAAGTAGGCTCCATGAAGCTAACTACCCACAGAGAAGGAAAAACAGGGACTTACTGGGAGGTGGCAGCACCGGACATCTCAATGCGAAGAAGGAACTGTCGGCCACGATAGATGCCCCAAAGCGACACAAGGCCAGACAGGCCCTGGAACGTACACGAGATACATGGCAGCCAGGATCCTGTTCGACCGCCAAAACCCCAGTGCCCTAATGTCAATCCAAGACATTTCCATACACCGCAGCGAACATCTTGTAATTCCTCACATCATGGGCACGAGGGTAACCCACAGTCTGCTTTGATTTTATGACACTGCGGACAACCTGGGACACACGAGCCCTGGAACAGGGAACAAGGGAAACCAGATTCATCCAAAGCGCATCCACCATCACAGAACTAGTGGCCCACAGGTAGCGGCGTAAAGCAGTCACCGGACACAACATGTGATGCACCCCCAGCCTAACCAAGCATCCATTACAAGAGGAACCTGCCATCTCATTCTTGCGCCAAAAAAGAAGGGGGCTGCAAACAAAACGACTCCCCGGATCAAAAGAACAGAATCCCCGGTGCCAGAGGAGAACGTGAAGCTCCCCAGCCTGAGCCCCAGAAGCTAAGGCCAACAAAAATAAGGCTTAACGAAAACAATCACAAACCGAAGGGGCCACAACAAAATGAGAAGAAAGAAAAGAAAGAACCCGGTCCAAAGACCAGGAAGGTTCAGGCAGCGCATGAGCAGGCCAGAGATGAAAAAAAACGCATGTGAAATCTTGCGGAATGAAGCGGAAGTAACACCCACCCCGAGCACAAGCTGGAGTGGCTCCACCAACACTGCACACTACAATTTGACATTATTCATCATGAGATGCCGGACCATAAAGAGCCAAGAAAGAAAGTACAAAACAATCCGGTACAAAATTGAAGAAACCCTCCTAAGAGAAAGGAGCTTACAAAGACCAACAAGACACTTCATACTGTTGCCTGGAAGACCGTAGGTGGGACACCATCAAAGAAGCCACCTGATTACTATTCAAATGGCGATACACCCACGTCAGAAAAACCAGATGCAAAGTGCAGAGCAGTAAATCGAACCAGCCAGGTACCTCACCAGCCCGATCTGCTGGTAGAGGCCACCATAAAGCCAGGGCATTTTAGAGGACCCGGAAAGACGCTTGAGTTCGGACACCGAGCAAGCAACACCTGAAACCAAGGCTGGCTCGGTCACCATGAAGCCAGGAGAACTACCCTCCCCTGGTAGGCTTCCAAGCAAGCCAAGACCAACACACTGACCAGGAAAAAGAGGTACAGGAACCCCCACCACAACCAGTCCTGCTGAAAAGTATTGACCGTTACGGCCTTGCAGTCAGGGAACGGCGCCATGTACAGAAGGAGACGCCAAGACCATGTCGACGCGAAGTGATCCACCTCCAGGTGACCATACATCCGGCAAAGCCACCTGAAGGATTCAGCATCGATCATCCACTCCGTAGAAAGCGAAATGGACCGGGACAAGCCATCTGCCAGAATACTGAACATGCCCTGGATGTGAACTGTGCAAAGAGCTAAACTCCGAGAACTCAGCAGAAGAGCTACCCGAAGCGACCAGCCATAAAGAGCCACGGACTGAAGAGGCCCCTAATAGTCGAGACAATAAACCAAGAGGAAGAAATCCAAATGGAGCCAAATCACGGAGCCCCGAGGAAGCCAAATCCAGAGCAGTGCCTGCCACACTGCCGCAATCTCCCTCACCATGCCACGAGCCAGACGGAAGGACAGGACCTAACGACCATGGTCGGACTGGTGAGCACTGGTTACAAAGCCCCAACCGAGAGACGAGGAGTCCGTGAACACATCGAGCAAGGAAAGGGGAGGGCACCATAACACCAAACCCTGAAAAACCTGAAAAGGAAGCCAGTGACACAGCAACCAGTGCAAGGCCACTGGGGTGTGAACCCAACGGTCATGAGCATGGCAAAAGAGGAGGTTCTGAAATTGCCAGAACAGCCTCCGAAGTCAAATACTGCCTAACAGATAAACCAGAAGGGCAAAATTCAGGCTCCTGCACAGCTGCATGAGCAACCGCCGGGTGACCCAGGAAACCCTCAAGAACAGCTGAAAATGGGACTGAACCGGTGCAGTGATGCAGGGGTGAGAAAAATGAACGCTGTCAGAGAATCCCACAAGAGGGACCAGCCAAGTCCGAACCTGGGACAGAACCAACTAGGACTTGCATCAATTTACCAGGAACCTGATCCCGGCCAATTGGGAAGGAATCGGATCCCTGGTTAGCAGACAAGCCGACTGGCTGGGAGACCACACCAACCAGTCATCAAGGTAGGCCTATACCCAAAGCCCTAGCAAACGCAGACGGGCCACTACAACCCGAATAAGACTCGTAAACATGCAAGGTGCCAGATTTAAGCCGAAAGGCAGACAACGAAAGCCGTAAGCCTGTAGCCCCCAACCATTCCCTGAATCCCGGATAAATAGGGACGTGCCAATAAGCATCACGGAGGTCAAGGGAAAACATCCAGGCCCATGGCTCGAGACTGAGCCTGACCTGGGAAAGCATGGTCATCTGAAAAGATGGGCATGGAATCAAATGGTTCAGACGAGACAAGTCCAGAATGTACCGGAGATTCACACAGTCGTTTCGGAACTGGGAACAAACGGGAAATCCACTTGAGAGATGAAGTCATTTTGACTAAGCCCAAGCAAAGCCACTCCAACATGACCCAAATGAGGGGGCGAGAAAGAAGGCTGCCCCCTCAGGTCTGACCCCGACGGGCTAACAGGCCACCCAATGCTACCGAAGGCCGGAGTAAACTATCCAAAATGCCCACAAATCATGGGACCAATTATGGGTAAAAAGAACCAGCCCCCCCCCAATGCCCCATCAACAAGGCGACCCGCGAAAGGGCTGATGCAAACCCTGAGAAGCTAAGCGTGCACAGTGACCACAGCACTTAGCTTAGACCATAACCAACTAGACAACGAAGACTCCTGGACATCCACAGAGGCAACAACTGGCACCAAAGGCATACCTCAACCAGCAGAGGCCGGAACCCTGGCACGACCAAGCAGGGACATCCTAGAGCGGCGCCCCCTGTAACACCAACAAATCAGAAATTGGACAGCAACTAGCAGAGGCCGGAACCCTGGCACGACCAAGCAGGGACATCCTAGAGCGGCGCCCCCTGTAACACCAACAAATCAGAAATTGGACAGCAACTAGCAGAGGCCAACAAAACTGGAGAAAACACTTTGCACAAGACAATCAGGTTCCTAGAAGCACAATCTGAGGACCTTAGCTACTTTCACTTATGTAGTCCTAACTTGCAACATTTACTAAAACAGGATAATCAGTAGGTAAAAACTCATCTACCTGATAACAGGCTCTGGGTGTTCCTGTGGTGTGTTGTGTAGTGACTACTTCATCCATGCTAAATAATGCATCGAGTTCCTGTGTCAAAAGTCTGAAGGATACATTTTCAAATTAATCTATATACCTCGAGCATACCTGGAGAAGTTTTGGGGAGTTCTTCTAACCCCCCGAGACCGGCCTCAGGCCAGGTTCGACATGTGATAACTTGGTCCAACAGGCTGTTGCTTGGAGCAGTCACTACATATATTTACCACTATATAGTGAATCTACCAATATTATAGTGGATATTCCGCTATATCCACTACGGCCTGGTTGGTCCGGCACTTCTTGCAAGAACTTATCTAAGTGCCTCTTGAATACATCCACCTTTGTTCTAGCAATATTTCCAATGCTTACTGGGAGGGTATTGAACAATGAACAAAATAATGTTCAGACAGTGTTCTCTGATTGTGCCTATGGCATCTCTACTTTTCACTGGTTTTATTCTGCATTTCCTTCCACATCTTTCACTCCAGTATGTTGTTATTCTACTATGTAAATTTGGGACCTGGTCAATGATGACGGCCAAAGAAACAGCCACTGATGACAACAAAGAAATGAGCGAAATACGGAGCATTCACTACGACTGTTTTCAGCGTGCCACTGGAGACGATAATTCAAATGAATTTTTCATGGATGTGATACCAACATCAAATCATGTATCAGATGTCACCCTATCCCCACTGGATTTTTAAGATGCCATAGACAGTATACCAATGCACTCTGCACCAGACCTTGACTCTTGGAACTCTATATTCACCAAGAACTGTAAAAGACATTATCGCAGGCCCTTCACATTTTTTTGGAGTCAGGGCCTAGATACTAGCATTATCCCTGACAAATTAAAAACAGCAGAGATAGCACCACTCCATAAAAGAGGAAATAAGGCAGAGGCAAAAAATTAAAGACCGATAGCACAAACATCACACATCATAAAAATCTTTGATCGAGTTCTAAGTAGTAAGATCACAAAATACATGGAATCACAGCATCTCCTTAACCCTGGACAACATGGTTTCAGAATAAGGCACTCTTGCCTTTCCCAGTTGCTGGACCACTATGACTTGGCCTTAGATACCATGGAAGACAGACAAAATGCTGATGTAATTTACACAGATTTCACAAAAGACTTCGAATATGACCATAGTTTTATTTCTCACAAAATGAGTTCAAACGGAATTACCAGAAAAATAGGCAGATGGATCTACAATTTCCTGACTAACAGAACCCAATGTGTAATAGTCAACAAAATAAAGTCCGTAGCATCAACTGTGAAGAGCTCAGTCCCTCAGGATACTGTGCTTGCTCCAGTACTTTTTCTCATCCTCATATCAGACAGACAAGAACACAAGCTACAGTACAGTATCAGCCTGTGCAGATGACACTAGGATTTTTATGAGAGTAAACACTATATAGGACACAGCAAACCTCCAATCAGATGTAAATCAGGTCTTTCAATGGGCTACAGAAAATAATATGCAGAAACCATGTACAAAACTCAGTCAAATCATAACATAGAACAAAAATGCAAAGTAAAGGATTTGGGTTACTAATTTGGAAGACATTACCTTTAAAAAACACAATAAAGTAGCTGTCACAACCGCAAGAAAAATGACAGGTTGGAAAAAAAGAGCCTTTCACACTAGAGATGCAATACCAATGATGATAATTTTCAAGATGCTAGTGCTCTCTAGAGTGGAATACGTTACAAAATGTCAGCCCCTTTCAAATCTGGAGAAATCGCTGACCTGAAGAGGGTGCAGAGATCCTTTACTGATAAAATCCACTCAGTAAAACATCTAAACTATTGGGACTGACTAAACCGCTTAAATCTGTATTCTCTTGAGAGCAGACGAGAGAGATACATAAAATAATTTACGCGTGGAAAATATTAGAGGAGTTAGTCCCAAACCTGCACACAGAAATAACACCATATGAGACCAAAAGGCATAGCAGGATGTGCAGAATATCTTTGTTGAAAAGCAGAGGTGCAATAGGTACTCGGAGAGAACTATTAACATCAGAGGCCCAAGACTGTAACACGCTTCCACTACACATAAGAGGCATAACTGGCTGACCCCCCCCCCCTTGCAGTGTTTGAGATAGAACTTTATCAACACTTCCAAAGGATACCTCATCAACCAGGCTGTGATTCATACATCAAGTTTGGAGCAGCCACATCCAACAGCCTGGTTGATTAGTCCAGCAACGAGGAGGCCTGGTCAAGGACCAGGCCGCAGGGACGATGAGCCCCGAAATCATCATAACGTACTCAATCGCAAGATAAGGTAACAAAAGGTAACTGCACTACCGAGTCACATCACAATATAAAATGGAAGAGTTTATATTCAGGAAAGACCTAGGTAGATACTGATTTGGAAACAGGGTTTTTGATAAGTGGAACAAAATATAAAATAACGTAACAGATGTAGGTTTACTGCATTGTTTCATGTGTAGATTAGACAAATCTATAAATGAGTTTGGGTGGATATAAACAGAAGCCCCATATGCACCAATAGGCCTTCTACAGTTTCTATTATATTCTTATGTGCATACAAGGGCTATCAGAGAAGAGTTAAGGGCCACTTGCTGCACACACTTACATATCTTGTTACAAAAATAATGCATGGCACCACAGGCACTCACCTCTGAAACTCCTGGCTCTCCTTTGGATTCTCAGCTCCACCAGCAATCACTCGCAGAAAGTCTTGCGTCAAGACAAATGGTACACGCTCTCGGTTGATGCCAAACTTCTTTTTGAAGTTTCCCAAGATATGGCCAAAGTCAATGTGGAAAATCTATTGGGAAAAATATTTGACTATCTACCATTATTATTCACTATAATTATTTAATGTGAGTAATAACATTTCACTTCAACTTGCTGACATTTTTCTTGTTGTAGGAGGGTAGGTAGCTGGGGAGTTCGTGTTTTTTTTTTTAAATGTGAGTGGGATAAACCAGCAATATCACTGAAAAAGTGCAAAATAGTAAATGAATATCTCCCAAACATCCAGAAACAAAGTTGAAGAAACAAAGCAGAACTAGTGTCTTTGAAAAAAACAGTGTAGGAGCACACGATAACCAAAACAAAGATGACCACCAGCATAAGGAAGGACAAAACAGAAGTGATGGATTTTGGTGTCTTTGATGAGGAAAATATTTGCAGTTGTTTTCACAACAGGTTGGCAAAAGCAGAACACTGTAAAGTATTATGTGAATAAAATTAAGAATTTGAGCAGCAGTAATGAAAACTTAAGAAACAAAGTTTTCAAATATGGGAATCATACAAAGATAAGATTCACTAGAAACTAAAGGAGAAGTCCTGGAGGAGAAAAATACAATACTGTAATAAAAATAAATCTTAAATTATATGAAATCTAGATGCTAGTGAATACAATAAGTTAAACAAGGAAATTACACTGGGGGGGGGGGGAAACAAAACCAGCGTAGAATGTAATGAAACGCCATTTTCTGGGCGAGTCCCGGAGGCTCCCCAGAGCTATCCATGGCTGATATGAATACCCTAACTATTTTGCATCAGTCGATGTCGGTGGAGTTCTAGCCTACCGGGGACCATAAGCCAGAACCTGGCCCCCTCACAGAGGGACGAGGAGCAATGGCCCATAGAAATGCACATGTGATTTGGAGCATTCTATATCTGCCATCGACTGGGACAGGCACCCAGAAAGGTAAGCGCCACAAAACAAACCCCTATTTTGATTAACAATGAAAATCAATCAAACGAGAGGACAGAACTCCAAAAGAACAACGAGCAAACAAGCAAGATGTCACACGAGCCGTACTGTATGTCTGTGCAGCTCCCCCTTCCCCGGGAGGAGGGAGGGGGAAGGGGGAGCACCAGACCCTCGCACCGGCGATCCCCGCCTCAATTCTGAGGCTGGATATCAAAAACCGCAAAAAAAAAAAAAACGCTGACTGGAGGGAGGGAGGGAGGGAGGGAGGGTTGCCGGGGAGCTGCCGGGACTCGCCCAGAAAATGGTATTTCATTACATTCAACGCTGGTTTTCTAGGGGGAGCCCCTATGGTTCCCTGGAGCCACTTCACCAAAGACTACAAAAGAATAGGGTACTTACCCGGGAGGAAGTCTGTGCTCCACTCCTCAACTCTAAGTCGAGACAACGGGCTGCAACCGCCGACCCAAGGCAACACAGGCCCAACTGGGCCCAGGAACATTCACAAGGTAGTGTGCAGACTGTTCGAACGCCAAAAACCGAGCGCCCGAATGTCAGCCCAAGACATATTACCAAAGACAGCAGCATGTTGGAAATTTCCAACACTAACACACTACCATTGTATTATAATACATCATTATTATATACTAATTACAGTAGTTATTAATTTCACTAACGGTAGTGTTAATATAAATTAATATTTCTTTATCTGAGCCTATTGCTAATATTCTCACGACATCAAGAGGCAGGATTGCGTCACATAATGTACATTTAAACATATTTATTACCAACATGTTAGAGAATTGAATGTGGTTCTCTAAAATTATCAGTATTCCGTACAATAATTAACTACGGATAATATAGCTCCCAATAATCCAAAACCGAGAGCTATTAACTGAAATTATTATCAAGTGGCAGTTTTATCTGTTACGTACGAATGCTATGGAGGAAATAAAATTTCTCTCCATTTCTCGATTAACACCGTTTAGCGAGAATATGATTATTTAATTCCCTATAATTGCAACCCTGTTCTCATTAACGCATTACATCAGTAATTACACAGAAAAGAATTATCCGTGATTAGTAATTTCTGTTGTGAATGCGGGAGACAAGTTGAGGGAGTGCGGAGAGACGCCGCCATTATTATTCCTGCTCCAGCCACGAGCAACGATGCCAACAATCACATCGTGCGTCCCGGGAGAGTCTGTTTCCATCAATACTACGTTAGGCCCTTGCATTTAATCGGCCTAGGACTGTGCAATTGCTCCAGTAGCTATCTGGAATTGCTTTGGTGGACAACCAACAGGTTAAGTGCCCTAATATTTGTTATATCGTGAGATCTCTAGGTATATCATTTTACTGTGCACTGTCCATCGTTATGCTACGCGACCTCCCCAAACAATAAGTACGTCCATAAGGAATTAAATTTATTCCTTTCATGGCATCATGAGGACATTATATAGTAGGTGTAATCAATTAGTATATATAGTTGAAATTTCAGCTTGTGTTGTAAGCGGTCGTGGCCATCATGTTCCCACGCCATGCTTGAACTCACGTGTTGCCGCAAGTAGCAGACGATGCCATTGCACCTCTACCTCTCCGTTCACTATTACAGCAAAGCAGCTGAAATCCTTTCTATTATTTCTTTAATCGAGAAAATTATAAACCACTCGAAGAGATTTAGTTTATTTGATTTGAGATATCTAACGTAATATGTTATCAAGCCGGTCGGCCGAGCCGGTCGGCCGAGCGGACAGCACATTGGACTTGTGATCCTGTGGTCCTGGGTTCGATCCCAGGCGCCGGCGAGAAACAATGGGCAGAGTTTCTTTCACCCTATGCCCCTGTTACCTAGCAGTAAAATAGGCACCTGGGTGTTAGTCAGCTGTCACGGGCTGCTTCCTGGGGGTGGAGGCCTGGTCGAGGACCGGGCCCCGGGGACACTAAAAAGCCCCGAAATCATCTCAAGATAACCTCAAGATGTTAGTCTCATAAAAGTCAAATGAGAATAATTGCTTGATTAATCAACATATAATCTTTTTACCATTAATCAATTCATCTAATGTTTCTTAATAGTATTTAGTAGAATTACTAATTTTTATTCGAGGAAGAACCAGCCTGGATGAAGCGTACTGGGAGTAGATTACTTCTGGTATTAACCCCCAATTTTGTGAAGGACGGAAAGTTTATTCTCGAAGATTAATATTATACAGTCCATAGAAGTTTAAAGAATAATCTTTAACCCTCAAACAGCTAGGGGCCCAAATGGAATTCACACCCACTGCCGCAACAAAAAAAAAAAAATCCAAAAAATTCTTTCGTCTTATAGAAGTGTTTATTTTTGTTCCCTGATCATGGAAAAAATAACAAAAAAATCGTAGGTGGCATATTTTAGCCGCAGTAGGGTAGGGAAGTGTGGCAAAAAAGGGGCGTTGGCAGAGCCTTCGCCAGACGAGGTCTACTCCGCCCGAGCTGTCAGACGGCAGTTGCCACAAATATATTATTTCCTAATTATTTCGATGTCTTTGATTGATTTTTTCTTAGTTTTTTTGCAGTAATATTATTCCATACAGTGAATTGTGGTATATTTATATTATAAAATGTGTGAACCATCGCTGTACTCAAAATTATGGTGTGCATATAAGTGATTCAATTATTATGTTCATAAAACAATAAACAAATAGTTTTGCTGTTGTTACACTATATACACAGGTTATATACAAGTATCTGCATGTTTTGTTCACCATAACGAACTACTAAGTTGGTCTTGTGAGTCAAAAAGCAACGAGGAGTGGCCGCCACACACCAGCGAGCCACTCACTGCCACGCCCTCCCTCAACACCACCTCACTCACCCTCATTTACCTCCCACAATACTCTTTTTGCATTTATTCACTATACACAGACGTTATATATACGTATTTACATGTTTTGTTCACCAAAACTGTACATCTAAGCTTGTATGGTGAGTAAACGCACAAAGACGTAGCTACTCCACAGTCAGCTGATCGGCGGCCACCCTCAAGGCCAGACGCACTAATATTTCTCCTCCAACAATATTGTTTGTGGTGTTATTACGCTATATACACACATATATAAGTATCTACCTGTTTTATTCACCATACTTGTACAAATAAGCTGGTATGGTGCCCAAAGACCATAGTGGCCACCAGTAAACAACATGCCAAGTCGTGCAGACGACGCTCCTCTCTCACCAAATGGCGGCTCCCAACCTACTCCTCTCGCTGTTATCTCACACTATACACACGTTATATGTAAGTATCTACATTTGTGTTCACCATAGCGAACCACTAAGCTGGTATGGTGAGTGCAGTCAATAAATGGTGGCCACACACAGTCAGAAGACGACGCCACAACCCTCCCTCCACAGCCGTACTCCTCCCTCCATCGAGCACAGCGCTAAATATCACCACAATCAAGCTGTTATCAGAATCCTGGTCAGTTTTATCACAGTCAGGGGCTTCAGTAATACTATCACTGCTAAATAATAGCAGTATCACTTATATTTTGGCATTTGTAGGCGATGCTGTGGTCACAAGCTGAACAGCGGTGCTGTGAGCTCGTGCTGCGTGCGCCAGCCTTGGTGGCTTGCGCAATACTGACGCTCTCACTCCCAAGAATGTTGGGCTGGATTTTTTTCTAGGTGGCATCTGGCAACTATCAGTCGTGGCTGTACTATAGCTGCCCCTATCCCAGGCGGGGCGTTTAAATTATAGCGCTAGACACGAAATCATATATAAATGATGTGCGCGGTTTCGGTTTTGTCACTGATATCATTTATATATGATATGCGCGGTTTGAGGGTTAATAAGTTT
>WNGS01111181.1:49518723-49560222 GCA_020271785.1 Procambarus virginalis
TTTCCTATCCATAGGCACTGGTATTTCAGTCCTTATCATTAACTTTATCTGTTTCCCTTTTCAGTCAAAATCGGGTGGTCCTTCGATCAATTTAAATTAATCTCTAATTAAATATCAATCAATTAATAGAGAGTAAGCTTTCTTCCCAACACAAAAATATGGTTCTTTCGAACCGATGTATTACAATTAATACCATAATCTAACTATTACCTGTGTGTAGTAATCTAGGCTAACCACATTTATTAATTGTGGCTACCGGCAGAGTACCACATAGGTAGCCTATACTCCACACATTTTCTTAACCCTCAAACCGCGCATATCATATATAAATGATATCAGTGACAAAACCGAAACCGCGCACATCATTTATATATGATTTCGTGTCTAGCGCTATAATTTAAACACCCCGCCTGGGATAGGGGCAGCTATAGTACAGCCACGACTGATAGTTGCCAGATCCCACCTAGAAAAAAAATCCAGCCCAACATTCTTGGGAGTGAGAGCGTCAGTATTGCGCCAGCCACCAAGGCTGGCGCACGCAGCACGAGCTCACAGCACCGCTGTTCAGCTTGTGACCACAGCATCGCCTACAAATGCCAAAATATAAGTGATACTGCTATTATTTAGCAGTGATAGTATTACTGAAGCCCCCTGACTTTGATAAAACTGACCAGGATTCTGATAACAGCTTGATTGTGGAGATATTTAGCGCTGTGCTCGATGGAGGGAGGAGTACGGCTGTGGAGGGGGTTGTGGCGTTGTCTTCTGACTGTGTGTGGCCACCATTTATTGACTGCACTCACCATACCAGCTTAGTGGTTCGCTATGGTGAACACAAATGTAGATACTTACATATAACGTGTGTATAGTGTGAGATAACAGCGAGAGGAGTAGGTGGGAGCCGCCATTTTGGTGAGAGGAGCGTCGTCTGCAGGAATTGGCATGTTGTTTACTGGTGACCACAAGGGTCTTTGGGCACCATACCAGCTTATTTGTACAAGTATGGTGAATAAAACAGGTAGATACTTATATAATGTGTGTATATAGCATAATAACACCACAACCAATATTGTTGGAGGAGAAATATTAGTGCGTCTGGCCTTGAGGGTGGCCGCCGATCAGCTGACTGTGGAGTAGCTACGTCTTTGTGCGTTACTCACCATACAAGCTTAGATGTACAGTTATGGTGAACAAAACATGTAAATACGTATATATAACGTCTGTGTATAGTGAATAAATGCAAAAACAGTATTGTGGGAGGTAAATGAGGGTGAGTGAGGTGGTGTTGAGGGAGGGCGTGGCAGTGAGTGGCTCGCTGGTGTGTGGCGGCCACTCCTCGTTGCTTTTTGACTCACAAGACCAACTTAGTAGTTCGTTATGGTGAACAAACATGCAGATACTTATATATAACCTGTGTATATAGTGTAACAACAGCAAAACTATTTGTTTATTGTTTTATGAACATAATAATTGAATCACTTATATGCACACCATAATTTTGAGTACAGCGATGGTTCACACATTTTATAATATAAATATACCACAATTCACTGTATGGAATAATATTACTGCAAAAAAACTAAGAAAAAATCAATCAGAGACATTGAAATAATTAGGAAATAATATATTTGTGGCAACTGCCGTCTGACAGCTCGGGCGGAGTAGACCTCGTCTGGCGAAGGCTCTGCCAACGCCCCTTTTTTGCCACACTTCCCTACCCTACTGCGGCTAAAATATGCACCTACGATTTTTTTGTTATTTTTTCCGTGATCAGGGAACAAAAATAAACACTTCTATAAGACGAAAGAATTTTGGATTTTTTTTTTGTTGCGCCTGTGGGTGTGAATTCCATTTGGGCCCCTAGCGGTTTGAGGGTTAATCAAGAGGGGACATCCTTCTACGGCCCTCTACTCACAGCTATTTGCTTAGGTTGAAATTATCATGGATTTCCTTGAGAACCATGGGGAATATATATAACTGTTTAACATGATGTTTAAAATGATGTGAAAATAACATGATGTTTAACCCTTTAATCGTTGCCTCAAAATATGACACCCCCGTGGTGCGCAGGAAATAAATTCTCTGGAAAAAATTATTTTTCTTTTTGAAGTGTCAAAAACCTTCCCTCAGTAACCCCTCTCCCTGCAACAGTAAGCTCAGCTC
Organism: Procambarus virginalis; assembly: GCA_020271785.1. Taxonomy (NCBI): domain Eukaryota; kingdom Metazoa; phylum Arthropoda; class Malacostraca; order Decapoda; family Cambaridae; genus Procambarus; species Procambarus virginalis. The sequence goes on from WNGS01111181.1 coordinate 49,520,887, forward strand.
AGGACGGAAAAAAGCCAGGTGGGGTCCAATGGAGCCCAAGGCCCCCAGGTCTCCAAGTCAGCTCCTCCCCAACCCCGGGAACCTCCACACCAGGCCCCCGGGGCTGAGTCGTCCTCCAAAACCCGAGCCTCACAAGAAAAAAGCGGGGCAGCCGAAAAAGCCGGGAGGGAAGGGGCCCACCGGTCAGACCCCAGAGCATCGGCAGGAGGGACAGACTCAAATGCCTTTGCAGCCATCCCGGATGTGGCAACCCCCGAAATTGCCCGAGTCGCAGAAACTCTAAACCCTGCCCTGGCCCCGAAGCCCTCAGATGCTTAGGGGCTGGAAGCAGGATGGGGGGGGGGGGGAACCGACTGAATCACTGAAGGGGAAGAAGGAGGGCATGCAGACGGAATCAAGGCCGAAGTACACCTACACCCCCATGTCAGAGTCCCTATAGACAAAGCAGGGCAGCCTCGGGGCGTCCAGGGAAGCGACAACCCGAGCGCGCTGCAACAACCTAAACCTACCCTGCAACGTGCGAGCTGCCTGCACACAAAGCAAATCATCATCAGACTGGGTGAATCGAGTCACGAACAAGCAACACAGCTTGCAGGACTCGGGGTCAAATGTGTCACCGACCCAACAGGCAGCATGACGGAGGCAAAAACAATGAGTGTCACCCTGAGACAAGGGGACAGAGCAACCCTCAAACTCGCACAAAGCGAGAGGGGACGCAAGGGTCTCCTCCATCGGACCCAAGAGCCCCCACGGGTTTTTTCAGGGCCCTAGACTGGGTCTGCTAAGGGTTATCCCAGGCAGGGCACTGCTAACCGGCGCCCCAAACTATCAAGCAAACTGCTAAAAAGCTGAATGCACGGGACATGTCCACTCACGAGGGCGAAGTGGGGATGCCACCACACAAAACGATCCTAATATAAGGAGGTGGGAGAACACAAGGCAGGACCCGGCAAAAACAAAAAGAAACGAAAACCACGCAAGTGGACAATGTACCCAGAGGGAACAGTCAGCTGCTGTTATAGGTGAAAACTAGCTACGTAGTACCCCGTGCCCTACCAGTGCGATAACAACTACTTACCCCAGGCAAACAAGGGAGGAAAACCCCCAAAACACTCGGGGCGGCCCAATGCCAAGCAGCGGAAGGCCAACAGAGGTAGACCCAAGGCAACTTGTGGAAGAGAACCCCAAGCCCCAAGGGCAGTACTTACAGGGCACTCAAGGAAGGCGACCCTAAGCACATGCAGCCCGAGTACCTGAGAATATTACTCCCAGCTCACACGACCACCGTAAGAGCAGCACAGAAAACAATGAACAGCACTGAGAAGAAGAGTGGAGCTGGAGCCACACGACTGTGCATGATCCCATACACCAAGGAACTGAGGTGGGGATTGCCGGCGCGAGGGTCTGGGGCTCCCCCTTCCCCCTCCCAAGGAGGGTGAGCTGCGCAGACATGTGGTGCGACTCGTAATTACCTAAGTGTAGTTACAGGATGAGAGCTATGCTCGTGGTGTCCCGTCTTCCCAGCACTCTTTGTCATATAACACTTTGAAACTACTGACGGTCTTTGCCTCCACCACCTTCTCCCCTAACTTGTTCCAACCGTCTACCACTCTGTTCGCGAAAGTGAATTTTCTTATATTTCTTCGGCATCTGTGTTTAGCTAGTTTATATCTATGACCTCTTGTTCTTAAAGTTCCAGGTCTCAGGAAATCTCCCTATCAATTTTATCAATCCTGTTACTATTTTGTATGTAGTGATCATATCACCTCTTTTTCTTCTGTCTTCTAGTTTTGGCATATTTAATGCCTCTAACCTCTCCTCGTAGCTCTTGCCCTTCAGTTCTGGGAGTCACTTAGTAGCATGTCTTTGCACCTTTTCCAGTTGTGATGTGCTTCTTAAGATATGGGCACCACACACCGCTGCATATTCTAGCTTTGCCTAACAAAAGTCGTGAACAATTTCTTTAGTATATCGCCATCCATGTATTTAAAAGCAATTCTGAAGTTAGAAAGCGTGGCATAAGCCCCTCGCACAATATTCTTTATGTGGTCCTCAGGTGATAGTTTTCTATCTAGAACCACCCCTAGATCTCTTTCTTTATCAGAATTCTTTAAAGATTTCTCACATAATATATAGGTTGTGTGGGGTCTATGTTTCCTATTAAACATTCCATAACATGGCATTTATTACATTAAATTCCATTTGCCAAGTGGTGCTCCATATACTTATTTTGTCCAGGTCATCTTGAAGGGCATGACAATCTCTCAGTTCTTATCTTACTATTATCTTAGCATCATCAGCAAATGTTCATAATAATTTATGTATACACAAGGTAGATATGATGTAGACAAACTCACTGTGAAGAGTAAGTAAGTAATTATCAAAAGAAGGCACCAAACCGGGAAGGCTATGTAGCACCATCAAATGTGCGGAATAATCAGAGGGCGCTAAATATCACCAAGGATGCCAATACGAGAACAAAAACGCATAAGGCGAACGATATCAAAAGTATCCGAGTCACCAAGAATTCTATTGAGGGACAAGTGACCGCGAGGGGCGGTCGGAAAGCAAGACATACGCTCGTCCCGAAGTCAGGACATTCAAGAAGGACATGCACGACCGTAAGAGGGACAATGCAATTAGGACAATAAGGAGCAGGGCGGCGCTCCATCAAGTGACCATGGGTTAAGCGAGTATGGGCAATACGCAACCTCGCCAGAGCAGTTCCCACTCGCGGTTACGGTGGTAGGAGGAGGGCCACGAGGAAAACAACATTTAAGAGTACGGAGTTTGTTACCAGTAACAGACGACCAAGAAGCCTGCCAACGGGTAAGGATGGAGGAATGGATAACCGGGTAAAAGTCGGAATAAGGAATACCTTTACGAGAGATGGGACAAGAGCGGACAGCTTCCTTGGCGGCAGCATCCGCACGCTCATTTAAAGACACACCAATATGGCTGGGAACCCAACAAAACTCAACCGACTTAAACTTACTGTGAACAAGAAACAGCCAATGCTGGATCTCGACAACTACTGGATGAACCGGATTAAAGGACCCGAGAGCCATGAGGGCACTACGAGAGTCAACAACAACCACAAAAGAAGACTGACAACGAGAAAGCAGGAGACGAAGAGCATAGAGAATAGCATAAAGCTCCGCTGTAAAGATGCTAGTCTCCGGAGGTAAGCGACACATATAAGTGCGATCAGGAAAAACAACAGAGTAGCCAACACCGTCCGCAGACTTAGACCCATCGGTGAAGACAGAAACGGAGCGGGAGTGAGAAGAAAAGTGCTCAAGGAAAAGGCGTTTTAGAACAGTAGGAGGGGTAAAAGCTTTAGTGACACGGGTCAAGGACGTACAAAACTGCGGAAGGGGGACTCTCCACGGGGGCAAAGAAGGAACAACACGAGAGAAACATTAGAAACACGAACGGAAAGAGAATCCTGTAAGCGAGATAACTGGACAGAAAGAGGGAGGTGGTGAAGAGGAACAGGAACCGCAGGAGGGGTAAAAGTTAAAGCACGACAGAGGCGAGAGGAAGGATGTTGCAAGGACCGCGCAAGATAGCGAAGACAGTAGCGATCACGGCGGTCCTGGAGAGATAGGAAGCCAGTGTCAACATACAAGCTAAGGACGGAGTCGAACGAAAGGCACCAGAACTGAGGCGCAGCCCAGTATGGTGCAAAGCATCAAGACGGCGAAGAGCAGAAGGAGAAGCAGAAGAGTAAGCAGGGCAACCATAATCGAGCTTAGAGAGGACGAGAGGAATGCAAAGCAAGGAGAGTGCCCTATCCGCTCCCAAGAAGTATGGGACAATACTCGAGGAGGGTAAGGGCCTTAGAGCACTCAACACGGAGGTAAGAGATATGGGGAGACCAAGACAACGAGTGTCAAGGAATAACCCCAAAAGCTTCGCGGAATCTTTGTACTCAAGGGGGTGACCATAAAGTGACAAAGAGGGACGAAGAACGACTCGTTTCCGAGTAAAAGACATGGCACAAGTCTTAGAAGTAGAGAACTTGAAGCCATGATCGGTGGCCAAGACGACACGTTGAAGCCGGCGCGCTGAAGGAGAGGCGAATCACCCTGACAGCAAAAGTAAAGATCATCAATATAGAGCGGAGAAGACACCTGAAGGAAGAGAGGAAAGAAGACCATTGAGGGCAACCAGAAAGAGAGTAGTGCTCAGAACACTACCTGGGGCACACCTTCGTATTGCTGAAAAAGGCAGAGAGAGCGGTACCAAGGGTGCACCCGAAAGGAACGACGAGAGAGGAAGCTGCGGAGAAAGAGAGGGAGATGACCACGAAGGCCAAAAGAATGAAGCTGGGATAGAATATGATATCGCCAAGTGGTGTCGTAAGCCTTTAACAGGTCAAAAGGATGGCAACAACGGAGGTCCTCGCAGCAAAAGCAGTACGAATATAGACCTCCAAGTTCACCAGGACATCTGTTGTGCTGCGGCACATGCGGAAACCAAATTGAGAAGGGGAGAGGAGGTAATGGTGTTCCAGGAACCACATCAGACGAACCACTGGTGCAAGAACTGAACCCTGTGGTACTCCACTTGTGACATTTCTCCAGTCCGATACATTGCCTCTGATCACAGCCCTCATTTTTCTATCAGTCAGAAAATTTTTCATCCGTGTTAGAAGCTTACCTGTCACTCCTCCAATATTTTCCAGTTTCCAGAACAACCTCTTATGTGGAACTCTGTCGAAAGCTTTTTTTAGGTCCAGATAGATGCAGTCAACCCAACCATCTCTTTCCTGTAATATCTCTGTTGCTCGATCATAGAAACTGAGTAAATTCGATACACAGGATCTTCCAGATCGAAAACCATACTGTCTGTGATATTATATCATTTCTCTCCAGGTGTTCTACCCATTTAGATTTAACTATTTTTTCCAGTATTTTGACTATTACACTTGTCAATGATACCGGTCTATAATTGAGGGGGTCTTCCCTGCTTCCACTTTTGTAGATTGGAACTATGTTAGCCTTTTTCCACACATCAGCTACAACTCCTGTAAACAGGGATGCCTGAAAAATCAGTTGAAGAGGAATGCTGAGCTCAGGTGCACATTCTCTCAGAACCTATGGTGAAACTCCATCTGGACCAACTGCTTTGTTCGTATTTAGCTCCTTGAGCATTTTTACCACTTCGTCTCTAGACACCTCTATGTGCTCTATGTTGTTCTCTGGAATTCTTATTGTATCTGGTTCCCTGAAGATTTCATTTTGTACAAACACACTTTGGAACTTTTCGTTTAATGTTTCACACATTTCCTTTTCATTTTCTGTGAATCTATTTCCCATTTTCGTGTGAAGTCATGCTTGTTTGCTCGTTTTCTTTTGGGGAGTTCTGTCCACTCGTTTGACGATTTTCGTTGTTAACCAGAATAGGGGTTTGTTTTGTGGCGCTTACCTTTCTGGGTGCCTGACCCGGTTGATGGCATATATAGAATGCTCCAAAACACAGGGTACATTTCTATGGGCCATTGCTCCCCGTGCCTCTGTGAGGGGGGCCAGGTTCTGGCTTGTGGTTCCCGGTAGGCAAGAACTCCACCCACATCGACTGATGCAAAATAGTTAGGGTGTCCATATCAGCCATGGATAGCTCCGGGGAGCCGTAGGGGCTCCCCCCAGAAAAAGGGAGAGCGAGCGAGTGAGCTTTTGTTAGAAAAGATGGAGGTGGTTACACAAGATATAGGAAAATGCCAAAAGGATAAACCATGTACAAGTGGCTAGAGGGAAAAAAATATTAGAAGCAGTTAAGCAAGCGAGTGATTAACAACAGAAATCTGCAAGATCTCGGTCCAAATCTTTCAGCAAAGAGCCAACACAGAGTTTAGCACAGATGAAACAAGATAATCCAACAAACATGAACCTTGAATCTGCCAACATTATGCATGGGGTGTATGTAAATATGGGCTATCAGGAAGAAGTAATGGAACATGCAAATAAAACCACCTGAGAAACAAGAAATATGCAAAGCACAGGTGCATGTCACTGATAATTGCAAATTTTTCCACCGAAAACTAAGAATTCACTAAACAGGAAGGAATGTTTTAACAGAGATTGCCCAGCATGTCACATGACAGGAACTTAATGAATAAAATCAAATGAATGCCACTGTCTCAGCAACAACCATGCATACGAGGGATATTTTTACCAAGAGAAAGGGGAAAAGGAAGGTAAGAAATGTCCAATTTTATCATCAACTCGTCAAAAATAAGACAGGACACAGACAATGTGGCTTCCCAACTAGAACCTTGGATATTTTCAGCACTTCCACAAATATGACAACATCTTTTCCTATTTGCCAACATAAAAGGCATCAAAACACACAAAATAAGCAATGTCCACTTCATAACAGGTCTCCTAAATGAAGCAAATGCAATATTTCTAGCTTTGACAGAAACTCACACAAAGGACTATTATGACAATGAGGTATGGATACCAGAGTTCAATCTTTATAGATGTGATAGAAAATAGGGGCTACAGGGTGGGGTTTGCCTGTACATTAACCACTGTACTGCACCAAACGACAAATGCCGTTCGGCCATCATTGTGCCAACCGACAAGTATTTTTAATTTTTTGTACACGGTCGAAACACGCTCGCAGTAGGTCGGGTACGAAATGGACTGTTGGTATCTCCAGTGAGAGGCAGTCATCTTGGAAAAAAAATTCACAGAATGCCCTAGGGCTGCTGGCTGGGTTAGTACTGAGTGAGCAACCATGGGTGGCGCAAGCGCCTCTGGCTCACAAACACCTGTCCAACGCGGTGTTGAAAGATCACTCTGTCGGTGAAATTCAGACCTTATTACTTTAAGAATATAAGGGTCATGATATTGATGAAGCTAGGCAAAATATGGACCTAACACAAATGGTGGATGCAAGTGATACAGCATCTACGAGGGTGATACAGAGAGCATATCCAGTTGTAGCTCTGAGCGGCACCCTTGCCCACCTATGCCATCTCCAATTTATATAGATGATACACAGATGAATTGTTTACTGGGTTCAGTGATGATGCATCTGATACAAGTAGTATAGGTGAACAGTGTTAGCGGCTTCCATGGTGGTGTTTTCCATAGATATTTTCAAGAATAGCTGAATCTCTTCCAGAATGGCTGAATCTCTTTGAGAATGACCGATTCTCTTCCAGTCAGGGACCTTACAAAGCCATCTTTTCAAGACTACCTTTCAAATTGACCTGTTCCTATAATCTTTTCAAGACTACCTTGCACTTTTTAAGCTTGGCTACATACACCCTTGATTTTAGTACTAGTAGGTGGTATGTGTGTGTAATTTGCAAGCACACAGAACGAAGAAACGGGAAGTGAAAATCTATCTGTAGCTGATGCAACGAGAGCAAAGTCGTGCGGAGTACCATAGACTACTTCGTTGATTATTACTCACTTCCGAAGTACTGAGTGTGTAATACAGTGTGTTACTGTGTAAATAATGTGAGAAACTGTACATATTGTAATTTTAGTGAAATTTTAACAAATAATATTACGACAATAAACATTTATTGAGGACACATTACTGACATGTATCACAGTTCCATGGAACATTATGAACGTTCTACTGTGTACATATTGTAAAGGACAAATATACATCAGACATGATAACAAAAAAAAAAATAAAACCACATTGGAAATACATAGAACAAATAATTGAAAATATATTTGTGGTAACTTGCAGTGCTTGAATGGCCCAAGCGACCGCCTCTGGGAGCTTCATGCACGGGCGACCAGCCCCTGATGACTTCACAGCGCACCTTGTCCATGTCCCCACAGCCAAAGTGAGTGGAATTTGGTATTTATTTTTACATAGACATGTCCAGGGAAGGGAATTTATAATTTTACAAAAAAAAAAAAAAAGAATTTTCGGGGAACACTTGATTTCATGCGCACAGGGCACATGTCACAAACTCGGTGCATCACCGTGGTTAAAGACACACTCACCTGAACAGAGCTGCAAAAAAACCAGCATTGAATGTAATGAAACACCAATTTCTGGGTGAGACCTGGAGGCTTCCCAGAGCTATCAAGGCTGATATTGCTAATGTCAGACTTTGGCATCGGTCATTTGTATCGAGTTCTTAGGCCTACCGGGGACCACAAAACAGAACCTGGCCCCCTCAGAGAGGCACGAGGAGCAATCGCCTATAGACACCCCCGTGTGGTTGGAAGCATTCTATGTCTGCCATCAACCGGGTCACGCACCCAGAAAGTTAAGCATCCCAAAACAAACCCCTATTCTGGTTAAGAAATTGCTACCGAGAGCCAAACTAGTGGATAGAACTCCCCAAACAAAACCAAGCAAGATGCCACCACATCGCCGCGCCGCTGTCTGCGCAGCTTCACCCTCCCCGGGAGGGGGGAAGGGGAAGCCCCAGACCCCTCGTGCCGGCTACCCAAGACCCCAGTTCTTAGGCTGGATATCAAAACACGCAAAAAAACGGCGACCAGAGGGAGGGAGGGTTGCCAGGGAGCCTCTGGGTCTCGCCCAGAAAATGGCATTTCATTACAATCAACTCCGGTTTTCTGGGGGGTAGCCTCGTCGGCTTCCTGGAGCTACCTACCAAAAGATGAAAACAAGAGGGATCTGCCCGGGAGGCCGTCCTATGCTCACTCCCTAATGCAAAGTGGAGACAAAAGGCTGCAACCACCAACCCCAAGGCCACATAGGCCCGACGAGGCCAAGAAACACCAACAAAGGAAAGCGTAGTCAACCTACGAACGACGTGGGCACGGGGAAAGACTGCAGGCTATCTGGACCAAACCACCCCGCGGACGACCCGAGAGAACCTCACTCAAGAACTATGACAATGAGTGGACCTAAGATAATAGTGGCAGTCATTTACAACCCTCCATTAAATGACAGAAGACCTAGACAAGAGTTCGATAGAAACAACATGGCTACCGTTAACATAATAGTGAGCAGCTTCAGTTGCTTGCAGGAATGGATCCAGACTCTTAATCATGGGCGATTTCAACCATGGAAAGATAGACTGGGAGAATTGGGACCCACATGGAGGAGAAGATACATGGAGATCTAAACTTTTGGAAGTGAGTACAAGGAACTTCCTGAGCCAACATGTCAAGGGGCCCACAAGAATGAGAGGAAATGACGAACCAGCTAGACTCGACCTGATTTTCACCTTAAATGGCTCAGAAATAAGGGAAGTCAAATATGAAGCCTCCATAGGAATGAGTGACCACAGTGTATTGATATTCGAGTATCTGGTAGAAGTAGGGATAACCTATCCAAGGATGGGATTGGAAGGAAAAAGACTAAATTACCGAAGAGGAAAATATGACGAGATGAGGAACTTCCTAATGGGAATAAAATGGGAAACAGAACTCTGAGAAAAGAGTGTACAGGATATGATGGATTATGTCACTCAGAAGTGTCAGGAGGCTGCAGACAGGTTTATCTTAGTCTAAAAAGTGAAAAATTAAAAGCAACAGAAGAATCCGTGGTTCAACCAGGAATGTGCGGCAGCAAAGCAATTGAGTAAAAGAACATGGTGAAACTACAGGAATAACTGAACACCAGAGAGCTGGGAGAAATACCAGAGAGCCAGAAATGAGTACATCAGAGTGAGGAGAGAAGTAGAGAGACAGTATGAAAATGACATCACGAGTAAAGCTAAGACCCAACCAAAACTGCTCCACAGCCACATCAGGAGGAAAACAGCAGTGAAGGAACAAGTGATGAAGCTGAGAAAAGGGGAGAACAGATACACAGAACGATAAAGAGGTGTGTGAAGAACTGAACAAGAGATTCCAGGAGGTCTTCACAAAAGAACAAGGAGAGGTCCCTGCACTAAATGAGGCAAACCGAACAACCTTGGAGGAAATTTACCTCACCAGTAATGAGGTCAAAAGGAATCTGTTAGAGCTGAATGTGTCAAAGGCTGTTGGGCCTGACAATCTCACCGTGGATTCTAAAAGAAGGTGCAGAAGCATTAAGTGTGCCAGTGTATGGTGTATAACAGGTCACTGGAAACGAGAGACCTTCCGGAAAGCTGGAAGACAGCTAATGTAGTCCCAATTTACAAAAAGGGTGACAGGCAAGAGGCGCTGAACTACAGGCCAGTTTCCCTAACTTGTATACCATGCAAGGTGATGGAGAAGATCATGAGGAAAAGGCTCGTAGAGCATCTGGAGGGAAGCAGCTTTGTAACACACCACCAGCATGGGTTCGGAGATGGTAAATCGTGCCTCACAGGCCTAATAGAATTCTATGACCAAGCAACACAAATTAGGCAGGAAAGGGAAGGGTGGGCAGACTGCATTTTCTTAGACTGTCAGAAAGCCTTTGACACAGTTCCTCACAAAAGGCTGTTACAAAAGTTGGAGCAGCAGGCAGGAGTAAAAGGTAAGGTGCTCCAGTGGACAAGGGAGTATCTAAGCAATAGGAAACGGCGAGTAACGGTGAGGAGGGAGGCATCAGAGTGGCGAGATGTCACCAGCGGTGTCCCACAGGGCTCGGTACTCGGACCCATCCTGTTTCTAGTATATGTAAACGACCTTCCAGAGGGTATCGACTCATTCCTCTCAATGTTTGCTGATGATGCAAAAATTATGAGAAGAATCAAAACAGATGAAGATAGACAAGTGACTACGGGACGACCTGGACAAACTGGAGGAATGGTCTAGAAAATGGCTACTAAAGTTCAACTCAGGAAAGTGTAAAGTAATGAAATTAGGCAAAGGGAGCAGAAGGCTGAACACAAGGTACCATCTGGGAAGTGAAATCCTACTAGAGTCAAATAGAAAGATCTGGGGGTCGACATCACACCGAACCTGTCCCCAGAGGCCCACATCAAAAGGATATCATCAGCGGCATATGCTAGACTGGCCAATATAAGAACTGCCTTTAGAAACTTATGTAAGGAATCGTTCAGGACCCTGTATACCACTTGTGTAAGACCAATCCTGGAGTATGCAGCTCCAGCCTGGAGTCCACACCTAGTTAAACACAAGACGAAGTTAGAGAAGATTCAGAGGTATGCCACCAGACTGGTCCCAGAACAGAGAGGAATGAGTTACAAGGAAAGGCTAAGGGAGCTGAACCTCACAACCCTGGAAAACAGAAGAGTAAGGGGAGACATGATAACCACCTACAAAATTCTCAGGGGAATTGACAGGGTGGACAAAGACAAACTCTTTAACGCGGGTGGAACACGAACAAGGGGACACAGGTGGAAACTTAGTACCCAGATGAGCCACAGAGACTTTAGAAAGAATTTTTTCAGTGTCAGGGTAGTTAACAAATGGAATGCATTAAGTAATAGTGTGGTGGAGGCTGACTCCATACACAGTTTCAAATGTAGATACGATAGAGCCCAATAGGCTCGGGAATCTGCACACCAGTCGATTGACAGTTGAGAGGTGGGACCAAAGAGCCAGCGCTCAACCCCTGCAAACACAACTACATGAGTACTCTGGAACAGGGAAGAAGGGAAACCGGCGCAACCCAAAGCGTGACCCCAGTCACGGCAGCCGTGGCACACGGCTCGTTCTCTCTCTAGCTCTCATCCTGTAACTACACTTAGGTAATTACACAAAGAATGGCGAAGCGCCGCAACTGAACACAACACAAGATGCACCCCGGGCTGATCAACCAAGCAACAACAACCCAAGGACTTCTCCGGAAAGCAGCTGTGTCAATCTTTGCCAGAAAAGGAGACGATGGCAAGCGAACAAACCTATCACGAGGAGAAGAGAAGCAGAAACCCCAGTACCGGAGGGCATAAAGCTACCCGACCCCCAGAGGCCAATGCCGACGAAGAAGAGCCTCAGAAAATAATTTAGAATCGAATGGGCCACAACAAACCGAGGAGGAGTGAGAGCACCCAATCCAAGGACCAGGATGGCAGGTAAGACCAAGGTCTTACCTGCTCCTGGGAGGGGCTCCTCCCTCCCAGGAGGGAGGAGCAGACTCTAATGCCGATAAGAAATATATCAAATATTGATATATTTGATATTAGGAGGAGCAGACTCTAATGCCTCCGTCACCGATCCGGATGGGGTAACCCTTGACGCCACCCGAGACAACCCTGCCCCGACTCTGAAACAACTTAGACATTTGGGAGCCGGAAGCAGGATGCAGAGCAGGACGAACAACACCAACCAGGGAAAGACTAGGGAGCACAGACAAAACCAAAGTCGAAGCGACTAACGCCCTAAGTCTTGAAATCATCAACAGGTAGCAAACAGGCAGGTATACGAAAGGAACACTGTAAACTTAAAAGAAAGAAAAGTGAGAACATGGTCCAGAGATCAAGCGGGCTCAAGGGAGTATGATCAGGCTAGAGGTGAAACAATGTGTGAGACAGCTTACAAAATGGTGCCGAGGATGTATCAACATCAAATACAAACAGCAGTGGCTCCACCAGTACCACACGATAAGATGTAACAGTATTGGGTAAGAGGTGCCAATCAAGAAATGATCAGGGAAAAAAAAAAAAAAAAACAGCTAAGAAATCGTAGAGCAATGACAAAGATAAGTGGTGAAAAGAGCGGTAAGAAGCTGAGAAGACAACTGCAGGTGGGACACAATCATAGTAGCTACCTGTCGCCGTAGAAATGATAAACACGTTACAAAAATGCCAGGTGTGAATGCCAAGAAGGTTGAACCAGTGAGATAAATCACTGGGCCATTCTTTTGAAAGAAGCGGGGCTGCAGAAAAAACCCAGCATCAGCTATTGAGCAAGCAGTGCCTGAAACCACGACTAAGTCAGCCACCAAAGAGTCAGAAGGACAACCTTCCTTGGAAGGACTCAAACCTAGCCAGGACTCGGAACAACATTTAGAGGGAAACGGGTACAGAAACCCCAACTGCGACCAGTCCAACCAAAAGGCCTTGTGATCAAGGAATGAAGCAATACAAAGATGATGCCAATGCCAAGGTGATGCAAAAAGATCCATGTCGGAACACCTGAACGTCCCACATATATGAATGAGAACTCACCAGGCCCTCTTGATTGACCATGATGTTGTCTGGGTGGCGGTCACCGATGCCCAGCACGAAGGTGGCCACACAGTAGCCAGCACAGGACCGAGTAAAGTTGTCTATTGCTTGCTCCAACCTGTGTAACAAATATGAGAATCCAGTATTAGAGGCAAGAAAATTTTTTTCATTCAACTTTTTGAATTTATAGTAGTCTAATCTTTAATCCAAGCAAGAATTCATTACTTGTTATTCCCTAGACTCATCAAGGCAACCAGTTCCCTCAATTTACCAGTAGAGGTAACTGTGGTTATATAAACAAGATAGATGCATAGAGTCACAATAAAGTGGCCGAAAATAAATAACCCAACTTGAAGATAAATGGTAAAAACAGGTTTAGATTCTAAGGGACCTCCAAAAGTTAAATTTTTCTCACATTTTACAAGACATTTATTTATTTATTTATTTATTTATTTATATACAAGAAGGTACATTGGGTTTATGAGAGTACATGACATTGATGTTTTCACATTCTTGTAAAGCCACCAACACGCATACCATTTCGGCCAGGTCCTTAATCTAACAGAATTTTAAGTAGATAATTTCTAGCAAAATTTAAAAAACGTTAACAGGTACATCGTAAGAAAATTTGATGAAGATTAGTAGGTACATTACAGTAAATTTTGAGGATTATCAAGAGGAATATTGTAGTATAATTTGAGGATTATTTCAAGGTATAATGCAGTAAAATATGTACTCAATAAAACAATCATGATATAAGATGATAGGAATGATCACAATGGTGAGGTTGTATTGCTTGGGTACATATATTGGGGGATAGGGGAGCACTAGATATACTACCAGTTTAAAGCACTAGGTAGGAAACTACAAGGATGAAATTAAGTACTTCTTGGTCTTATTTTTTAATAAATCAAATGTTGGACAGCTTTTCAATTCATTAGAAAGTAAGTTCTATAGATCAGGTCCCTTTATTTGCATTGTGTGTTTACAGAGATTAAGTTTGACTCTGGGGATATCAGATACTTATTTCTGGTGTGGTGATTATGGGTTCTATTACATCTGTCCAGGGTGAGATTCAGAGCAGGATTTGCATTTAAGAAAAGGGGTTTGTACGTGTAAATGGCACAAGAGAATGTGTGGATTGAGTTCATATTTAGCATGTTTAGGGATTTACACGGGGGGGGGGGGGATAAGTAAAGATGTAGGTCTTGTCTATGTTTAGTGAGACTTTGTTAGTTGACATCCATAAGTAGACTCTCTTTAATTCATTATTTACAACAATATTTAATGTGTGGGGGGTTGGGGGTCTAAGTAGATGAGGGTAGTATCGTCAGCAAATAGTACTGGTTTAAGAATGTTAGAGACATTAGGCAGATCATTGATGTATATAAGAAATAGGAGGGGGACTTAGGATGCTGCCCTGTGGCACTCTTACGGTTAATGGTAGAGTGGGAGAGGTTATATCAATGATGGCTACATATTGGTGTGTCACCTAGATAGGATCGAAAATAGTTCAGGGCAAGGCCCCGGATTCCATAATGGAGGAGTTTGAGTAAGAGGTAGTTATGGTTAAACTGTATCGAAGGCCTTTCTCAGGTCAATGATGAGTCCAATTAGGAACTCTTTCTGACAAGGGCAGAGCAGATTATATCAAACACTAATAATTGCATCGTTACTGTACTCTTCTGGGAGCGGAAGCCAAACTAATAGGGACTTAGCATGTTGAATTTTATGAGGGAGGAGTAGAGCTGGTTGTAAATAGTTTTTTCCAAATATTTTTGATAATATAGGTAGGTTTGATATTGGTCTGTAATTGTTTATGTCTGCCGTACCGCCACCTTTATGAAATGGCATTACTCGTGCTTTTTAAGGATATCAGGGAAAGTTTAACAATAGAGATTTGTTGAACAGCAGAGCTATGGGTGGCACAAGGGCATGGGAGACACTCTTGAATACCATAGATGGTATTTCACTAATATTCCCAGCTTTGGTTTTCAGTGACAATGATGGACACAACATCTGTTGGGCTGACTGGTGAAAGGAGAAGAGAGTTTGGATAGCTGCCTGAAAGCTATGTGGTAACATGTGTATGAGTCTCTGGGATTTTTCTGGCAAGGTTAGCATCAACCAATGAAAAGAAGCTATTAAATTATGTTGCCATTTCTAAATCTGTTGCTGCTGTATAACCATCCTTTGAGTTTTATCTGGTTATGTAATTGTGGTTTAGATCCTAGGATGTTAGAGATGGTTTTCTATGTTGCCTTTTGCTTCTTTGCATCTATTCTCATAATAGGAAGGTTTTGCTCTTATTATACTGGTAAGCATTGATGAGTACCTCTTAACTACTACTGTTGTGACTAAGCCACTCCTAAGTTTTTTTTTCATATCCATGTTTCATGTTGATTGCTATGAATATCCAATTTGTGAGTCAAGGATTGTTTATTCTTTTGTCAGTTACTTGCTTGTTGAGGAGGGGATAATGAGTGTTGTAGCAGCTTAGAATCATGTGTATTATTTAATTTGGATTACCAGTTTATATTGTGAAGTGCATTTGAGAGGTTGCCTATTGCTGCTTCACACTGTAACCTGAAGGTAAGTTTCTTGGTATTTGGTGGTGTTATGTCCCTGTTTGCTATGAGGAAGGTAGGATAGTGGTCAGTTGTTCTGTCAGCGATTATACCAGATGTAAGAGGAGCCGTTACGTTAGTCTACAAGTGATCGAAGGTAGCAGCAGATGTTTGAATAACTCAGGTGGGCCTGGTGATTGTGGGGGATTAGCATACAGGAGTTCATGCTGTTAAGGAAATAGTCAGCTTGGGGGCTATTTTGTTGACACAGGTCAATACTGAAGTCACCTCCCAGAATGATGTTATTTTTGTTGAGATTGTTGTTTATGATAAGATTCCTTAGGTTATCTGAGAATGCAGTTATATTAGTATCCAGAAATCCATATATAGTTCCAATGGCCAAGGAGGATTTAAGGGATTTAATAGAGAACTGAGCAAAAGTATATTCACAGTAGTCGTCTTTACCATTAATGACATTATTGCATATGAAGCTATTTTGGAAGTAGATAGCTGTGCCACAACCTTTTTTTTTTTATTAGACCTACAGTTGCAAATTTAACATTAACATTTAATGCTTCGTCCACTTTTCAGACAACTTCAATATATAATTGAGTCCAACATGATTGAGATATGCAATGATGCATAAATAAAACAAGCGTTGAATGTAATGAAACGCCATTTTCTGGGCGAGCCCCGGAGGCTTCCTGGAGCTTATCAGGCTAATGTATGTTATATTAGACCGGGACATTAGCTAAGGAGTTCAGACCTACCAGGGACCAGCGCCAGAACCTGGCCCCTTTAGAGAGGTTTCAGGGAGCAATGGCCCTGGAAAACCCCCTAGTGGTTGGGCGTTTTCCTTATCTACCATCGACCAGGGTTATTCACCCAGAAAAGTAGTCATAACAAAACAAACCCCCCCCCATGGTAAGAAACTAAAACAAACCAAACAAAGGTAGAAACACCCTACAATCCCAAGGAAACAAGCAAACATCACACTTTACTGCCGCGCCGCTCGTCCGCGTAGCCCTCCCCGCCCTGAGAGGGGATGGGGGAGGGGGAGGGGGGAGCCCCGGACCTCACTGTGCCAGCTGCCTAGCACCAGTTCGGAAGCTAAGCTTCAACCAACACGAAAAAAACGCCGACTCGTGGGAGGGAGGGTTGCCAGGGAGCCTCCGGGGCTCACCCAGAAAATGACGTTTCATTACATTCAACGATGGTTTTCGGTAGGGAGTCCCTATTGCTCCCTGGAGCTTCATACCCAAAGAGAAGAAAAAGAAAGGGCTGACCCAGGAAGCAGCTGCCACAAACTCCGCAACGCGAAGTCGAGACAACAGGCAGCAACCTGCAACCCAATGCAACACAAGAACGCACAGGAGCAGACATACTCACAAAAGAACGGGTGGCCAGGAACCTGTGTGACCCCCAAATCCTCACGCCCGAAATGAGCCCAAGACGTCACCAAACACTGCATCAAAAGGCTGCAAATGTCCGAACGGCACAGGTGCAAGGATAGACCGCAGGTTGACAGACAAACCTGCAGACGACCTGGGAGACGTGAGCCCTGAAACAGGGAACGAGGAGAACCAGATCAACCCAAAGCGCATCCCCAGCCATGGCATGCAGGTAACGGCGAGAAGCTGCAACCGGACAACACATGTCGCACCCCCGGCCGAACCAACCAAGCATCAATAACCCAAGGACCCCTCCGGAAAGCAGCCATCTCAACTGTCGCCAGAAGGATGGAGAAAGGATGGAGATTTGTACGCTTGGCTGCAAGCATACAAATCTACCACCAGTACCAAAAAGAGCAGAAACCTGTGCGCCGGAGGAGAGCCGAATGCTCCCAGACCCGACCCACAGAGGTCAATGCCAACAAAATATGGCCTTTGAAAAACAATCTTGAACCGAAGGGGCTACCACAAACTGAGGAAGGATAAGAGGGCACCCTGATAAAGAACCAGGACGGCTCAGGTGGCGCATGAGCAGGCCGGAGGTGAAACAAAATACGAGAATCTTACGGAACGGGTGGATGTGACGTCTCCCCCGAACGCACAATACAAGGCGACAGTCAAACAGACAAGGCACATGGTCAAAGGAGGAGCTAGATAGTAAATGAGAAGGTCTTATAACGATAATGAGAGAGATCATAGCGAGAGCGGATAACGATAGTTCACGAATGTTGATAGTCGGCGACTTCAACTTGAAATCCATAGACCGAGAAGCATATGAAGCTAAAACAGAAGATTTCTGGACCTGTAAATTTGTAGACCTCATCCTGGAAACATTCTTGTATCAACATGTTAAACAAGCTATGAGGATGAGGGAAGGAGACGTTCCCTCCATGCTAGATTTGATATTTACCAGGAAGGAGGAAGAAATATTTGACATTCAGTACCTTCCTCCCTTGGGTAAAAGTGACCATGTCTTTTTGGGAATAAAGTATGCAATGCGTTATAATCTGGAAGAAAATATGACGGTCGATGCAATTGAAAAACCTGACTTTAGGAGAGGACATTATGGCAACCTTAGAAAATTTTTTAGGGAGTATAATTGGACAGACTTGTTGCTAGGCAAGGAAGTGAATGAGATGTATGTCAAGTTTTGTGAAATATATGATAAAGGCACAAAAAAATTTATACCAAAACAGAGAAGCAGAACTAGGAAACAGGATTGGTTCGACAGAAAGTGCGAGAGGGCCAGAGACCAAAAGACAAAAATGGAATCAATACAGGAAGAGGCCAAACCCCCAAACATACCAGCGATACAAAGATGCAAGAAACAACTATACGGCAGTGAGGAGAGAGGCAGAAAGAAATTTTGAAAAAGGAATTGCAGACAAATGTAAAACAGAACCAGGTCTATTCTATAAATTCATAAACAACAAATTGCAGGTAAAGGATAATATTCAGAGGTTGAAAATGGGAAATAGATTCACGGAAAATGAAAAGGAAATGTGTGAAACATTAAACGAAAAGTTCCAAAGTGTGTTTGTACAAAATGAAATCTTCAGGGAACCAGATACAATAAGAATTCCAGAGAACAACATAGAGCACATAGAGGTGTCTAGAGACGAAGTGGAAAAAATGCTCAAAGAGTAAATAAGAACAAAGCAGTTGGTCCAGATGGAGTTTCACCATGGGTTCTGAGAGAATGTGCACCTGAGCTCAGCATCCCTCTTCAACTGATTTTTCAGGCATCCCTGTTTACAGGAGTTGTAGCTGATGTGTGGAAAAAGGCTAACATAGTTCCATTTACAAGAGTGGAAGCAGGGAAGACCCCCTTAATTATAGACCGGTATCATTGACAAGTGTAATAGTCAAAATATTGGAAAAAATAATTAAAACTAAATGGGTAGAACACCTGGAGAGAAATGATATAATATCAGACAGACAGTATGGTTTTCGATCTGGTAGATCCTGTGTATCGAATTTACTAAGTTTTTATGATCGAGCAACAGAGATATTACAGGAAAGAGATGGTTGGGTTGACTGCATCTATCTGGACCTAAAAAAGGCTTTCGACAGAGTTCCACATAAGAGGTTGTTCTGGAAACTGGAAAATATTGGAGGAGTGACAGGTACGCTTCTAACATGGATGAAAAATTTTCTGACTGATAGAAAAATGAGGGCTGTGATCAGAGGCAATGTATCGGACTGGAGAAATGTCACAAGTGGAGTACCACAGGGTTCAGTTCTTGCACCAGTGATGTTTATTGTCTACATAAATGATCTACCAGTTGGTATACAGAATTATATGAACATGTTTGCTGATGATGCTAAGATAATAGGAAGGATAAGAAACTTAGATGATTGTCATGCCCTTCAAGATGACCTGGACAAATAAGTATATGGAGCACCACTTGGCAAATGGAATTTAATGTTAATAAATGCCATGTTATGGAATGTGGAATAGGAGAACATAGACCCCACACAACCTATATATTATGTGAGAAATCTTTAAAGAATTCTGATAAAGAAAGAGATCTAGGGGTGGTTCTAGATAGAAAACTATCACCTGAGGACCACAAAGAATATTGTGCGAGGAGCCTATGCCACGCTTTCTAACTTCAGAATTGCTTTTAAATACATGGATGGCGATATACTAAAGAAATTGTTCACGACTTTTGTTAGGCCAAAGCTAGAATATGCAGCGGTTGTGTGGTGCCCATATCTTAAGAAGCACATCAACAAACTGGAAAAGGTGCAAAGACATGCTACTAAGTGGCTCCCAGAACTGAAGGGCAAGAGCTACGAAGAGAGGTTAGAGGCATTAAATATGCCAAAACTAGAAGACAGAAGAAAAAAAGGTGATATGATCACTACATACAAAATAGTAACAGGAATTGATAAAATTGATAGGGAAGATTTCCTGAGACCTGGAACTTTAAGAACAAGAGGTCATAGATATAAACTAGCTAAACACAGATGCCGAAGAAATATAAGAAAATTCACTTTCGCAAACAGAGTGGTAGACGGTTGGAACAAGTTAGGGGAGAAGGTGGTGGAGGCCAAGACCGTCAGTAGTTTCAAAGTGTTATATGACAAAGAGTGCTGGGAAGACGGGACACCACGAGCGTAGCTCTCATCCTGTAACTACACTTAGGTAATTACACTTAGGTAATTACAGTAAGAAGCATCAAGTAACAGTCCTGAAACCCCAAAAAAGGACAAGACAACCCGATGCGAAAGAGAAGACAATCTACGAAGAGCAAGAAAATGGTGAATAGAAACTCCAAGAACGTAATACTGTCGCCAAGACGAAACTCGCAGGTTGGACACCATCAACGAAGCCACCTGATCACCATAGAGATGGTGATACACCCACGTCAAAAGAGCAGATGCGAAAAGCCAAGGAGAAAGCCGAACCAGTCAAGTACCGGTCCGACCTGCCGAAAGAGGCGGAGCCCCGAGAAACGCCCTAGGTTCGGACACCTATCAAGCAGCGTTTGAAAAAGCTGGGCCGGCCACCAAGAGACCACGAGGACTACTTTCCTTGGGAAGGACTCCAACCGAGCCAGAACCCAAAGCAACAGCTGGACCGGGAGAAGAGGAACAAGTAACTCCACCTTGACCAGTCCTGCCGAAAGGCATCCACTGTGAACGCCTCGCAGGCGGGTAAGGGCACCACATAGAATGGGAGACGCCGAGACCACACAGACGCAAAGATCTCTATGTCCAGGAGTTCGTACGTCCGGCAAAGCCAACGAAACGAGTTGGCAACAACCGGCCAATCCGTGAACAGAGGAATGAACCGAGACAGGCCGTCTGCCAGGACGCAGGACACCCCGGACATTAAACACACAGCTAGCCAAACCCCGAGAATCCAGCAGACGAGCCACTCGAAGGGACCAACCCCAAAGGTCAAGGACCTAAGAGAATCCTCGTCGTTCCGGCAATGACCCACTGAAAAACAGTACGAATGGAGCCAGATGGGAGAGCCCCGAGTGACCCGAACCCTCCGAAGTGCAAACCAGACAGCCACGAACTCCCGAACTGTGTTGTGATCCCAACGGACAGACGGACCCCACCATCCCCGGCCGGCCTGGTGATCACTGGTCACAAAGCCCCAGCTGAGAGAAGACCTGTCCGTGAACACATCGAGGGAAGGCTCAGGGAGGCACCAAGGCACCAAACCCCGAAAACCCCAAAGAGGAAGCCGGTGATGCAGCACCAACACAAGATCCCCGGAGGACAAACCCAACTATTGCAAGAGAGGAGGAAGGAGAGTCCTCGAAGGAACCGAACAGACACCGAAGCCAAACCCGGCCCGACGGGCAGACCAGCATAGCGAAGTTCAGACTCCCTCATAACTGCTCGAGCAACCGCCGAGTGACCCGGGACCCCCTCATAAGCAGCCGAAGGCAGGACCACAACCGCAGCAATGCTTCAGGAGGGAAAGACAAAGAAGCGGTCCAAGAGTCCTAAACAAGACCCAACCAGGTCCGAACCCGGGACGGAAAAAGATGGAATGGCCTCCAGATCATCAGGAATCTGAACCCAGCAATCTGGAAATAACCACACCCCTGGCGAGCAGACAAGCGGACCGACTGGGAGCCCACACCAGCCAGTCGTCAAGGTAGGCCAGAAACCGAATCCCGAGCAGACACAGACAGGTCACCAAGATCCGGTAAAAATACGTAAACACACTAAGTGCCAATTATAAACAAGGGAAGGCAACAAAAGTGACAAGCCTGAAGCCCCACCACCAACTTTGCCAGTCCCGGAACCCTGGAGAGGAACGTGTCTTGAAGTGACCCGGAGGTCCAGGGACACCATCCACGCACCCGGCCCCAACAGAAGCTGAACCGGAGACAACAGTCTTCCAAAGAGGGCAAAGAATAAAGGGCGCAGACTGCACAAGTCCAGAAGAACCGCAAGGCCCGTGTCTGCACTAGAACAGGCGGGAACCTTGGAACGATGGGGCAGAACGACCACGACCAAACGCACCCACGCCAAGATGACATGACAAAGCACAGGGGAAGAAGCCCACCCCGCCAGCCCGAACCCTCCAAAAGAGGGGAGAAGCCGCCCAACACCAGAGGCCGGAAGACAACCATACGCGAGCGCCAACATAGCAAGCTGCCCCCCCCCCCCTAGCGCCCCATAAACAGCGAAGGGAACGGAACCCCTTCCGAAAAAATGTACATATATAAACACACACATACATACATGCACATATATATACACATACATATGGGGGCCGGCCGGCGAAGTGGACAGCACGCTGGACTTGTGATTCTGTGATCCCGGGCCGCCGGCGAGAAACATTGGGCAGAGTTTCTTTCACCCTATGCCCCTGTTATCTAGCAGTAAATAGGTACTACCTGGGAGTTAGTCAGCTGTCACGGGCTGCTTCCTGGGGGGGGGGGGGTGATGTGAAAAAATAAAATAGTAGTAGTAGTTAGAAACAGTGGATTGACAGTTGAGAGGCGGGCCGAAGGAGCAGAGCTCAACCCCCGCAAGCACAACTAGGTGAATACACATATATTCAGACATACCTACACACAAAAGTATAAAAATACATACATACATGTAAATAAAATTGAAAATTAATTTAAAGAAAAGAAAAAGACAAGCCACCGACCGGTGGGCAGAGAGCACGACGTCGGCCAGACGGAGAAGGCACCAAGAGCACAAATCCTGCACCAAAAGGTCCACCTTGACAACTAAAACCCAAAGCCCCGGCACGACCACAACACATACCAAGACCCAAAAGAACAGCCTGCAAGCCAGGAAGACCCCAGAACTCCAGAAGGCAGAACCGGGTCACAAACGAGGTAACAAAGCCCCCTGAACCCACAAAGGGGGCCCAATAGGAAGAAACCTCCGGAACAAAACCAAAGTACCCAAAGGAACCCAGAATCGAACCCGGGGAAGCCCAAACTACCACATTTGCCGGCGGAATTACACCACTGAAGGGCAAAGCACAGCACCCAGACAGAACCCCCAGGGAAATGGCCAAAACAGACCGAAAACTGAGGGACAAGGTGTGGGAGCAAGCATAAACAGACAGGGTCACTGAGCCCAAACCTTAAGGCCCAGACCCAAGACAGACAATGGAAAAAAAAAAAAAAAGTGTAAAAACCAAAGCCTAAGTGTTCACAGAGGAACAGAAGACGGGCAGAACACCCCAGAAAAACAAAAATGGCAATAGAAGGATAAAACCCCTGAAAAGGTGGTGAAAACTCACCCAAAAAGCCAGCTCGTACACTCAGGCATCAGTAAACAAATGGCAGCGCCGCCACTTGTCAAGCGGAGAGTTATCCGCAGAAAAGAAAATGGCCACCAAAACAAAGGAGCCGTGACCGACGCAATAGAGCCGAAAACACGCCAGCAAGTGTGGGAAGGAAGCAGACTAGAGGGACAAAAAAAAACTCACCCAGAACCAGAAAACCCAGGCAGGAGGCAAACAGCCCCAAAACTGCAAGCGGGCATCCCCCACAGCCCGGGAACTCGCAACAGAAGCCCCGGGGCAGAGCTGTCCTCCACACTCTCTGCCCTTAAAGAAAAGGAAGAGTCCATGGGAAAGGCAGCAAAGATGGGCCGCTGGTAAGACCCAGAAGCCTTGGCAGGAAGAACAGGCTCGAAAACCTCTGGTCCCCCAACCCAAACAGGGCACCCCCCGAAGCCGCCCGAGTCTCGGCACCAACTAAATCTCACCCCGACCCCGAAACCCACAGACAGTCAGGAGCCAGGAACAGGGATGGAAAGGGGCGAACAGCACCTAACCAAAACGGGGCAACCCGGGACATCTGAGTGGAAAACTAACCTAGCGCGTTGCAGCAACCTAAACCGAGCTTGCAACGCGGATGCCACCTGTACTCTGAACAGTAACAACATCAGGAGAGTACTGGTGAACAAGCAGAGAACACAACTCGCAAGACTCCGTGTCAAGATGTCAGTGACCCCAACAGGCAGCATGACGGAGGTAAAAGTGGCGACTGTCACCCTGAGACAAGGGCACAGCAACCAACGAACCCACACAAGATGGGATGGAACTCGGAAGACACACATCCAATGGTCCACTGAGCCCCAACAGGGTTTTCCAGGGGCTCATAGGCTGATTACTACTGGAAGCCCGGGCAAGGTGTTGCTAACCGGTTAACACCCAAGCTAACAAGGGGTAGATGCAACACTGATACCTGGTTGATGGGGTTCTGGGAGTTTTACTCCCCAAGCCCGGCCAGAGGCCAGACTTGACTTGTGAGAGTTTGGTCCACTAGGCTGTTGCTTGGAGCGGCCCGCAGGCCCACATACCCACCGCAGCCCGGTTGGTCCGGCACATCTTGGAGGAATAAATCTAGTTTCCTCTTGAAACTACGGTTGTCCACGGTTGTTCCGGCAATATTTCTTATGCTTGCTGCGAGGGTGTTGAACAACCGTGGACCTCTGATGTTTATACAGTGTTCTCTGATTGTGCCTATGGCACCCCTGCTCTTCACTGGTTCTATTCTGCATTTTCTTCCATATTGTTCGCTCCAGTACGTTGTTATTTTACTGTGTAGATTTGGTACTTGGCCCTCCAGTATCTTCCAGGAGTATATTATTTGATATCTCTCTCGTCTTCTTTCTAGTGAGTACATTTGGAGAGCTTTGAGACGATCCGAATAATTTAGGTGCTTCATCGCGTCTATGCGTGCCGTATATGTTCTCTGTATTCCCTCTATTTCAGCAATCTCTCCTGCTCTGAAGGGGGAAGTGAGTACTGAGCAGTACTCAAGACGGAACAACACAAGTGACTTGAAGAGTACAACCATTGTGATGGGATCCCTAGATTTGAAAGTTCTCGTAATCCATCCTATCATTTTTCTGACTGTCGCAATATTTGCTTGGTTATGCTCCCTAAACGTTAGGTTGTCAGACATCATTATTCCCAAATCCTTTACATGCTGTTTTCCTATTATGGGTACATTTGATTGTGTTTTATACCCTGTATTATGTTTAAGGTCCTCATTTTTACCGTACCCGAGTACCTGGAATTTGTCACTGTTAAACATCATGTTATTTTCTGATGCCCAGTCGAAAACTTTATTAATATCAGCTTGAAGTTTTTCAATGTCTTCAGCAGAGGTAATTTTCATACTGATTTTTGTGTCATCTGCAAAGGATGATACGAAGCTGTGACTTGTATTTCTGTCTATATCTGATATGAGAATAAGGAAAAGCAGCGGTGCAAGGACTGTACTCTGAGGTACAGAGCTTTGAACTGCACTTGGACTAGATTTGATATGGTTGACCATTACTCGCAGAGTCCTGTTTGACAGAAAACTGAGTATCCAGCGTCCTACTTTACCGGTTATTCCCATTGACTTCATTCTGTGTGCTATCACGCCATGGTCACATTTATCGAAAGCCTTTGCGAAGTCCATGTATATCGCATCAGCATTCTGTTTTTCTTCTAATGCCTCAGTGACTTTGTCGTAGTGCTCAAGTAGCTGTGAGAGGCATGATCTTCCCGCTCGAAATCCATGTTGGCCTGGGTTGTGAAGGTCATTGGTCTCCATGAAATTGGTGACCTGATTCCTAGTCACTCTCTCAAATACTTTTATTATGTGCGATGTTAGTGCAACTGGTTTATAATTCTTTGCCAATGCTTTGCTACCACCCTTGTGTAGAGGGGCTTAAAGTGCATCTGGTATCTCCCCCGTGTCCAAGCTCTTCCTCCACACTATACCGAGTGCCTGTGCTACTGGCACTTTGCATTTCTTTATAAATATTGAATTCCATGAGTCTGGACCTGGGGCCAAGTGCATGGGCATGTTTTCAATTTCCCTTTCAAAGTTAACACTTTAATGCTCACGGCGCCCGTGAAAAATAATAGCGCATTGTGCACGCGCCGTTTTGGGCTCTTGAGCGTAAACACAAAAAAATGTGTAATCTTTTCCCTCTCCTGACACCAATTCTCGAGCTACGTATTTCATTTTGGTATCAATGTGTTGGCAATAAAATTCTCTACAAGATCATATGTATAACATGTCACCAAAGCATTAGCTATCCCACCACGAAATAAATGAAACGTAGATCACTCGCCGTGACGCCCAAACAGCAACAAAATGTTCTTACTCTTTTGTTTGGTGTCAGCTCTACATTAGTCCTACAGCGTTATATTTTATATCACTGAACTCACAATAAAATTCCCTATACAGACATATGCATATAAATGTAGAATCATGATCGCGGCCCACACCAAGAGTGTGTGAAGTGGGCAATTACCCTCGTTGTGTCAACAACTCAATAGTCTCTCCTCTTAGTTACAATACAATGCCGTTTTCTCTAATAGGCCATGTGCCTATTAGAGAAAACGAAAATTTAATGGCAAACATTTTCATACTAACCCCAAGTCGATCGAATAAGAATTGGATTTTATATGATGTTTTTTTAGATCGGCCGGATATTTACGAGGCGGTTGCGGAACCCGTTGGCCGAGTGGGCCGTATATTTACGGGACGGTAACGTTAAAGTGTTAAGTGCGCTCGTGTTGATATCGGTAATATTTACAGGGGTTTGAATATCCCGCATAAAGAAATTGTCTGGATCTTCCACTTTCATGTTGTTTATTGGAGTGCTAAACATGTCCTCATACTGCTTTTTTAGGATTTCACTAATTTCTTTGTCATCCTCTGTATCCTTTGTATGAACCTTCACTTGTACGAATAGGTCCAATACTGGCAGTGGTTTTTGCTTTTGATTTCGCATATGTGAAGAAGTATTTTGGATTTTTCTTTATTTCCTGAATTGCTTTCCGTTCTAACTGCCTTTCTTCAGTTTGATATGAGTGTTTCAATTTCCGCTCAATTTCTTCAATCTCCCTATTAAAATTATTCCTCCTTTGATGGGAAATTCGTGTCTGCGTAAGCATTTCCGTTATTTTTTCCTGCATTTATAGTGTCTTCTGCGTTCTCTTTCTACGTTGGATCTCTTTCTGGCTTTCCTCAAAAGAACATGTTTCAGACAGACTTGATACGTTTCCAAAGTAAGTTTTTGTATTCCTTCTGTAGGACTTGTATTACTTAGAACAGTTTCCCATGGAATGTTTGTAAGTTCCCTGTTTATTATCTTCCAGTCTATCCTTTTATTATTAAAATTGAATTTACTGAATAGCCCCTCTCGCTTTATCAACATTTTAGGTCTATTCCGAGTACTGATGGTTGTTTGCACTTCAATGAGCTTGTGATTTGAGTATGTGGTATCTGATATCGTAATGTCTCTGATAATGTCTTCATTGTTCGTAAAGACCAGATCTAGAACATTTTAATTTCTCGTTGGCTCCGATATCTGCTGATTGAGTGAAAATTTGTCACAGAATCTAAGTAGTTCTCTAATCTGTGGTTGGTTAGGTCCTGATAGATTTCCTGGTATAATATTATTGTTTGCTATTCTCCACCTGAGACTAGTGTTACGGTGCCCTCTCCTATTTCTTTCGTTTGCCTGCTTTAAGAGTCATATCAACTCTCCCTACTGATTCTCTGAGGTAAAGGGAAGTCTGTTGGTGTATGTGGCGACCAGATCGGCCGCCAGTTAAGGGAGAAAGTTACATTATAAGTTGTAGGTAAAGGGGAAAGTGGCACCCTGATATAAATGAAAGAGTATCCCCTACTGCAGATATGACGTTTTGTAAGGGACACTAGCCGATCGTGGATTGGCCGACTTAGGTCGCGGGCGACCAATCAGAGCCCGCCGTGACGTCACCAAGTGCCCCGGGCGGTGCCAACATTAGAGTTGACCTGACTGTGGAGGCAAGAAGACGCGTCTCGGTCGGCTCTCAAGGATTTGAGGCTCTACAAGCCTTATTCAGTGGATTAAACTAGCCATCGCAGCCCACCTTAAGTTATTGGAGACCCCGTGCTTCTGGAAAGCAAAAAGGAACCAAGTTAATTGAGCAGAGGAGTGCCAAACTTGGAAAATAGTCGGCGACGACGCTGGACGTTGAGGGTCTGGAAGGTGTGGCGGGCAGGCCTAGCTGTGATCGGGTCACGTCCACTGAGGGTTTTGGAGGGACGACACCGTTCCTAGGACAAGGAGCAACGCCTTGTGGAAGGGACGAGTGTGTGCATATAGTGATTAGCTCAGTGCCCATTGGTGAACCAGGATTGGGATAGCCGAATCTCAGGGATTGGATCGGCGACGACGCGAAGGCTTCACGTCACCTGAGGACCTTTGGAACGTTCCTGGATTGTCAAGGATCGACTCGGGAAGCGTAGGAACCTCACACCATCGAGGGACAGGCGTCATGAGCCAGGAATGTAAAGGTAAATCAAATTTCCCTCCTATTACCCCATGTGTGAGTAGGCTAGATAGGCCACGATATTTACTTATGTATGTGGCAGTATGACATTAATACTTTAGTAGTAGAATAGGCTGCAGGGCAGCTTGTGTCCAGGACTGTCAGAGAGGACAGTGTGTGTGGACGGCAGGACAGTGAAGAAGAGGTGCCGACGTGGTGAAGAGGCCCTTCTGTGAGAGTGTGTGACTCCTGTCTAATCTGCCCTGTTGAAGGAGTGGTTGGAGGTCGTGAAAGAAGAGTTGCTGACGATCTCCAGATTTATTATCCTTATTTTCATTTTCATGTATTGCTTGTGATTGTATGTGTGACCATGTAATTTGTGTCAGTAAATTTGCACACTTTATTATTGTGTTTAAGTGTGCCTCCATTATAATATTTCTCTGAGTATACACGAAGGTTATCATAGTACCACCTAGGGAACACCACGTTCTCTATGGAAGTTCTTATTGCCTGGAGAGTGGTAAAACAGCACAGACTTATATAGAAGTGTACCCTTGACCATCCGACTAGTATCGGAGCCTGACTGGTGGGAACAGGTAACGTAGTGGCTGGAGAGAAGTAAAGCCACACAGACCTTCATGGGAGAGTACCCTGGGCTGACAGTTCAGTATCAGATCTATGGGAGTAGCAACACTCTGGCAACAAACAATATATAATACACCCACTGAACTGCATCGCTGGGGTGCAGATATAATAACCCAACTGGCGACCTTGTTAAGAAGAAGATAGAGAAGACAGGCGGGAAAGGAGTTCCTGCAACCATTTTGTCTGGCAGGCAAGACTCGGGGAGGTTACTGTTATAAGGTAAGCCTGAATCTTCCTTCACTCCTCCTCGGGTCTAGGCCGGAACTGCTGATAGCAGTTTCCCTGTGGTTGACTGAAGGGCTCCCAGGGTGAATCAGTGGCACCCCCCTACAGTGGTGAAAGCAAAGACATGCAGTGGTGGGCATTGCTGGTCCTCTCCTGTGGGACCAAGGAGACTCCGGTGAATCCCGGGAGTCGGAGGGGCTGAGTATTCTGCCTTTTGAGCCCCTAGCAGCTGAGTGCTAGCGGAGCCCCGGCCCACCCCCCATGACACTAGGCAAGTTGAAGTCACCTAGGAAGATAATATCAGGTATCGGGTTCTCCAAATTATCAAGGCTATTCTCTATTTTGTTTATCTGTTCTGTGAATTCCTCAGCCATTGCATCTGGCGGTTTGTATATTAGAATAATCACTAAATTTATTTTCTCTATTTTTAATCCCAGTACGTCTACCACCTCATTTGTAACGTTAAGGAGCTCCGAGCATACAAGGTTTTTCCCTAATATACAGACCCACTCCTCCATGTGACCTAATTTTCCTATCACACCTGTATAGCTTATATCTTGGAGTCCAGATCTCACTGTCTAAGAATTCCCCTGCATGGGTTTCTGTGAAAGCTCCAATTACTGCATTTGACTCCATGAGGAGGCCATTTATGAACTGTACTTTGTTGTTCGTTCTTATTTTCAGTCCTTGTATGTTGGCAAAGATGAATGAGGTTACTCTATTAGTGATAGTTTGACTGGGAGACTTTTTCGACAAGCCCATTATGCGTGGACATATTGAGTTTGTTCTGACCAGTGCCGATTGTTGTAGGGCAGTTGCCTGTCGTAGTTATAGTTCCCTTTCGGTGTGTAATTGTATCTATAATTCTGGAATGCAAGTGGATCTGGCATCCAGTTCCATACATTCTCCATGCTGCTCCTTTTGAATTCTCTTTCGGTTTGGTATAAAAAATTTATCGAGTTTCCTCCAAATTCATTATCCTGCTTGCCACTCTTTATGTAGCGTTCCGTGCCTTTCACGTGAATGTATGGGCAGCTGAGGTCATAGCATCTTCTGTCCTCCAGTGAGGTTTGGCACATGTCAGGATGGAAAAACCTACATATTGATCCAAATCGACACTCGCCTTTCCTAAGCATATTTATACATTTTTTGGGATGTTGGTAACTGCATTCTAATCCTTTCTTATTACCAGCATATCTATGTCTGCATATGCCCTGTGCATAAAATTTGCATAAGTCTGTCCTTCTGTTCGGACTCGCTCTATCGGGAACCGTTGTAGTGTTTGTACTTATCGAGCTGTCAGTGCTGTCTGTTACACTTTCTAGTTTACTGTCATCTACATCCGGGCCTACTGAGTCAGAGTTTACAACTTCCTGAGTTTCAGCCTCAGTTTCATCCCTGACTATAGCCTCCGCCCCTTGTACATTACAATTGTTGTTCCTTTCCCACTCCTTCTGGATGGCTGGTAGGCTTTCAATGAACGATGTTTTCCGTTCATGCGTCATGTTATCTAGAAGGTTTTTTAGGATATTCCAAGCTGGCAGGTCATTTTTACATACCCAAAGCAAGTGGCCAGCTCTCAGCGCCGTGGTGTTACTCACACCTGTACAAGCCGAATGAAATCTATTCTTACAGATATAACATTCAATTCCCGTTGCCTTCGACTTTAAGGAGTTGTTACAGTGGCCACAAATTTGTTTATTTACTCCCATTTTGCCTTGTTTTGTTGTATAAAAACCCCTGCAACATGTACAATCACAGGGGCCTAGCAGAGGGCCACCAAACACTACCAGTGGAACTATAGCCACCCTAGGCAGACCCCCCACCAGGCAAATTAAAATAAAAACAAAAGAAAACCCCCACAAAAGTACACCATCCCCAGAGGAAACAGGAACCGGTCACTGCGTTGGTGGCAGGCTGCGCAACACCTTGACGCCCTAACCAGCACAATACCAGTCCCTACCCAAGGCCAAACAAGGGCCCCAACCCCCCAGCTAGCCCCAAGGGCGAGGCAAATGCCGAGCAGCAAGAACCTCTACGGGAACAGTTCCCGAATGCCCCGGGAAAGATAACCCTGTCACGCAGGGGCAGTACTCACAGGGCGCTTAGAGAAGGAAGCCCCTAAGCACATGCAGCCCCGGTACTGATAAGGAACACCTGGCCACCGCACAACACAAAAACACAGCAATGAACACCACGAAAGAAAACACCGCCTAGGAAACTGAGGCTACAGAAGCGTCTGTCCCGGTTTAAATTAGCTTACGAACTGGTGCTAGGCAGCCGCGCGGTGAGGTCCAGGCCCCCCCCTCCCCCTCTCGGGGCGGGGAGGTCTGAGCGGACGAGCGGCGCGGCAGTAAAGTGTGATGTTTGCTTGTTTCCTTGGGAGTTTCTACCTCTCTGTTCGGTTTTTTGTTTTAGTTTCTTACCATGTGGGGTTTGTTTCGTCATACCTACCTTTCTAGGTGCTTAACCCTGGTCGATGGCAGATAAGGAAAACCCCCAACCACAGGGGGTTTTCCAGGGCCATTTCTCCCTGAAACCTCTCTGAAGGGGCCAGGTTCTGGCGCTGGTCCCTGGTAGGTCTGAACTCCATAGCTAATGTCCCGGTCTAATATAACATACATTAGCCCGATAAGCTCCAGGGAGCCGCAGGGCTCCTCACAGAAAACAAAAAGTCTGTGAAACACAAAAATGTAATGATGGTTGGACCTAACTTGCTACCAAGATTGCAGTATACTTCAGAACTAAAACAGTTTATCTACATTAATCCATGTAACTTTGATATCAACTGTGTACTTCAGTTGCTTAAATTGTCTGCAGAAGCCTTTTGGTTGCTCCCTGCATCTATCTCGCTAAGACAGATCCACATTACAAAGTTACATCATTGGCAGAAGTTCTGTTTGGCTTACTGGAGACCAGAGCCAAAACCTGGCCCTCTCACAGAGGTGCAGGGAGCAAATGACATTCTGTTATTTCACTGGAAAAATATCCATTAAGTCAGCAAAGTTTTACAGACAACTGCTGGGTTCACAAGAACCAAAGCCCTGAGAGTCCCCCAAAACTCAAAATAATTCAAACAAAACAATAATTAGCTTCAACTCATTAGTATCAATCACTACCACCATTCACAGTATAATTGTGAAACTACGACCAAGCGGTCAACAGCTCAGTTATTCGCCAACTAATCAAGTCAGTTCTCTTCCTGATCCAACCTGGATCAGGGAATTCTTTTACTCCAAGCGCAGCCTGGGGCCAACTGTGACTCATGAGAGCTTGGTCCAACAGGCTGTTGCTTAGAGGGGCTTACAGGTCCATATATCCACAACAGCCTGGTTGATCCAGTACTTCTTGCAGAAAACTGTCTAGTTTTTTCTTGACTTCCACTTCTGTCTTGGTAATTTTCCTTATATTTGCTGGGAGGATATTGAACCACCCTGGACCTGTGATGTTCAAACAGTGTTTTCTGATTGTGCCTATGGCACCTTTTCAATGGCTCTATTCTGCATTTCCTGCCGTATTGTTCTCTCCAGTATATTGTTATTTTACTGTACAAATTTGGGACCTGGCCTTCCAGTATTTTCCATATGTATTATGTGATACCTCTTTCATCTCCTTTCCAGGCAGTACATTTTGAGAGCTTTGAGACAATAATTTACAATAACTTCCCAATAATTTACATGCTTTATCATGTCTGTGTGCCATGTGTGTTCTCTGTTATCTTGAGGTTATCTTGAGATGATTTCAGGGCTTTTTAATGTCCCCGCGGCCTGGTCCTCGACCAGGCCTCCACCCCCAGGAAGCAGCCTGTGACAGCTGGCTAACACCTAGGTACCTATTTTACTGCTAGGTAACAGGGGCATAGGGCGAAAGAAACTCTGCCCATTGTTTCTCGCCGGCGCCTGGGATCGAACCCAGGACCACAGGATCACAAGTCCAGCATGCTGTTCGCTCGGCCGACCGGCTCTCTGTATTCCTCTATTTCTGCAATTTCTCCTGCTCTGAAGGGGAAAGCGAGTATTAAACAGTACAGTACTCAAGACAGGACAACACAAGTGATTAAAATAATTTGAACATTGTGGTAGGATCCCTGGATTTTAATGTTCTCACAATCCATCCTATCATTTTTCTAGCCGACACTATATTTGCTTGATTACGCTCCCATAAATGTTGTCATCTAAATTCTCTTTCCAACCTTGTTCTCTTTCTGACCTTCTGCAAAAGGACATGTTTCAGGCAGACTTTGTATGCTTCAACAGTCAGCTGTTATATTCCTTATGTGAGAGTTTTGTTACTCAACATGGTTTCCCATTGGATGTTTTCAAGTTCTATAATGATTTTTTCCCCAGTCAATTCTCGTATTATTAAAATTGAATTTCTTAGAAACAACCCCACTCTGTGTGTTGCCTAGTACATCACAGTTGCATTCTATGATCATCTTTCATGGCAGATTCTAAGCTAAGTGACGGTCATCCTAGGACTTTTTCTGTCTGGGTCACTTGCTAATGTATCATTCAGATATAGTATTAGCTTCATGAGCATGTTTTCTATCTGATGATGTTATGTGGACTTTGCTTTTTGCATTCTGAACTGCATGCATCCAGTGGTTCTTCCCTGGATATTCAGGTAGCACTACTCTTGCACTGACAGTGACTTCTCTGGTGTTTGGGAGCTAGCCCTTTGAGGCCCAGCCATCGAGGTGGAGTACCTTACCTTGGGTATTTCAAAGGTCGTGTGACTCCTCTGTTTAGACTCATGTTGGGGGCATTCAAGTTGGTTGTGGCGAGGTGCACTTGGGGCTTGCTCACTTTGTTTATACAGCACGACACGGTCGCTATTTACAACACTGATCCATTGAGCATGTTTTGGTTTCCTGTTATTGTGGCAAGTGCTCCCAGTGCCTGGGAGTGGAGCGCCTGTCTGGCATATTACTGGCAGGCCTTGGAATTTTCCTACAGCCCTGTGAAAATGTCAGTAATGTACAAAGATCACCAGTTAAGTAAGCTCTTGCCAACTGTGAGCTCTAAAGGGCATTCATCACCTTTGTTACATGGTGATGTTCATTCTTTCGGCCTCCACCACGCTGCCTGTTGGTCAACGATACTTATGGCTCTAATTCCTGTGGGGTTTGTTCCCCACTGATTCCGATTCTCCCTGATCCTGCTTCCGAGATTACAGCTTTGAGCTCCGATGGATGTCCAGGAATTGTTTAAGGACCCGGAATTGGTGTTGGTGATCTTCACCCTTGCTCTGACCATGCCTCCTCTTCCATCTCTCGCAGATGTGGTATTCGCTACTTCTGTTCCTCTTCACCCCTGCCTGCTTCCAGCTCTGAGGTATCTGAGAGTTTTGGAGTCGGGGCATGGTGTAGCTCAGCAAGTTTTGGAAGTTGTCCCTTTATTTTCAAGCACAAAAGGCTCTAGTTCTGTCAAGGTTATGGAGTTTTCCTCTTCACAACTATATGACTTACCCGTGTCTTTTTCTTGGGAGGATGCCTTTCTTTCCCAGGTGTTGGAAAAGAACTTTTGCTCATACTCGGATCCTTTATGGCAGCTTCTGGGGCTAGAAGACAAATAGACCTTTGGATGCCCTTTGGTTTTTCTTGCTATTATGTTTTCTTATCCTTCTGATAGGAATTAATTCAATATCTCTGTGGCTTACCGCAGGGTCCATCTCCTTGTACCGCACAGTCCTGTTGATTTATCTTTCCAGAGGGTTCTCTTTTCCTGGGTGTCCCTTCTTAGTCACTTGTGAGGACCTTTTACAGTACTTTCTGCAGAATTCTGACCTCGCTTCCATGGTGGATCCCCGTTTTCTTCACTGTTTTGGCCATGTTATGAAATTCCGGACTCATTATCCTGGCTGGCTGACAACCCTCTTCCCCTTTCCCCTTTGGCAGGTGTTCTGTCATTCCTGAATGCTTTAGTAGCATGATGCATAAATGTTTAAGGTGTTCTTGGGTGGTGTTCCTTATTCTCCACTTGAGTACAGCTTGTTTCAATTGTGCTCTTGCCAAGGATATGGCTAGATAGCAGCTTCATATTCAGCTGCATGTGTTTTCTGCAGCCCTCATCACAGAGGATGACAAGGCATGTATGAACTTTGCAACGATGATGCGTTTTGGGGCCCTCATGGAGCATTTTCCTGATAAGTTCCATGAGGATGTGAACTCGCTTGGTTTGGTTCCAGGTGCAAAGGTCTTGATGCCAGCAGTGCCAGCTATGGCCCCGTTACCCAAGATGCTTGCACCAATACTTTGCGAGGCCTTGGCAATGTTTTATATGGCTCGCCTCACATGTTGGCATACCATCCTAGCCCAGTCTTCAGATTTGGCTTTGTCTTTAGCCCTTTTTTGACTCGCCTCCTTAGGATATTGTTGTGCAATTTCTTTTGAAGGATGCTACATTGTGCCATCCAATTTCACAACTTTTGGCTAGCCAGAGTTCTGTTCCTTATACTGTACTTGGAGGTGGTCTAGTAGGGCTGAGGCCTTGCCTGCTGATGATCGGGGTAGGCCATTGGGAGTGTCAGATTCTTGGGCTATTGCGCTTCCTGGGAAGCTCCTCTTCTATGTACAGTACTGGTACCCCTCATTTTTTGCATCACAGAAGGATAGTGCCTCTTATGGCTTGCATCAGCCTTTTGGTGACACAGGAGGAGGTTGTCTTGCTTGCTTTGGCAATTTCTGATCCTACAATTTGTGGGTGTTTTGAGTCATTTCTCTTAGCCTGCGGTTAGACTTGGGTCGCTAGCCCAACCCCTCACGCATTGTGGGAGTAGGTCTCCCAAGATCCTCCCACAGCTGACTTGAATGGCTCATTGCAGTGCACAGTGCACTGATCTTCGTGCACAAAGCCTATTTCCCTTAATCCTGGATAGTGATCTGGCATGTTGGGTATCTCCAGAATGCCCACTTAACCAGGAACACTGGTAAAATACGTAGGCCGCCGTATGTCCAGGCAGGAAGTAGATACAGGAAAGTGTTAAGCATATTGGCCACCAAGGGTCAGTGAGTACATGCCTGGAGGAGAGCGTGGGACCGAGGGGAGACGCCAGCAGCGTCTGACCTCTGGGGTCAACCGGCGCGATGTTGAATAACAGCTATGACGTGTTCATGACGTCACTCCTGCTACTGCTCATCGAACGAGCTAATATGATTGGTTCCCGCTCATTTGCTGCAATGCTATTGGTCAAATTGTAACTCTTTTTGTGTGTGCCCACGAGTCTCTTTGTTAACTGACTTAACAAAGCTTTCCTTTCCCACAGCTCATCTTAAGCCTTAACCAACTAGTTTTACTTGGAACATGATTCACCAATGGGTTAACAACCAGGTCCCCAATTACTGCTGGGGCAAATAGTTAAAAATCAATGCCCAATTGCTCCCTCCTACCCAGGACTTGAACAAAGGATGTTGCTTACTAGGCAAGGAGGAAGATGACATTATATGCTACACCACATGGAGACTTCTGAGCATATTTATTCTGCCATTGTCATCTTCCGGCCAACATAACTTTCTTAACACTATGGGTATCTTTCACTTGGCAGGATACCAAGGATGGCAGGATGTATGTGGAGAGTCCTTGGTTGATGCACCTTTAGCCAGGTGAAGTATTGAGAGTGGTGGGGTGTAGCAAGTGTCAGATGATGGATTGTAATTGGCCAATAGATGACCAGAGGTACCATTAGCAGTCACAAATGTGACATTACCGGCAATCTCTAATACTAGTTTGTGAACAGACCCAAAAACTCTGATTATTTTAGCTAGATTGATTCTATCTCCAATACTCCAAAGCACCTTGCATAACCTTACCTGGGTGATAAAGCCCCTATAGCACATGCTTGAATAACAGGTCATCCTGTCTGATGGTAATTGTCAGTCTTCTAGGCATTTGGGAAAGCTTTACCTGTGGCACCAAGAGCCTGATCATGCTCAAAAATAAAATACTTTTTATAAGCAACACCTAGCTGGAAGAATATTTAGTAACATCTGTGACAATCAAAAGGTACTACATATGACTCAGAACCTCAATACGAGAGCAAAATTGAGCTTGGATAGTAAAAACAGTACTAAACAAATTATTGAGACTCACCTAGGACCTTTATTTTTATCACGGATCCATTTGTAGAGCTGAGACGAGTCTACCTGGATGGCCCCCAGTTTGGAACTACGCTGGATGCTGTAAACAGTCTTGGCATTTCGTACCACCTCTATTACACCCACCTGCTTGCCCATGGACAAACAAGAATATGGCATCATGCGGAGATCCAGCCCTTCGTTATTCCACAGTTGTGCCATCATGCCAATAACCTGAAGCATCAGCATGTCTTGCCGAAGGTCTGCAAGAATATCATATTTAGCTACTTATGTACCACTACAAGAACAGATTATGATAACCACAAACAGACCTATGTTAAATTTTCACATTCATTCACTTCCATTATATGGAATAATAATGATGCTACAGATTATTCCCAATGCATTCCTAGAAGCCTAAACTAAACACAATATTTTGTGAACGATCTGAGGGTGAAAATACTATGCATTCCAGGATCAAGAATTTAATTAGGTATACAACTTAACCCTTAACATGCTCGGGGTCTAATATCCTGCTATCCGCACAGGCGCATGTCATTTTGAAAAAAAAAAAAATTATTTTTTCTTCCTAACCTGTTAATTCGTGTTCACTGATCACGGGAAAAATAATAAAAAAATCGTAAGTGCCATATATTGCCCGCTATAGGGCTGGGAAGTCTGGCAAATTATAGGCGCTGACTCAGCATGCGTCCCAGGCGGTCTGTTGCTCGCCAGCTGTCAGGCCAGAGTTGCCACAAAGAGATAATTATCTAATTATTTCAATGTCTCTGATTGATGTTTCATAGTTTTTTTGCTGTAATATTATTCAATAGTGTGTAGTTTGATATATTTATATAATAAAATGAGTGAATCATTGCTGTACTCAAAAATATGGTGTGCATATTGTTGATTCAGTTATGTTCATCAATCAGTGAACAAATACTTTGTCGGTTATTACACTATAAGCACAGGTTATATATAAGTATCTGCATGTTTTGTTCACTATAACGAACCACTAAGTAGCTATTATGAGTCAAAAATTAACGAGGAGTGACCGCCGTGTACCAGCCAGCCACTCCCACCCTCCCTCCAGTCATCTGACTCGCCCACATTCTCCTCCCACAATACTGTTTTTGATATAATTCACTATATACAGATGGTATATATAAGTATCTACATGTTTTGTTCACCATAACTGTACATCGAAGCTTGTATGGTGAGTAAATGCACAAAGACATAGGACCTAACACAGTCAGCTGATGGCTGCCTCCCTCAAGGCCACACACACTAATATTTCTCCTCCAACAATACTGTGTGACATTATTACGCTATATACACACATTATAAATAAATATCTACCTGTTTTATTCACCATACTTGTACAAATAAACTGGTATGGTGCCCAAAGACGATCGTGGTATCCAGTAAACAACACCGTCGTCTGCACGGTGGCGTCGTGCAGACGACGCCACCGCCCTCACCAAAATGGCGGCTCCAAACCTTCTCTTGCTGTTTTATACCCTCTATACACACGTTATATATAAGTATCTACATTTGTGTTCACTATAGCGAACCACTAAGCTGGTATGCTGAGTGCAGTCAATAAAAGGTGGCCACACACAGTCAGAAAACATCGCCACCACCCTCCCTCCCACAGCATTACTCCTCCCTCCATGGCGCACAGCGCTAAATATCATCGCAATCCTGCTATTATCAGAACCCTGGTCACTTTTATCACAGTCAGGGGTCCTCTGTAATAATATCATCGCTACATAATAGCATGAACAAGTATATTTTGGCATTTTTAGGCGATGCTGTGGTCACAAGCTGAACAGCAGTGCTGTGAGCTCATGCTGCGTGCGTCAGGCTGGTAGCTTACGCGATACTGAGGCCCCTAACACCCGGGAGTTTGGCCCACGATTTTTTTTAAAAATGGCGTCTGTTTACAAGAGCCCTGATGAAGGTGTGGTGAACCCCGTGTATCCGCGGGCCGTTTAAATCTTGCGTAGTACTCCAACACACATCATATGACGTGAAGAGCAGTTGACTGGTAAAACGCCTAGCACGTCATATGATGTGATGCGCACTTTAGGGTTAAATGT
>WNGS01111181.1:49561222-49605261 GCA_020271785.1 Procambarus virginalis
GGGTCTAATATCCTGCTATCCGCACAGGCGCATGTCATTTTGAAAAAAAAAAAAATATATTTTTTCTTCCTAACCTGTTACTTTGTGTTCACTGATCACGGGAAAAATAATAAAAAAATCGTAGGTGCCATATATTGCCCGCTATAGGGCGGGGAAGTCTGGCAAATTATAGGCGCTGACTCAGCATGCGTCCCAGGCGGTCTGTTGCTCGCCAGCTGTCAGGCCAGAGTTGCCACAAAGAGATAATTACCTAATTATTTCAATGTCTCTGATTGATGTTTCATAGTTTTTTTGCTGTAATATTATTCAATAGTGTGTAGTTTGATATATTATATAATAAAATGAGTGAATCATTGCTGTACTCAAAATATGGTGTGCATATTGTTGATTCAGTTATGTTCATCAATCAGTGAACAAATACTTTGTCGGTTATTACACACAGGTTATATATAAGTATCTGCATGTTTTGTTCACTATAACGAACCACTAAGTAGCTATTATGAGTCAAAAAGTAACGAGGAGTGACCGCCGTGTACCAGCCAGCCACTCCCGCCCTCCCTCCAGTCATCTGACTCGCCCACATTCTCCTCCCACAATACTGTTTTTGCTATAATTCACTATATACAGATGGTATATATAAGTATCTACATGTTTTGTTCACCATAACTGTACATCTAAGCTTGTATGGTGAGTAAATGCACAAAGACATAGGACCTAACACAGTCAGCTGATGGCTGCCTCCCTCAAGGCCACACGCACTAATATTTCTCTCCAACAATACTGTGTGATGTTATTACGCTATATACACACATTATAAATAAATATCTACCTGTTTTATTCACCATACTTGTACAAATAAACTGGTATGGTGCCCAAAGACGATCGTGGTATCCAGTAAACAACACCGTCGTCTGCACGGTGGCGTCGTGCAGACGACGCCACCGCCCTCACCAAAATGGCGGCTCCAAACCTTCTCTTGCTGTTTATACCCTCTATACACACGTTATATATAAGTATCTACATTTGTGTTCACTATAGCGAACCACTAAGCTGGTATGCTGAGTGCAGTCAATAAAAGGTGGCCACACACAGTCAGAAAACATCGCCACCACCCTCCCTCCACAGCATTACTCCTCCCTCCATGGCGCACAGCGCTAAATATCATCGCAATCCTGCTATTATCAGAACCCTGGTCACTTTTATCACAGTCAGGGGTCCTCTGTAATAATATCATCGCTACATAATAGCATGAACAAGTATATTTTGGCATTTTTAGGCGATGCTGTGGTCACAAGCTGAACAGCAGTGCTGTGAGCTCATGCTGCGTGCGTCAGGCTTGGTAGCTTACGCGATACTGAGGCCCCTAACACCCGGGAGTTTGGCCCACGATTTTTTTTAAAAATGGCGTCTGTTTACAAGAGCCCTGATGAAGGTGTGGTGAACCCCGTGTATCCGCGGGCCGTTTAAATCTTGCGTAGTACTCCAACACATCATATGACGTGAAGAGCAGTTGACTGGTAAAACGCCTAGCACGTCATATGATGTGATGCGCACTTTAAGGGTTAAAGGCTGTAAAGTGTACATAAAAATTTCCAACAACCTCATGTTTACTTTTTCTTGAATATTCAATGAGTTCCTCAATTTGTTCCAATCTTTTCTGATATCCGACACCTCTAGGCAGAGCCTCACCAACATCGTCCGAGTCATCATCAGAGTCATCAGCGTCATTTCCGAGAACACTTTGTGCAATCTGTTCTTCAGTTAACAATTCATAACCAGGATCGTAATCATTTTCTAACCATTCATTGTTATCATTCACTTGTACACCCTGACCAGCTTGGAGCAACATTGTTCGGATCGTTTCTTCAAACCCTTCAAAATCATTGGCTTCATTTTCAAAACCTTCGAATTCACTATCAGATACTGCTGCGTCACATCTAGGCCCTCTGTTAACAGTTTCTTCCATGAATTTGTTAGTGTGGTTTCTTTCACTTTATTCCAAAGCCTAGCCCAGTGGAATATTGCTTCCCTGATTGTGTACTTTTTGAGATTTTCTAGTGTTCTTTGAGCCCTTGTATCCTTTCCTGTCAATTCATCTTTCTCGCTAGGTAAAACAACTAAAACATCTTCAAGCATTGCTGTTTGGTACATACGTTTAGCAGCAAGGATAACACTTTGGTCCATGGGCTGATCAAGGATGTTGTGTTCGGTGGAAGTGCCATGCATTTTATTCTGCCATCCCTTGAAATTAACTTGCTAATGGGATGAGCAGGGGCATTATCTAGCAGCAATAATGCCTTAACCTCACTGGCCTTTATTCCACATTTGTTGGTCTGGAATTCTCTAACTTCTTTGCAAAAGTGGTTTTCAAACCAGTCCGTAAATATTGTTTGATTAAACCATGATTTCTTAGAACTGTAATATATTACGGGTAGTGCCT
The DNA here is from genome assembly GCA_020271785.1 of Procambarus virginalis. NCBI lineage: Eukaryota > Metazoa > Arthropoda > Malacostraca > Decapoda > Cambaridae > Procambarus > Procambarus virginalis. Next base: position 49,563,663 of record WNGS01111181.1, read on the forward strand.
GCATTATATTTTTTAAGGCTCGAGGATTTTTAGACTTGCCTACCACGGCACATTTTGTCCTGTGAGAGGCATCAGCATTAGCACAGAGCAAGACTGAGAGTCGTTCCTTGCTTATCTTTCGTCCAGGAATATTTTCCTGCATCCTACTGGTTAAGGATGTACTTGGTACAGCCCGCCACATAAACCCAGTCTCGTCGGCATTATATACTTGATATTTGCTTAAATTATTACTGACAATGTACTCGTTTAATTTAGCCTTGAATGAATCAACATTAGAGGGATCAGCACTTGACGCCTCACCAGAAATTTTTTTGGTGTTTGAAATGTTATGACGAGCCTTAAATCTTCCAACCCACCCATCACTTGCATTGAAATCTTATATACCTAATTGAATGGCGAGTTTACTTGCTGCAACTTTAAGCTCTTCAAATCTTATTGCCATGCCAATTGTGCGGTGCTGAATAAACCACTTATACACTGCAGCATCCAATGTGGATACTGACCAGACTTTACTGTTTTTCTTGAACATGCAGCACCAGAAGTAGCACACTCTGTTGTGCTCACATATTTTAATAGAGTATCCTTCTGTTTCTTGATGTCACTTACTGTACTTTTCCCAATGTTAAACTCTGCTGCTGCTCGTGCATGAGAATATCCTTTATCGAGTTTCTTAATTAACTCCAGCTTCTGTGCAACCGTCAGGCGCTTCCTTTGGGTAACTTTTGGCATTTTGTAAATTAAAAAGATCACAATTAACAGTACAGTAATTTCCTTCACAATTGAAGCTAGCCGCGCGAGTTCACAGTAAACAATGGGAACACATGGCGCGGCGGAGCACATTCTAGGTCCGTGGGAAAAAAAATACCTAGTGCCTATACTATAAAAGGTATTTAATAAGAAAACAAAGACTTTTGCTTAACAAAAACTGTTTCAAAATATTTTATTAATAATTTAGAATTTTCTTCATTAAACTGAATCATTTTAAAAGAAAATTAAGATGTAATATATGACTCTGGACGATCCAGGTCGGTGGCCTGGTCGCCATGCGAGGGGACGCCTGTGCCACAACAATCCCAATACCGACCTTCGGTAATATCGACCGCCAGTCCGGTATACGAGGCTCCAGATACCGGTCTCCCAAACCGGTCGTTAATACCGGCAGATCGGTATAAAAGAGGCCGTTAAATTGAGTGGATACTGTATATAATTCAGGGCGATGCATCACTCGTGATTGTATATTTAAGAGTAGTCTGTCGTTAGGAGGAGAAATTACCAAAAACACAAAGTGAGTAGATTTTCGTGAAATCATTCAGTTTCATGAATATCTGAATATAATTTGTAGCCTAATCAATTGCTACTTACATTCCTTTGATTACAGCTTGTATACGAGGTGCCAGCAAGATTCTCATCAGTCGTGTTATTTACCTCGAGTTCTTTCTCTATTGGGATTCTGTGACCACGAGGACGAATGATGAACTGGCGTTAGAAATCGTCTTACAGCTAAGACACATTTTTTCGTACAAATTTATTCAACTTGATTATTGATTCTATATAATTCACATAGAATTTTCTATTGAATAATTATTGCCAGATTTGGTAATTAATGTTTATGCTCTAACTGTGCTCAGTATTTATGCTCAGTGATTAATGATCTTTAATATTCATGATTTGATTTACCATATATTTGAATCTATTGTAGTATAGATTTCTCATGTTATTAATCCAACAATGAACGAGTGACGAACCACACTGGTTCCTAGATATATATGAACTTCTAGAAATAACCCCCAATGTTGATATTTGAGGCTTTGACTTTAATTAATAATACAGTCTTCAGTAATTTCAAGTGATTATTCATTAAATGAGTTTCCATAGACACTGGTTCTCTAGTGTCATTCTGATGATCACTATTATTTGTTTTCCCTCTTTTCTCAAGAGGGTGGTCCTTCGATTTATTTCAATACAATAATTAAATAATTTAATTTCTGAGTTCAAGCCCCAGATACCCAACACTCGGCCCCAGGTCCAGACTCATGGAATTCAATATTTATAAAGAAATGCAAAGTGCCGGTAGCACAGGCACTCAGTATAGTGTGGAGGAAGAGCTTGGACAGGGGGGAGTTACCAGATGCACTTAAAGTAGCAGACATAGCCCCTCTACACAAGGGAGGGAGCAAAGCATTGGCAAAGAATTATAGACCAGTTGCACTAACATTGCACATCATAAAAGTATTTGAGAGTGATTAGGAGTCAGGTCACCAATTTCATGGAGACCAATGACCTTCACAACCCAGGCCAACATGGATTTCGAGCGGGAAGATCGTGCCTCTCACAGCTACTTGAGCACTACGACAAAGTCACTGAGGCATTAGAAGAAAAACAGAATGCTGATGTGATATACACGGACTTCGCAAAGGCTTTCGATAAATGTGACCATGGCGTGATAGCACACAAAATGAAGTCAATGGGAATAACCGGTAAAGTAGGACGCTGGATACTCAGTTTCTGTCAAAGAGGACTCGGCGAGTAACGGTCAACCATATAAAATCTAGTCCAAGTGCAGTTAAAAGCTCTGTACCTCAGGGTACAGTCCTTGCACTGCTGCTTTTCCTTATTCTCATATCAGATATAAACAAAAATACAAGTCACAGCTTCGTATCATCCTTTGCAGATGACACAAAAATCAGTATGAAAATTACCTCGGCTGAAGACATTGAAAAACTTCAAGCTGATATTAATAAAGTTTTCGACTGGGCATCAGAAAATAACATGATGTTTAACAGTGATAAATTCCAGGTACTCAGGTACGGTAAAAATGAGGACCTTAAACATAATACAGAGTACAAAACACAATCAAATGTACCCATAGTAGAAAAACAGCATGTAAAGGATTTGGGAATAATAATGTCTGACGACCTAACGTTTAAGGAGCATAACCAAGCAAATATTGCGACAGCCAGAAAAATGATAGGATGGATTACGAGAACTTTCAAATCCAGGGATCCCATCACAATGGTTGTACTCTTCAAGTCACTTGTGTTGTTCCGTCTTGAGTACTGCTCAGTACTCACTTCCCCCTTCAGAGCAGGAGAGATTGCTGAAATAGAGGGAATACAGAGAACATATACGACACGCATAGACGCAATAAAGCACCTAAATTATTGGGATCGTCTCAAAGCTCTCCAAATGTACTCACTAGAAAGAAGACGAGAGAGATATCAAATAATATACACCTGGAAGATACTGGAGGGCCAAGTACCAAATCTACACAGTAAAATAACAACGTACTGGAGTGAATGTTATGGAAGAAAATGCAGAATAGAACCAGTGAAGAGCAGAGGTGCCATAGGCACAATCGGAGAACACTGTATAAACATCAGAGGTCCCCGGTTGTTCAACACCCTCCCAGCAAGCATAAGAAATATTGCCGGAACAACCGTGGACATTTTCAAGAGGAAACTAGATTTATTCCTCCAAGGAGTGCCGGACCAACCGGGCTGTGGTGGGTATGTGGGCCTGCGGGTCGCTCCAAGCAACAGCCTAGTGGACCAAACTCTCACAAGTCAAGCCTGGCCTCGGGTCGGGCTTGGGGAGTAGAAGAACTTCCAGAACCCCATCAACCAGGTATCAACCAGGTCTAGGTTGCCTGCTATTACAGGCTGGGACTTTATAGTGTCCCCGGACCTCAAGGACATGACTGCCACATCTCTCTTCATCCTGGGTTTAGGAATTGGCTAGGTTTTGTCATGGGGTGTCATGTTTACTGCTTCAGGGTTCTTCTGTTTGGCTTGAACCTGGCCCTCCCACATGTTTACCAGGCTAACTAGTGTCGTTGTGGCCCGGCTGCATTTGTTAACCACTGTGATGCACCGAGTTTGTGACAGTCCACCCCGTGTGCATAAAATCAAGTGTTCGCAAACAATTTTTTGATCTTTGTAAAAAGATAAATTCCCTTCCCCTAACACGTACATGTAAAGAAAAGAAATTCCACTTACTTTGGCTGTGGGGACATGGAGAATGGGGTGTGTCATAGGCTGGTTGCCCGTGGTGAAACTCCCAAGGCGGTCGCATGTCTTTCAAGCACTGCAGTTGCCACAAATATATTTTAATTTGTTCTATTTCCAATGCTTTTTTTTTTTTTACAGTATATGATGCATATTTGTGTCCTTTACAATATGTATACAGTAGAACATTCATAATATTCCATGGAACTGTGATACATGTCAGTAATGTTTCCACAATAAATGTTTATTGTCACAATATTACTTGTTAAAAATTCACTAAAATTGCAATGTGTGTAGTTTCACGCACTTCACAGTAATACACTGTATTACACACTCAGTACATCGGAAGCGAGTGATAATCAACGAAGCAGTCCATGGTACACAACACGACATTGCTCTCGTTGCACCAGGTATAGATAGATTTTTGCTTTCTGTTTCTTTGTTTTGTGTGCTTGCAAATAACGCCTTGACTTTAGTAACCTGTAGGTGGTATGTAGCCAAGCTTGTGAAGTTTAAGGTAGTCTTGAAAAGATTATAGGAAAAAATCAGTTTGTTAGGTAGTCTTGAAAAGATCGCTTTGTAAGGTTCCTCACTGGAAGAGATTCGGTCAATCAGGAAGAGATTCAGCTGTTCTGGAAGAGTTTCACCTATTCTTGAAAATATCTATGGAAAATGCCACCATGGAAGCTGCTAACACTGTTCATCTATGCTACTTGTATCAGATGCATCATCACTGAACCCAGAAAACAATTCATCTATGTATCGTTTAAAAGTTTGAGATGGCATGGGTGGGCAAGAGTGGCTCTCAAAGCTACAACTGGGTATGCTTGCAGTATCGTCCTCATCGGTGCTGTATTACTTGCATCCGATCTTTGTGTTAGGTCCATATTGCACCTAGCTTCATCAACATCGTGACCCTTGTGTTCTTCAAACAATAATGTCTGAATTTCACCGACAGAGAGCGATCTTTAAACACCGTGTCGGACAGGAGTTTGGGAGCCAGAGGCGCTTGTGCCACCCATGATTGCTCACTCGGTACTAACCCAGCCAGCAGCATTCTGGGGATTTTTCCAAGATGATCGCCTCTCACTGGAGGTCCCAAGAGTTCATTTTGTACACAACCTACCTCGCACGTGTTTTGAATGGGTATGAAATATTCAAAAGGTGTTTTTTCCTTTTGTGCAGTTCCCACCAACCGAGTTTTCTCGGTTGCTGCAGCACAGTGGTTAATGGTTTGTGTTGGCCTACCTTGACAACTGGCTGGTGTGGTCCTTCAGTCTGACCACATGTCAGCTGACCAGGGATCTGGTTCATCCCCAGCTAGCCGGGTTTGTGTTCTAGGTAAACTAGTGGAAGTCCCAGTGAGTGCTGTCCTAGGATTGGACTTGGTTGGGTCTCGTTTGTGACTCGGTCAGTGTCCCCGGTGGCTGTGCTCTGCCTGTAGCATTGTTGCCATCTGGTGTTGGATCAGTCTTGGGTGACTTGCCAGTTGGTCAAGCAGTTGTGCATGAGCCTCAACTTTTCTTGTATTGGTTTCCTCAGAGCAGGGTTTGGCTCTTGGTGATGTACTAATTTCTTGGTTCCACCCCTCCCGCCATTCCCGGGACTGGTGGGTTAGGACCACACTCGCCCTTTGTCACTCTTGCTCTGTCGACTTCCCCTTTGGGTCTTTCAGGGTTTGGTTCCATGGTGCCATCCTTCCCCTTAGCTCATTGTGTTTATGGGCACCTCATCTCTTTGGTGGGGCTCTATGACCAGTGCTTACCATGCTGCCCAAAGTCTTTGATTAGTCTGTTCTTTTGGGCGCACAGCATGGTGCACAAGTTTGTGGCTCTGTGGCATGCCTTGAGGAGAATTCGACTTCTTCCAGGCTCGGCGCTCCAACTTCACTCTGATTGCTCTACAATGGTTCATAACTGAACCAAGAAGGGGGGGGGGGGAGTCTCTTCGGTCTGTACCCCTGTGGAGCTGGACACTTTGTGTGGCCTAGTTTCTGGCTTTGAGGGGTTTGGTTTTCCATGCAGCTTGCATGTGGTGTGTGTCCAATGTCCTTGCAGATGGGTTGTCTCTCTTTCAGGTCATTTTCATGGAGTGGATCATCAGTGATGAGTCCTTCCGTTGGCTTTGCAGGACATTCGATCTTCCTGAAGGTGGGTGCCTTTTGACTGAACTGGTCGAGGTGCATTTACCACTTTCCTGCAGTTCAGCTTTTGTTCTGGGTGCTGGATAGTCTTCATTCATACCCAAGGAGGGTGTTCCTTCTGGCTACTTGGTGGCCGGCCCTGCCTTGGTTTCTATTGCTTTTAGCCCGGGATCCAAATCAGTGTGTTTTTCCGAGGTTCCACTTTAAGAAGATTGACCTAGCAGTGTATTTCTTTGGTTCGAACTTCTCCTCTACTCTATACATCTTGAGTTTGACATACCTCTATTGCCATTTGTTTGGTGTCCGGATGGTGGGTTTATTAATCTATTACAGTAGTTTCTATATGAGGTAGCAGACTAACAATATGAGGTAGCCTGGCACTTGTTGTTTTTGTTGTTAAAGATTCACTACCTGGAACAAAAAGTTCCAAGTAGCACGGGCACCTGGCACTTTTGTCATCACTATTTCTCTCTTCATCACTTGTCTTTGATTTCAGTTTGCTTTGTTCTTTACTTTTTGTCTGTTATTTCTCAACTAGTCTTATTGCCAAATTCTGTCGACTCGTATTGTTCAGCTTTGGTGGCGTTTGTTCAGTGTCAACACCTCTGCGGTGCCATTCTACAAGTTTTCTCATGCATTGTTCCACCTCCAGCCTCCTCGTGCTCCTCATGAGCCATCGTGGTCTCTTGACTGTGTCTTGGCTTTTCTTTCCCCGCCTTCGTGTATGATTTCCCCTTCAGCTCAGGATGTCTTTCTTTTTAGATCTTCAGGCTCTTACCTGGAGGTGGGGGTTTTGTTCTTTTACCTTTAGCAGGCAGTTTGTTCATTTGCAACTGTTTTCTTTTTTTTCTGGCAAAGAATGAGTTGGTAGACTTCCAGAGGGGTCCATTGCTGATAGATTCTTAGTTGGTTTGGCCAGGGGTGCATCTCATGGTAACTCTTTGCTGCTGCTGCTTGCATGCCACTGGTCTTGCCTCACTGGATGCACTTTAGGTTGATTCCCTTTTCTTGCTTCCCTTTTCCAAATATCACAATTCCCAGGTTGTCCAGTGTAATGAAGAATAGCCAGCCTACCGTCTACCCTCAGAGATATGATGTTTGTAAATACTGTACTAGGTTTTAGCTGCCATCCTCTCTAATATGTCCTGGGCTGATATTCAGGCTTGGGAGTTTTAACATTGTAACAGTGTGCTGGTGGCCCAGTATTTGGTTAATGCTCCTGGGCCCAGTTGAGTGTGTGGTTCTTGAGATGATTTCGGGGCTTTTTTTTAGTGTCCCGCGGCCCGGTCCTCGACCAGGCCTCCACCCCCAGGAAGCAGCCCGTGACAGCTGACTAACACCCAGGTATCTATTTTACTGCTAGGTGACAGGGGCATAGGGTGAAAGAAACTCTGCCCATTGTTTCTCGCCGGCGCCTGGGATTGAACCCAGAACCACAGGATCACAAGTCCAGCGTGCTGTCCGCTCGGCCGACCGGCTCCCCAGTGTGGGCGACCGGTGGGTTTGGGCTATGTTGCCCAGCCTGGTTTATCATCTTTGTCTTGTGTGCTTGTCACCTCTCCTCCTACCTGATAAGTCCCTTTCTTGTCCTCTGTGGTTAGATTGGCTTCAGGGAGCCTCAAGGGGCTCCCTCCAGAAACCCAGTACTGATTGTAATAAAATGGCAATTTCTGGAGGAGTCCCTGGTGGCTTCCTGCCTCCGTCCTGAATCCCATGTTCCATGTGACTTGTTTGTGGTACAGTAGTTTTTTGTCGTTTTTTGAGGCTGTATTTTTGTGCACTCTCCAGTTGTCTGTAAAGCTGTGCTGACTTTCTAGTGTGTTTTTCTGTTGAGGAGGTGGATTGTCACCTGTTCTCTGTGCTTCTGTGACGGGGGCCAGTTTCTGGCTCTGGTTCCCGGTAGGCTAAACAGAACTATCCGTGACTGATTTAACCTTTTAGTATGAAGCGATCATAGGGAAATAGCTTTGGAGAGCCAGCAGGGTTTCTCGAGAAATTGGCATATCTTTCCATTTAATGCTGGGTTTTTAGGTCAAGATATGTGCAGTCAATCCACCATCTCTGTAGTTCTATCATATAAACTAAGTAGACTTATCACACAGGATCATCCTGTTTGAAAGCCCATGCTATAATGGTTTGATAATGATACTATAAGGATAATTTGATACTGATAATAGTGAGGGTGGGGACAGTGAGGGTGGGGGGGGGAGAGTGAGGTTGGGGGGGGGCAGTGAGGGTTGGGGAAGGGGAGGGGGGAGAAATGCAAGGAGGGAAACTGTGCATCCTAACGGGAGATTCGCTGAATCGAGGTTGCATTGTACATAGTTCTTGAATAGTCTTCACTGTATAATCATCAAAGACGGGATGGAGGAAGTAGGTTACCCGACTATGAAGGGTAATCATGTGACAAAATTCACCTAAACATAAATTGGGTCTTTCCTTCACATTATTATTATTATTATTATTATTATTATTATTATTATTTATTTTTATCATTATTATTTATTATTATTATTTATTATTATTGTAATAATAACAATGAGAAAAGCTTTGGAGCAGGGGCAATGGAATCAAACTCTGGTCCTTGATTTGTGTGCCAGCGGGTGCTGTGAATCTCCTTGTAAGTTCGGGTCCCCTTCAGGTTTTGTTGCTATTGAGGCTATTGTCGTGTGGTGGGTAATGTGAATATCAGGGGTAACCCAGGATGCAATTCCATCACCAACTCCGAAGGTCTTCTCAAATGTCATTGTATGTATATACGGTATTATTTTATGATGCAGAATGAAATGTAACTTTTGATTCTATGACTTGCAGTACCTGAGAGAGCAGCTGGCAGAGCCTGAATATTCAAACATTTTGCAGCACCTAACATCTCCCCTCAACCCAAGCCACTCCTTGGGTCGTCTTAGAAATTCAGAGTGTCGGGTGTTGGACTCGGCACGTCACCCCCTGTATCTGGCATGGGATAACCCCGAACCAATGGCTCCTATCTACTCGGTATCACATGGCATCATCTTCAAGAGTGGTGATGGTAATTGATTAGGCAACTGTAATTTGCTCATAAAAAGGAAAGATAATATTATACATTGGACAGATGTGTCAGCAAAGTCTAGCTAACCAGGTACATGTTTACATTGGTTAAAATTAACATTTCTTCAGTTGCCACCCTCTTGAGATCCCACTTTTAAAGACAGCATGATGAATAGAAAGAACATATGGTATTTGAACACTATGCAACACAGGACATAAATACACCAGCATCAAAACTACTAAACACTTTTATCACTATTGCAACTACGACATTTAAATATCACTGCACCACCAGTACTTGACAGATTAAATCCCATACAATCCTCAACACATACCTCCGAACTAAATTTGACAGTGACAAACCCCCGAAAAATATGGCATCGAGTGAATGAAATGGTTCTTTCCGAGAGATCTCACGGCTGCTTCCTATAATCATGGCCATGTGTCCTGCCAGGATGCTGCTCGCCACCAATACTAAACAAAACAAATGCAATACTGTAATGCACCTTGAAATAAAATAGAGCAGTAACATATTTGCAAAATGATAAATCATTTAAACAAATTCAAGTGGTATAACTTCATTTATCTTTGTCTACATTCAAGGCCTGAAATAAAAGGTGAAAAGTAAATTTCCTTTCATGTGTGGCTCACTCAGAGGCAAATGCAGTGTTTGGAACATTCACTGAAGCCCATACTAGAAATGACATAGGTAATGGAGTTTGTTCTCCAAATTATAATATCGATGCATATGATTAAATAAATAGGACATATGGTGAACTAAGTGTATTTTAAGATTTTCCTGCAAAAAATGGTCTCGGATCATGTGGTTGTATTGTAAATCAAAGTATGGATAAAAACTTGGTTTATAGTCTTCATATGCAAACCATTGCAACAAAGGAAGAATATACTGAACAAATAAGTGATATTAATAACTGCCTTGACATCCCATTACCAAATGTTCTAAGAGACTTTAACCTCCCAAATTAAATTTGTTATGGTATATACCGGCGTATAAGTCGTACCCAAAAATTTAGGTGTAATTAAGGTTTAGGCCTATATTCACCGCATGAGACGACCACCCCAAAATAAGGCAGCACCACTTCCCTTGCCCCACTGTGTGGAAGGAATAAACTACAGTATCTCACAAATGTACTGTAGCTTAACGAATATTTGTCAGTGGTGTCGGGTTGTCACTGGAGGCAGGTGGTTGTCACTGGAAGCAGGTGGTGACAAGTGGTGTCAGTTGTCAAGGGAGGCAGGTGGTATCAGTGGTTGTCAGGGAAGTTAGATGGTGTCAGTGGTTGTTAGGTCTATTAATCATAGGACCACCTCAACCCTGGAGGTGTACATTCATAGATTTCACTAGGTGGTGCAACATAATAACTAAATGTATGAGTATAAATGCACTCTTACATAACTTCAGTCAAATTGGTAAAATCCTAATGTATTTGTATAGACATGGATACATTTTCAAGCAAATGGTAGGAGGTAGCTAAACCGTACTGTATTAATTCGGTCCAGACGGACCTTTTAGAAGGAACTGGTTGGGTAGGGGGTATTCTTGGGAGGGTCTGATGTGGGTTCATAGGTGCCCCCTTCTTTCTTCACAGGTGGGGCGTGGTTCGCCCTGCTCCTTCCCCCGGCTTCCGGCTCCCAAACGTTTGAGGGTTTTGGAGTCGGGGCAGGGTTTAGTTCAGGATGAGGCTCTGGTGACTTTGGGGGATGCCCCTTCCAATTCGGGTACTGTGGTAGCTGAGCCCGATTTTCCCGCCGGGGCTTCTTAGTTGACCCAGCAGACTTCCTTCTACAAGGCCTTTCCCGTGGATTCCTCCTCTGGTTTACGGGTGGTGGGTGTGGAAGAGGGCTCTGCCCGGGAGCGTTTGTCGGAGGTTCCCGAGGCTCGTGGGTAGTCCATATGGAGTGTTTGGGTGCTTTTTGACCCTGCTTGGGCCCTTGTGCCCTCCGGGCAGGGGTTGATACTGTAGAGGAAGGGTTCTTATCCCCCCCCCCCCTTCCATTTTTTAATTTAAATTTAGTGTGGCTCCCCTCCTTGGCTTGTTTCCAGGTGCCTTTAGGTTCCTTGGATTCGTCCTTTTGGAGGGTTTTCTTTCTAACGAATTTCTCCTGCAGAGGTTCGGGAGGCTCTTGATGTGTCCCTCCTGCGAGACCTAATTTATGTATGTGATGGATCCGTCTTTATTTGAGTTTGGTTTTTCCTCCCCTTATTGGGTGCGTTACAAGGTGGGGGTTCTTTACCTCTCTTCCCGGTCCAGCTGTTGCTCTAGGTTCTGACTCGGCTGGAATCCTATCGGAAAGAGCGATTCTCTGACTCCATGGTGGCCAGCCCAGCCTTGGTTTCGGGCGTTGCTTGCTCTGTGTCCGAATCCATACATTTCTCCACAGCTCTACCTCTTTTAGCAGGTTGGGCTGATGAGGTACAGTACCTTGCAGATTTGCCTTACTGCTTCACAATTCGCGTCTTGACATTTCTGACGAGTGTGTGTCGCCATTTGTATGGTAATCAGGTGGTTTCTTGGATTTGATGACATCTCTTGGCAGTCTATCCATAATTTTCTTTCTCTTCAGAGGTTTTCATTGATTTCGGACCAGGTTGTTTTGTACTTTGTTAATTGGCTTTTTCTGGATCGGCATCTCATGCCTAATACCGTCTCTTCTGATGTGGCGTTAGCGGAGCCACTGCAGCTTGCATTCGGGGTGGATGTCACTTCTGCTCCGTTCCTTCCGCTCATGCACCGCCTGAGCCATCTTAGTCTTTGGACCGGGTTCTTTCGTTTCTTCTAGATTTGTAGTTGCCTTCGGTTTGTGATGCTTTTTGTTGGCCTTGATACCTGCTTGATGGGGTTCTGGGAGTTGTTCTACTCCCCAAGCCCGGCCCGAGGCCAGGCTGGAGGTCTGGTTGGGGGTTCTTCATGCTCTCCTCCGACACCGGGGAGGTTCTGTTCGTTTGGTCCGGGCGGTCGTTCTGTTCGTTTGCAGCCTTTTTCTTCTTTTGTCAAAGAATGAGATGGCTGGCTTCCAGAGGGGTTCGTTGGTTGTGGATGCTTGGTTAGGCCAGTGGTGCATCATTTGTTGTGTTCGGTGGTGGTTTTATGCCACTACCTGTGGGCCACTGGTTCTGTGACTGTGGATGCTCTCTGGGTGGATCCAGTTTCCCCGTTTCCCTGTTCCAGGGTTCGTGTCCCAGGTTGTCCATAGTGTCATTAAGTCTAGCTAGCCTGCGGTCTACCGTCGTGCCCATGATGTTAGGAAGTATGCTGCTCTTGCAGTGGTTTTAGGCAACATGTATTAGGTTGACATTCAGGCGCGGGGTTTTTAGAGGTCGAACAGAATCCTGGCCGCCAGATATCTTGTGAAATTTCCATTTTCTTCCCGGTCGTGTGTGGCCTTGGGGTGCCTGTCGCAGCCGTCTGTTTCTTCCTCATATTGAGACATGCGGTGCTGTTGCCCCCCAGGTAAGTCCCTGGTTTTTACTTTTCTTTGGGTAGTTAGCTTCAGGGAACCGACAGGGCTTCCCATAGAAAACCAGCATTGAATGTAATGAAATGCCATTTTCTAGGTGAGCCCCGGGGGGCCTCCTTAACCCTCAAACCGCTAGGAGCCCAAATGGAATTAACACCCACAGGCGCAACAACAACAAAAAATCCAAAAAATTCTTTCGTCTTATAGAAGTTACAGAACTAAGAATTATAGAACTAGAAAGAAGACGAGAAAGATATCAAATAATATACACCTGGAAGATACTGGAGGGCCAGGTCCCAAATCTACACAGTAAAATAACAACGTACTGGAGTGAACGATATGAAAGAAAATGCAGAATAGAACCAGTGAAGAGCAGGGGTGCCATAGGCACAATCAGAGAACACTGTATAAACATCAGAGGTCCGCGGTTGTTCAACGTCCTCCCAGCAAGCATAAGAAATATTGCCGGAACAACCGTGGACATCTTCAAGAGGAAACTAGATTTATTCCTGCAAGGAGTTCCGGACCAGCCGGGCTGTGGTGGGTATGTGGGCCTGCGGGCCGCTCCAAGCAACAGCCTAGTGGACCAAACTCTCACAAGTCAAGCCTGGCCTCGGGCGGGCTTGGGGAGTAGAAGAACTCCCAAAACCCCATCAACCAGGTATCAACCAGGTATCAAGTGTTCATTTTTGTTCCCTGATCACAGAAAAAATAACAAAAAATCGTAGGTGGCTTATTTTAGACACAATAGGGTAGGGAAGTCTGGCAAAAAAGGGGCATTGGCAGAGCCTTCGCCAGACGAGGTCTACTCCGCCCGAGCTGTCAGACGGCCGTTACCACAAATGTATTATTACCTAATTATTTCAATGTCTCCGATTGATTTTTCTTATTTTTTTTGCAGTAATATTATTCCATACAGTGAATTGGGGTATATTTATATAATAAAATGTGTGAACCATCGCTGTACTCAAAATTATGGTGTGCATATTAGTGATTCAATTATTATGTTCATAAAACAATAAACAAATAGTTTTGCTGTTGTTACACTATATACACAGGTTATATATAAGTATCTGCATGTTTTGTTCACCATAACGAACAACTAAGTTGGTCTTGTGAGTCAAAACGCAACAAGGTGTGACCACCAGCCACTCCCTCAACAACACCTCACTCGCCCCTCATTCTCGTCCCACAATACTGTTTTTACATTTATTCACTATACACTGACGTTATATATACGTATTTACATGTTTTGTTCACCATAACTGTACATCTAAACTAATATGGTGAGTAAAGGCACAAAGACATACCTACTCACACAGTCAGCTGATCGGCGGCCGCCCTCATACGCACTAATATTTCTCCTCCAACATTATTGATTGTGGTGTTATTATGCTATATACACACATTATATATAAGTATCTACCTGTTTTATTCACCATACCTGTACAAATAAGCTTGTATAGTGCCCAAAGACCATAGTGGCCATCAGTAAACAACATGACAAGTCGTGCAGACGATGCATCTCCCTCACCAAAATGGCGGCTCCCAACCTACTCCTCTTGCTGTTATCTCACACTATACACACGTTATATATAAATATCTACATTTGTGTTCACCATAGCGAACCACTAAGCTGTTATGGTGAGTACTTGGAATACTATGGTGAGTACTTGGAAGGTACTTGGAATTAACCCTTACACTGCTCAGGGGTCCTGGGGACATTTACACCCCTGTGCGCAAGAAAAAAAAAAATTCCAAAAAATTTTTTCGTCTTCTAAACACGTTAATTTGTGTCCCCTGAGCACGGGAAAAATAGCAAAAAAATCGTAGGTCACATATTTTGGGCGCAATTGACCGAGGAAGTCTGGCAAAAAGTGGGCGTTGACAGAGCGGTCGCCAGGGCTGGTCAGCGTCACCCGCGCTGACAGATGGGAGTTGCCACAAAGATATTATTACCTAATTGTTTCAATGTCTCCGATTGATTTTTTCTTAGTTTTTTTGCAGTAATATTATTCAATAGTGTGTATTGTAATATATTTATATAATAAAAGTGGTGAATAATCGCTATACTCAAACGTATGGTGTGCATATTAGTAATTCAATTATTATGTTCATAAAACAATAAACAAATAGTTTTGCTGCTATTACACTCTATACACAGGTTATATATAAGTATCTGCATATTTTGGTTACCATAACGAACCACTAAGTTGGTATTGAGAGTCGAAAAGCAACGAAGAGTTACCGCTACACACCAGCCAGCCACTCGCTGCCACTCCCTCAACACACGCACTAAACTTTCTCCCCCAACAATACCATTTGTGGTGTTATTACACTATATACAGACGTTATATATAAGTATGTATATATTTTGTTCACCACAACTGTACAGCTAAGCTGATATAGTTAGTTCAGGCACTAAGAGTCGTCGGTATGCACAGCTGGCGGCTGGCGGCTCCCTCACTCATTCAAGGTCACACACACACTAAACTTTCTCCCCCAACAATACTGTTTGCTGCTATTACACTCTATACACAGGTTATATATAAGTATTTGCATATTTTGGTCACCATTACGAACCACTAAGTTGGTATTGAGAGTCGAAGAGCAACGAAGAGTTACCGCCACACACCAGCCAGCCACTCGCTGCCACTCCCTCAACACACGCACTAAACTTTCTCCCCCAACAATACCATTTGTGGTGTTATTACACTATATACAGACGTTATATATAAGTATGTATATATTTTGTTCACCACAACTGTACAGCTAAGCTGATATAGTTAGTTCAGGCACTAAGAGTCGTCGGTATACACAGCTGGCGGCTGGCGGCTCCCTCACTCATTCAAGGTCACACGCACTAAACTTTCTCCCCCAACAATACTGTTTTCAGTGTTATTACCCTATATACACATATTATATATAAATATCTACATGTTTTATGCACTGTAACTGTACACCTAAGCTTGTAGTGCGCCCAAAGAGCATAGTGGCCACCCTCTAAACAGCTTGACAAATCGTGCAGACGACGTCACCTCCGTCACCCAAATGGCTCCTCCCAGCATAATCCTTTTGCTGTTATTACACTAATACACACATTATATATAAGTATCTACATTTGTGTTCACCATAGAGAACCACTGAGCTGGTATGGTGAATGTAAACAATAACAGGTGGCCACACAGTCAGTAAACGATGCTGTCTCCCTCAGTCTCTCAGCATCACTCCTCCCACAGCGCTAATTATTACAACAATCCTGCTATTATCACAACCCTGGTTATTTATATCACAGTCACGGATCATCTGTAATATTGTCATCACTAAATAATAACAGTTATATATTTATTTTGACATTTTTCGGTGATGCTGTGGTCACAAGCTGAACAGCAATGCTGATCGCTCATGCCGCGTGCGCCAGCCTTGGTTGCTCCAACAGTACTGTGCTTCTCACACCTGAGAATATTGCCCACGATTTTTTTTTTAAATTGCGTCTGTTTACAAGAGCCCTGAGGAAGCTACTGTGAACCCCGTGTAGCCGCGGGCCATTTGAATCGGGAATGGCACCCTATGGCGTATATATACGCCATGCGCACCGTCGGACATGTTACTCAGGGCGTATATATACGCCATGCGCAGTTTAAGGGTTAAGGTAGAGAAACTAAACCTAATTATTATTTTAATATATAAACCACCAGATACAACGGTTGAGGAATTCACAGAGCAGATGCACAAAATAGAGAACATACTTGATGACCTAGCAAACCCAGCTCCAGATATTATCTTCCTTGGCGATTTCAATTTACCGTGTCTAAGATGGAGAATAGCAAACACAAATATCATAGCAGGGAATGACCCGGGAAATAACCAGCCACAGGTCAGAGAACTTTTGAGATTCTGTGACAAATTCTCGCTCAATCAACAGATTACAGAACCAACTAGGAACGAAAACACACTAGACTTGTTATTCACAAACAATGATGAACTAATCAGAGACATAACAATCTCAGATACTTCATACTCAGACCATAAGCTCATTGAAGTGCGAACTAGCATAAATAACGGTAGTAGATCTAAGAGACCCAACAAGCGAGAAGGAATATTCAATCAATTCAATTTCAACAATAAGAGGATTGACTGGGAAAAAATAAATGTAGACCTTTCAACCATTCAATGGGAGACGGTCTTAAGCGACAAAACTCCCACACAGGGAATAGCTCAACTGACAGCTGAAGCTTACAAGGTCTGCTTGAAGCACGTGCCGGTGAGGAGGGGCAGAAAGAGGAACACTCTAGAAAGAGAACGCAGACGACTGTACAGGAGAAGGAAAAAAATAACGGAAATGCTTCGGCAGACACAACTATCACAAGCAAGGAAAATAAGCCTAAGCAGGGAGATCGAAGAAATCGAACAAACGTTGAAGCGATCATATGAGAACACTGTATAAACATCAGAGGTCCACGGTTGTTCAACGTCCTCCCAGCAAGCATAAGAAATATTGCCGGAACAACCGTGGACATCTTCAAGAGGAAACTAGATTTATTCCTCCAAGGAGTTCCGGACCAGCCGGGCTGTGGTGGGTATGTGGGCCTGCGGGCCGCTCCAAGCAACAGCCTAGTGGACCAAACTCTCACAAGTCAAGCCTGGCCTCGGGCCGGGCTTGGGGAGTAGAAGAACTCCCAGAACCCCATCAACCAGGTATCAACCAACCAGTCTGAGGAAATGGAATTGGAACAGAGAGCTATACAAGAGATAAGGAAAAATCCGAAATATTTTTTCACATACGCTAAATCAAAATCCAAAACCTCGACCAGTATTGGACCGTTAATTACAAATGAAGGTACGTACACAGAGGACAACAAAGAGATTAGTGAAATTCTAAGAAGCCAGTATGAGGCTATGTTTAGCACACCAATTAACAACATGAAAGTTGATGACCCAGACAGCTTCTTTATGAATGACATTCAAGCTGCAGATAATATAACTGATATTACCACAAACTCGGAAGACTTTGAAAGAGAAATTGACAATATGCCCATGCACTCAGCCCCTGGGCCTGACTCATGGAATTCCATATTCATAAAGAAATGTAAAGTACCAGTAGCGAGAGCACTCAGCGTAATATGGAGAAAGAGCCTGGATACAGGGGAGATACCAGCAGCACTTAAATCTGCAGATATAGCTCCGTTGCACAAGGGGGGGAGTAAAGCTTTGGCAAAAAATTATAGGCCAGTTGCACTAACATCACACATAATAAGTGTTTGAAAGAGTGATTAGGAATCAATTTCTAGTTTTATGGAAAACAATGAATTGCACAATCCAGGACAACATGGATTTAGAGCGGGAAGATCCTGTCTGTCACAGTTACTCAACCACTATGACAAAATCACAGAAGCCCTAGAAGAAAAGCAAAATGCAGATGTATACACAGACTTTGCAAAGGCGTTCAACAAATGTGGCCATGGGGTGATAGCTCACAAAATGAGGTCAATGGGAATAACTGGAAAGTAGGACGCTGGATACTCATTTCCT
Organism: Procambarus virginalis; assembly: GCA_020271785.1. Classification (NCBI taxonomy): domain Eukaryota; kingdom Metazoa; phylum Arthropoda; class Malacostraca; order Decapoda; family Cambaridae; genus Procambarus; species Procambarus virginalis. The sequence goes on from WNGS01111181.1 coordinate 49,581,852, forward strand.
GTCGAACAGAACACAAGAGTAACATCNTACGGCTGAAGAAACAGCCAGATAAATTAAATGTGTATCATCAGTTAATTCAGCAACATCTGAACAGAAAATTTATTGAAGTTGTTGATAATGATGACAGAAAAACAGGTCACTATTTACCCCATCACGCTGTGTTGAAAGATTCATTGACAACACCAATACGTATTGTTTTCAACTGTAGTGCCAAAGTGAAGGCAAACAGCGTGTCTTTGAATGAATGTCTCCAAACGGGACCTAGCCTAACACAAAGGCTACTGTTACCATTCCGTACTGTATTTTCGCTTATACTGCTGATATCAGTAAAGCTTTCCTTAACCCTCAAACCGCTAGGGGCCCAAATGGAATTCACACCCACAGGCGCAACAAAAAAAAAATCCAAAAAATTCTTTCGTCTTATAGAATTGTTTATTTTTGTTCCCTGATCATGGAAAAAATAACAAAAAATCGTAGGTAGCATATTTTAGCCGCAGTTGGGTAGGGAAGTGTGGCAAAAAAGGGTCGTTGGCAGAGCCTTCGCCAGACGAGGTCTACTCCGCCCGAGCTGTCAGACGGCAGTTGCCACAAATATATTATTACCTAATTATTTCAATGTCTCCGATTGATTTTTTCTTAGTTTTTTTGCAGTAATATTATTCCATACAGTGAATTGTGGTATATTTATATTATAAAATGTGTGAACCATCGCTGTACTCAAAATTATGGTGTGCATATAAGTGATTCAATTATTATGTTCATAAAACAATAAACAAATAGTTTTGCTGTTGTTACACTATATACACAGGTTATATATAAGTATCTGCATGTTTTGTTCACCATAACGAACTACTAAGTTGGTCTTGTGAGTCAAAAAGCAACGAGGAGTGGCCGCCACACACCAGCGAGCCACTCACTGCCACGCCCTCCCTCAACACCACCTCACTCACCCTCATTTACCTCCCACAATACTGTTTTTGCATTTATTCACTATACACAGACGTTATATATACGTATTTACATGTTTTGTTCACCATAACTACATCTAAGCTTGTAGGGTGAGTAAACGCACAAAGATGTAGCTACTCCACAGTCAGCTGATCGGCGGCCACCCTCAAGGCCACACGCACTAATATTTCTCCTCCAACAATATTGGTTGTGGTGTTATTATGCTATATACACACATTATATATAAGTATCTACCTGTTTTATTCACCATACTTGTACAAATAAGCTGGTATGGTGCCCAAAGACCCTTTGTGGTCACCAGTAAACAACACGATAATTCCTGCAGACGACGCTCCTCTCACCAAAATGGCGGCTCCCAACCTACTCCTCTCGCTGTTATCTCACACTATACACACGTTATATGTAAGTATCTACATTTGTGTTCACCATAGCGAACCACTAAGCTGGTATGGTGAGTGCAGTCAATAAATGGTGGCCACACACAGTCAGAAGACGCCACAATCCTCCCTCCACAGCCGTACTCCTCCCTCCATCGAGCACAGCGCTAAATATCTCCACAATCAAGCTGTTATCAGAATCCTGGTCAGTTTTATCAAATTCAGGGGGGCTTCAGTAATACTATCACTGCTAAATAATAGCAGTATCACTTATATTTTGGCATTTGTAGGCGATGCTGTGGTCACAAGCTGAACAGCGGTGCTGTGAGCTCGTGCTGCGTGCGGCAATACTGACGCTCTCACTCCCAAGAATGTTGGGCTGGATTTTTTTTCTAGGTGGGATCTGGCAACTATCAGTCGTGGCTGTACTATAGCTGCCCCTATCCCAGGCGGGGTGTTTAAATTATAGCGCTAGACACGAGATCATATATAAATGATGTGCGCGATTTCGGTTTTGTCACTGATATCATTTATATATGATATGTGCGGTTTGAGGGTTAGAGTAGGCTTGCAAGAGGAGGATCGTAATTACACCAAATTTCTCTGGATTAAGGATCCCCAGGATCCTGACAGTGATGTCATAACCTATCGGTTTGCCTCTGTATTTTTTGGAGCGACTTCCTCACCGTTTCTACTTCAAGCCACATTAGATACACATTTGAAGAAGTCAAATAGCCCTTATAAGGCAGAAATCAGTGACAACTTGTATGTCGATAATTTCCAGGGAACTACTAATGACAAATCCAATTTGGTAGAAATTTACCATGAGGCTAACCGTGAGTTATTAGGAGCCAATATGCCACTACAATCATGGGCCTCAAACAATAAATCATTAAACCAGATAATCGAGAAAGAATTTCCGGGTTATCAGGTGCCTACTCAATTAAAAGTTCTGGGCGTGGAATGGAACACAGGTACTGACGAAATGAATGTCAAGTCAGTACAAACCAATAATTCATCCCTTACCATGAGAAAATTACTCTCATATGTCAGTCAACCATTTGACCCATTAGGCTTACTTAGTCCTATATTAATAAGGGGCAAACTCCTAATGCAGGAATGCTGGCAGAAACATATGGGATGGGATGATCCGTTGCCAATTGAGTTGCAAGAGAAATGGCAAATACTCGCAACGGATTTCAATCAATTAGGTGTTTTGAAATTTCCTCGTAATGCTTCAGGACAGAACTTACCTACAAATTTGCACATTTTTTGCGATGCCTCTGGCAAAGCGTATGGCGCAGCAGCCTACTTAGTCAATAGTGCACAATCTATTTTACTCGCATCTAAAGCAAGAGTTGCTCCAATCAAGAAGAGATCTTTACCTCAAATGGAGTTAACTGCATTGCTAGTGGGAGTAAGATTGGCTCATTGCCTGACCAAGACACTCAATAATATTCACTTTGGTGAGATCGTAGTGTGGTCAGACAATGAGGCAGTCTTACAATGGGTAAGAAATAACAATAATAAAACTCCCTACGTTAGTAATCGCGTTAGGGAAATTCATGAATTATCTGCTGGATATAAATTCAGACATGTCCCCACTAAGGACAATCCTGCAGATTACTTATCAAGAGGTTTAACATTTAAACAGCTAAGTAAGTCTTCGATGTGGTTTAATGGACCTTCGTGGCTTGTTAGTGGTCAGTGGCCCAAACAGAAACCACAAGTCATAGTGACCAGTATCACTACTCCCATGAAAGACCCAGAACCTCATCGAGTCTCAGCTATTAATCCTCACAATTATTCTAACTTGAGTAAGTTATTAAGAGTGACAGCACATGTGTTTGACTTTCTTGCTAAGATAGGAATCAAGCATAAGTTTCCCAATCCTATCATCTACTGGATCAAACGTGCACAACAAGAGACATATGGAAGTGAATATGAAAATCTTCCAGACAAATTAACCAAGTCTCTAGGTATCTGGTATGATACCAACACTCATAATATATTAAGGTGTGGAGGATGTTTGCTTCATGCTAAAATTGATTTGGACACAAAGAATCCAATCCTTCTACCTCGTCACCACATTATTACAAAACTTCTAGTTTTACATCACCATCAATATGGTACTTTGCATGGAGTGTTAGACACTCTCACCGACCTCAGACAGAAATATTGGCTTCCTCAAGGTCGTCAAACTGTCAAATCAATCATTAAGTTCTGTATAATCTGCAAACACTACGATGCTCGAGTATGTCCTTACCCAGGACCTCCACCACTCCCTAACGAGAGAGTAGTTCATCTTCGTCCGTTTGAGACCACTGGTGTCGATTACACAGGAGCCTTGCTTCTCACTGGCAATCCAGATAAGATACCAGTGAAAGCTTATATTTGCCTCTTCACATGTGCTACCACACGAGGCGTACATCTAGAAGTGACTTCTGACATGAGTGCTGAAGCCTTCATCCAAGCTTTTTGTAGATTTGCAGCTCGCAGATCCTGTCCCAAACTCATGATATCTGATAATGGCTCAAATTTTGTGGCAGGAGAAGCCTGCTTACGAGAGATATGGAATCATCCAGAAGTGCAGTCTGTCATGCAGAGACGACAATGCCACTGGAAATTTATTGCTCCCAGAGCCCCCTGGCAAGGTGGGTTCTACGAACGTATGATAGGGACTGTCAAGAAGTGTTTAAGGAAGACCTTGCATCGACAGAAAATTAGTTACTCCGAACTCCAAACACTCGTCGTGGAAATTGAGGCGCGAGTCAACAATCGCCCATTAACTTATCTATCAGATGATTTCTCTCAGAGAGAGCCTCTGAGTCCCTCGCATTTAATACATGGAGGCCTGCTGAGCCCTCTGATACCTTTGGCAGAAGAGGACCCCGTCGACCCTTCCTATGTAACCAGGAGTGACTTAGTACAAAGTTACCAACATCTCTCAAGAGTAATTGAAAGATGGAATGAGGTGTGGACTCGAGAGTACCTCACCGCTCTACGAGAGTACCACTATGGAGCTTCGAGCCCCTATAATAAAGCACAACTTAAACCAGGAGACCTAGTATTAGTTGACAGTGATGGACCAAGGTCAGAATGGCCTATAGGCAAAATTGTTACAATCCACCCAGATCACCAAGGCATCCTGAGAGTAGTACGAGTTTTGTGCAAAGGCACTACTACCCTAAAGACATTAGAGAAGTTGGTACCTCTCGAATTAGCAGAACGAGAGTGTTTAACAGAATCGGCTTCAACAGTTTCCGAGGACAACAATTCTGATCCACTGAGCACCCGCCCCACTAGAGCAGCTGCTCAACAATGTAAAAGGAAACTACAAGCCTATTATAGCTCTGACTAAGAGCAAATAATTTTTCATCCAATTTGAGTGATCATGATGATACTGTGTTGTGATGTCTAGTAACCAATCAGCTACAAGTCACAATGACCCAGACATTCACCTCACAGTGGATTCTCAGTTACTTGAATTGTATGATTACATCATTAACTTGTTTGTGTAAGCTATTAATTATGACATTAAATTTCATGTCTTAAATTTTTGTATGTCCTTGACAATTACGGGACATCCGTTGTGTGTGTACTAACATACTAACCTTAATACTAACTTCGGGATAGGTACGTCAGTACTCAACATGGCACTGCGACCCGAGTTTTCTCCCCCCGGAGTTATGTTGGAAATTTCCAACACTTACCATCTACTATTGTGTTATAATAACTCATCACCTTACTAATTGCAGTAGTTCTTAACACCACTAACAGTAGTGTTAATATAATTTAATCTGAGCCTATTGCTGATAATATGACTCCTGATCATGTAAAATCGAGTTATTAATTGAAATTATTTAGTAACAGTTTCTGGGGGGAGCCCCTACAGCTCCTCGGAGCTATCCATGGCTGATATGGATACCCTAACTATTTTGCATCAGTCGATGTGGGTGGAGTTCTAGGCCTACCGGGGACCACGAGCCAGAACCTGGCCCCCTCAGAGAGGCACGGGGAGCAATGGCCCATAGAAGTGCACATGTGATTTGGAGCATTCTATATCTGCCATCGACCGGGACAGGCACCCAGAAAGGTAAGCGCCACAAAACAAACCCCTATTCTGGTTAACCACAAAAATTGACAAACGAGTGGACAGAACTCCCCCAGGAAAACGAACTAACAAGCATGACGTCACACGAGCCGCGCCGCATGTCTGCGCAGCTCCCCCCTCCCCGGGAGGGGGAAGGGGGAGCCCCAGACCCCCGCGCCGGCTATCCACACCTCAGTTCCTCGGCTGATGGGATCTTGCACGGTCATGTGGCTCCAGCTCCGGTCTTGTTTCAGTGCTGTGACTTGTTTTCAGTGCTGCTCTTACGGTGATCGTGTGAGCTGGGAGTAGTATTCTTAGGTACTCGGGCTGCATGTGCTTAGGGTCGCCTTCCCTGAGTGCCCTGTAAGTACCGCCCTTGGGGCTTGGGGTTATCTTCCACAAGTCACCTCGGGTCTACCTCTGTTGGCTTTTCGCTGCTTGGCGTTTGGCCGCCCCGAGTGTTTGGGAGTTTTACTCCCTTGTTACCTTGGGGTAAGTGGTAGTTATAGCACTGGTGGGGCGCAGGGCACTGCGTAGGTAGTTTTCACCTATGACAGCGGCCGGCTCTGTTCCCTCTTGGTACGTTGTCCACTTGTGTGGTTTTTCTTTTATATTTGTTTGTGCCTGGTAGGGGGGTCTGCCTTGTCCCCATCCCCCTTATGTTAGGTTCGTTGTGTGGTGGCACCCCCTGCTTCGCCCTCGCGAGTGGACACGTCCCGTGGGTTCAGCTTTAGCAGTTTGCTTGGTAGTTTGGGGCGCCGGTTAGCAGTGCCCTGCCTGGGATAACCCTTAGCAGACCCAGTCTAGGGGCCCTGGAAAACCCCCCGGGCTCTCGGGTCCGATTGTGGAGACCCTTGCGTCCCCTCTCGCTTTGTGCGAGTTGAGGGTTGCTCTGTCCCTTTGTCTCAGGGTGACTCTCCTTGTTTTTGCCTCCGTCATGCTGCCTTTGGGTCGGTGACACATTCGACCCCGAGTCCTGCGAGCTTTGTTGCTTGTTCGTGACTCCCGTCACCCAGTCTGCTGATGAATTCCCGTGGGTGCAGGCAGCTCGCGCGTTGCAGGGTAGGTTGGTTGCAACGCGCTCAGGTTTGTCGCTTCCCCGGACGCCCCGATGCTGCCCCGCTTGTGTAGGGACACTTGGGGGTTTTGGTCGTTTTCGGCCTTGGTTCTTCCACGCCCCTTGATTTTCCCCCTCCTGCTTCCGGCCCCTACGCATCTGTAGGCTTTGGGGTCGGGGCGGGGTTCGAGGTTCTGAGACTTGGGCAGTTTCGGGGGTTGCCCCGTCCGGGGTAGCTGCGGAGGCATTCGAGTCTGTTCCTCCTGCCGATGCTCCGGGTCTGACCAGTGGGCCCCTTCTCTTCCAGCTCTCTCGGCTGCCCCGGCTTTTTCTTGTGGGCCGGGGCTTTGGAGGTCGACTCGGCCCCGGGGCCTAGTGTAGAGGCTCCTGGGGTTGGGGAGGAGCGACCTTGGGGGGCTTTGTGCTCCATTGCGCCCCGCCTGGATTCCGTCCTTCTGAGCGGGGCTTACTGTTGCGAGGAGTGGGGTTTTTCTTGCCCCCCTCTGCGTACGACTTGGGCTTGGGTTCTGCTCCTCCCCGGGTTCGGTTCCGTGTCCCTGTGGTTCCTTCGGTTCCGTCTTCCGGAGTTTTTCGGCTAACCGCATTTCTTCGTCTGCGGTGCCGTTGGCCTTTGCGGCTTACCTCCTGCGTGTCCCGGAACTTGTAGCAGTATTGGGCTACTTGTAGCAGTATTGGGCTACTTGTGGCAGTATTGGGCTACTTGTGGCAGTATTGGGCTACTTGTGGCAGTATTGGGCTACTTGTGGCAGTATTGGGCTACTTGTGGCAGTATTGGGCTACTTGTGGCAGTTTTGGGCTACTTGTGGCAGTTTNACCTAACATTTTCGGCTACCTAACATAACCTAACCTATAAAGATAGGTTAGGTTAGGTTGGTAGGGTTGGTTAGGTTTGGTCATATATCTACGTTAATTTTAACTCCAATGAAAAAAAAAATGACCTAATACATAATGAAATGGGTAGCTTAATCATTTCATAAGAAAAAAAAATTGAGAAAATATTAATTCAGAAAAACTTGGCTTATTAGGCAAATCGGGCATTGCATAGTAGGCCAAAAAGTGAGTTCTGGCTACTAGGTACGACATATATATATATATATATATATATATATATATATACACACGCACGTACGTACGTTTGTGCATGCATGCTTGCTTGCAAATGAACCACAATGAAATAAGAAAATCATTTGAGGGCTTTTAGATACTTGACATTTCACTATTGTCAAAGACAAGGTCAAGTAAAGTGTACGAAAATGCACAGAAGATTCTCCTATTCCATTGTGTTCATTCTCATTTAATGAGAGCAATGTGCTTGATTTTTGTTGTACACACTGTATATGTGTGTAAGACAATATTGAGACTGGTGGGATTGCAGCTGCATCTCTCAATCCTCGGGCACATCCACTACCGAGGATTTGAGACTACCTACCACTACCTACTACATCCACATCCACTACTACTGGACCCTGCCGAGTTCAACGTATCTCAATCAGAATTACTGCTTGACTTGTTTTGAGTTAGGAAGGTAGGTAGTCTGGAAGGTCCAGTAGTATAATCAATGGATATTATTATCAACATCAGTCAGGTAGTCTGTCTGTCTATCATATCAATAAGACAGATAGGCAGACACACACACAGACAAATAGGCAGGCATAAAGGTCTGACAAGTAGTCAGTCAGATAAGCAACATAAACACACAGATAGACTCAGAAAGGGGAGTTGCAAAAACAGTATCTCACTCCATGTGGATGTTACAAGGTAAGCATTTTCCTCTCCTCTTATTGAGCTTTGATTATCATCACAGTAAACTCCCTGGTAGCCATTTTAGCACTACATTTACCAGCAGCACTGAATGGCTTCTTGCTCCAGTGCTTAGTCATGGGCCTCCGTCCTAATAATGCAAGTTTAATCCCAGCACTTTATTCCCACCACATCTTAAGGGTGTGACACATGTACAGATTATCTCAAACATTTTGGTGATTCTTCATTTTTTCAAAATTTATAAGACATGTGCATAAAGTACATATATCTGTACTAGAGAAATACATAGATGAGAGTCGACTTTGTATGTAGATGATGATTTGCCTTTTGGAGCTTTTTCAAATGGCTTAGATTTTGTGAAAGTCCTGTAGCACAGTGTTTTTGTCCTCGGCTCGTAATCAAGGGACCTGGGGTTCATTCCTGGGGTAGGACAGAAACAGTTATGTACTTTTTCATTAACCTAATGCCTCAGTTCCCTTAGCTATTAAATTGATATCCAGGAGTTAAACAATTTTTGTGGCGTTACATCCTGAGCCCACCTAAGGTCAGTAGTGACTTTGGGTGGCCGTAGATAAGTCTTAAGTACAGGCTTCCTATCACCGATGATGGGAATTAAATTAAGTCTAACGCAGGCAAAGCAACATCTTTAAAAGAAGTCTAAGCCCATCTTGCCGAGTCTCTTCATCATTGTCAACACGTCGTACTCTCTACAACCAATGCATATTTTTCTCTTTCTAGTATTTGCTACAACTGGTGCAGAGCTTGAAGCATGAACCCTATCTTGACTCACCGCTCCTTAGATTTCTCCTGAGGAAAGCTCTAACCAATGCTAAGATTGGCCACTTCTTTTTCTGGCAGTTGAAGTATGTATTAACTTGTATGAGACAAGTGAGTCTTGAGTGTGTTGGTGGATGAGCTGAGTGAACCATGAATGTGTTGGTGGATGAGCTGAGTGAACCATGAATGTGTTGGTGGATGAGCTGAGTGAACCATGAGTGTTGGTGGATGAGCTGAGTGAACCATGAGTGTGTTGGTGGATGAGCTGAGTGAACCATGAGTGTGTTGGTGGATGAGCTGAGTGAACCATGAGTGTTGGTGGATGAGCTGAGTGAACCATGAGTGTGTTGGTGGATGAGCTGAGTGAACCATGAGTGTGTTGGTGGATGAGCTGAGTGAACCATGAGTGTGTTGGTGGATGAGCTGAGTGAACCATGAATGTGTTGGTGGATGAGCTGAGTGAACCATGAGTGTGTTGGTGGATGAGCTGAGTGAACCATGAATGTGTTGGTGGATGAGAGCTGAGTGAACCATGAGTGTGTTGGTGGATGAGAGCTGAGTGAACCATGAGTGTGTTGGTGGATGAGCTGAGTGAACCATGAGTGTGTTGGTGGATGAGCTGAGTGAACCATGAGTGTGTTGGTGGATGAGCTGAGTGAACCATGAGTGTGTTGGTGGATGAGCTGAGTGAACCATGAGTGTGTTGGTGGATGAGAGCTGAGTGAACCATGAGTGTGTTGGTGGATGAGCTGAGTGAACCATGAGTGTTGGTGGATGAGAGCTGAGTGAACCATGAGTGTTGGTGGATGAGAGCTGAGTGAACCATGAGTGTGTTGGTGGATGAGAGCTGAGTGAACCATGAGTGTGTTGGTGGATGAGAGCTGAGTGAACCATGAGTGTGTTGGTGGATGAGCTGAGTGAACCATGAGTGTGTTGGTGGATGAGCTGAGTGAACCATGAGTGTTGGTGGATGAGAGCTGAGTGAACCATGAGTGTTGGTGGATGAGAGCTGAGTGAACCATGAGTGTGTTGGTGGATGAGCTGAGTGAACCATGAGTGTTGGTGGATGAGAGCTGAGTGAACCATGAGTGTGTTGGTGGATGAGAGCTGAGTGAACCATGAGTGTGTTGGTGGATGAGAGCTGAGTGAACCATGAGTGTGTTGGTGGATGAGCTGAGTGAACCATGAGTGTGTTGGTGGATGAGCTGAGTGAACCATGAGTGTGTTGGTGGATGAGCTGAGTGAACCATGAGTGTGTTGGTGGATGAGAGCTGAGTGAACCATGAGTGTGTTGGTGGATGAGCTGAGTGAACCATGAGTGTGTTGGTGGATGAGCTGAGTGAACCATGAGTGTTGGTGGATGAGCTGAGTGAACCATGAGTGAGTTGGTGGATGAGCTGAGTGAACCATGAGTGTGTTGGTGGTTGAGCTGAGTGAACCATGAGTGTTGGTGGATGAGCTGAGTGAACCATGAGTGTGTTGGTGGATGAGCTGAGTGAACCATGAGTGTTGGTGGATGAGCTGAGTGAACCATGAGTGTTGGTGGATGAGAGCTGAGTGAACCATGAGTGTGTTGGTGGATGAGAGCTGAGTGAACCATGAGTGTTGGTGGATGAGAGCTGAGTGAACCATGAGTGTGTTGGTGGATGAGAGCTGAGTGAACCATGATTGTGTTGGTGGATGAGAGCTGAGTGAACCATGAGTGTGTTGGTGGATGAGAGCTGAGTAAACCATGAGTGTTGGTGGATGAGAGCTGAGTGAACCATGAGTGTGTTGGATGTGTGCTGAGTGAACTATAAGTATGGTGAAAGCTGTAGCATACTCCTATATAAATAATCATAAAAAGTAATTGTTTGAGAAAAGTTAATACTGCAAGTTAACATGATGCCTCTCGTGTTTGTCTATATACGAGGCCTTTATTCAAAGCAGAAAATCATGACGAACACCAAAGCAAAATGCTTCAATGGTTGGCACTTAAGATTTCCAAGACTATAACAATACATTGCTCTGTAAACCTGCTATACATTATTCTTAATAACTAACATCTTTTAGCACCAAGATTTAATAATAATTGCAGTTACAATATTTGCTACTAATTCTTAATGAAATTATAATATTTACCATTTAACAGAAGGTTAAAAAGATAATTCATTTAGCTTGATTTTGGGTAATTTTTCAGGTGTGATATGCAGCTGTGGCCCAGGGCTCTGCGTGCTGCAGCCATATTGGAGGCTTACTGCCGTGGCCTTGGACCGGGCCTCAGGCAAGTTGTTCGTCAAGTGGAAGTGGTGGACAAGTTGGCCAAACTGGCAGAAGCTGTCAAAGAGAAGAGTGAAAACAATAAGGTTTGATTGTATTATGGATAATTTGCCATTATTAGTTTGATTAACAATTTACTTTACAAGATATTCCTTTGTGCGATGAAATTTAATAGCGTAATATGTTTTAGGAGGTCTCTTGCTACAGTTGACTTCATGACTCGCAATCGAGGATCTAGGGTTTGATTCCCAGGTGGAACTCGCATGGCTGGGCATACTCCCTTTCACGTATTGCCTCTGTTCACCTAGCAGTAAAAGGAACCCAGGAGTTACACAACTGTTATGAGGGTTGCATCTGGGGAAAGACCTCAGTACAAACCTAAAGTAAGTGTACTTATAGAATGAGAGCTATGCTCATGGTGTCCTGACTTTCTGGGGATCTTACTGTAAAAACCACAGAGCATGTTCACACTTGGCTGTGGCCTTGCATGTCTTGCAAACCCCTCGTTGAGGGGCTTGCCGAGTGTGTCTGTGAGGATGTGGTGTCACTGGGGTCTGCTCTGGGTATGGAGTTTGTGCAGCCAGTGGTTGTGGTCCTGGTGGCCTTGCCCAAGATCTTTACCCCTCTCCGTTGGGAGGCATTAGGTGGCATTTTATTTGGCCCATCTCACATGTGTCTTACCTCGGTAAGACCTAGGGAGCCGGTCGGCCGAGCGGACAGCACACTGGACTTGTGATCCTGTGGTCCCGGGTTCGATCCCGGGCCGCCGGCGAGAAACAATGGGCAGTTTCTCTTCATCCTATGCCTCTGTTACCTAGCAGTAAAATAGGTACCTGGGTATTGGTCAGCTGTCACGGGCTGCTTCCTGGGGGTGGAGACCTGGTCGATGACCGGGCCGCGGGGACACTAAAGCCCCGAAATCATCTCAAGATAACCTCTCTGGCCATCTTCCTGTTTTTGCCTCTTGTTTTTTCCCAAGGATGTGGTGGCTAAGGTTATTTCAGTGGTGGCTTTCTCATGCTGCCAAATTGATTAGGTGTTGTTTGCTAGGGGTTCTGTTCCCTTTCAGAGGCGGTCTGGTCGGGTAGGGACCTCACCTGTGGTTGGCCAAGGTAGGTCCTCAGGCGAGTCAGGTTTCCGGGCCTTTACGCTCCCTGAGAAGGTTTCCTCCTTCACTTGACGTCGCAATCAGACATTGCAGAAGTCTGGTTCTGCTCGGGGCTCGCACCAACCCTTTTGCAGTTTGCTCCTTTGATGCCATTGTGGGAGATGCCCATTTTGCCAGCTCCTGATTCCACAATATGTGGACATTTCAGGTTGTGTTCCGAGGTCTCCGATGGAGCTGGTCAGTTCCTAACGTGTTTTTTGGGGTCAGGTCTGTTGGGTCAGGAGTCCTCCCCAACACTGTTTATTCTTGCTGATTGGTTGACCACTGTATGGTATAGCTGACCTCATCTCTGTGTGTATCCCGGTTCTTTCTGGTCCTGAAGCGAGACTTGGTGGACCTCTGATACATCCCTGCTTGCTTGAGGTCTGAATGCCTTCATTCCCTGCCAAACCTTCTTCATAACCACTTTAGTCGACAGTCCTACAGAAGGAATAGAAAAACTGACTTCGGAAGCGTATCAAGTCTGTCTGAAACATGTTCCCTTGAGGAAAGCCAGAAAGAGATCTAACGTAGAAAGAGAACGCAGACGACAGTATAAATGCAGGAAAAAATAACAGAACTGCTTATGCGGACACGAATTTCCCGTCAAAGAAGGAATAATTTAAATAGGGAGAGTGAAGAAATCGAGCGGAAATTGAAACACTCATATGAAACTGAAGAATGGCAGTTAGAACAGAAAGCAATTCAGGAAATAAAGAAAAATCCAAATATTTCTTCTCATATGCGAAATCAAAAGCAAAAACCACTGCCAGTATTGGACCGATTCGTACAAGTGAAGGTTCATACACGGAGGATGACAAAGAAATTAGTGAAATCCTAAAAAGCAGTATGAGGACATGTTTAGCACTCCAATAAACAACATGAAAGTAGAAGATCCAGATAATTTCTTTATGCGGGATATTCAAACCCCTGAATATAAATACCCCCTGTTAGTAAATATAACCGATATCAACACGAGCACACTAAATTGAAAGAGAAATTGAAAGCATGCCCATGCACTCGGTGTTGGAAATTTCCAACACTTACCATCTACTATTGTGTTATAATAACTCATCATCACCTTACTAATTGCAGTAGTTCTTAACACCACTAACAGTAGTGTTAATATAATTTAATCTGAGCCTATTGCTGATAATATGACTCCTGATCATGTAAAATCGAGAGTTATTAATTGAAATTATTTAGTAACAGTTCTTATTCTGTTACGATCGAATGGTATGGAGAATATAAATATTATCTCCATTTCTCGCTAGAGATCATTTATCGAGAATATTATAATTATTAAATCCCTATAATTGCAACCCAGTTCATATTACCGTATTTCATACATAATTACGCAAAAAGAATAATTCGTGATTAATAATTTCTGTGATGAATGCGAGAGCGGGTTGGGGAGGAGGCGGCGACGCCATTACTTAAAAAGACTTGGTCACGAGGCAGCGTTAGTGAGACACATGGCAGCTGCTGGGAGTTCTTATCGACAAGAATTACGTTGATACCCAGTTAACAAGTGACAATTACTTATCCATGTGTTCTCTAGTGCCTCATCAGTTAATAACGCGTCAACAATTGAAGCCAGGACTCATAATTACGTGTGCATAGCTGTGAACACTTGGAGACTGGCTGACGCGATTTCGGCAGACTTCAGTATTCAATACGCTCAGCTAAGTATATAATTCAGGGCGATGCATCACTCGTGATTGTATATTTAGGAGTAGTCTGTCGTTAGGAGAAATTACCAAAAACACAAAGTGAGTAGATTTTCATGAAATCATTCAGTTTCATGAATATCTGAATATAATTTGTAGCCTAATCAATCGCTACTTACATTCCTTTGATTACAACTTGTATACGAGGTGCCAGCAAGATTCTCATCAGTCGTGTTATTTACCTCGAGTTCTTTCTCTATTGGGATTCTGTGACCACGAGGACGAATGATGAACTGGCGTTAGAAATCGTCTTACAGCTAAGACACATTTTTTCGTACAAATTTATTCAACTTGATTATTGATTCTATATAATTCACATAGAATTTTCTATTGAATAATTGTTGCCAGATTTGGTAATTAATGTTTATGCTCTAACTGTGCTCAGTATTTATGCTCAGTGATTAATGATCTTTAATATTCATGATTTGATTTACCATATATTTGAATCTATTGTAGTATAGATTTCCATGTTATTAATCCAACAATGAACTAGTGACGAACCACACTGGTTCCTAGATATATATGAACTTCTAGAAATAACCCCCCAATGTTGATATTTGAGGCTTTGACTTTAATTAATAATACAGTCTTCATTAATTTCAAGTGATAATTCATTAAATGATTTTCCATAGACACTGGTTCTCTAGTGTCATTCTGATGATCACTATTATTTGTTTTCCCTTTTTTCTCAAAAGAGGGTGGTCCTTCGATTTATTTCAATACAATAATTAATAATTTAATTTCTGAGTTCAAGCCCCAGATACCCAACATTTTGGTCCTTTCGAACCGGATACTAATCAATTAATCTATATCGGTTCTCAGACCAAAACAACATTTTGGTCCTTTCGAACTGGATACATACCAATTAATATTAAACTATATCCGTTCTCAGAAACCAAAACAACATTTTGGTCTCTTCGAACTGGATACCAATTAACATTACTAATTAGTGCATACATTATACTTTTTTGTGCTGACCCTACCAAGGGTGGGATTCAACATTACAGTAACTCTGATTAGAGTGTACCCATATTAATTATTGGTGTATTCATTATTTTTGTGTGTGGTTTTGAGTGTTGCTGTATGATCACCATTACATCTAATGGTGATAATGATGAGCTAGCCGGACGAAAGTTAATGGTGACATGCAGACACCACTCAAAATCTTTAGCTACATACTGTTAGGTAGGGACATTTAACCTCAAAGTGAGGTAGAGTTTAATTTAGCCAGAATTCAGGCTATACTCAATATTAATTATCAACTAATGAACAAGTATCCCAGCTTCATTAGTAATATTCAATCAAGTCCTATGAAATTTGGACTTAAAGCTAACATGGCTACTCCTGAGCAATTAAGGAGAACCTATATTGGCCTCAAAGCCATTTAACTAGACTAATTAATAAGTCTGATGGCTTGTCCAAGGCAACTCCCATTGATTACTATCTACTAGAATCATCAGTGAGAGTAGCTAATATTAATTGATCAAGTTAAATCTGCAAGTCAGTCTTATCTTAACTCACTGAATGCTACTGAAACTGATCTTGAGGAATAGATCAATTATAGCAAATATTTCCCAGTATGAAGATGAGACTCAAGATAACTTGATGTACTATCCATATAGTAAACCATCAATCCCATACAAATACTACTATGTCTCAATCCAGTAATCAATTACCTGAGGTTCGTCTACCTACTTTAGACTTACCTACATTTGCAGGACTGGATGAAGAAAATTGGGACACATTTTGGACTTCATTTGAAGTTCATATCCATAACAGGTCTTATCTTGACCCAGTTTCTAAATTTTCATACCTGATTAGTCTTCTCAAAGGGGAAGCTAAAAAGGTATAAATAACCTAGCTCTCACTGAGAGTAATTATGTGGAAGCTATAAAACTGCTGAAGTTGAATTATTGCAACCAGGAGTTAAGTATAGCTAACCTTTATTACCAATTGCTAGATCTGAATGCACCAAGTAACCTACCAGACTCACTTCAAAGCTTCAAGCTAGAAGTAGAGTCTCTAGTGAAGGCCTTAGGTACTAAAGTTGATGTACCAGCCTCAGAATGGTCAATCAAGTTACTTTTGCAGAGGAAATTGCCTCAAAATATCTTAGCAGAAATATGCTCACATTATAAAACAGAGTTTCTCACTCTCGAGCAAATATTCGAGGGGCTGAGAATAACTGTTAACAGGTTGAAGACTCATGATAAGATTAAACCTGAGTCTAAATCACCTAACATTGACAACTCAGTCAAACCCAAATTGACTTTGAATAAATCCAATAAATCTAAACCTAAGACTACTCCATCCACTGGAAAAGGGAGTGGTAGTGTAGGTATTTATTCTGTATCTCCCTCTGACATTACAACTGATGTGTCTACTACAAGGACAAATTCAGTCAGAGAGAGAAGGTGTCTGTTCTGTGATCAAGAACATCTCGCCTACAAATGCACTGTTTATCCTAACTTTAATACCAGGATTAAACAACTCCAAGAATTACACAGATGCACCAAGTGCATGGGTTCTCATGAACCCAGTAAATGTGTTGTGCAGCTACAGTTATGCAGTAGATGCCACAAAGGTGTACATCATTATGCCTTATGTAGAAAAATTTCTACCCAATCTGTGACACCTGGGAAGAATTCTATGAATTCTACCACAGTACAATATTGCAAGGTACATAAAGAAATAAGTGTACTTGCTACTGGTTCAGGCAATAATACCACTCTGCCTACAGCTCAACTCAAACTAATAGACAGGAAATCTAAGAGTTAACATTAGAGGTCTCTTTGATCAGGGATCACAGAAAACCTTCATCACGCAACAATTAGTCGAGCAGTTAAAATTAAAACCTGCCAAAAGTGTGAGACTGAATATTTCTGGGTTCTTGACTAATAGTGGACCTCGTGAATACCAAGTAGTCAAGGTATTAGTGAGACTTGGATCTTCTACTAGTCCAATACAAGCGGTAGTAGTAGATAAACTGCCTTCAGACCTGCAGGTCACAGGACTAGCTCGCACTGCGAGATATCTTAAACGAAACCGCATGAGGCTAGCAGATCACAAAATAAATTCTGACTGCCTCACAGATGTTGGTATACTTATAGGCGCTGACCATTATTATAAATTTATAACTGAATGCACCAGACAACACGGAATGAATTTGTTGTCATCTGCTGGAGGCAAGTTGCTTACTGGACCGGTGCTTTTCCAACAAAAGGCAGCGTCAACCAACACATAAGCTAACAATGCAATAGTGGCGTGACTAGGCTTGGAACAGTCACCCCTACATTTCAGAGAAATATCTGAAGATAATGAGTCTGATCCACCTGTACATCGTCTGTGGGATTTAGGCACTTTAGGTATTGTCCCTGAACAACCAAGTCCTGATGATATGTGGACTTACCAGCAATATCTGGATACAGTTGTCTATAAAGACAAACAATACTGGGTGAGATTGCCATGGAAGTTGAATCATCCACAACTTCCAGTTAATTATTTCATGGCAGCCTCTCAATTATAGTCACAATTAATACGGCTGAAGAAACAGCCAGATAAATTAAATGTGTATCATCAGTTAATTCAGCAACATCTGAACAGAAAATTTATTGAAGTTGTTGATAATGATGACAGAAAAACAGGTCACTATTTACCCCATCACGCTGTGTTGAAAGATTCATTGACAACACCAATACGTATTGTTTTCAACTGTAGTGCCAAAGTGAAGGCAAACAGCGTGTCTTTGAATGAATGTCTCCAAACGGGACCTAGCCTAACACAAAGGCTACTGTTACCATTCCGTACTGGTATTTTCGCTTATACTGCTGATATCAGTAAAGCTTTCCTTAACCCTCAAACCGCTAGGGGCCCAAATGGAATTCACACCCACAGGCGCAACAAAAAAAAAATCCAAAAAATTCTTTCGTCTTATAGAATTGTTTATTTTTGTTCCCTGATCATGGAAAAAATAACAAAAAAATCGTAGGTAGCATATTTTAGCCGCAGTTGGGTAGGGAAGTGTGGCAAAAAAGGGTCGTTGGCAGAGCCTTCGCCAGACGAGGTCTACTCCGCCCGAGCTGTCAGACGGCAGTTGCCACAAATATATTATTACCTAATTATTTCAATGTCTCCGATTGATTTTTTCTTAGTTTTTTTGCAGTAATATTATTCCATACAGTGAATTGTGGTATATTTATATTATAAAATGTGTGAACCATCGCTGTACTCAAAATTATGGTGTGCATATAAGTGATTCAATTATTATGTTCATAAAACAATAAACAAATAGTTTTGCTGTTGTTACACTATATACACAGGTTATATATAAGTATCTGCATGTTTTGTTCACCATAACGAACTACTAAGTTGGTCTTGTGAGTCAAAAAGCAACGAGGAGTGGCCGCCACACACCAGCGAGCCACTCACTGCCACGCCCTCCCTCAACACCACCTCACTCACCCTCATTTACCTCCCACAATACTGTTTTTGCATTTATTCACTATACACAGACGTTATATATACGTATTTACATGTTTTGTTCACCATAACTACATCTAAGCTTGTATGGTGAGTAAACGCACAAAGATGTAGCTACTCCACAGTCAGCTGATCGGCGGCCACCCTCAAGGCCACACGCACTAATATTTCTCCTCCAACAATATTGGTTGTGGTGTTATTATGCTATATACACACATTATATATAAGTATCTACCTGTTTTATTCACCATACTTGTACAAATAAGCTGGTATGGTGCCCAAAAACCCTTTGTGGTCACCAGTAAACAACACGATAATTCCTGCAGACGACGCTCCTCTCACCAAAATGGCGGCTCCCAACCTACTCCTCTCGCTGTTATCTCACACTATACACACGTTATATGTAAGTATCTACATTTGTGTTCACCATAGCGAACCACTAAGCTGGTATGGTGAGTGCAGTCAATAAATGGTGGCCACACACAGTCAGAAGACGCCACAATCCTCCCTCCACAGCCGTACTCCTCCCTCCATCGAGCACAGCGCTAAATATCTCCACAATCAAGCTGTTATCAGAATCCTGGTCAGTTTTATCAAATTCAGGGGGCTTCAGTAATACTATCACTGCTAAATAATAGCAGTATCACTTATATTTTGGCATTTGTAGGCGATGCTGTGGTCACAAGCTGAACAGCGGTGCTGTGAGCTCGTGCTGCGTGCGGCAATACTGACGCTCTCACTCCCAAGAATGTTGGGCTGGATTTTTTTTCTAGGTGGGATCTGGCAACTATCAGTCGTGGCTGTACTATAGCTGCCCCTATCCCAGGCGGGGTGTTTAAATTATAGCGCTAGACACGAGATCATATATAAATGATGTGCGCGATTTCGGTTTTGTCACTGATATCATTTATATATGATATGTGCGGTTTGAGGGTTAGAGTAGGCTTGCAAGAGGAGGATCGTAATTACACCAAATTTCTCTGGATTAAGGATCCCCAGGATCCTGACAGTGATGTCATAACCTATCGGTTTGCCTCTGTATTTTTTGGAGCGACTTCCTCACCGTTTCTACTTCAAGCCACATTAGATACACATTTGAAGAAGTCAAATAGCCCTTATAAGGCAGAAATCAGTGACAACTTGTATGTCGATAATTTCCAGGGAACTACTAATGACAAATCCAATTTGGTAGAAATTTACCATGAGGCTAACCGTGAGTTATTAGGAGCCAATATGCCACTACAATCATGGGCCTCAAACAATAAATCATTAAACCAGATAATCGAGAAAGAATTTCCGGGTTATCAGGTGCCTACTCAATTAAAAGTTCTGGGCGTGGAATGGAACACAGGTACTGACGAAATGAATGTCAAGTCAGTACAAACCAATAATTCATCCCTTACCATGAGAAAATTACTCTCATATGTCAGTCAACCATTTGACCCATTAGGCTTACTTAGTCCTATATTAATAAGGGGCAAACTCCTAATGCAGGAATGCTGGCAGAAACATATGGGATGGGATGATCCGTTGCCAATTGAGTTGCAAGAGAAATGGCAAATACTCGCAACGGATTTCAATCAATTAGGTGTTTTGAAATTTCCTCGTAATGCTTCAGGACAGAACTTACCTACAAATTTGCACATTTTTTGCGATGCCTCTGGCAAAGCGTATGGCGCTGCAGCCTACTTAGTCAATAGTGCACAATCAATTTTACTCGCATCTAAAGCAAGAGTTGCTCCAATCAAGAAGAGATCTTTACCTCAAATGGAGTTAACTGCATTGCTAGTGGGAGTAAGATTGGCTCATTGCCTGACCAAGACACTCAATAATATTCACTTTGGTGAGATCGTAGTGTGGTCAGACAATGAGGCAGTCTTACAATGGGTAAGAAATAACAATAATAAAACTCCCTACGTTAGTAATCGCGTTAGGGAAATTCATGAATTATCTGCTGGATATAAATTCAGACATGTCCCCACTAAGGACAATCCTGCAGATTACTTATCAAGAGGTTTAACATTTAAACAGCTAAGTAAGTCTTCGATGTGGTTTAATGGACCTTCGTGGCTTGTTAGTGGTCAGTGGCCCAAACAGAAACCACAAGTCATAGTGACCAGTATCACTACTCCCATGAAAGACCCAGAACCTCATCGAGTCTCAGCTATTAATCCTCACAATTATTCTAACTTGAGTAAGTTATTAAGAGTGACAGCACATGTTTGACTTTCTTGCTAAGATAGGAATCAAGCATAAGTTTCCCAATCCTATCATCTACTGGATCAAACGTGCACAACAAGAGACATATGGAAGTGAATATGAAAATCTTCCAGACAAATTAACCAAGTCTCTAGGTATCTGGTATGATACCAACACTCATAATATATTAAGGTGTGGAGGATGTTTGCTTCATGCTAAAATTGATTTGGACACAAAGAATCCAATCCTTCTACCTCGTCACCACATTATTACAAAACTTCTAGTTTTACATCACCATCAATATGGTACTTTGCATGGAGTGTTAGACACTCTCACCGACCTCAGACAGAAATATTGGCTTCCTCAAGGTCGTCAAACTGTCAAATCAATCATTAAGTTCTGTATAATCTGCAAACACTACGATGCTCGAGTATGTCCTTACCCAGGACCTCCACCACTCCCTAACGAGAGAGTAGTTCATCTTCGTCCGTTTGAGACCACTGGTGTCGATTACACAGGAGCCTTGCTTCTCACTGGCAATCCAGATAAGATACCAGTGAAAGCTTATATTTGCCTCTTCACATGTGCTACCACACGAGGCGTACATCTAGAAGTGACTTCTGACATGAGTGCTGAAGCCTTCATCCAAGCTTTTTGTAGATTTGCAGCTCGCAGATCCTGTCCCAAACTCATGATATCTGATAATGGCTCAAATTTTGTGGCAGGAGAAGCCTGCTTACGAGAGATATGGAATCATCCAGAAGTGCAGTCTGTCATGCAGAGACGACAATGCCACTGGAAATTTATTGCTCCCAGAGCCCCCTGGCAAGGTGGGTTCTACGAACGTATGATAGGGACTGTCAAGAAGTGTTTAAGGAAGACCTTGCATCGACAGAAAATTAGTTACTCCGAACTCCAAACACTCGTCGTGGAAATTGAGGCGCGAGTCAACAATCGCCCATTAACTTATCTATCAGATGATTTCTCTCAGAGAGAGCCTCTGAGTCCCTCGCATTTAATACATGGAGGCCTGCTGAGCCCTCTGATACCTTTGGCAGAAGAGGACCCCGTCGACCCTTCCTATGTAACCAGGAGTGACTTAGTACAAAGTTACCAACATCTCTCAAGAGTAATTGAAAGATGGAATGAGGTGTGGACTCGAGAGTACCTCACCGCTCTACGAGAGTACCACTATGGAGCTTCGAGCCCCTATAATAAAGCACAACTTAAACCAGGAGACCTAGTATTAGTTGACAGTGATGGACCAAGGTCAGAATGGCCTATAGGCAAAATTGTTACAATCCACCCAGATCACCAAGGCATCCTGAGAGTAGTACGAGTTTTGTGCAAAGGCACTACTACCCTAAAGACATTAGAGAAGTTGGTACCTCTCGAATTAGCAGAACGAGAGTGTTTAACAGAATCGGCTTCAACAGTTTCCGAGGACAACAATTCTGATCCACTGAGCACCCGCCCCACTAGAGCAGCTGCTCAACAATGTAAAAGGAAACTACAAGCCTATTATAGCTCTGACTAAGAGCAAATAATTTTTCATCCAATTTGAGTGATCATGATGATACTGTGTTGTGATGTCTAGTAACCAATCAGCTACAAGTCACAATGACCCAGACATTCACCTCACAGTGGATTCTCAGTTACTTGAATTGTATGATTACATCATTACTTGTTTGTGTAAGCTATTAATTATGACATTAAATTTCATGTCTTAAATTTTTGTATGTCCTTGACAATTACGGGACATCCGTTGTGTGTGTACTAACATACTAACCTTAATACTAACTTCGGGATAGGTACGTCAGTACTCAACATGGCACTGCGACCCGAGTTTTCTCCCCCGGAGTTATGTTGGAAATTTCCAACACTTCCATCTACTATTGTGTTATAATAACTCATCACCTTACTATTGCAGTAGTTCTTAACACCACTAACATGTAGTGTTAATATAATTTAATCTGAGCCTATTGCTGATAATATGACTCCTGATCATGTAAAATCGAGTTATTAATTGAAATATTTAGTAACAGTTTCTGGGGGAGCCCCTACAGCTCCTCGCTATCCATGGCTGATATGGATACCCTAACTATTTTGCATCAGTCGATGTGGGTGGAGTTCTAGGCCTACCGGGGACCACGAGCCAGAACTGGCCCCCTCAGAGAGGCACGGGGAGCAATGGCCCATAGAAGTGCACATGTGATTTGGAGCATTCTATATCTGCCATCGACCGGGACAGGCACCCAGAAAGGTAAGCGCCACAAAACAAACCCCTATTCTGGTTAACCACAAAAATTGACAAACGAGTGGACAGAACTCCCCCAGGAAAACGAACTAACAAGCATGACGTCACACGAGCCGCGCCGCATGTCTGCGCAGCTCCCCCCTCCCCGGGAGGGGGAAGGGGGAGCCCCAGACCCCCGCGCCGGCTATCCACACCTCAGTTCCTCGGCTGATGGATCTTGCACGGTCATGTGGCTCCAGCTCCGGTCTTGTTTCAGTGCTGTGACTTGTTTTCAGTGCTGCTCT
>WNGS01111181.1:49626039-49644115 GCA_020271785.1 Procambarus virginalis
GTAGGTGTTAGCCAGGGTTGATACGCACGGTTAGTCCCATACCAACTGCTTGCCATTCTTCCAGGGGTTCACTGTGATACCATCCGGGCGACCAATAAGAGCATCAGAGTTACGGGCGTTAGGTAACGAGGCTCTCTCTCGGCTGGGCATCCAGCTGTGGTGAGGCTCCTCTTGATGATGTCGTTAACTTCAATGTGCCTCGAGTGCCATCCTCCCGTGCTTTGGCAGAGTAGGCCATGGTGGCCGGTCCTGTCAGCCACCACCTCGCCGCAAATACACCTATATCTGGTGTGGATTGGGGCAGCAAGGCGGAGGGCCTTGCTGCCCCAATATATAATATATATATATAATATATATATATTATATATATAGTATATATATATATATATAATAATATGTCGTACCTAGTAGCCAGAACGCACTTCTCAGCCTACTATGCAAGGCCTGATTTGCCTAATAAGCCAGTTTCCCCCCCCCTCTTCCTTCCTCCCCCCCCCTCTTCCTTCCTCCCCCCCTCTTCCTTCCTCCCCCCCCCCTCTTCCTTCCTCCCCCCTCTTCCTTCCTCCCCCCCCCTCTTCCTTCCTCCCCCCTCCCCCTCTTCCCTCACCCCTCCCCCTCCTCCCTCACCCCTCCCCCCTCCCACCACCACCACCTCCCTCCCCCCTGGTCCTCCTCCTCCTACTCCTACCTGAAGGTGTTGTCACAGTTCCTCTGCAGCTGTGTGCTTGTAGGCCTGTGTGAACCTCCTTTGTTCTTGGGGGATCTCCATATCATCCTTGCAGGCAATTGGGTAAGGTGGGGCATTATCTGCTGTGAATCTGGGTGGGCATTCTGTGTGGTCAGCTTCCAGTTTGTAAGTGCTCTCCCTTGCTGGTCCTTCTCTTCTGGCCGGCACCGTGCTCGCTTTTTATGGAATGCGCCAGTTTTTCATGGTTCGCACCAGCCCCTTTTGCAGCTTGCCACTTTGACAGGGCTGTCAAGGGGGTGGAGGGTGCTTACCCAGTTTGACAGCCCCTGGTTCCATAATTTGTGGGGTTTAAGGGTTGTTTTATGCAGCTTGTAATTACCTAGGTGTAGTTACAGGATGAGCTATGCTTGCTGTGTCCCGTTTTCCTAGTGCTCGTTGTTGTATAATGCTTTGAAACTACTAACGGTTTTGGCCTCCACCACCTTCTCACTTAGCTTGTTCCAACCGTCTACCACTCAGTTTGCAAAAGGAACTTTCTAATGTTTTTTCGACACCTTTGTGTCTTTGGCTTGAATTTGTGTCCTCTTGTTTGTGATGTTACTGGTTTCAGAAATTCCTCTTTGTCAATTTAGTCGATCTTAGTGGTGATCACTTGCAAAACTGTGGTGGGGTGGTTCCTATCCCCTTTTGGGGGTTTGGGTCTTTTCAGGCAGGGCTTCTTCCTCTTGGGTGCAATGGGTCATCTTGTAGTGGGTTGCTTCTAGTTATGACTGTGCTACTTTGTTGGGTTTTCCGCCTCTTCCCAGTTCCGAAGTGGGACTCGACAGACCTCTGGTTCATCCTTGACCTTTCAAGGCTGAAATGGTTTATCCCTTGTTCAATGTTCTAGATGACCAGGACATGTATTGGCACATCCCTATACTTACGAGGTTATGGATTGGATAGGTTTTTGTGTTGGGGCATCAGTCTCACTACCATCAGATTTTCCCCACTTGGAGTCACTGCCTCCTTACGTGTTTACACGAGTTGTAGTGGCTCATCTTCTATTTTTGGAGGTTCATGTTTTGTGCTACCTTGATGACTGGCTAGTGTAAGCTCCCAGTCGGTCAGTGTATCTGTTAACCAGAGATCGGTTTTTTCTCAGCTCACCGAGTTTGGGTTCCTGATGAATTGGCTGGGCTTTGTGTGGGACTCTGGGTTGGCTTTGCTTTTCCCTCCGCCAGTGGCCTTGACCTGGTTGCAGTGCCACCATCTGTTGGTATCGAGTTGAAAAGTTGATGGTCCCCAGGTAACTTGACAAGAGGTTGTGTGGGAGCCTGAACTTTGGCTGCATAGTTTTTCCACTGGGCAATATTTGGCTTTGGCAGCTGTTCTAGTATCTTCAGTTCAGTCCTTTTTTGTTGCCACCACAATTATTGGGTGCAGGCTCCATTGGTCCTTCTCCGAATGCTGTGTCACTAGTTTCCTCTTTGGGCTTTTTGGGGTTGTGTTCTCTGGTGCCTTCCTCCACCCTCGCTCAGCATCCTCTCCTCTGGGTTGGGGCTTTGTGGCCAGCACTTACCAAGCTGCCCAAGGTCATTGTTCGTCTGCCTTTCATCAAGCTTACAGTACAATGAGGGGTGTTTGTGGCTTTGTGGCATACATTGTAAAGAGGTTTGATTTCTTCCGGGGTCCGTGCTCCGGCTCTATTTGGACTGTTCCCCCATGCTTCATTGCCTGGGTTCTTGGAGTTTGGTTCTCTGTGCAGGTCATGTTCATGGAGTGTGCAACGTTCTCGCAGGTGGACTGTCCCAGTTCCTTCCCCTTTCCATGGAGTGGACCATAGATGTCACTTTTTTCCTTTGGCTTTGCAAGATATATGGACACCCAGAGATGGACCTGTTTGCATTGATGTGGAATTGATGCCTTCTTTATGCGGCTCAGTTTTCCTATTGCAAAGCCTTCATGGTAGATGCATTTTGGCTGGACTGGTTGAGATGGCAGTTAATACACAGTACCCATTTTATTGGAAGAGGCTGGGCTGCCAGGGTGGA
Source organism: Procambarus virginalis (assembly GCA_020271785.1). Lineage (NCBI taxonomy): Eukaryota > Metazoa > Arthropoda > Malacostraca > Decapoda > Cambaridae > Procambarus > Procambarus virginalis. The sequence continues at coordinate 49,628,761 of WNGS01111181.1, forward strand.
CTCGGGTTCCGGCCTGGCAGCAACAGCTGGTTTCTCCTGGTCTTGGCCAGGTTGGAGTCATACTAGGAAAGAGTGGTCCTTTTGGCACCTTTGGTGACTGGCCCAGCCTTGGTTTCAGGTGCTGTTTGCACGGTGTCTGAACCCAGGTTATTTTTTGCAGCACTGCTTTTATCAGGAGGTTGGCCCACTGATGTATTTCAACGATTCCCACTTCGTAACTTTACATCTGGAATATTTGACACTTCTTTATCACTATCTTTACAGTGAGCAGGTTGTTCCATTGATGGTGTCCCACCTGCATTCCTATTCTAGGCAACATTACGAGGTTTCATGGTTCTTTTGCTACTTACATTCCCATCGTCATTGTTTCTTTGTTTTTGAGTGTGGTGCTGTCCTTTGTTGCTATTTCTTGATCAGCATCTCGTGCCAAAGACTTGTATTGTACAGTGCTGCCGGAACTACTGCAGTTTGCATTCATCGTCAATTGTTTCTTGGCGCCATTTCACTGGCTGTCTCATGCTTTGTTTCACCTCTGCCCTGCGTGGTCTTTGGACCGTGTTCTCGCTTTTCTGTCTTCTTATTTTACTGTGATCTCTTCGGTCCATGTTCTTTTTTTGAAGGCGTTTTTGGTGTCTTGCCTCCAGTTGTTGGGTTGAGGAACTTCATGCTGTCTTCAGGAGGCGCAATTACTGTTCCTTTGGTCCGGTGGGCACTTTGTTCACTTACAACCAGCTCTCTTTCTGGCAAAGAACTAGTCGGTTGGCTTTTGGAGTGGTGTTTTGGTTATTGGTGCTTGGTTGGTTCGGCTGGGGGTGCAACACGTGCTGTTGCCGGTGGTAATTCTCCAATGCTGCCTTCATGCAATTGATTTTGCATTGGTGGACACTTCATATCTTGATTCTATTTCTTTTGTTCCCTGTTTCAAATCTAGTATTTTTCAGGTCGTCAGCAATGTTGTTAAGGCTAGTCAGACTGGTCTATCCTTGTGCCCGTGATTGAAAATATGCCGCTGTCAAGGCTGTATTTGCTAATATGTCCTGGGCCAGTATTCGGGTGCAGGGGTTTTGGTGATCTAACACAGTTCTGGCAGTCAAGTATTTGATGAATGTTCCTGCACCTCGGCATCTTTGGGTCATGTGTGTCATCTGGGAGTTGTCTTTGTCCTGATTCCAGTGGTTCTCCCTCCTCCCTGGTAAGTTCCCATGTGTTCTTCCTTCTCCATGTGCATGTACTTAACCTCAGGGAGCAACAAGGGTCTCCCACCAGAAAACAAGTATTGACTGATGAAATACCTCTTTCTGGGTGACCCCCAGGGGCTCCCTGATTCCCCTCCCCCCTCCTTTCCTTTCCAGGTAGTTATGTGAGTCTTGTTTGTGAAAATGCTACAGAACTGATAGCTCAGACCTCAGGAGATAGCGAGCCCCTTCCCCCCATCTCCCCCCACTTTTATGGGAAGGTGGGGCAAATGAGCTCACTCTAGTTTCAAGAGATTCGATTGTTTATTTACATAGTTGGAGAGGAAGGCGGATTGTAAGGCTTTGGTCTCTCTTGAACCCAGCAGTGTTTGGTTTGACTTGCTGGATGCCTTTCCTGGTGAGGTGGTGAATTGTCACCACTCACTGCACCTCTGTGATGGGGTGCAACGCGCTCGCTGCACTCCATCACAGAACACAAGTGTGTGTGTTCTGGCTCTGGTCCCCAGTAGGCCTAAGAACTCCATGGTTGATGCGACCTGGTAGATGGGAACCATCTCGGTGTATAATTCCAGGGAGCCAACAGGGCTCTCCCAGAAAGAGGCTGGTTTTCACATTGAATTTTTATACTAACTTTTAAATAAAAGTTGTTCAAATAAATAAAGTGGGTTATTTAATATTTTCTTAGACTTTACTGTAATGCTGCATGCTTTTCTTACAGGAACACTGTATGCTGGCCTGGGGTAACATAAATATATTTGACTTTCGAAATCAGCTTGTACGCAACAGGATTTCCGTTGTAATGCTGCCTCCACCAAAAGGTTACGAAGAATTACTTAACCCCCTGGGAACCACAGGTAGAGTGATGGCATTTCTTGTATTTTGAATTGTTCAACTAAATGAGATAGCTGGAGCTCGTAGGAGGAGACTGAAGAACTTTGGGTTGTGAATGGTTTGTGCAGAAGTGGGACATTAGGTAGAAGCCAAGATGAGTGAGAATATGTAGGATGAAATGGGTGTTTGTGTGGTGCTGTATAATGATTGGAGGAGAGGGAGTTCATTTGGGAAAGTATGTATAGTTGTGCAAGTATAGGAAGAGATGTGTGTGAGCTTGGACACCTTTGAGGAACATAAAGGTAGGGTGCAAGGGATGTGTCGGTATTAAGGAATATAAGGGTAGAATGAGAATAGGATATCTGTGGAGGAATGGAAGGATAGGGTGAGAAAAGGGTGCCTCAAGTGGTTGTGAGGAGGATAGAGAAACAGGTGCATGTGAAGGCCCCCTCCCCCAATTCTTCTGGAGGAGTTTTTCTGTGTATATTTTGAATGTATTATTATCCTGGCACCAATGGCTTTCATGCCAGATTGTGAACAGTGATGTATAACAGCTTGGTTAACCAGAACACCAATTAGGAGGCCTAGTTACAGACTGGACTGTGAGGGCATTGTTTCCCAAACCCAGCACAAAGTAGACGCAAGGTTTCTGCCAGTTTCTCCTGTACATCCTCTTTGGTGAAGTGTAGTGTTCTGTGTTGTTGCATCCTGCGTGTTGTCGGGGTTACCGTTATCAAATTTGTTTACTTTCTGGATGAAGGCAGCCCCGTCTTGCCTTGTATATATTTAGTTGTCAATCCTGTACTAAGGCTTCTGTACATTGAGTTGTGTATAGAGTTGTTCAGTCCTGTACTCTTCTGAAGAGGAACACTATTCTTATGCAGAAATGTTCATAAGATCATGTAATTTTGCAAGTGTGATCAAGGCACAGACATGCATGGGCATGTTGAACAATTATTTTTTCTTGTCTTAATACTAAAATGTACAAATTATTTTTCCTAGAGCATGATTAACATTTTCCAATGGTTTCTCCATCTTGCTGAGGTGTTTTTAGTATCTGGTAGACTGTAATTTACCTGAATTTATCCAATTACCCAATCTATAGATGAAGAAAACAAATACTGTAGCAGAACTTCTCAAATGCTCCACTCCATCCCAAGAACGATAAGGAAGACTATGTAGTGAAATAGAAGTGATCGAGCTAATGCTAAGAGGATTATACAAAATCAAGAGAGGCAAAGGGAGTAATAGGCTATAAATGAAAGAGGGGATCATGAAATACTTTTTCTCCTATGCAAAAACAAGAACAAAAACTGCATCCAGCATTGGACCCCTTTTGCAAGGGTGATGGAACTCTCCCAGATGGGTACAAAGAAATGAGTGAAATATTGAGGCTTCAGTACGTTTTCAGTGAACCCTAGAGCACACTGAAGATCGATGATACAAATGAATTCTTCATGAATGTGGCGCCAACATCGAACCACATACTAGCTGTCACCCTTGACCCCACTGGTCTTTGAAGTAGCATAGACAGCATGCAGATGCACTCTACCTCAGGCCCAGACTCGTGGAATTCTATATTCATCAAGAAGTGCAAAACACCACTATCACAGGCCCTAAACATCTTTTGAAGTCAGTTCCTAGATACTGGCATCATCCCTGACATACTTAAAACATCAGAGATTGCATCACTTTACAAGGGAGGTAGTAAAGCAGATGCAAAAGAAATTATAGACCAATAGCTCTAACCTCATATTTAATGAAAAATTTTGAGGGAGTTCAAAGATTTTGGTCCCTTCCTTTTGGAAGATTCCCGCATCCAGCCTGAGGAAGTGCAGGAGGCCAGTGTGGCTTACGTCCTACGCGACCCAGATTATGCCTCGATAATGGATCCTGCCTCTTTTGAGTTTGGTACTTTCTTTCATTCCTGGGTGCGTTACGAGGTTCTGGAGTCATCCTGGTTGGCGGACTGTCCTATCTTTTCGTTGGGGGCGTGGCGTACGTTCCGTTGGTCCTGCAAGCTTGAGTCGAGAGAGACCCTTACGGTGGTTCAGGTTTACCTGGGTAGCGAGTTTGTGTGCTTCAATGCATGTTTGTTCGCCCCCTGCGCTTCCTCGGGATGTTGGTCCTGGTACAGCTTCACGTGCAGGTTCTCTACCTTGTGGTTGCCCTGGTTGCCGAGGACTTGTGCATCCGTGGTCATTCGGCTTCGGTCTTGCATTTCCTTTCACCTTCTCGAGCTGTGTTTGGACTAGCTTGAGGAGGATGTGGAGGCACTCGGGGCCGATCCTGGGTACTGTGCACTGGTCTCGGCAGTGCGGGTGTAGGCTGATCTCTTGAAGCTGTTTGTGAGGTGGTGTCTCTGTTCTTTGCTTCTGGTGCTGCTTGCTTAGTGTCCGGACCCAGGGGTCTTTACATGGCTCTGCCTCTTTCAGCAGATCAGGCCAGTCCGTTACGTAACTAGTTCGATCTTCTCCTCGAGAGAAGATCCTCCTCATATTTTATTATTTTTTTCTGAGGAACTGTAGTCTAGTTGTGCCGTCTATCCATCCTTCATTCTATTGTCTTATTTTGTTAACCGTGTCATAGAATTCACTTAAATTTGTTAAGGATGATGATCCCCTCTGAACCGAGTTGTGCCTCGATTATAAAATTTACTCTCTCTCCAAATGCTCTGCAATCCTTTTTCTGATGACTATTTCAGCAATCTTGCAGTGAATGCATGGCACTAGTTTATAATTTAGTGCTTCATATCGCCATTTCTTGAATATTGGAACTACGTTTGTATATATCCAGATTTCCAGTAGCTCTTCTGTCTCTAGTGTAATGTTGAACACAATAGGTAATGTGTAACAAGATCCCTGCAGCTTTCTTCAGTACCCATGCTAATGTTTGGTCTGGTCCTTCTGCTTTTGTTACATCTAGTTCTCCCAGACTTAATTTTACCTATTCTATATTAATTTCAGATGTCTTAACATTAAAGGATTACTAAGAACACCTTTTGAGAGATATTGTAGGATGGGATCACGGCCTTCTTTGACCATCTTCACTACAGGACACACACTGGGCAGTGACACCACCTGCTTGGAGGTTGGCTTTGAACGACGTTTTAACCAACGTGTGACATTTCCCAACACACAGCAGATGGAGGACTATGCGCGCTACATCATCAAGCTGGAGGGCAAAGAGAGCCATGAGGTAAAACTGATAAGGTTAAAAAAGTAAAGAGGATCTCCACTAAATCATATCCTTAATCATTAGATTTGGGGAGTAAAGGTTAAAAAAGTAAAGAGGATCTCCACTAAATCATATCCTTAATCATTAGATTTGGGGAGTAATATGGAGACATAATGTAATGATAGAGATTTATGTACCTTATTAACTGTAGTTGTAGTATGAGACAACTCTCACCTTATCCTGTCCAACTAATGGCCGGTGTAAGATGACATTTTGAATCTTCCAATGGTTTTGATATTCATTCTCTTTTTTTAATATATTCAATCTGCTTTTCATCATTACCCTTCCCCTTGTTTTCTTAATTTGGATCTATGATTTCTAGTTTTCAGTGTTGTAGGATTTTAAGAAATTTTCATCATTAATTAAGGAAATGATAATTCTGTAGTAGTTATTGATGTTAATTTAGTTTTTTTGGGAGGAGCCCAATTGGTGGCTCCCTGTAACTATCTTCCTGAAATTTCTCAGTATTGTACCTCATCATGTCTGTCATGGGAGTTCTGTTTGGCTTATCAGGGACCAGATCCAGAGTCTAGTCTCCTCTTGGAGGTGGGGAGAGCAATGGACATTCTGCCGCTTCACTGGGAAAGCATCCACAGAGTTAGCGAAGCTTTATAGACAACTGCTGGGTTCACAAGACTCAAAGCCTCGTAACTTCCAAAAAAGTTCCCCAAATGATTCAATCGGAACCAAATAATTCGCTAGATACTAGCTTGAAGCCATTAGTTGTGATTGTCGCCACAAAGCAGCTTGGAGCTCGGTCCTCTGCCACCTCACCATTCAGTTATCTCGAGGATGTGGTAGTTTTCAATGTTGTCATCTCGTGTGGCAAGCTAAGTGCCATCCTTCTTAGGACTTGTCCTGTGGGGACCATTTGCTTGTGTATTGTTCCAATATAGTATTTGCATCATGAGCATGGTTTTCAATCAGGTGTTGTTGTGTGGACTAGGCTTTTTGTGCTTCGAACTGCATGCATCCCGCGGCTATTTCTTTGGGTGTTTAGCGATTCCCCTTGCACTGACTTCTCTGGTGTGTTCGGGAGTTTACACTTTGGAGGTCGGCCACCAGACTACTACAGGCTCACCATAGCCCGTGCTACTTGGAACTTTTTGTTCCAGGTAGCGAATCTTCAACAACAACAACAACAACAACAACACAACACCACCACCAGACTAGTGCCTCTCATTTGATATTTCAAGGGTCACAAGACTTCTCTGTTAGGTCTGAGGTTGGGGCAAGTCCATTGTATTGAGGTGCACTTGGGGGATTGCATGCTTTATTTATATTGTATACTGCAGTTGCCATTTGCAGCCCTGGTTCATTGGGCTGTTTTAATTTTTTCAGAGCATCCCCAGTGTTCGGGAGCTCCTGTCTGGTTTATTACTGTAACCCCGCGATTATCCGGGATTCAAACATCCGGAAAACGCCCTTATACAGCCAAAATCGTGATCGGATAAATTTATCACAATATCCGGCCAAAATGGCCACAGGAACCGGATAAAAGCTGGTTTGGCCGGATGAATATTCAGCCATACCGTATTAATCCCGTCTGTGGCTCTAGACGCATGGTGGAGGAGGGGGTGGGGTGGTTGGGTGGTGTTGGGAGGGGTGCGTTAGGAGGGACCACCTGGGTACAGGAATTACCATTAATTTTAAAACAATTAATCATAGCCAAAAACAAATGAATTAAGTACTAGTAATTATGTAATAACAAATAAATAAGTTTCCTAAAAGTAATGTGCACAGGCTGAAGTTTCCTTCATAAATATTGTGAGGTTTTTTCCTCGTGTTATACACAGTGCTGCGCCATTAGTAAAATATTTTTTTAAATAACTTTTTTATTTTCATAGTAACTTTGAACATTTTGGCCAAGACTATGTCTGGTAGAAGCATCAATTGTTCTGGAGGTGTTAAGAGGAAGAAAGTTGCCTAACAATTAAAGACAAGTTACTGTTATACACCTCAACCAGTGTGGCATCACAGTGCTGCTCCATTAGTGAAATATTTTGTTAAATAACTTTTTTATTTTCATAGTAACTTTGAACATTTTTGGCAAGATTATGTCTGGTAGCAGCATCAATCATTCTGGAAGTGTTAAGAGGAAGAAGGTTGTCCTGACAATTAAAGACAAGTTACGTGTTGTTCAACCAGTGAGGCGTCACAGGCAGCCAAATGCCTTCAACAAGCGAGGCACCACAGGCAAGCCAAGCGCTTTCAACAAGTGAGACGCAAGCAAGCAAGCAAGCGCCTTCAACAAGCGAGGCGTCACAAGCAAGCCAAATGCCTTCAACAAGTGAGGCTTCACAGGCATGCCAAGCGCCTTCAACAAGTGAGGCGCAAGCAAGCGCCTTCAACAAGTGAGGCTTCACAGGCAAGCCAAGCGCCTTCAAGTGAGGCGCAAGCAAGTGCCTTCAACAAGTGAGGCCTCACAGGCAACCCAAATGCCTTCAACCAGTGAGGCTTCAGCAGCTGGCAGTCAAAATTAGCTTTGCTTAATGAACTGTAGAGTAATTTTAAGTGTTAATTTTAGTGTTGTGTTAGTGTAGGTTACGTAAATTGTTAAGAATTCTTAACTTCAAGATGTGTGGCATTAATCAAGAAGACGAACACCAACAAGGTAAGTTGAGGTTTCTAGTGAATATTTAATAATTAATGTGGCAAGGCAATTCAAATAATGTTGTTTGTAGTATAAAAGTAGGTCACTTTTAAACTCGTAGGTGAAAAAGTACCATTATCCGAAAAATGTGATAATCTGGCTGGGGGTCCTTCCCATATAGTCCGGATGATCAAGTGGAGACAGTACTTACAGACCCTAGTAGTTCAGTCATAGGTTTCTGATGAGGTTAATTGTGCATAAAGGATGGTCTGTTGAACCTACTCTTCCCCAATTGTGAATTAGAAGTTCATCGTCTTTGCTACAAGACGACAATCATTCTGCCTCTGCCTTACTGAAGGTTGGGTTGGCAATACTTAAGACTCTCAATGCTGTGAGGCTTGTTACCTCATGGGTTTTGATCCTTTCTGATCCTGCTTCTGAAATAGATGCGTACCAGGCACTTTACGGGCTCAATTTACCAGGGTTCAGCATCTGTGGCTTCGCATGTGTTGGATACCCTGGAATTGTAGCATATAATTAGGAACCTGGAATTGGTGGGTATTGGTAATCTCCATCTTGGCTCTGTCTATGCCTCCTTTTCCATTCCAAGCAGGTGTGGTACACCCTGATTTTTTTCCCTACACCTCCCCTTCCCCGCTTCCAGCTCTGAAATATCTGAAGGTTTCTGAGTCTGGGAGGGTTTAGCTTGGGATGTAGCTCAGCAAGTTCTGGGGGGTTGCCCCTTCCTTCTCGAGCTTGGAGGCAGTTGTTCACTCTAGTCCCGCCAGGTTACAGAGTATTCCTCTTTGCAACCACATGTTTTCCCATGCCACCACCTCGGGAGGATGCCTTCTTTTCTTGGGCATTGTGCGAACACTTTGGCTCTTGTCTGGAGCTTTCATGACAGACCACTGGAACTGAAGAGCAAAACCTGACTTGGGCCCTTGCATGCCTTTTCATTCCTCCTGGTGTTTTGTTTCTTCCGAGAGATGTCATATGCTTGTGGGAGGGGTTATTTCTTATCTTCTTGATAGGTATAAGTGTGATATTTGTTACTTTCCCCAAGGTCCATTTCCCTGTGCCTTTCAATCCTGCAGATTCGTCTTTCCAGAGGTTCTCCTCATTCTCAGCTTGCCCTTCGGTCACTCATGAAAATTTTTTCATTACCTCCTGCGGAATTCTGGCCTTCCTTCCATGATACACACTGCTTCCTTCGAGTTAGGGTTGGTGTTGCCATTTTGACAACCCTCCTGGCTAACGACCCTTATGGCTGACAACCCTCATTTTTTCTTGGGTTTCTATCTTTTCCCTGTGCTTCAGTGGCATGAGGTGTTAAATATTTTTAGGTGTTTTTTGCAGTCCTTTGTATTCTCCGCTTGAGGATTGCGTGTTGGCTCCTGTTCTCGCCAAGGATGAGGGTAATTGGCAACTTCATCTTCAGCTCTCTGTGCTGTCTGTTGCCCTTATCGCAGAGGATTACAGGGAACATACACATTTGACAATGGTCATACATTTTTGGGCCCCTTGTAGAACTTTTTATGCTGATAAGCTCTGTAATTATATAAGTGTAATTACCTAAGTGTAGTTACAGGATGAGAGCTACGCTCGTGGTGTCCCGTCTTCCCAGCACTCTTTGTCATATAACGCTTTGAAACTACTGACGGTTTTGGCCTCCACCACCTTCTCACTTAACTTGTTCCAACCGTCTACCACTCTATTTGCGAAGGTGAATTTTCTTACGTTTCTTCGGCATCTGTGTTTAGCTAGTTTAAATCTATGACCTCTTGTTCTTGAAGTTCCAGGTCTCAGGAAATCTTCCCTGTCGATTTTATCAATTCCTGTTACTATTTTGTACGTAGTGATCATATCGCCACTTTTTCTTCTATCTTCTAGTTTTTGCATATTTAATGCCTCTAACCTCTCCTCATAGCTCTTGTCCTTCATTTCTGGGAGCCACTTAGTGGCATGTCGTTGCACCTTTTCCAGTTTGTTGATGTGCTTCTTAAGATAAGGGCACCATACAACCGCTGCATATTCCAGCTTTGGTCTAATAAAAGTCGTGAACAATTTCTTTAGTATTTCTCCATCCATGTATTTAAAAGCAATTCTTAGGTTAGAAAGTGTAGCATAGGCTCCTCGCACAATGTTCTTGATGTGGTCCTCAGGTGACAGTTTTCTATCTAAAACCACCCCTAGATCCCTTTCTTTATCAGAATTCTTTAAAGATTTCTCACATAATTTATAGGTTGTGTGGGGTCTATGTTCACCAATTCCACATTCCATAACATGGCATTTATTCACATTAAATTCCATTTGCCAAGTGTTGCTCCAAATACTTATTTTGTCCAGGTCTTCTTGAAGGGCATGACAATCATCTAGGTTTCTTATCTTCCCTATTAACTTAGCATCATCAGCAAACATGTTCATGTAATTCTGTAATCCCTCTGGTAGATCGTTTATGTAGACAATGAACATTACCGGTGCAAGAACTGAACCCTGTGGTACTCCACTCGTGACATTCCTCCAATCCGATACCTTGCCTCTGATTACGGCCCTCATTTTTCTGTCAGGAAATTTTTCATCCATGTTAGTAGCTTACCCGTCACCCCTCCAATATGTTCCAGTTTCCAGAACAACCTCTTATGGGGAACTCTGTCGAAAGCCTTTTTTAGGTCCAGATAGATGCAGTCAACCCAGCCATCTCTTTCCTGTAAAATCTCTGTTGCTCGATCATAAAAACTGAGTAAGTTCGTTACACAGGATCTTCCAGATCGAAAACCATACTGTCGGTCTGATATTATATCATTTCTCTCCAGGTGTTCTACCCATTTAGTTTTAATTATTTTTTCCAATATTTTGACTATTACACTTGTCAATGATACAGGTCTATAATTAAGGGGGTCTTCCCTGCTTCCACTTTTGTAGATTGGAACTATGTTAGCCTTTTTCCACACATCAGCTACAACTCCTGTAAACAGGGATGCCTGAAAAATCAGCTGAAGTGGAATGCTGAGCTCAGGTGCACACTCTCACAGAACCCATGGTGTGTGTGTGTGTGTGTGTAATTACCTAAGTGTAATTACCCAAGTGTAATTACCTAAGTAATTACCTAAGTGTAGTTACAGGATGAGAGCTACGCTCGTGGTGTCCCGTCTTCCCAGCACTCTTTGTCATATAACGCTTTGAAACTACAGACGGTCTTGGCCTCCACCACCTTCTCCCAATTCAATTTCTTTCTTTATTATGCACCCCATACCCAACCCGTGGGCGGTGGTGTAAAGGATACAGAGGCACATAATCGGTTCAGGAACTGAACCCTCTAGTTCGTTTAGCTAAGCAAATAACAATGTTTGACGCTAGTTACAAAATTATCAATGTTGTATACACATGTACACACCCTCATACATACATGTACATATATATATACGTATACACATATACATACACATACATATCTAATCACTCACACAAATACACACATCAAGAATCTTTGTGTCACAAGTAACACAAAGAGGTGTCACAAGTGACATTACAAGAGGCTCACAACAGTCACTATACAAGGCACTTTACATCTATAGTGAGTCACACAGTTACTAGTCTTGCTGCACACCCACCCAACTGGGCGGCAGCTTTACAGTCATGTGCATGCATTACCGACAGTAAGCAAATTTGGATACTTCGCTAAAATTTCGGGCAGCACATCATTGTGAATGAAGTACTTACACATTTCTTGGACACTATTGATGGTGTTATCTCTAAATTCCGCAATTTTTTCACATTCCATTATATAATGACGCAAAGTATGCGAATAGTTCTGCTGACAGAGTTTACATTTAGTCAAATCTACATCAGCAGATGTTACAAACTCCCAGAGGTACTTGTAGCCGAGGGAGTTTGTAACATCTGCTGATGTACCTTCTCCCCCAACTTGTTCCAACCGTCTACCACTCTGTTTGCGAACCACTCTGTCTACCAACCGTCTACCACTCTGTCTGTGTGTGTGTGTGTGTGTGTGTGTGTGTGTGTGTGTGTGTGCGTGTGTGTGTGTAATTACCTAAGTGTAATTACCTAAGTGTAGTTACAGGATGAGAGCTACGCTCGTGGTGTCCCGTCTTCCCAGCACTCTTTGTCATATAACGCTTTGAAACTACTGACGGTTTTGGCCTCCACCACCTTCTCACTTAACTTGTTCCAACCGTCTACCACTCTATTTGCGAAGGTGAATTTTCTTACGTTTCTTCGGCATCTGTGTTTAGCTAGTTTAAATCTATGACCTCTTGTTCTTGAAGTTCCAGGTCTCAGGAAATCTTCCCTGTCGATTTTATCAATTCCTGTTACTATTTTGTACGTAGTGATCATATCGCCTCTTTTTCTTCTATCTTCTAGTTTTTGCATATTAATGCCTCTAACCTCTCCTCATAGCTCTTGTCCTTCATTTCTGGGAGCCACTTAGTGGCATGTCGTTGCACTGTGCGTGTGCGCGCGCGCGTGTGTGTGTGTGCGCGCGCGCTTGCGTACACACACACACACACACACACACACACACACACACACACACACACACACACACACACACACACACACACACACACTCTCTCACACACTCTTGGGCTGGATGGAATCTCGCCATGGGTATTGAAAGAGTGTGCAGGAACACTTTGCTTACCACTCTCCATAGTGTATAGTAAGTCACTGGAAATGGGGGACCTACCAGAAATATGGAAGACTGCTAATGTAGTACCAATATACAAAAAGGGTGACAGACAAGAGGCACTGAACTACAGCCAGTGTCCTTAACTTGTATACCATGCAAGGTGATGGAGAAGATTGTGAGAAAAAACCTAGTAACACATCTGGAGAGAAGAGACTTCGTGACAACCCATCAACATGGGTTCAGGGAGGGTAAATCTTGCCTTACAGGCTTGATAGAATTCTACGATCAGGTGACAAGAATTAAGCAAGAAAGAGAAGGGTGGGCGGACTGCATTTTTTTGGACTGTCGGAAAGCCTTTGACACAGTACCCCATAAAAGGTTGATGCATAAGCTGGAGAAACAGGCAGGAGTAACAGGTAGGGCGCTCCAGTGGATAAGGGAGTACCTAAGCAATAGGAAGCAGAGAGTTACAGTGAGGGGTGAGACCTCAGACTGGCGTGAAGTCACCAGTGGAGTCCCACAGGGCTCTGTACTTGGACCTATCCTGTTTCTGATATACGTAAATGATCTCCCAGAGGGTATAGACTCATTCCTCTCAATGTTTGCTGACGACGCCAAAATTATGAGAAGGATTAAGACAGAGGAGGACAGCTTGAGACTTCAAGAAGACCTGGACAAGCTGCAGGAATGGTCGAACAAATGGCTGTTAGAGTTTAACCCAAGCAAATGTAATGTAATGAAGATAGGGGTAGGAAGCAGGAGACCAGATACAAGGTATCATTTGGGAGATGAAATACTTCAAGAGTCAGAGAGAGAGAAAGACCTGGGGGTTGATATCACGCCAGACCTGTCCCCTGAAGCTCATATCAAGAGGATAACATCAGCAGCATATGCCAGGTTGGCTAACATAAGAACGGCCTTTAGAAACTTGTGTAAGGAATCTTTCAGAACATTATATACCACATATGTCAGACCAATCCTGGAGTATGCGGCTCCAGCATGGAGTCCCTATCTAGTCAAGCATAAGACTAAACTGGAAAAGGTTCAAAGGTTTGCCACCAGACTAGTACCCGAGCTGAGAGGTATGAGCTACGAGGAGCGACTGCAGGAATTAAACCTCACTTCGTTGGAAGACAGAAGAGTTAGGGGGGACATGATCACCACATTCAAGATTCTCAGGGGAATCGACAGGGTTGATAAAGACAGGCTGTTTAACACAAGGGGCACACGCACTAGGGGACACAGGTGGAAACTGAGTGCCCAAATGAGCCACAGAGATATTAGAAAGAACTTTTTTAGTGTCAGAGTGGTTGACAAATGGAATGCATTAGGAAGCGATGTGGTGGAGGCTGACTCCATACACAGTTTCAAGTGTAGATATGATAGAGCCCATTAGGCTCAGGAAACTGTACACCTGTTGATTGACAGTTGAGAGGCAGGACCAAAGAGCCAGAGCTCAACCCCCACAAGCACAACTAGGTGAGTACAACTAGGTGAGTACTCTCACACACACACTCACACTCTCTCACACTCTCTCACACTCTCACACTCTCTCACACTCTCTCACACTCTCTCACACTCTCTCACACTCTCTCACACTCTCTCACACTCTCTCACACTCTCTCACACACTCTCACACTCTCTCACACTCTCTCACACACTCTCACACTCTCTCACACACTCTCACACTCTCTCACACACTCTCACACACTCTCACACACTCTCACACACTCTCACACACTCTCACACACTCTCACACACTCTCTCACTTTGTCTCATTTACTCTGACAGGGTGAGATAGCTGATAAAGAAACTAGTGTGCAATTAAGCACTAAGGTGATGAAGGTGCTTTTACAAGCTCACCTAGTGCCATTACTACTAGGTGCCATCTGTTGCAGAGTTCTTATTGTAACCAGGAACCTGGAACCAATAAGAGCCAGAACCTGGCCTTCCCCCTCAGAAAGGCACAGGGAGCAGTGGCACTATGAAAACCTTTTATATGAAGTTATTCATGTGTTATGATCTCAGCCTGCAGGAGAAACGAGTCTCACCCTTTGAGAGTTATTCAGCAAGCCTGACCTAACTGGAAGGTCCAGGAATTATAGAGGCGATAACACAGAGGTAAGATGGTGTGTTGAATTTATATAAAAGTTTGAGATTATGGGCAATGAACTAGAAAACAGATAAATGACTTGTTAGGAGATGTGGACAAGTTACTGGAGGCGTGAGGCTCGCTTGTGGAGGGCGATGACCTCACTTGAGGCCAGACATCGCAGGGGAGGAGCCGCGCTTTGACGAGCTCCCGCCAGGAGGGAACCCCTAGTGATATTATCTCCAAGAGAAGAGAAGGTGCAGACGTTCCAGCTGTTGAATCGAGCTGAAGACGTTGTGGTCTCAAGTCCTGGACGGCGAGGAGAGAGTATTAAGCCGCCCAGTGACAGTTTTGTGGGCTGTGACAAGCGCCCTGGTCAGACGTTGTCAGAGGGAGAAGCGCCCTCGACCAGATAATCTGTGGTAAGCCCGATTTAAGCCAGTTCATAATGTTTGCTTGTAGTTGGTCGTGTGCCCAGCGACAGTAGCAATGTTGATTTACAAGTTAGACATGTTTTGGTATGGCAGAAAGCTGAAATAAGAGAGTGAAGTGGGAGGGCGCGGAGCGACGTCCGTCTTCTCTGAGCGCTGGCGGGTAACTGAAGGAGCCCGGCTCCTGAGGGAGGAGGCCTCCCAGCGTGAGTGAGGCTCGCCCAGCGAGGTGGCGCATGGACTCGCCCACGGGGGAGTCCACTCTCATTAAATGTAGAAGACAGATAGAGATTGGAGACAAAGATGTGTGTGATTAATTGT
>WNGS01111181.1:49662392-49673571 GCA_020271785.1 Procambarus virginalis
ACGCCGGTACATCTCCTCTCAGTTATATTCATCACCATTTTTCATAGTGATCATTTATATTTAAGAATATCATCAAAAACATTATTACATGAAATATACATATGAGCATATTAGTAATTTTTATAATTAAATTTTTATACATATAATTTCTAATATTTCTGTAATATTATTTAGTACTAATTAAATTATTTCTATCATTATTACATGTATTATTCATATTTCTAATATATTAGTATTAATTTTGTTATCATTAATTTCATTGCTGTAAATTATTTTGATGAAAAATCTATTTTTACACGTCTCTAGAGGTTATTTTGAAGTTTGCAAAGAAAGGGATTAAATTGGTTGTTCAATGCCACATGGTGTTCCCAGGCCCAACATTTCCTGTGTTAATTATCTAAATTATTTAAGCTAATTAATTCAGTTAATTCAGGCACAGCTTCCGTGGGAATAAGTGCAGCTGCCTAACTACCTAAATGTGCCTTAATACAACCTCACATCCATTGCTCTCAATCACCACTAATAATCCTGATTCATAATGCTTTGTTGTGTCACTATATTTGGTAATGGTGTATATATCATGTGTCATCACAGGTGCACTTCTTGCCTCTAACTCATTGAATCTGGCTGAGCCTTTTCACCTGTTAATTCACCTATTCATAAAGTTCGCGACCAGTTTGTTGCCGAATGTTCCATTTGACATTTACTGGTGCCTCTAAACGTCTTGAACTAAGGTCTTGTAGCACAGATAGAAGCAACTAGAAATCTCGGCTTCTCTTCGTCAGTTATCTAAATATATCCGTTCCCATGAGACGATCGTAGTTCGAAATATCGTAAGTCAAAGCCGACATTTCCCATAAGAAATTAAGGGAATTGAATTAATCCGTTCCCCACCATCTAAAATATTAACTTACAAATCATTTTTATAAAAATACATGTTTTTTGTTTTTTTCTAACTACCATACAGTGCATATGTTTATCTTACTTTATGGAGGACTCATGAGAATATGGGTAAGATGGTAAGGAGGGGGGGGGAGGAGAGGCTTACTGTTTTGGATGGGGGTCCCTTCCACTTATAACATCAAGGCATGTTTTTGACTTAGTCTGGGGTACCACTCTTCTACGTTTTGCAGGCATACCACTAGGACTGGTTGTGATTCACTGCTTGTTTGTATCACTAAAAACGTTTCTCAGAGATTTTTTTTTCCATGGTTTTAATTTGTCTGTAGTGAGGCATCAAGTGTCTATTAAAAGGTTAAGGCAAAGGCCTACTGCACCGTGATTTGGGCATTGGTGCAGTAGAAACTGCACCAAACGAAACTTGGTGTTTCGTTTGGTGATGTCTTTTGTTTCAGCAAAAGTTTGCAATTCTTCCCATGCTGCACACATTTTCTTAATTAATGAGGAAGGGACATTCTGTACTGTCTCCTCCTCCCCTGAAGAAATTCCCTTGGCTGTCTCTTGTTGCTGCTCCTTGTGAAGTTCTTTGGTGGTCAGTTCTTCGCTGTGTTTCTCCACCAGCTCGCAACACACAACACTCGGAACACTATGAATACCAATTCTTTTTTTAAATTTCTCAAACCATCCCCTGCTCGCCTTAAATTCTTTCGCATTTGCATTACTCGTTCCAGGGGATTTCTTTAAAAGGTCTTCATACAATTTCCTTGCTTTTTCACAAATGATGGCCTCTGAAACTCTATCACCTGCTAACTCCTTGCTGTGTATCCAAATTAATAATAACTGTTCAACATCCTCAAGTGTTTGTGTTCTATGTTTCGTGATTATTGATACGCCTTTTGCCACTTTAGCACTCATAATGTCCTTTTTCTTAACCAGTATAATGGATATCGTTGACTGAGATTTGTTGTACTGCCTAGCTAGTTCAACAACCCGCACACCGGTCGGCCGAGCGGACAGCACGCGGGACTTGTGGTCCTGGTTCGATCCCAGGCGCCGGCGAGAAACAATGGGCAGAGTTTCTTTCACCCTATGCCCCTGTTACCTAGCAGTAAAATAGGTACCTGGGTGTTAGTCAGCTGTCACGGGCTGCTTCCTGGGGGTGGAGGCCTGGTCGAGGACCGGGCCGCGGGACACTAAAAAGCCCCGAAATCATCTCAAGATAACCTCAAGATAACCTGTTGGAGATTTTGAAGATCAATGTCTTTGTGGCCCAGTCTCTGACCAGGACTCCTGGGTGCTGATCTGATCAACCAGGCTGTTTGAAGAAATATTATAATTAGCGCACATAAGATTAGTTTAGAACTTCTCAAAATTTGGAATTCTTAGGGATCAATAATGTGGAATTAATAGGCATGTATAATTCTGTCATGAAACTTCAGAAATTTGGAGCAATTATATTTCTCTAAATATAATTACTATACTATTTAGTTGCATGTCTTTGCACCTTTTCCAATTTGTTGACGTCTTAAGATAAGGGCACCATACACCCACTGCATACTCCAACTATGGTCTCACAAATCTTATGAACAAGTTTAGTATTTCACTATCCATGTATTTAAAAGCAATTCTGAAATTGGAAAGCATAGCATAGGCTCTTCTCACAGTGCTTTTGTGTGGTTCACAGGTGACAGTTTTCTATTTAGACCACCCCTAGATCCCTCATCTTAGAAATTGTTCTAAGCTTGTTCTAAGTGGAGGAAGAGTTTGGACACAGGGAAAATACCAGATGCGCTTAAAGTAGCAGACATTGCCCCTCTACACAAGGGAGGGAACAAAGCATTGGCAAAGAATTATAAACCAGTTGCACTAATGTCCCACATAATAAAAGTATTTGAGAGAGTGATTAGGAGTCAGGTCACTAGTTTCATGGAGACCAATGACCTCCACAATCCAGGCCAACATGGATTTAGAGCAGGAAGATCATGCCTCTCAGTTACTTGACCATTACGACAAAATCACTGAGGCATTAGAAGAAAAACAGAATGCTGATGGGGTATATGCGGATTTTGCAAAGGCGTTCGCTAGACGTGACCATTGAGTGACAGCACACAAAATGAGGTCACTGGGAATAACTGGTAAAGTAGGACGGTGGATACTTGGTTTTCTGTCGAACAGCCCCTCCATGGTGTCGTCTTGATGTGGTGAGGGGCTCGTGTACACCTCCCTGGGACCGGTGAGAGTTGCCTTTGGCCCCTCTCCTGCCCCTTTTTTCAGTGCTGTACGTGCAGAAGGGCACTACGTAGGGGCCTTGTGAGCCATCGTACCACCTGCTGGAGGGGTCGCCCGTGAGGGGCCGCCCTGAGTGGATGGCTGGGTGTCCAGGCTGGGGCGATAGGGGAAATGGGGTCTTAACACCAGTGTGGGAGAATGGACAATGTATTAGGACTCCCCTGTTGAAAAGGGTGAGCACCGCTGGGGACGACGCACCCTTCCTGCACTGGCCTGCACTCGGCCTCCCTGGCTGACCTTGTAGGTGGTATCCCTCGGTTCCAAGCCGCAAACTTTTATAACGACTGATAAATGGATGATGACACGACCTCTCTTACCCAGGCTCATGGGGTGGGTGACCAGGCCCCTGAGTCAGACTGTGCTGGAAGACCAGGCTTTGTAGCCCCCACTACATTGGGCTCGGACTGAACTACTAATCCCTGCTCCCCTCCCTCCTCTGTGGTAGGGTTGAGCACCAAGGCCTCTGTGGTGACCGCCTCGTCCCCCTTGCACAGCTCCATCTCTCATTGTGACTACTGCGCCTTATGACCCCATCTCTCAAGAGGGTCTCACCGCCGTCCCCACCACTGCCGCTCTCGTACGCTCCCTTCCTATACTAATTCGTACCATGCCTTGTTTGGTCCTGCTACGTGGACTAAGTACTTTGACTTCCATCATTTAGATTCTACTCCTCCTGACAATTTTTCCCTCCAATGGCACCTTGTTGATTCAGTAGACACCTCAGTTACTTTCAACCCCACCCGTCTCGGTACACGTGTCATTACTGCTCTTTCTCAGGATGCTGCTACCCGCTTGGCCGCCTTATCCTGCATTGGGGAGATCCCTGTTTGGATCTCCAAGAACGCTCGGTTAAAGGCCAGTGTTGGCATTGTTCTCCTCCCGCACCATGTTGAGACCGGTGTTAGGAATCTGCAGGACTGCCACGAGGATATTAATCATATCCTCGAAGCCCAGGGCCCTTCTGTCCTCCAGGTGGACACGTTTACTCGTCCCCCTCGTGGTCGTCGCCGTCAGCCCCTTCGGGTTGTGAAGATTACCTTTGATGGTAGGACCCTTCCGCCCTCTGTCATTCTTGCTGGTGCCAGATGCTCCGTTCAGGAGTACATTCCATCTCCTTAGCTCTGTAATAAGTGCTGGAAGTTTGGGCATGGTGCCCTCAAATGCTCCAGTCCCGTCTCTCTCTGTCCATTGTTTGTGGACGAAGGTCGCTCTAAGTCGAAGTGCACTTCTCCCCAGGCTGCCTCAATTGCGGTGAGGCCCACTCTACCTTCTCCCGTGTGTGTACACATTACAAACTTGAGGCAGCCGCCCTCAACTTGAAGCACCGGGAACATTTGTCTTTTCCTGAGGCTAGGCGCCAAGTTTGCCGTCTCCCACCTTATGCTAACGTCTCTTATGCTTGCGTGTTGCTCTCTTCCTCTCCTCGGCCTTCCCACCTTCCTCAGTCTCACAACTGTCTCCAAGCCTTAGACCTGGACACGCCCCACTACCTACTCTCCTGTTTCTTTACCTTCTGTCCTGAAGGGTCCCCCTCCTGGTTCTCTGTCTGGGGTTCCCCTTCTTTCTACCCGGTCTGTCATGTCTCCTGTGTCTTCCTTCTCATCTCCCTCTGATCCTGCTTCCCATCCTTCTCCTCCGTCTCTTAGCTCTTCACGCTGCCTGTCTGTGCGGGGGTGATGTCCATCACTCTCCCAGAGATCATCATGTTGTTCGCTCTTGTGTTCGCTCTTGTGTTCGCTCTTGTCCTGTTGACACTTGAGTCTGTTGCCCAGTACGTTGCTGCTGGAACACCTGTCTCTTAGTCAGAAGCAAAAGCCTGGCTCATCTCCTTCCTCCTTCCCAGCGGGTAAGAAGATTTTGCTTTCTTCCTCGTCCCTTACCTCCGACTCTATCGATCCATCCCCTCCCGTTTCAGTGGTCGAGCCCCCTGTTCCTGCTATGGAGTGTTTTTTGGCCCCTGCTTCCCTCTGGGTTGCTGCCCTTGCTGAGGTGCACTCCCCGGTTTCTGCCCCTCCTCCTCTTCTTACTGTCCTTGATAGCCCCTCTCGGCTGTCTGCTCCTCCTCATCCGCCTCTGGTCTGTCCTGCTGCTCCCTTCCCTCCATCCTTACTCAGTTTACCCATGCCCCCTAACCCTGACTTCACTGATGCTGATCCTGACCCCTGACCTTCTTTAACATGCTGTATTCTTTGTAAACCTTTGTTTTTTCATTGTTCTCTGTTACTATCCTTTCTTTTTTTGTTGTCTATTCTTCAATGGAACATTCGTGGATATTAAGCCAATTTCCATGATCTTCAACTTCTGACTTCTCAGTTTTCGCCCCTTTGTGTCTGCCTCCAGGAGCCGATGCTTGGTGCTCATCCTGGTCGCTTCCGTAGCTATTCCTTTCTCCCCCCCCCCCATCCCTAGCTTTTGGGGGGGGCCCATCACTCTTCTGCTCTCTTGATTCGTTCTGAAGTTTCCTTCGTCCCTTTTCTTTTTCCATTGCCTCGCCAGTGTTCTGCTGCCCGTATTTTTGTGCAGTTTGTTTCATTTATCTCCCCCTAAATGTCCTGCTTTCTCTGCCCGATCTTAAACACCTACTGGACTCCTTGCCATAGCCTGTGCTCCTGCTCGGTGATTTCATTTGTCGACATACCCTCTGGGGTGATGTTCTGACAACACCCAGGGTTGCCTTCTGGAACCGTTCATCCTCTCTTCTTCCGTGTCTCTTTTAAATTCTGGTGAGCCCACTCATTTGGACTCTTGCACTCGCACCTTTCCTGTCTTGATCTTTCTCTTTGCTCGTCTTCTCTTTATTTGGATTTTGTGGCGGGTTCTTGATGACCTCGATGGCAGTGACCATTTTCCCAACCTTGTTGCCTTTTCTCTCTTCACCTTCCCCTCTCCTTCCCTAGGTGGCGGTTTGCCGAGGTTAACTGGCGTGTCTTTACTTTCCATGCTACTCTGACCTTTCCATTCTGCCTCTCCCTCACGCCCTCCTCCTTTTTCATGACACCGTCTTCGACGCTGTCCTCTGCTCTATTCCTCGCTCTTTCTCTCGGGGGAACGCGAAAGTGTGTTCCCTGGTGGACTGTGCTCAGGCTGTCTGCTGTAACTGTGCAGCCTGGAAGAGACATCACTGCCAGCAGATGGCTGATTCTTTTCTTTAGTTTCGGAAGGCGAATGCGGTGGCACGTAGGACCATCCGTACGGCTAAACATGAACGTTGGAAGTCTCATGTCTCCACCATTACGTCCGAGACTCCTCTGCCGCAGATCTGGAAGCGTATCCGCAAGATTGCGGGTAAGTTTGTGCCTGATGTCTCGCTGGTCTTTCAGCTCCGTGGTGCCCTTGTGGCAGAGCCAGTACAGGTTACGGCCGAACTGGCTTCCCACTTTTTTATCTGTTAGCTCTGGTTCTCATCTTCCTCAGTCTTTCCTTCTTAGTAAGCCTGTTCTTGAATCTCGTCTTTAGCTTGCCATACCCATCTCGGAATTCCCTATAACGATCTCCTCTCTGAACTTCATCTGCCCTGGCTCTCTGCGGTTCTACGGTAGCGGGCTCCGATGGCATTCATTACGAGATGCTTTGCCATCTCCCTCAGTGCACGTCTCGGTATTAACTGAGTCTGTATAATCAGGTCTGGGAGTGGTCGTCAGTCCCTGAGGACTGGTTCGATGCCGTTGTCCTCCCTGTTTGGAAACCAGGGTCTCTCGGGACATCCCCTAAGGACTCCCGCCCTATTGCCCTCATGATTGTCTGCAAACTCTTTGAAAGTATGGTTAATGTTTGTCTGAGGTTCTTAGAACACTATTACCACCTCTCCTTCTCAATTTGTTTTTTTGCAAGTACCGCAGCACAACAGATGTCCTGGTAAACTTGGTCTATATTCGTACTGCTTTTGCTGCGAAGACCTCTGTCGTTGCTGTCCTTTTTGACCTGGAAAAGGCTTAAGACACCACCTGGAGATATCATATACTGTCCCAACTTCATTCTTTTGGCCTTCGTAGTAATCTCCCTCTCTTCTCCAAAACTTCCTTTCGAGTGAGGCTTGGTGCCACTCGCTGCCTCTTTTAGGTAATACGAGGGTGTACCCCAAAGTAGTGTTCTGAGCACTACTCTCTTTCTAGTTATCCTCAATGGTCTTCTTTCCTCCCTTCCTTCTGAGGTCTTCTCCGCTTTCTTATGTCGACGATCTTGTCCTTTGCTGTCAGGGTGATGATTCGCTTCTCCTTCAACGCCGGCTTCAACTTGTGATTGATGCCGTGTCGTCTTTGGCCACTGATCATGGCTTCAAATTCTCTAAGACTTGTGCTATGACTTTTACTCGGAAGCATGTCGTTCTTCATCCCTCTTTGTCTCTTTATGGTCATCCCCTTGTGTACAGGGATTTTGCTAAACTTATGAGGTTAATCTTTGACACTAGTTTGTCTTGGGCACCCCATATCTCTTACCTCCGAGTTGAATGCTCTAAGGCTCTTACCTTCCTAAAGGTTTTGTCCCATACTTCTTAGGGAGCGGATAGGCACATGCTCCTCTCTTTTTACATTCCTCTCTCATCCTGTCCTAACTTGATTACGGTTACCCTGCTTACTCCTCTGCTTCTTCCACTCTTTGCTGTCATGATGCTTTGCACCATACTGGGTTGTGTCTCAGCTCTGGTGCCTTTCGTTTGACTCCTGCCCTCAGTTTGTATGTTGACATTGGCCTCCTATCTCTCCAGGACCGTCGTGATCGCTACTGTCTTTGCTATCTTGCGACGTCCTTGCAACATCCTTCCTCTCGCCTCTGTTTCACTTTGACTTCTACCCCTCTTGTTGTTCGTGTTCTTCGTCACCTCCCTCTTTCTGTCCCGTTATCTCATTCACAGGATTCTCTTTCAGTTCGTATTCTAATATTTCTCCTCATATTGTTCCTACTTTGCCTCCGTGGAGAGTTCCCCTTCAAAAATTTTGTACGTCCTTGACCTGCATCTCTAAAGCTTTTACCCCTCCTACGGTTCTGAAACGCCTTTTCCTTGAGCACTTTTTCACACTTCTGCTTTGTTTCCATCTTCATTGATGAGTCTTAAGTCTGCAGGCGGTGTAGGCAGTTTTTCTGTGGGGAGCCCCTACGGCTCCCTGGAGCTTATCGGGCTAATGTATGTTATGTTAGACCGGGACACTAGCTATGGAGTTCAGACCTACCAGGGACCAGCGCCAGAACCTGGCCCCTTCAGAGAGGTTTCAGGGAGCAATGGCCCTGGAAAACCCCATATGGTTGGGGTTTTCCTTATCTGCCATCGACCGGGGTTAGGCACCCAGAAAGGTAGGCGTAACAAAACAAACCCCACATGGTAGAAAACTACAACAAACCGAACAGAGAGGTAGAAAAACTCCCTACAATCACAAGGAAAACAATCAAACAATCACTTTACTGCCGCGCCGGTTGTCCGCGCAGCCCTCCCCTCCCCGGGAGGGGGAGGGGGGGGCCCCGGACCTCACCGCGCCGGCTGCCGTCAGTTCGTAAGCTAGTGTCAACCGGGATACACGCTTCTCTGGCCTCAAATTCCTTGGCGGTGTTTGCCTCGTGTGGCGTTCTCTGCTGTTTTGTGGTTTGCGGTGGCCAGGAGTATTTCATCAGTGCCGGGGCTGCATGAGTCTAGGGGTTCCCTTCCCTAGGCGCCCTGTGAGTACTGCCCTTGCGTGTCAGGGTTATCTTCTCTGGGGCGTTCGGGAACCGCTCCCGTAGGGGTTCTTGCTGCTCGGCATTTGCCTCGCCCTTGGGGCCAGCTGGGGCTTGGGGCCCTTGTTTGGCCTTGGGTAGGGAGTTGGTGTTGTGCTGGTTAGGGCGCCAAGGTGTTGCGCTGCCTGCCACCTACGCGGCGGCCGGTTCCTGTTGCCTCTGGGGACGGTGTACTTTTGCGGGGTTTTTCTTTTGTTTTATTTTCTTGCCTGGTGGGGGTCTGCATAGTGTGGCTATAGTTCCACTAGTAGTGTTTGGCAGCCCTCTGCTAGGCCCCCGTGCTTGTACACGTCCCGGGGGTTTTCAGTATTAATCTTTACCCTTGTTTTCGGGTTTCTTAACCGGTTAGCAACACCTTGCCCGGGCTTCCCGTAGTTGCTAACCTACGGGCCCTGGAAACCCCTGTCTGGGCTCGGGAGACCATTGCATGTGTCTTCCGGGTACCAACCCGTCTTGTACGGGATCGTTGGTTGCTGTGCCTTTGTCTCTAGGTGACAGTCGCCATTTACCTCCGTCATGCTGCCTGTTGGGTCCCTGACACCTTGACCCGGAGTCTTGCGAGAGAGTTTCTCTGCTTGTTCTCCAGTACTCCTGATGTTATTGCTATTCAGAGTACAGGCGGCATCCGTGTTGCAAGCTAGGTTAGGTTGCTGCAACATGCTAGGTTGGTTTCCCACTCGGATGCCCCGAGGCCGCCCCGTTTTGGTTAGGTGCTGTTCGCCCTCCTCCCTCCCTGTTCCCGGTTCCGGACTGCGGGTTTCGGGTCGGGGCGGGGTTTAGTTGGGGCAGAGGCTCGGCGGTTTTCGGGGCTGCCCCATTCGGGTTGGGGGACGGAGGTTTTAGAGCCTGTTCCTCCAGCCAAGGCTTCTGGGGCTTACCAGCGGCCCGTTTCTTGCTGCCTTTCCCATGGACTCTTTCTTTCTTTAAGGGCGGAGGGCTTGGAGGACGGCTCTGCCCCGGGGCCTCTGTTGCTGGTTCCCGGGGCTGTGGGGGATGCCTGCTAGCAGTTCTGGGGCGGTTTGCCCCTGCCGGGTTTTTCTGCTTTTGGGCGGAGTTTTTAGCCCTCCAGTCTGCTTGCTTCCCACTTTTGCTGGCGTGTTTTGTCTCTTAGCGTCCAGCACAGCCCCTGCTGGCGGCCATTTTCGTCTGCCTGTTTCCCGCGTGGCCACCAGGGCGGCGTTGCGGTTTGTTTACATACGCCTGGGTGTGCGAGCGAGCGTCTGGGTGAGTTTTTCACCCTTTTTTCAGGGGGTTTTCTTCTCCTTTCCTGTGTCGTTTTTTTTTTTGCTTTTCTGGTTTTTTTTCTGCCCGTTATTGTTCCTTTGGGTGTTTATTTCCACCGGCTTCTGGGCCCATGGGTTTGGGCTCAGTGTTTCTGGCTGTTAGGCTTGCTCCCACACCTTGTCCCTCGGTTTTCGGTCTGTTCTGACTGTTTCCCAGAGGGTTCTGTAGGGGCTGCGCTTGCCTTTTGTGGTGTTCTCCGCCGGCAATTGTGGTGGTTTGGCTTCCCCCTGGTTCGATTCTTTCCTTTGGGTTCTTTGGTTTCGTTCCAGAGGTTTCTTCCTCTTGGGCCCCCTTTTTGTGGGTTCAGGGGGCTTTGTTTCCTCATGTGACCTGGTTCTGCCTTCTGGGGTTCCGGGGTCTTCCTGGCTTGCAGACTGCTCTTTTTTGGTCTAGGCACATGTTGTTGTGCTGGCCTTTGGGTTTTGCTGTCGAGGTGGGCCTTTTGATGCAGTTTAGTGCCTTCTTTGCCTAGCCGTTGTGGTGCTCTGCCCACTGTCGGCAACTTGTACTTTACATTTACATTGTATGTACTCCGCCTCGTTGTGCTTGCGGGGGTTGAGCTTTAGCTCTTTGGCCCACCTCTCAACCGCGTTCGACAGGTGTACAGGTTCCTTAGCCTGTTGGGCTCTATCATCCCTACACTATAAACTGTGTAGGAGTCAGCCTCCGCACATTGCTTCCTAATGCCTGGGTGTATGCTTGTGCATGTACGCTGTGTGTGTGTGGTGCATGTGTAACATGTCATATCTTGTTTGTGTATTGGTTTTGCATAATGTGTATGTGTACTTTTATTTATAAAGATTTTTTTTTTTCTTTTTGGCGGGTGCTGGGGAGCAGCTTGCTCTATTGCCTCTCGCATGGTCCTGCTGTTGGTGCTTTGCGTCGCTTCCGGCCTCTGGTGGCATCGGTGACGGCTTCTCCCCCTTTGGGGGTTCAGAGCTTGCGGGGGGGCTTCTTCCCCTGCGTTCGTCGTGTCATCTTCGTGGGTACGTTGGACGTG
>WNGS01111181.1:49688069-49700796 GCA_020271785.1 Procambarus virginalis
TATCATTCTTAATTTTTGTATTTTGCTTCACAAGTGTCTTTTCAAACAACACTGTCGAGTAAACTTGACATTATCTGCTCTTGGAGTTGCATCGGTCAAGGGTTCCTTTTCCTAGGTGCTTCTTTAGCACTGCCCTTGCATGGCCAAAGTTGCCTTCTCTGGCATGATTGGAAATTCGCCCCGAGATGCCAGGCCACCAAGGTTGAGAGCATCGTCCAGGGTGGTGCACAAATCGGTAAGTCCTCTGCGTAACCTTGTGACTGGGGGCATTCTGGTTTTGTTTAGTAGGGGTGAGTTTTCATTAGCGTGACTGCGCTAGTTTAAGCAGCACACCAAGGCCACTATTTGTAGCCAAGTTTATCCTATAGACGGTGTTCAGTGCTTGTTCTTTTGGCAAACATCTCTAGTGTTGATGATGTCCGACGACCTAACGTTTAGGGGAACATAATCAAGCAAATATTGCGTCGGCCAGAAAAATGATAGGATGGATAACGAGAATTTTCAAATCCAGGGAAAATCAAGTGAACTTTTCAAATCACTTGTGCTGTCCCATCTTGAGTACCGCTCGTACTCATCTTCCCCTTCAGAGCAGGAGAGATTGCTGAAACAGAGAGAATACAGAGAACATATACGGCACGCATAGACGCGATAAAGCGCCTAAACTATTGGGATCGTCTCAAAGCTCTCCAAATGTACTCATTAAAAAGGAGACGAGAGATAAAATAACACGCACATGGAAAATACTGGAGGGCCAGGTCCCAAATCTACACAGTAAAATAACAACGTACTGGAGTGAATGATATGGAAGAAAATGCAGAATAGAACCAGTGAAGAAGTGAAGTGGTGCCACAGGCACAATCAGAAAACACTGTATATAAAAACATCAGAGGTCCACGGTTGTTCAACATCCTCCCAGCGAGCATAAGAAATATTGCTGGAACAACCATTGACATCTTCAGAAGAAAACTAGACTGTTTTCTAAAAAGTTAATTTGTCTTCTTGTTTTGTCTGTTTTATGGATGCTTTCTTGGGGAGGGTGAATAAATCCCTGTGCCATGTCGAGGGGGCCAGGTTTGGCTATGGTCTACAGTAGGCAAATGAGAGACTTATGACTGATGCAGCTAAGTATTGGGGAAACTTTATTGGAGTCACCTTGGCTCACCCAAAAAGGGGCATCTCATTACATTCATCACTGATTTGGTGAAGTGCAGTACACATCCCATCAGCTCTGCCAACTCACAATGCAGAAATAATGGATAGAGAAAAGATCTGTAAATACTATAATTTAGATCACACACAGCTTTGCAGATCATATCAGGCAGCTAAAAACACTATCATTAGAATAAGGAAAGTATTCATACCATTTAACACTATCGCGCTCCCGGCAGAAGGCTCTTTAACTTTCCCCCTCGTGTGCCGAGCATTTCGGGTGACCGCACGACGACACTGAAAAGTGTATACTCTTTTCGGTCTGCTCGCCTCAATTTTCCATGTATGTATTTAAATTTAGTATCAATTTGTTTGCAAGAGAATGCTCTAGAGGAATATATATATACTGTAACCCCACGGTTATCCGGGATTCATACATCCGGAAAACGCCCTTATACGGCCAAAATCGCGATCGGATAAAGTTATCACAATATCCGGCCAAAATAGCCACAGGGACCAGATTAAAGCTGGTGTTGTCGGATAAAATGTTGGGGCCCGGTTAATTTTCTGCAGAAATTACACTATCCGGTCAGTCGCCCGGATAATCATGACTTTGTCCGTATATGAAAACATGAGGCGGGCCATACGGTATTAATCCCGTCTGCCCGTGACTCAAGGCGCATGGTGTAGGAGGGGGTGGGGTGGGTGGGTGGTGTCGGGAGAGAGGGGAGCGTTGGGAGGGACCACCTGGGGGGATAAGGGGGGATGGGGAGTGGCCTATACACTACAGTACAGTAATTACTATCAATTTTAGAACAATTCATCATAGCCAAAATCAAAAGAAATACTAGTAATTATGTAATAAAAATTCCATACAAGTTTCCTAAAAACAATTTGCACAGGCTGAAGTTTCCTTCAAAAATATTTTTTTTTTCCTCCTGGCGGCCTACGTAACGTGCCTCCTCCCTGCCCCGACTGGACCCGTCCAGGCCTGGTCAACCCATGTGCTCTCTACCCTCGTGTTACTCCACAGTGCCGCGCCATTAGTGAAATATTTTTTTAAATAACTTTTTTATTTTCATAGTAACTTTGAACATTTTTGGCCAAGACTATGTCTGGTAGCAGCATGAATCGTTCTGGAGGTGGTAAGAGGAAGAAGGTTGTCCTAACACTTAAGGACAAGCTACGTGTTATACAACTTTGTGAACATGGCCGGTCGACCTCAAGTGTTGCCAAGGAATTTAATATAGGCACTAGTACTGTTTCTGATATAAGGAAACAAAGAGAAACTTATGCAATTCATTTCAACCTGTGAAAGTGAAGGTGCGAGCACTAGCAGAGGTTGTGGTAGAAAAACTATGAAAACTTCGACGCATGTGCAGTTGGATGAGGCTGTGTACAAGTGGTTTGCTCAGCACCGCACAGCTGGCGTGACAATTCGCGGCCCAGAAATACAAAATGCTGCAAGCAGGTTTGCTGCAAGCCTTGGAATAAAGAATTTTGAAGCGAGTGAAGGGTGGGTTGCAAGGTTCAAGGGTAGGCACAATATTGTGAAGAGGAAAATTGTCGGTGAAAAATTGAGTGCAGATGAAAGCAGTGTAGAACCATTTAAACATAAATTACGAGAATATATTGTGGCAAATAATATATATTCTTATCAAATTTATAATGCAGATGAAACTGGGTTGTATTGGAGGAGTTTACCAGAAAAAACTCTAGCAATGAGGAGTGAGGGTTGTGTGCCAGGACGTAAGGTTTGCAAGGACAGGCTCTCAGCCATGATGTGTGCGAATGCCGACGGCACAGACAGATCACGTGTGCAATTGTTGGCAAATCTAAGAAACCAAGAGCCTTGCAACATTGCATGGACAGACTGCCAGTGAAATATTATAACTCAAAAAATGCATGGTTTACACAGGAGATCTTTCTTTCCTGGTTTCATGACGTGTTCTGCAGGGAAGTTCGTGCCTATCAAATTAAGAAACTCAAAATAAGGCCAAGCGAAGTTCAGGCTTTACTGTTGCTTGATAATGCGCCTGCCCACCCCAGAATTGACACGTTAGCCTCACATGATGGCAAGATAACGTGTATGGCACTTCCTCCTAACACGACCTCTCTCATTCAGCCTATGGATCAGGGAGTTATCTGTGCTACGAAGAGGTTGTACACCAAAAAAATGCTAAACGAAGTTTTGGTGGTTTTGCCTCTTTCGAAAGATATTGAACTCGGTGTGGATAACAGGGCTAAAAAAACCTTCAGAATTTGAAGAACTATACTATCAAGGAAGCCATCTATAACTGGGCCAAGGTGTGGAGTGAATGAAAGGAATCGACTTTGAAAATTTCCTGGAAAAAACTCCTCACGTCTAGTCAGAAATGAGGAGGATGAAGAAATGGATTTTGAAGGATTTACAGATGAAATCCATGGAATGTTTAGAAATGCCGGCGAAAACTTAGAAAGACAGGATGTGGTTGACTGGCTTGAACAAGATGCCAATGATCCAGGATATGGTGTGATGAGTGAAGACGAGATTCTACAGTCTGTTACTGGTGAGGTCGACAAAGAGGATGAAGAAGGCAGTGAAGAACCAACACCAATGACCACGAAATACAGTGTACTCATGACCTATGTTGACGGATTAATAAATTTTTCATCTAATTGTGCTCATCCAGAGGTTGGAAACATGTATTCATACCTTAGGCGAACAAAAGAGCTGATCATACAACTGGCCAGTGAACACAGAAGGCAAGCAACACTTGATTCTTATATGGTACGAAAATCAAACCAAGCGCCTTCAACAAGTGAGGCGGCACACGCAAACCCAAGCGCCTTCAACAAGTGAGGCGGCACACGCAACCCAAGCGCCTTTAACAAGTGAGGCGGCACACGCAACCCAAGTGCCTTCAATCAGCGAGGCTTCCTCAGCAGACAGTGAGAACTAACTTTGCCTAATGAACTGTACAGTAATTTTAAGTGTTAATTTTAGTGTTGTGTTACTATAAGTTACGTAAATTATCAAGAATTTTTAACTTCAAGATGTGTTATCAATCAAGACGACGAACAACAAAAAGGTAAGTTGAGGTTTCTAGTTGAATATTTAATAATTATATGTGGCATGTCAATTCAAATTATGTTGTTTGTAGTATAAAAATAGTTGGAAATGGTTAGTTTTGGACTCGTAGGTGAAAAAGTACCATTATCCGAAAAATGTGCTAATCTGGCTGGGGGTCCTTCCCATATAGTCCGGATGATTGAGTGGAGACAGTATATATAAAATTTCACCAAAGCCGACGTGAGACCCACAAGAAATAAAAAAAACTATGGCGATCGTTAGTTGTGAGAGCCAAACATCGATGAAATGTTTATGCTCTTTTCAGGTTTGTCAGCCCCAGAATTGTTCTACGTTGTTAATTTTGGTACAGAGCACCACTTGGTTTCCGAACCCCTTGGGGACGAGACCCGTCGGTTAACATGTAAGTTCGTATACGAGAAATAGAGGGGAAAAAATAAACTAGAAATGTAAAAAGAAATGGGTCTGAAAAATGTATGAAAAAACTCTAGGGGAAAAAAATCGACAGGTTCATAGCGTAAATGCGACCGTATTTTCTTTGTACTCACCAATAAGTGAAGTCCTGATCCGCTTTATAAAAGTCCTTAATTGTTCCTAACTGATTATTAAAACGTCTGGCAAACATCCTCTGGATGTTTCCTGCCAGCCTGCAGGAACATCCTGCCAGCCAGCCTGCAGGAACATCCTGCCAGCCTGCCTGCCAGCCAGCCTGCCAGCCAGCCTGCCAGCCAGCCTGCCAGCCAGCCTGCCAGCCAGCCTGCCAGCCAGCCTGCCTGCCAGCCTGCCTGCCAGCCAGCCTGCCAGCCAGCCTGCCAGCCAGCTTGCCAGCCTGCCTGCCTGCCTTCCCTCCCTCACTGCTTCTATCTCTCACTGCATCTCCCCCTCTCTGCCTCTCCCCTCAATGCCTCTCCCCCTCAATGCCTCTCCCCCTCAATACCTCTCTCCCCATCAATGCCTGCCATCCCTCCCTCACCGCCTTCTTCATAACATGAGAACAGCAGGCTATGGAGGAGGGGAAGCTACTAACAGGGTCGGGAACTACTAACAGGGTGGAGGCTGTGTAGAGGCGGACATGTCTGTCAGCGCCTGCTCACAGATGCCAACTGTGCATAATTCATAAATAAAACTATATTTGTTTAATTAATAAATAGGAAATCATATAACATGTTAATGATTAATAATGTACAGTATATTAATATATGAAAATTAACATTTTGGCATAAATATTTTACAGCTAAGATTAAAATTTGTAATACAATATGACTGAGAAGTTTGGCAACAATCACCTGGTCAGCAAATCTTTCCTTACTGCCGTCCTCACCATTCCACCAACAGAGGGGGGGGGAGAATTAGTGAGAGAGGAGAAATAGTTGGAGAGGGGGGAGGATTAGTGAGAAAGGGAGGGAGGGGAAGGTAGGGAGAGACGCTAGAAGAAAAGTAGTGAGGGAGAATGGGAGAATTAGGGAGGGAGGGCAGTCTTTGTCTGCCATCTACCAGGTCAGGCACCCAGAAAGGTAGGAATTTATAAACAAACTACTGCTGGCCCAAAAAATTGCAAACCGAAAGCCGAAAAAGCAAACAGAACTCCCGAATCAAAAACCGGCAAACAAACATGACGTCACCACAACCACCGCGCATCCGTCTGTGCAACCACCCCCTTCCCGAGAGAGGATGGGGGGTTCCCAGACCTCCACGCGGACTCTCTCCCCAGTTCAGAAGCCGAGTATCAAAAACGCGAAAAACCGCCGACCAGAGGGAGGGAAGGATGCCGGGAGCCTCCGGGTCTCGCCCAGAAAATGGCATTTCATTACATTCATCACTAGCTTTCTATGGAGAGCCCCTTCGGCTTCCCGGAGCTACCTAACCAAAGATAAGGAAAAGGGAACTCACCCGGGAGGCGGTAGTCACGCGCTCCTTAACTCAAAGTCAAGACAACTGGTCGCAACCTGCGACCCAAGACTATACACGCCCGAGAGGAACATTATCAAGGTAACGTGCAGCCAGGACCCTGATCAACTTCCAAAAGCCCTGTGCCCAAAGATAGGCCAGGACATTACCAAAACAGCAGCCAAACGCCGAACTTACAAAGGCGTAGGCACAGGGAAGACCGCAGGCTGGCAGGACCAAATAATCCTGCGGACAACCTGGGAGAAGGGAAACAGGGTCAACCCAAAGCACGTCCTAAGCCACAAAGGCCGCGGCGCGCAAATAACAGCGAAGAGCCACAGACACAAAACATTGATATACCCGCGGCCGAATCAACCAAGCATCAACAACCCAAGGACCGCTTCGGAAAGCAGCAGACTCATTCTTCACTAGAAAAGACGAAGAAGGCTGCAAACGAACGAAATGACCACCAGGACCGAAAGAGCAGAACCCATGTGCCAGAGGAGAGCATGAAACTCCCTGACCTAACTCCCAGAGGCTAATACTAACAAGAAAAAGAGCCTTAGAAAAGCAGTCCTGAACCAAGGGGGCCACCACAAACCGAGGAGAAGAGAGAAAAAGAAAGCAACCGGTCCAACGACCAGGATGGCCCAGGCAGTGCATGAGCAGGCCGGAGTTGAAACAACCTTGAGGTGCTTCCGGGCTTATCGTCCCCGCGGCCCGGTCATCGACCAGGCCTCCTGGTTGCTGGACTGATCAACCAGGCTGTTTGACGCGGCTGCTCGCAGCCTGACGTATGAGTCACAGCCTGGTTGATCAGGTATCCTATGGAGGCGCTTATCCAGTTCTCTCTTGAACACTGAGGGGTTTGCCAGTTTTGCCCCTTATGTGTAGCGGGAGCGTGTTGAACAGTCTCGGGCCCCTGATGTTGATAGAGTTCTCTCTCAGAGTACCAGTTGCACCTCTGCTTTTTAACGGGGGTATTCTGCACATCCTGCCATGTCTTCTGGTCTCATGTGATGTTATTTCTGTGTGCAGGTTTGGGACCAGCCCCTCTAATATTTTCCACGTGTAAATTATTATGTACCTCTCCCGCCTGCGCTCAAGGGAATACAGATTTAGGCTCTTTAGTCGGTCCCAATAGTTTAGATGTTTTACCGAGTGGATTCTAGCAGTAAAGGACCTCTGCACGCTCTCCAGGTCAGCAATTTCTCCAGCTGTGAAAGGGGCTGTCATTGTGCAGCAGTACTCCACTCTAGAGAGCACAAGCGTTTTGAAAAGTGTCATCATCGGTATAGCATCTCTAGTGTGAAAAGTTCTTGTTATCCAACCTGTCATTTTTCTTGCAGTTGTGACGGCTACTTTATTGTGTTCTTTAAAGGTAAGGTCTTCCGACATGAGTACACCCAGATCCTTTACATTGCCTTTTCGTTCTATATTATGATTTGCCTGAGTTTTGTACGTGGTTTCCGTTTTTATATTTTCATTTTTTCCATAGCGCATGAGCTGGAACTTGTCTTCGTTAAACACCATATTATTTTCTGTAGCCCATAGAAAGACCTGATCTACATCTGACTGGAGGTTTGCCGTGTCCTCTATGTTGCCTACTCTCATGAAGATCCTAGTGTCATCTGCAAAGGATGATACAGTGCTATAGGTTGTGCTCTTGTCTATGTCCGATATGAGGATGAGAAAAAGTACTGGAGCAAGCACAGTACCCTGGGGGACTGAGCTCTTAACGGTTGATGGGCTGGATTTTATTTTGTTGACTATTACACATTGGGTTCTGTTGGTCAGGAAATTGTAGATCCATCTGCCTACTTTTCCGGTAATTCCTTTTGAGCGCATTTTATGGGCAATAACACCATGGTCACATTCATCAAAAGCTTTTGCGAAATCTGTGTAAATTACATCAGCGTTTTGTTTGTCTTCCATAGCATCTACAACGCTCGAGAAAAGCTTGCGGAACGGAGCAGAAGTGACATCCACCCCGAATTCAAGCTGCAGCAGCTCCGCCAGCGCCACACGATACGAGGCAACAGTATTTGGCATAAGATGATGGTCCTGAAACAACCAAGAGAGAAAGGACAAAACCCGATCAGAAATCAAAGACAACCTACGAAGAGACAAAAATGCAGAAAGGACCGCCAAAAAATTTCATACTTCTATCTAGACGAAACTCGCAGGTGGGATACCATCAACGAAGCCACCTGATCACCATACAAGTGGTGATACACCTGCGTCAAAACGACCAGACGCGAAGAGTGAAGAAGATCGAACCAGCCATGTACCAGACCGGACTGATCTGCAGAAAGAGGCGGAGCCGCAGGAAGACCCTCGGGTTTGGACAGCGAGCAAGAAGCGCCTGAAACCAAAGCTGGCCTGGCCACCAAGGAACCAACAGGACTACTCTCCCCTGGCAAGTCTCCAACCGAGCCAGAATCCGGAGCAACAACCGGACTGAAGGGAAGAGGTACAGGTAACTCACCTCGACCAGTCCAGCCGAAAGGCATCGACCCAGACAGCCTCGCAGTCTGGGAAGGGCGCCACATAACTGGAAGACGCCTCGACCACGCTGATGCGAAGAGGTCCACGTCTGGGCGCCCGTACGTCCGGCAGAGCCAACTGAATGAGTTGGTGTTAGCCGTCCATTCCGTGGAGAGGGGAATGAACCGAGACAGGCCGCCCATTCCGTGGAGAGGGGAATGAACCGAGACAGGCCGCCCATTCCGTGGAGAGGGGAATGAACCGAGACAGGCCGCCCATTCCGTGGAGAGGGGAATGAACCGAGACAGGCCGCCCATTCCGTGGAGAGGGGAATGAACCGAGACAGGCCGCCCATTCCGTGGAGAGGGGAATGAACCGAGGCAGGCCGTCCATTCCGTGGAGAGGGGAATGAACCGAGGCAGGCCGTCTATTCCCTGTAGAGGGGAATGAACCGAGACAGGCCGTCCATTCCCTGTAGAGGGGAATGAACCGAGACAGGCCGCCCATTCCGTGGAGAGGGGAATGAACCAAGACAGGCCGCCCATTCCGTGGAGAGGGGAATGAACCGAGACAGGCCGCCCATTCCGTGGAGAGGGGAATGAACCGAGACAGGCCGCCCATTCCGTGGAGAGGGGAATGAACCGAGACAGGCCGCCCATTCCGTGGAGAGGGGAATGAACCGAGACAGGCCGCCCATTCCGTGGAGAGGGGAATGAACCGAGACAGGCCGCCCATTCCGTGGAGAGGGGAATGAACCGAGACAGGCCGCCCATTCCGTGGAGAGGGGAATGAACCGAGACAGGCCGCCCATTCCGTGGAGAGGGGAATGAACCGAGACAGGCCGCCTATTCCGTGGAGAGGGGAATGAACCGAGACAGGCCGCCCATTCCGTGGAGAGGGGAATGAACCGAGACAGGCCGCCCATTCCGTGGAGAGGGGAATGAACCGAGACAGGCCGCCCATTCCGTGGAGAGGGGAATGAACCGAGACAGGCCGCCCATTCCGTGGAGAGGGGAATGAACCGAGACAGGCCGTCCATTCCGTGGAGAGGGAATGAACCGAGACAGACCATCCATTCCGTGGAGAGGGGAATGAACCGAGACAGGCCATCCATTCCGTGGAGAGGGGAATGAACCGAGACAGGCCATCCACCAAGACGTTTGACACCCCCTGAACGTGAACCGCCAGGAGAGCCAAACTCCGAGAACTCAGCAGATGAGTCACCCGAAGCAACCAGCCCCAAGGAACCAAGGACCGCATCGAACCCCCACGGTTCAGGCAATGAACCACCGAGAAGCAGTCCAAATGGAGCCGGATTGTTGCTCCTCGAGTGACCCGAATCCTCAGAAGTGAGTGCCACACCACCGCAAACTCCTGAGCCGTGCTGTGAGCTCGACGGAAGGACGGACCCCACCAACCCTGGCCGGCCTGGTGAGCACTTGTCACAAAACCCCAGCCGAGAGACAAGGCATCCGTGAACACATCGAGCGAGGGCTTGGGGAGGCGCCACAGCACAGAACCCCGAAAAACCCACAGAGGAAGCCGGTGATGCAGCAGCCAACGCAAGGCTCCCGGAATCCGAACCCATCAATCGCGAGAGCGGTGGAAGGGACGACTCCGAAGAAACCAGAACATCTGCTGAAGCCAGATCCAACTCAATGGGTAGACCAGCACGGCGAAGTTCAAGCTCCCGCACAGCCGCTCAAACAACCGATGTGTGATCCAGGTGCCCTCCAAAAACAGCCGGAGGCAGGACCGCAGCAGCAACAGCATTGCACGTGGGAGAGACAAGGAAGCGTTCTGAGAGTCTCACACAAGACCCAGCCAAGTCCGAACCTGAGAGGGAACCAAAAGGGACTTCCTCCAGTTCACCAAGAACCCAAACCCAGCGAGCTGGGAAAGAACCATATCCCTGGCGAGCAGACAACACGGACTGGGTGGGAGCCAAGCCCAGCCAGTCGTCAAAGTAAGCCAGAACCCAAACCCTTAACAGACGCAAACAGGTCACCACGACCTGGGTAAGGCGTGTGAACACTCAAGGTGCCAAATTCAAGTTGAATGGAAAGCAACAAAAGCGGTAAGCTTGTTGCCTCACGACAAAACCGAGCCAGTCCCTGAACCCCGGATGAATCGGGACATACCAATACGCGTACCAGAGGTCCACAGACACCATCCAGGCACCCGGCGCCAAAAGCAGCCGGACCTGAGACAGAGTGGTCATCCGAAAAGAGGAGCAAAAGACCCAGGGATTCAGATTAGACAAATCCAGTATGAATCGCAGATCCGCACTGTCCTGTTTCGGAACTGAAAATGGGCAGGAAATCCGCCTGAGGGACATTGTCGTTCGACCACACCCAAGCGAACCTACTTCTGGATGACATGAGAGCACAGGAGAAGAGGCCTGCCCTGCCAGCCTCAATCCCCACGAAGGATCGACGCAACGCCACAGCAGGCCGGAGGAATGACCCAAAATGCCCACTAATCATGGGACCAGGCGAGAGCAGACAGCGCAAGCCTCCCCCCCTATCACCCCGTCAACGGGACAACACGTGAACGGGCCGACAACCCCTACGAGAGCCCAATTTACAAGTCCGACAAAGGCCGTCAACTAGATGAAGCCGCCTGCAGAAAAAGCACCACTGCAGACTCTGCAAACGGCAACAGACAAGAAGGGGAAGAAAATCTAAGAGCCAGGGGCCCAAGATGATTCCAAAATTTGGACGAGCACCACCCGTCAGCACGCGAGGCGTGAAGCAAAAAACAGACACCGCCTCCCTCAGAAATGGGGCATACAACTTCAAACTACATCAAAGCAGCCAAGCATCAAAGCAAGGCCCCGCCTAAGTCAACTCCTCCCCAACCCCGGAATCTTCCACGTCAGGACCCGGGGCCGAACAGTCCTCCAAACCGTCTGCCTTTGGAGAAAAAACAGAGTCCACCGGAAAAACAGGGATGAAGGGGGCCCGCTGGAGTGGCCAAAAAGCTCCGGCAGGAGGACCAGGCTCGAATGCCTCTGTCGCCTATCCGGAAGGGGCAATCCTCGAAGCCGCCCGAGTCTCACTACCAGTATAAGTCAGCGGGGCAGCCAAAAAGGCAACCAACTTCGCACGTTGCTGCAACTTAAACAACGCATGCAACGCTAAAGCTGTCTGCACCCAAAAATCAGTCTCAGTGGACTGGGCAAGTTGGAGTACAAACAAAGAACACCACTCGCAGGACTCCAGGTCATAGGTGTCACTGACCCCAATAGTCAGCAAGGCGGAGGCAACGATGAGTGTCACCCTGAGACAGGGGTACAGAGCAACCTTCTAACTCGCACAAGGCATGTGTGGAACTCGGAGGTCTCCTATATTGACCACTGAGCCCCTTTCCAGGGCCCCTATGCTGACTTTACACACAGAGATCACACTAACGTGATGCATCAAATGAAAAAATTCACAAGGGCCGTGACGAGGATTCGAACCTGCGTCCGGAGCATCCCAGACACTGCCTTAATTCATAGCTCGAGTGAAGGGGGGAGTTGTGTAAAATCCTGGTTTGTGCCTCGGAGAGACTACGGGATCCAGTAAGTTCAGTAGAACTTCGGTTTCAACTCTTTAACCCTGTCGTAGCTCAGTCGATTAAGGCAGTGTCTGGGATGCTCCCGCGCAGGTTCGAATCCTCGTCACGGCCCTTGTGGATTTGTTCTTATGCGACTGCTAAGGGAAGACCCAGGCGAGGTACTGCTACCCGGTTATCGCAGAGCTACCAAGCAAACAATCTAAAGCTGAACGCCTGCGACGTGTGCATGTGCAGGGGACCTAGTGGAGGGCCACCAAAAACCTACTAGTGGCCCTACCGCCACACCTGGCAGACCCCCGCCAGGCAAAACAAAAAACAAAAGAAAAACTCCGCAAAAGCACATCATCTTCAGATCTCCAGGTGAACAGAACCGATCACTATGCGTATATCAGACAGCGCAGAGTACCTCGTGCCCCAGCCAGCGATGAAACTACCTCCTACCCAAGGGAAAACATGAGTAAGAGCCACCCCAGCAGAACCCCCAAGTGCGGCAATCACTGAGCAGCGACAAAACCACATGGAGGTAGCTGCTCCTGAACGGCTCATGGAAGATAACCCTGAAGCCGCAAGGCA
>WNGS01111181.1:49701796-49717519 GCA_020271785.1 Procambarus virginalis
CAGGATGGACGGTAGGGGGGGGGGGCGGACGGAGTGGGGGATGGGACGGAGGGGGGGACTGGACTGGTGGAGGGGGGGACTGGATGGTGGAGGTGGAGGGGGACTGGATGGATGGAGGTGGGGTGAGGACTGGATGGTGGAGGGGGGGACTGTGGATGGATGGATGGATGGTGGAGGGGGGACTGGATGGATGGATGGATGGTGAGAGGGGACTGGGGAGGTGAGGGGACGGATGGATGGATGGAGAGGACTGGTGGATGGAGGGAGGTGGAAGGGGCGATGGATGGATGGATGTAGGCTGGTGGATGGATGTGGGGACTGGGAGGTGAGGCTGGATGGATGGATGGTGGAGGGGGGACTGGATGGATGGATGGTGGAGGGGGGGACTGGATGGATGGATGGTGGGGAGGGGGGACTGATGGATGGATGGATGGATGTGGGGGACTGGATGGATGGATGAGTGAGGGGGACTGGATGGAGGTGGTGGAGGGCTGGATGGATGGATGGTGAGAGGGGGACTGGATGGATGGATGGTGGAGGGGGGGGAACTGGATGGAGTGGAGGTGGGAAGGGGAGGACAATGGTGGATGGATGGGTGGAGGGGAGGAGCTGGATTGGTAGGTGTGGAGTGGTGGAGGGG
This sequence comes from Procambarus virginalis, assembly GCA_020271785.1. NCBI lineage: Eukaryota > Metazoa > Arthropoda > Malacostraca > Decapoda > Cambaridae > Procambarus > Procambarus virginalis. The sequence continues at coordinate 49,702,437 of WNGS01111181.1, forward strand.
GGACTGGATGGATGGATGGATGGTGGAGGGGGGGACTGGATGGATGGATGAGTGGAGGGGGGACTGGATGGATGGATGGTGGGAGGGGGGACTGGATGGATGGATGGGAGGGGATGGATGGATGGATGGGGACGGACTGGATGGATGGATGGTGGAGGGGGGACTGATGATGGATGGAGGGTGGATGGATGGCTCGGTGAGGGGGGACTGGATGGATGGATGGATGGTGGAGGACTGGATGGATGGATGGATGGTGAGGGGGACTGGATGGATCGGATGGGTGGAGGAGGGGACTGGATGGATGGATGGTGGGGCGCTGGAGGTGGGGCGGAGGGACTGGATGGATGGATGGTGGAGGGGGCTGGACGTGGATGGAGGGGTGGACGGATGGTGGAGGAGGATGGGGAGATGGGCGCTGGATGGATGGATGGTGGAGGGGGGACTGGACGTGGATGGTGAGGGTGGATGGAGGGTGGGGGGACTGGATGATGGATGGGGGACTGGAGATGGTGAGGCGATGGTGTGGACTGTGCGAAAGCCTGATTGAATGTTTGACTGACCGTAAATGCCGAACTTGTTGCTTCTACAACTGTAAATGCTTCACTGCCTTTGATTATAAGAATGCTGTGATGGTCTTGACTGAATGCTTGAATGACTGGTTCTGACTGGGCTGCCACATAACAGAGGCAGTAAAATAAATGTGCGAAAAGAAAATTTGAAATCGGTGATGCAATAGGTATGAATGTAGCTAAGGCGAGGCGAGGTGGGGACAGTCTCACCACCACTGTCCTTCCTCCTCACCCTCACCCTCTCCATATGCCAACACCGCTCCTCCCTCCCTCCTTACCGTCTCCCATACACCAACACCGCTCCTCCCTCCCTCCTTACCGTCTCCCATACGCCAACACCGCTCCTCCCTCCCTCCTTACCGTCTCCCATACGCCAACACCGCTCCTCCCTCCCTCCTTACCAGTCTCCCATACGCCAACCAGTCTCCCACCACTGTCCCTCTCCTTCCCCCCTCCCCTCCTCCATACGCCAACACCGCTCCTCCCTCCCTCCTTACCAGTCTCCCATACGCCAACCAGCGTCTCGCCACCACTGTCCTTCCTCTCCTCTCACCCCCCCCTACACTCCCACCGCCCTACCTCTCCCTACGCCAACACCTCCTCACCCTCCTCACCCTCATACGCCAACACCGCTCCTCCCTCCCTCCTTACCGTCTCCCATACGCCAACATCCGCACTTCCTCCTCCTCCCTCTCTCACCCGTCTCCTATGCCAACACCGCTCCTCCCTCCCTCCTTACCATCTCCCATACCGCCAACACCGCTCCTCCCTCCCTCCTCACCCTCCCCATACGCCAACACCCCTCCTCCCCTCCCTCCTTACCGTCTCCCATACGCCAACCAGTCTCGCCACCACTGTCCTTCCTTCCTCCTCACCCTCCCATGTACGTCCAACACCTATGCTCACCTCCTCTCCCTCCTTACCCTCTCCCCATACGCCAAACACCGTCTCCTCCCTCCCTCCTTACCATCTCCCATACGCCAACCAGAGTCCTCAGTAGAGGTAAGTTGCAGTTAAATGTCCCATATGTTATTTATGTTATATATTTATACCCAAGTGTTTGTTTATGAAAATATGAAGAGTATTCTGTATAAAATGTATTTTTAAGTTAATATTTTTGGAAGTGTGAAACGGGATTAATTAAATTTACATTATTTCTTATGGGAAAATTCGTTTCGGTTTTCATAACGTCTCTGGGAACGGATTAACTTACAAAAACCTGAAATACCACTGTATTTGAAAGTTTTCTTTTGCACAGTGGTAGACAGTTGCAACAAGCTAAATAAAAAGATTGTAGAGGCCAAAACTATCAGTAGTTTCAAAGTGTTATATGACAATGCTGGGAAGATGGGACAAACCACAAACATAGCTCTCATCTTAGGTAAATCGGAGTAAATCCTGTCACTAAACTTAGATAATTACACGACATTTGTGTAAATTGAGGAGAAAGAGGGGGGCCCAAACCTCCCACGCTGGAAACCCAACTCCAGTTCAGAAGTTGAATATCATGAATGTGAAACCAGATTTCACATTTTTTTGCAACTTTGCAACCGAAACTGCATATCAAAAATATCGACCAAAGGGAGGGAGGGAGGGAGGGATGGAGGGATGCCAGGGAGCCCTCCAGGTCACACCCAGATTATGGCTTTTCATTACATTCATTGCTGGTTTTCTGTGGAGAGCCCCTTCAGCTCCCTGATGCTACCTACCAAAAGATAAATCGTATTTATCTTCGATAATCAAAGATCCACGTATCCTGGCTAGGGAGGATTACTGGGCACAAATCTTAAACTGTAGCCTCTGTTTAACCCAACAGTAAAATACGGGTACCTGGTTGTTAAACAATTGGCGGGTCGTATTCCGAGGAACATAGGATTAAGGAATTGCCCAAAAGCTACGCGTAATGTCCTCCCAAGTACAATATTCGAGTGGATTGTCACTAGGCGGGAGCATAAGTAAACTGTGTGCACCTTCTCCCGCCCTTCGCCAGCAGAACAGAACCACACGCTTGTGGACCTGGACGTGTATAAACAAATTCCGAGCATCGAGGCAAACAATGAGTATCGAATCAAATTTTTCGGAGAAATGATTTAGAGTACTGAAAATTGAGAACCGGGACTTACGAGAACCAAGGTTCCACTGTATTTTGTCAGAACTTTGTTTCCTTAGCTTGGGTCAGTGACCTCTTGTTCTTGAGGTTGCCGGTTTTAGGAATTCTATTATATCAATATGGTAGATTTCTGTTATTATTTTGTAAGTTGTGATCATATCGTCCCTTTTCTTCTATCTTCTAGCTTTGACACATATTTAGCACCTCTAGCCTCTCTCATAGCTCTTGTTTTTCAGTTCTGGAAGCCATTTTGTAGCATGCCTTTGCACTTTTTCCAGTTTATTGATGTGCTTCTTGAGATACAGGCACCATACAACTGCTGCATATTCCAATTTTGGCCTCTCAAAAGTCACGAACAATTTCTTTAGTATTTCATCATCCATGTAATTAAAAGTGATTTCTGAAGTTGAAAAGTGCAGCGCATGCTCTATACATAATGTCCTGTGTGTTCCTCTGGTGACGGTCTACTGTCCAGAACTGCCCCTAGATCTCTCTCTTGTTAGTTCTTTAAGTCCTTTCCACATATTTTGTAGATAGTGTGGAGGTCTTCGATTCTAAATTCCATAACATGGCATTTATTCACATTGAATTCCATTTGCCACATGGAGCTCCAAGCACTTTCTATATGTAGGTCAATTTGAAGGGCATGACAATTGTCTGTATCGGAGGAGCCGGTCGGCCGAGCGGACAGCACGCTGGACTTGTGATCCTCTGGTCCCGGGGTCGATCCCGGGTGCCGGTGAGAAACAATGGGCAGAGTTTCTTTCACCCTATGCCCCTGTTACCTGGCAGTAAAATAGGTACCTGGGTGTTAGTCAGCTGTCACTGGCTGCTTCCTGGGGGTGGAGGTCTGGTCGAGGACCGGGCCGCGGGGACACTAAAAGCCCCGAAAATCTCAAGATAACCACATCTCCTATCTTCTCCAATATCTTAACATCATCAGCAAACATGTTCATATAATCCTGTATTTTTCTGGTAGATCATTTATGTAGACGATGAACATTACCGGTGCAACAATTGAACCCTGTGGTACTCCGCTAGAAATACTCCTCCAGTCAAAAACTTTGCCTCTAATTATTGTCATCTTTGTCAGAAAATTTTTCTTCCATGTCAGCACCCTCTAGAATGGTTATCTTCTACCCAATTACCCACTCAAGAATGTTCGTTTCCAAAATAAGCTCTTGTGTTGTGTTGAGCCTTTTTTTTTTTTTTTTTTCTCTCTAGTTCCATCCAAATGCAATAACCCAACCATCTTTTTTTCCTGTAGAGCCACAGAGATCTGTGGCTCTATTGTAAAAACAAAGTAGATTTGTTACACAGGATCTTCCTGTTCAAAAACCATCTGTTTATTATGTCAATAATAGGTCTGGTGTAATTACCTAAGTGTAGTTACATGGTATTTACGCTCGTGGTGTCCCGTCTCCCCAGCACTCTGTCATATAATGCTTTGAAATTACTGACAGTTTTGGCCTCCACCACCCTCTCACTTAACTTGTTCCAACCGTCTACCTCTCTGTTTACAAAAGTGAATTTTCGTATATTTCTCCTGCAACTTTGTTTCGTTAGTTTAAACCTATGACCTCTTGTTCTTGAAGTTCTCGGTGTCAGGAATTCTTCCGTATCAATTTTATCGATTCCTGTTACTATTTTGAACGTAGTGATCATATCGCCTCTTTTTCTTCTGTTTTCTAGTTTTTGCATATTTAATGCCTCTAACCTCTCCTCGTAGCTCTTGTTCTTCAGTTCTGAGAGCCACTTAGTGGCATGTTGTTGCACCTTTTCCAGTGTTGATGTGCTTCTTAAGATATGGGCACCATACAACCGCTGCATATTCCAGCTTTGGTCTAATAAAAGTCGTGAACAATTTCTTTAGTATTTCTCCATCCATGTATTTAAAAGCAATTCTGAGGTTAGAAAGTGTAGCATAGGTTCCTCGCACAATGTTCTTAATGTGGTCCTCAAGTGACAGTTTTCTATCTAGAACCACCCCTAGATCCCTTTCTTTGTCAGAATGCTTTAAAGATTTCTCACATAATTTATAGGTTGTGTGGGGTCTATGTTCTCCAATTCCACACTCCATAAAATGGCATTTATTCACATTAAATTCCATTTGCCAAGTGTTGCTCCATATACTTACTTTGTCCAGGTCTTCTTGAAGGGCATGACAATCATCTATGTTTCTTATCTTCCCTATTATCTTAGCATCATCAGCAAACATGTTCATGTAATTCTGTATTCCCACTGGTAGATTGTTTATGTAGACAGTGAACATTACCGGTGCAAGAACTGAACCCTGTGGTACTCCACTCGTAACATTCCTCCAATCCGATACCTTGCCTCTTATTACGGCCCTCATTTTTCTGTCAGTTAGGAAATTTTTCATCCATGTTAGCTTACCTGTCACCCCTCCAATATGTTCCAGTTTCCAGAACAGCCTCATATGGGGAACTCTGTCGAAAGCCTTTTTAGGTCCAGATAGATGCAGTCAACCCAACCATCTCTTTCCTGTAAAAATCTCTGTGGCTCGATCATAAAAACTGAGTAAGTTCGTTACACAGGATCTTCCAGATCGAAAACCATACTGTCTGTCTGATATTATATCTTTTTCCTCCAGGTGGTCTACCCATTTAGTTTTAATTATTTTTTCCAATATTTTGACTATTACTCTTGTCAATGATACAGGTCTATAATTAAGGGGGTCTTCGCTGTTTCCACTTTTGTAGATTGGAACTACGTTAGCCTTTTTCCTGCACATCAGCTACAATTCCTGTACACAGGGTTGTGTGAAAAATCATTTGAAGTGGAATGCTGAGCTCAGGTGCACATTCTCTCGGAACCCATGGTGAAACTCCATCTGGACCAACTGCTTTGTTCTTAGCTCCTTGAGCATTTTGTCCACTTCGTCTCTAGACACCTCTGTGTGTGTGTGTGTGTATTTACATACTATAGTGTGTGTAAACCATGAAAATAAACACGTGATGAAATATGTGACAGTGTCAGACCATGGGGAAGAATTGAAACAATAATTTCCTTTTTGAGGTACTTTCGTATTTAATAATTTTCTGAAAATGTATTATTAAATACGAAAGTACTTGAGGAAATTCCTGTTTCCATGGTCTGACACAGTCACATACTGTACTATAGTAAATATATGAAAACATGTGATATATGGTCAAAGAAATATTCCAGATGAACACTGGAGACGTGTCTCTCTTACTACATTGTCAGCAATGTCAACATCATGTGTTGACAGATACTGGCCCAGATCTCCATGTTGTCCAATGAATAAAAATTTATATCTTTATATTTTTTCAGTTTTTCTTACATTTTGCATACAAATTAATAATACGATGAAGAAGCTTGTGACACAAGTGCAGATGCAGATCTTGCTACAGTAATTAGTATGACAAGCTGTAATACACACGAGTTCCACAAGTAATCCACTAATGTCACAGGTGGTGGGTGAAGCCGTTAAGGCACGGCAACAGTGTGGCTTGGCCTTGCTGGCGTGTTACCAGCATCCTCCCGAGCTGGAGCCAACATCCAAGCTTCCCAGCTCTATTGAGAAGAATCTTGATGAAGGTAGGCAACCAGATGTACTTGATGCCCCATGAAGCTGACATTAACAAGATGTTAATGACCACTAAGTCATATACGTAGACTTTATTGAAGATGATGTTTTAAGTGTAAGGGCTTTATCAAATATTACTCAAGTTGATGAATTTCCTACAGGCTAAGTGTCATCACCAGTAAAGCCAAGTATCGACTTGATGGTTTTGTTGCATCATTGTTGTTACTTTGTGCTCTGGTAAATTACAGTACGTACTGTATTTTCCACCATATAAACTATCTAATTTACGAGGATATTTTCTGGGAAAAACTGTTTTAGTATGTTTCATCATACATTTACTGAAATTGACTTTTAAGTGATTTTGTAGAGTAAAACATGAAATTGTGTAAGTAAATGCAATGTATATTCAGTTGGCAGTGAACCAAAAATATGCATTCTATAAGCTGCAAAATATGGTAAGTGTCACTTGCTCACTTATAAGCTCTTCTCTGCATACATCTTTGTTCATATTGCATTTATAAGATATAAATGGTTTACATTTACTGAACAAAATTACTATAAATTGTTTGTATCCAAAAATTTCATGTTGAGTATTGAAATGGTTCTCTCTGTGAGTAGACTATCAATTGCTCTCCAAGGCAGGGCCAGGGTCCACCCATTGCTCACTAACCACAGTCCTCTCAACCTTGTGTACTATTACAAGAAGTAACTTTCAAGTGATGTCTGCATAATACTTTATAGGGGCAGGGACACGGTGAAGAACAAAGCTCGCTCACACCATTCAAGGCAACTGCTCGCTATGATGCCAAAAGAAAAAGATAGTTCCTCAACATCATACCCAAGTGATATGTAACACAAGGATAACCAATTTAAATTTTGCAAACTATAAAACACTATGTTGACCAGACCACACACTAGAAGTTGAAGGGACGACGACGTTTCGGTCCGTCCTGGACCATTCTCAAGTCGCTTGTGACAAGCGACTTGAGAATGGTCCAGGACGGACCGAAACGTCGTCGTCCCTTCAACTTCTAGTGTGTGGTCTGGTCAACATACTTCAGCCACGTTATTGTGACTCTTCGCCTGCATATAAAACACTATACACCACCAGGTGGCCAATAGATCACTCTTATTTTATTTATTTATTTATTTAATTTATGTACAAGAAGGTAACATTGGGTTTATGAGATGATGTAATCCTGATGTACACAGGATTACATTGATGTAATCCCGATGTACACAGGATTACATTGATGTTTACTAACACACACACACACACACAGCATTTCAGGCAGATTCTCTTCAGGCTCTTAAGAACCAATTAACTTTACTCAAGGCACAAGACATCGGTTCATGCTAGGGTAAGCTGGGACCAAAGGTTAAGAATGGGAGCAACCGTATTCCCGGTCTGAAAGGATCATTTCAATACCAGTATTATTGATGCTTATTCTGAGCTGGGCTCCATTGGTTGCTTCACTTATTGACTGTGTAAGGTAAAACTGAAAATAAAGGGTGTCTTGTCTGAGCAATGAGACAATGCTAGGACGGTCTACAGAAATGGTGCAAAGTCATCAAGCAGGAGAATGAAAGAATCACCCTTGAGGCTCTTGAGTATAGTACTTACCTGGTGAAAAGTTAAAAACATCTGCAGAAAAGTAACTTTAGCATGATAAAACAGAGCACTTGCCAACAGCCAATAAAACAAAAACTTTCTCAGGATATTTTAAGGCATACTGTACTAGGGTGACAACAAAAAGGCTGAACACATAGGTATATTTGAAAGATTCCCTCTGTCACTGCCAACAGGCATGTGGAGTAAGGGGTGGTGCCCCCAGCCAAGGTATGACAGCTAAAACATTGGCCAAGCTAAAAGACATCCTTAAGCAAGAAAAATAAGGAAAAAATGGAAACAACAATACAAGGATAGAAAAGACAAGGTAAAAATATAATTCCAGGGAGGAAGAGTGATATATGCAAATTAAGCAAAACCACAATGAGCTATGAACTTGGAAGTGGAGAAAGCCACAAGAACCCAAACAAAGAGTGCCACAACCAGAGCCTGGGCAACCCATACACATGCAAAGGGGTGGGTGAAAATAACAAAGGGTATCAGGATTAAAAAGTCAAACATCAAAACTTGGCACAGATGGAGTGCCGACCTACAGGAGAGGGTCTGTAAACAAGATAGGTGTAGGCTAATATTAGTCCGTGAGAGTGGCAAGATGAAACACGCAGGCAAGCTGCACGCTGAACTAGAAGAACACAACTAGAGAATTGGGGCACACTCCAGAGGACCAGGCAATCCCCAAGGACTCGGGTACTGTAATGAAGCATAAAGGGAACCTCCACAATAAGACCAGTATTGTATACATGCTTGGAAAGGCATGCACATTGTTTTGGGTTGCCTGGTAAATTCCCAACAAGGCCTAACTTCAAGGAGTTTACTGGAATGCACCCAAAAGCTGGGGTATGCCTCAAAGAAAAAAGTTTATAACTCTTGGGTATCTGTACACCCACCAGAGGCCCTTGCTAAGAAGGGGGGGAGACATCCAGAAAGTTGGACAATGTTTAGAGTCCCAGGGTAACTTTCAATGAGAGAGATCTTGAACACAAATGAAACTCGCCTCACCGAACAGGGTACGCACCCAAGAAAACATGGCACATTACCTAGGTGAGAGACTGGGAGACCATCTCCGTGAAACAAGAGCAAGCATCGCAAGCATGCAGATAAAGGAAAATGTGACACCTTGGTGAATCCAAAATGTAGTGGAAATGAAAGAACATACAATATTACTAAAGTTATACATTAACACTAATATTTTAGTCTAACAGTTTTCTCCAGATCTGAGATGCACATGAGGCATTCTGTACCAATTTCTAATTTTGGTAATGAGAAAATCCGTAGGAGCTGTGATGAGGGTTCGAACCTATGCGGTGGGTGTTCCCACGTACACGCGCTAGTGACTAGACCACGACAACTTCTCATTGATACAGTCACTTTAGTGTGGTTACTCTGTGTATTGAAAGGGGAGTGTCAGAGGGAGAACATACCTAGATGACGGTCAGATTGCATGGGGGAATTGTGTGAAAATACTGTTCTGGTTTCAGTAGAAGCCTCAGGAAATCCGTGTGGGTTCAGAAGAAATCTTGGTTGCAATCGTTTTTAATGTTGTGGTCTAGTCGCTAGGGCGTGTGCGTGGGAACACCCATCGCATGAGTTTGAACCCTCATCACGGCTCCAACAGATTTTCTCATTGATGCAGTCACGTTAGTGTGATTACTGTGTATTTTTCTAGTGTTAATATGAGGGCCATTCTTAGAACTGATTACTGTATATCATTGTAAATAGTTTTATCATTGTAATAGTTTTTCCTTAAAAGTCTTGTATGTAAGGTGTCTAGAAAAATTTGGTAATTTTATAATTTAAGATATTTTGTTTAGGTTATTTAATGGTGACTGTGTGGAGAGGTGACTCTGAATCAACCAATGTTCGCGTCACGTGGGACACATACCCTGAGGGTATAATAACTGAAGCTCTGAAGCGACTTTCTCCAGCCCGAGATGATCTGTACTTGACCACTTCGGTGATGAAGTCCTCCCGTCATGCCCTCAAGATATGCGGAACAAACGAGTACCTACTAGCTGCTCGTCCCATAACACAGTACAAGGTAATGTAGAGTACCTTCTTGCTTGTTACCCTATCAAGTGCTACAAGACTAGGATGAATACCTACTTGCCACTCATCTCATTACATGGTACTGTACAAGGTAATGTCCAGTATGATCTTGCTAGTTATATTTACACATGGTGTAAGGTAAGGATGAATGCTAACAGTACAAGGTAGTGTTGTGTACCTGCTACCAGTTACCTCATCATTGAGTAGGTATGTGACCCTTCACTTGCTGCACAATATTTTAGTGAGAGTGAACTGACTGCAGCAGTTGGTTGATGTACACAAGAAAGCTTTGCTTCTCTAGATGCAATTGTGACCAGGGAGCTCTCAAGATGCTGAAAATTATAGACAGTGTATACAACACTACATGAATGTTATATGGATTCTGTCCTCTTTTAATATTTATATATAGATAAATATTATTGTACAAATAGTTTCTTACATTTTAACAAATCAGTTCTACAAGCATATAGTTTGCCTTTGAAAATATAAATTTATATTCATTCTGTATTTAAAGTGTAGTGCTTGTTTTTCCAACTTGTACATGTTTAATGAATCTATTCAGTAGTTTCCACATTTATCTACAGATATTTCCAGTGATTCTAATAAAAAAAACTCATTTCATTCACTTTGATATCTACTCAATTATTGTAAGCTTTCCAGAGGAAATATGGCATCGTAGAATTATGTTATGTTCAGTAAATCTCTTGCAGACAATACGAGTGTGGTTATCTCGTGGCAAAACCCCTCAACTTTCCATGGTCTCACGTGGCGAGATGTATGCGGCACTCAACACATTTGACTTCGTGCAGCCATCGTACATTCGTATGGCTACTGCAGAGTCTTCGTCATCCAGCGAGTCTTCACCGCTGTCTCTGTGGCACCCCAGTATGGATGGCAGGCTTAAAGTGCACATACTTTCTGCTTCATATGTCAACGTTAAGGAAGCTCATAAGGTTTGTGCACCCTGTTTGAAAATAGATGTAATACACAATGAAATCACAACATTCAGTCATTCAGAATCACAATACACGATACACAACATCGTGTATTGTGATTCTGGGAAATCACAATACACGATGAAATCACAACATTTCTCATTATCAATGAGAAAATGTTGAGGCTGTGTAATGGGATTGCATCCACATTCCTGTATTCTTCAGGGACATGCACTACTGGCTGAACCATGAAGGTTCACTATGTAGCATGAAGGTTCACTTTGTAGTTTGTGAGCTTGGGAAGTCAACGGATACGAGTTCAGTTTGTATGGCTTCAATGTTTTCAAATGTAATGTTTGTCCAAAATAATATTTACATCCTATGGTTTTCTAGATTTATCTGCAAAATATTGGAAAAAATATGTGTAAAGTAAAAATCTATTTTAAAGTCTTTACCTTTTCTTAATGTAACTCGGTGTCACTAATGTCTAAAATTAAATCTCATAATTGGATAATGCATTGATTTTACTGATTGTCTGGCAAAATGTTTCCTATATACAGAAAGAAATTGACTTAAGAGCAAGTCTAGTATTATCTTATAAGACATAATTAGGGATAAAATTCTAGATTTAGTGTAGTACATATACACAACCTTAGTAATATATGAGAAAAATTTGCACTTGATTAATATATATTTTCTAGAATAGATTAAATAAGAAATAATTTCTCAACGTGCACATATTTCTGGGGAAAGCCCTGTCGGCTTCCCGGAGCTATCCAGGCTGATATGGATATACAGTATTAGCTTTCTGGCATCAGTCAATGTGCATGGCGTTCTTGCCTACCAGGGACCATGAGCTAGAACCTGGCCCCCTCAGAGTGGCACAAGGAGCAATGGCCTATAGAAAGGTCTTCCTTTGCCAACCGGGTTGGCATTCTATGTCTGCCATCGACCGGGTCTGGCACCCAGAAAGGTAGGCACCCCAAAACAAACCCCTATTTTGGTGAAACTATTGTTCACACCAGTGCCATGTTGGACAGTGGCAAAGTGCACTTTCAAACGCGCTTCTCCACATATAAACCAGATTGTGGCATAGACTACAACGTGAACATGCGCCTCGTAGATAAATGCGACATGATGCTCGGTGCCGTCGAGTGTGTGCGGAAGTCTGTGAAGTGGATGAAAAAGTTCTTTTTCCACCTGTGTGATTTTCCACTATATAGTGTGTGATACTGTACAGTGTGTAAATAAATTGTATATATACATAAATTAGCATGATGCATTGGAAATATATGCAAGATATGTGAACACATGTGATGCACGTAACAGTGTCTTTGGAAAGTACAGATGTTCTACTGCATAATATAGTGTACGTGTTCATTATACTTAGGATCGGCAAGAAAAAACAAAACAAAAATGTATTTGGAACTATGCGCAAAAAATGAACAAAAATATATTCGTGGCAACTCGCACACCTTGAACCAGGCGCGCTACTGGCCTCGGGAACGTACTCGACGGGCGACCAGGGATTAATGACATCACACGCCATGTTATGGATCTAATTGCGGCCAAAATAAGTACAATTTTGAGTTTTTGTTTACATTTCTGTAGTCAGGGAAGGGTTTTTAACACTTAAAGAAATTTCCCGAGAATTTATTTCCTGCGCGCAAGGGTGGGGGGGTGGGTGCCGTATTTGGAAGGCGAGCAGCACAGTGGTTAAAAGCTGTAAAGTGTACATAAAAATTTCCAACAACCTCATGTTTACTTTTTTTTGAATATTTAATGAGGTCCTCAATTTGTTGCAGTCTTCTGATATGACACCTCTAGGCAGAGCCTCGCCAACATCGTCAGTCATCATCAGTTATCATTATTATTTCAGAGAACACTTTGAGCAATCTATCCTCGAGTTAACAATTCATAACCAGGATCGTAATCATTTTCTAACCATTCATTGACATTATTCACTTGTACACCCCTGACCAGCCTGGAGCAACATCGTTCGGATCCTTTCCTCAAACCCTTCAAAATCGTTGGCTACATTTTCATAACTTTTGAATTCACTATCAGATATTGCTGCTTCACCTCTAGGCCTCTCTGTTAAGTTTCTTCCATGAATTTGTTAGTGCAGTTTTCTTTCACTTTATTCCAAAGTCTAGCCCAGTTGCTTCCTTAATTGTGTACTTTTTTTAAAATTTTCTAGTGTTCTTTGAGCCCTTGTATCCTTTCCTGTCAATTCATTTTCCTTGTTAGGCAAAACAACTAAAACATCTTCAAGCATTGCTGTTTGGTACATATGTTTAGCAGCAAGGATAACACCTTGGTCCATGGGCTGGATCAAGGTGTTGTGTTTGGTGGAAGTGTCATGCATTTTATTCTGCCATCCCTTGAAATTAACTTGCCTCTGTTCATCCCATTAGCATTTTCTAGCAGCAACAATGCCTTAACCTCGCTGACCTTTATTCTACATTTGTTGATCTGGAATTCTCTAACCTCCTTGCAAAAGTGGCTTTCAAACCATTCTGTAAACATTGATTGATTAAATCATGATTTCTTTGAACTATAGTATATTACGGCATTATATTTTTTAGGGGTCGAGGATTTTTAGACTTGTCTACCACTGCACATTTTGTTTTGAGAGAGGCATCAGCATTAGCACGAGCAACAGAGCAAGATTGAGTTATTCCTTGCTTATCTTTCGTCCAGGAATATTTTCCTGCATCCTACTGGTTAAGGATTTACTGGGTACAACCAAACAGACCTCAACACCTGATGTAACCTAGTAGATAGGAGCAATCTCAGTGAGGTAGCTTTTGGGAGTCATCAGGACTGTACCAGAAAGAAGTTTTTATGACATTAAATTTTTACTTTTATTTTTTTAAGACGTGATAGTATGGGACAGATGTGTTTCATGGTAAACCACCACTTGAATGTTATAATCAAAACAAATTGTATGAATTTGTTGGATATTACATTCATGCTCTCCTGACTATATTAATGAGTCAAGTGCTGTACTTGCAGATATATGTTCGGGCTGGAGTTTTTCACGGTGGTGATCGGTTATGTGACGTTGGCGAGACATTACACGTGGCAGGAAGTAACCCCAGGTGGGGGGAATGGATCCAGTTCGACCTTCCCATCCAGGAGATTCCTCGCGGGGCAAGACTCTGCTTGTCGGTGTGCTCGGAGAGGCGGCAGACAGACAAGAAAAGGAAGAAGGAAAAAATGGTTAGTCAATTGCATTCTTGGCTGAAACTTAAGATGCTTCCACTTGTTATCTAGCCAGCATTTTAACAGGTGTAATATTCTTTTGGTGTACACAAATATTTTGTGCAACCTTTAAAAGCATCAAGTTGATAATCCAGGACATGTTGAACAGTTATGTATAATAATGTAGAATTTAAGTTGCATCACATAATTTGTTAGTCTGGCTTGTTCAGGTAATGCAGCCCTATTTGGTACTAAATTATAAATGACTGTCATACAGTAATTGGTTCATATCAGTAAGTGTTCTAAGTATTTAGCATCATTACAGTTGAATGTGTATTACTATAGTTAAAATTTTCAGTGTTCAGTTAAACTTTATCAGGTAAGTTTGCATTATCATAAAAAAAAAAAATCAGGCTTTGAGTTCATATGAAAGGCTACTTTTATGCTAAGAAAATAACTTGTCGTATTCACTCAAAGCCAGATTCCTGAGTTTTCCACTAGGATATTCCCAGTAATGCAGAAGTGATCATCAGGATTACATAGAATGTGATTGGAAAACTAACCTGTGCTACAAAGTGGACTTGGTAAATGTGCAGGCCAGGAAGTACCCTATTTTCAATAGGTAAAGGTGTTGAAGAACTGCAGGAGGGCACCCAGGCTGCTCCTGGGAAGAAAAAGCTTACCTAGAAGAAAAGCATCAACATGTAATACACTTGGGTGAAATTCTGGGAAGGAAATGCTGCAATTTGATCTCCAAAGGCTAAAGAGACAGATGTTGAAAACAGGACTGTGTGAAGGACGCCTAGAGGAAGAGGAGAACGTCAGAAGGCCACGAGCCCGAGAATATTCCCACGGCAGACTCGATTAGGTCGTTGTTCAAAGTACAGTAGCTGAAAGACAGTCATAGTACAAGGAACCATAGTGCAGAGAAAAAGAAAATCCAGAGTCTGCTAAGAAACCTTAACCCTTGGGACACTAAGGGTCATAATGGCTTCAACTCTCCAATCAAAAACCG
>WNGS01111181.1:49720627-49742968 GCA_020271785.1 Procambarus virginalis
GTAATCTGTGTGTGCCTGTACCACAATGTACCTGCATGGTACAATATAACCGTAGCCGCCACCACTCGCCCTGCCTCACTGTACTAAATGATGTTACAGCTATGAAAATAAGTTCCAGCTCCTCTGCTATGGAAAAGAGAAAATAAAACGTGGAAACCATGTATAAAACAGAATATAATCACACTGTAGAATGAAAAGTAATGTAAAGATCTAGGAGTAATCACGTCTGAAGACCTTGCTTCTGAAGAATACAATAGTAGATATCATGACTGGAGGAAAAATGACAGTTCGATATAAGACTTTCCAAACAAGGGATGCCATACCAATGATGATACTTTTCAAGACACTAGTGCTCTCTAGGGTGGAATGTTTTTGCACAATAACAGCATCATTCAGAGCTAGAGAAATTGCTGACCTAGAGAGTGTGCAAAAGATCCTTTATTGCTAGAATCCACTCTATAATTAATCACATTATTGGGACCGATCAAAATTTCTAAATCTGTATTTTCTAGAGTGCAGGCGAGAGATAAGAGATAATCTAACATGGAAAAAATAGTTAGGGGGACTGGTCCCAAATCTGAACAGGGAGATTACATCACATGAAACCAGTAGGCATGGCAGGATGTGCAAATAGCCCCACTGAAAAGCAGAGGTGCAATAGGTACGCTGAGAGAAAACTCTAAACATCACGGGCGCAAGACTTTTCAATATTCTCTGCTACACCTAAGGGGCATAACTTGCTGGTCTCATGTTCTCTTACAAGAGAAACTCTATAAACACCTCCAAAGAATAAAGGATCACCAGGCGTGATTTATATGTCAGCCTGCGATCAGCTGCATCCAACGCCTGGTTGACCAGATGATCAACCGGGAGACCTGGTCGGAGAACGGGCTGTGGGGCATTTGATCCCCAGGTCTGCGACAAGGTCCACATAGTAATATTGTGGTGATTGTTTTGTATAATGTTGTGGTGATTAGGATATTATTGATTACTGTATATTGCAGCTAAATAATTAAATTTATATATGTATATTTTTCTTTTGTTTAAAGGTATGGTGTGGAAGTAATGGAGGTGGCCAGCATGGAGTGGTGTTTATTAGGACATGACTGGAGACGTTATTGCTCATTATGCACTGAGGACTTGAGTTGCCCTGCAGATGTCAACGTGCATCATCCTCGACTGCCTCCTGCCCAACAGTATCATCATCCCACTCACCTGCCATAGGGATGTCACGCTCAGCAAGCTTAAAAGTAAGTGCTGTATTTAGACGAGTTGAATTCACCAACACGGAGTAATAGAAAACTTGCAAAAAATTAGAGCAGTAGTCTTTAAATATTTCCCCCTAGCTAGTCCATTATCACATACTCTCATGATACAGTGGTACCTCGGAATGCGAGTGTCCCTGTATGCGAGTTTTTCGGAAGACGAGCAGGATTTCCTCGAAAATTATGTCTCGGAACGCGAGGGTTACCTCGGGACGCGAGTTTGTTGATACGCGTACAGGCCGACCTAGCGCGTGGTCGATCGGCGATCGTCGCCCCTCCGCCCCCTCTGTTTACCATTGTCTCGCGCCCAGTGACTATCCCACATCAATTCTTCACCTGGATTTTCAGTGTTTTGTTGGATTTTTGGTCATTTGACTATACAGTTTGTTATTATATATATCTCGCCATGGGTCTCAAGAAAGCCATTGATAAGGTTCAACCTAAGAAAATAGCTGTGAGTAGAGGCAGTAGAGGATGTCCCTCCTTGATTAAGAAAATGTGTGAAGTATGGGAAGAAGTGCAAAATTTTGTTGAAAAAACTCACCCAGATAAAGCTGTAGCAGGCCGTTGCATTGACCTTTTAAATGATAATGTGATGTCTTACTACAGACAAGTGTTAAAATGTAGGGAAAAACAAGTGTCTTTAGAGAAATTCTTAGTAAGACAAGCAAGTCCTAGTGCTATGCAGGCAAAATGTGCCAGTGTGTGCATACCAGTGAAGTCCTCACTGCCTGATGTGATAATGGAAAGGGACTCCCCTTCCAAACAGAAACTCCTCTCCTCCTCCCCCCTCCTCACCATCTTCCATACGCCTACAGCATTCAAGAGCAAGGTAAGTAATAACTTGAACATAGTTTTGTAGGTTTATTTAGATGAATTAGGTATAAAAATTTAGTTTGATATGGGGTTTTTGGGGTAGTCAGGAACGGATTAATTCATTTCCCATTATTTCTTATGGGGAAATTAGCTTCAGAATACGAGTTTTTCGGAATAAGAGCTGTCTCCAGGAACGAATTAAACTCTTAAACTGAGGTACCACTGTACTTGTATTAATTTAAACCCATTAGTCAAGATACAGTACACTGCTTTAAGCACTGCACTGCGCATAGTGTCTTAAGGCGCTCGACTGGTGGTGAGCATAATGACTTAAGGAGTTCGTAGGTACTGTAAAAGATTCAGAATTCCCATGCATACACAAAGCTTACATTTGCTTCCTCAGGCCTCCAGTAACCATCCCACATCTTGAGAAAAAATATTTAGTGTCTCACTTTCCTTTTAGTAAAAAGATGAGGACCATGTCTGGCACGTCCACCATCCAGTGTGTAAATGTGTAGGGCGGCCATACTAGGAGTCGTTGAACTTTTAACAAGAGCAAATGAGTGATTACTATGTACAGTGGAACCTCGAATAACGCATTTAATCCATTCCGGCGCCGTGGTCGTCATGTGAAACTGACATCATTCAAAACGAATTTCCCCATATAAAATAATGGAAAAAAAATCATCCGTTCTACCACCGTAAAACATCAATATGATATTCGATATTATAAATAATGGAGCAGCCTACCCTACATACACTGAACAAACTTTTGACATTTTTTCTTTTTTCAAATTTGGTCAATTTTTTTTTTTTTTTACAGCAAAAGGTTCGTTCGGTGTTTGTCAGGTAGGCTGCTCCATGTTTCATAAAAAGAAAAGAAAAGAATGAACTTTTTTTTTTTTTTTTTTTTTTTTATAAATGAAGCATGGAGCAGCCTACCTGACAAACACTGAATGAACATTTTTACATTTGTAATTTTTTTTTTTTAATATAATTTTGTTTTTCTACAAAAAAGTCAATGCTTTGTAACATCCCAGCATCAATAGCATCTTTAATCAAATAAAAATAATTTATTTGCGTCGTCGGAGGCGTCTGAGAATGTGCGAGAAGCAGTGTGACCCTACCATGTGGTATTGACGTTATTCAAACGAGTGCTCTCCTAATGAGACGATATTTCAGCGATCAGGGTGCTCGTTACCCAAATTGCCCTGCCGACCATTTGATGCGGTCGTCACTCGAGGTTCTACTGTATATTTAAAGTCAGTGTGTGCTATGTAAAATTATAAGATTTAGGCTTACATATACATATATACATACTGTCTCCACTCGATCATCTGGACTATATGGGAAGGACCACCAGCCGGATTATCACATTTTTCGAATAATGGTACTTTTTCACCTACGAGTCCAAAAGTGACCATTTCCAACAATTTTGATACTGCAAACAACATAATTTGAATTGCCTTGCCACATATAATTATTAGATATTCAACTAGAAACCTCAACTTACCTTGCTGGTGTTCGTCTTCTTGATTAATGCCACACATCTTGAAGTTAAGAATTGTTAACAATTTACGTAACCTATACTAACACAACACAAATTAACACTTAAAATTACTGTACAGTTCATTAAGCAAAGTTAGTTTTGACTGCCAGCTGCTGAAGCCTCACTGGTTGAAGGCATTTGGGTTGCCTGTGAGGCCTCATTTGTTAAAGGCGCTTGGTTGCCCTCACTTGTTGAAGGTGCTTGGCTTGCCTGTGATGCCTCACTTGTTGTAGCGCTTGCATGCCCTCACTTGTTGAAGGAGCTTTGCTTGCCTGTGAAGCCTCACTTGTTGAAGGCGCTTGCTTGCCCCTCACTTGTTGAAGGCGCTTGGCTTGCCGGTGGCGCCTCACTTGTTGAAGGCGCTTGGCTTGCCGGTGGCGCCTCACTTGTTGAAGGCGCTTGGCTTGCCGGTGGCGCCTCACTTGTTGAAGGCGCTTGGCTTGCCTGTGGCGCCTCGCCTGTTGAAGGCGCTTGGCTTGCCTGTGGCGCCTCGCCTGTTGAAGGCGCTTGGCTTGCCTGTGGCGCCTCGCCTGTTGAAGGCGCTTGGCTTGCCTGTGGCGCCTCGCCTGTTGAAGGCGCTTGGCTTGCCTGTGGCGCCTCGCCTGTTGAAGGCGCTTGGCTTGCCTGTGGCGCCTCGCCTGTTGAAGGCGCTTGGCTTGCCTGTGGCGCCTCGCCTGTTGAAGGCGCTTGGCTTGCCGGTGGCGCCTCGCCTGTTGAAGGCGCTTGGCTTGCCGGTGGCGCCTCGCCTGTTGAAGGCGCTTGGCTTGCCGGTGGCTCCTCGCCTGTTGAAGGCGCTTGGCTTGCCGGTGGCGCCTCGCCTGTTGAAGGCGCTTGGCTTGCCGGTGGCGCCTCGCCTGTTGAAGGCGCTTGGCTTGCCGGTGGCGCCTCGCCTGTTGAAGGCGCTTGGCTTGCCGGTGGCGCCTCGCCTGTTGAAGGCGCTTGGCTTGCCGGTGGCGCCTCGCCTGTTGAAGGCGCTTGGCTTGCCGGTGGCGCCTCGCCTGTTGAAGGCGCTTGGCTTGCCGGTGGCGCCTCGCCTGTTGAAGGCGCTTGGCTTGCCGGTGGCGCCTCGCCTGTTGCCGGCGCTTGGCTTGCCGGTGGCGCCTCGCCTGTTGCCGGCGCTTGGCTTGCCGGTGGCGCCTCGCCTGTTGAAGGCGCTTGGCTTGCCGGTGGCGCCTCGCCTGTTGCCGGCGCTTGGCTTGCCGGTGGCGCCTCGCCTGTTGCCGGCGCTTGGCTTGCCGGTGGCGCCTCGCCTGTTGCCGGCGCTTGGCTTGCCGGTGGCGCCTCGCCTGTTGCCGGCGCTTGGCTTGCCGGTGGCGCCTCGCCTGTTGCCGGCGCTTGGCTTGCCGGTGGCGCCTCGCCTGTTGCCGGCGCTTGGCTTGCCGGTGGCGCCTCGCCTGTTGCCGGCGCTTGGCTTGCCGGTGGCGCCTCGCCTGTTGCCGGCGCTTGGCTTGCCGGTGGCGCCTCGCCTGTTGCCGGCGCTTGGCTTGCCGGTGGCGCCTCGCCTGTTGCCGGCGCTTGGCTTGCCGGTGGCGCCTCGCCTGTTGAACAACACGTAACTTGTCTTTAATTGCCAGGACAACCTTCTTCCTCTTAACACCTCCAGAACGATTGATGCTGCTACCAGACATAGTCTTGGCCAAAAATGTTCAAAGTTACTATGAAAATAACCCCTCCTTTGGAGGGGGGGAGGTCGGGGCTGGTAGGGCAGGCCTCTTCTCTCATGCTGTCAGGTCATCCAGGAGTGGGTTCGCTTGGGTGTGGTCGAAACCACAATATCCCTCAGGTGGGTTTCCCCGCCTGTTTTCAGTTCCGAAACAGGACTATGAGGATCTGCGATTCATACTGGACTTGTCTCGTCTGAATCCCTGGGTCTTTTTCCCCTCTTTTCGGATGACCACTCTCTCAGGTCCGGCTGCTTTTGGCACCGGGTGCATGGATGGTGTGTCTGGACCTTCGGGACGCATATTGGCACGTCTCAATTCACCCAGGGTTCAGGGCCTGGCTCGGTTTTGTCATGGGCGACAAGCTTACCGCTTTCGTTGCCTTTTCATTTGGCTTGAATCTGGCACCTCGAGTGTTCACACGCCTTACTCGGGTCATGGTGGCCAGGTTGCATCTGTTAGGGGTTTGGGTTCTGGCTTACCTCGACGAACTGGCTGGTATGGGCTCCCATCCTGTCCGCGTGTCTGCTCTCCAGGGATTTGGTTCTTTGCCAGCTTACCGGGTTCGGGTTCCTGGTGAACTGGAGGAAGTCCCATTTGGTTCCCTCTCGGGTTCGAACTTGGGTGGGTCTTGTGTGGGACTCTCGAACTGCTTCCTTGTCTCTCCCTCTTACGACGCTGTTACGGCTGTGGTACCGCCTCCGGCTGTTTTTGGAAGGCACCCGGGTCACACGTCGGTTGTTCGAGCAGCTGTGCGGGAGCCTGAACTTCGCCGTGATGGTCTACCCATCGAGTTGGATCTGGCTTCGGCAGATGTTCTGGTTTCTGTGGGGTCATCCCTTCCGCCGCTCGCGCGATCGATGGGTTCGGATCCCCGGGGCCTTGCATTGGCTGCTGCGTCACCGGCTTCTTCTGCGTTTTTTCAGGGTTCTGTGCCGTGGGGCCTCCCCGAGCCCTCACTCGATGTGTTCACAGATGCCTCGTCTCTCAGCTGGGGTTTTGTGACAAGTGCTCACCAGGCTGGCCAGGGTCGGTGGGGTCCGTCCATCCACGGCTCGGGAGATTGCGGCGGTGTGGCACTCACTTCAGAGGATTGGGGTCGCTCGAGGAGCAACGTTCCGGCTCCATTCGGACTGCTTCCCGGTGGTTCATTGCCTGAACCGCGGGGGTACGATGCGGTCCTTGGTTCTTTGGGGCTGGTCGCTTCGGGTGACTCATCTGCCGAGTTCTCGGGGTTTGGCTCTCCTGGCAGTTCATGTTCAGGGGGTGTCAAACGTCCTAGTGGACGGCCTGTCTCGGTTCATTCCCCGTTCCACGGAATGGACGGTCGACGCTAACTCGTTCGCCACCCGTCCGGTTGTTGCTCCGGATCCTGGCTCGGTTGGAGACTTACCAGGGGAGAGTAGTCCTGTTGGCTCCTTGGTGGCCAGCCCAGCCTTGGCTTCAGGAGCTTCTTGCTCGATGTCCAAACCCGAGGGTCTTCCTGCGGCTCCACCTCTTTTAGTAGATCGGTCCGGTCCGGTACGTGGCTGGTTCGATCTTCTCTTTCACTCTTCGCGTCTGGTCTTTTTGACGCGGGTGTATCACCACTTGTACGGTGATCAGGTGACTTCTTTGATGGTGTCCCACCTATGAGTTTCGTCTAGACGGCAGTATGAAATTTCCTGGCGGGCCTTTCGGCATTTTTTGTCTACGTCGGTTGTCTTCGATTTCTGATCGGGTTGTTTTGTCCTTTCTCTCTTGGTTGTTTCAGGAACGTCATCTTATGCCTAATACTGTTGCCTCGTATTGTGCGGTGCTGGCGGAACGGCTACAGCTTGCTTTTGGGGTGGATGTCACTTCTGCTCCGTTTCGCAAGCTTTCTCGGGCGTTTTTTCAACTCCGGCCTGCTCGTGCACCGCCTGAGCCATCCTGGTCGTTGGACCGGGTGCTCTCTTTTTCTCTCTCCTCCTCGGTTTGTGGTGGCCCCTTCGGTTCAGGATTGTTTTTCTAAGGCTTTTTTCTTGTTGGCTTTGGCCTCTGGGGGTCGGGTTAAGGAGCTTCACGCTCTCCTCCGGCGAAAGGGTTTCTGCTCTTTCGGTCCTAGTGGTCGTTACATTCGTTTGCAGCCTTTTCCTTCTTATGTCGAAGAATGAGTCTGCTGCTTTCCGAAGGGGTCCTTGGGTTGATGTTTGGTTGGTCCGGTGCATCAAAACATGATGCACCGGTTCGGGTAATTACCTAAGTGTAATTACCTAAGTGTAGTTACAGGATGAGAGCTACGCTCGTGGTGTCCCGTCTTCCCAGCACTCTTTGTCATATAACGCTTTGAAACTACTGACGGTCTCGGCCTCCACCACCTTCTCACTTAACTTGTTCCAGCCGTCTACCACTCTATTTGCGAAGGTGAATTTTCTTATATTTCTGCGGCATCTGTGTTTAGCCAGTTTAAATCTATGACCTCTTGTTCTTGAAGTTCCAGGTCTCAGGAAATCTTTCCTGTCGATTTTATCAATTCCTGTTACTATTTTGTATGTAGTGATCATATCACCTCTTTTTCTTCTGTCTTCTAGTTTTGGCATATTTAATGCTTCTAACCTTTCCTCGAAGCTCTTACCCTTCAGTTCTGGGAGCCACTTAGTAGCATGTCTGCCCCTTTTCCAGTTTGTTGATGTGCTTCTTAAGATATGAGCACCAAACAACAGCTGCATATTCTAGCTTTGGCCTAACAAAAGTCATGAACAATTTCTTTAGTATATTGCCATCCATGTATTTAAAAGCAATACATCATGGGTGCATCATGTTTTGTGTCTGGTTGCGGCTCTTCGCCGTTATCTGTGCGACACGGCCTCCGTGGCAAGGGATGCGCTTTGGGTGGACCCAGTTTTCCATCTGCCCTGTTCCAGGGTGCGGGTCTTCCAGGTCGTCCTCAGGATTATTCGGTCCAACCAGCCTGCGGTCTATCCCTGTGCCCATGACGTTTGTAAGTTTGTGGCTTTGGCTGCTGTTTTTGGGAATATGTCCTGGGCTGACATTCGGGCACGGTTTTTGAAGGTTGAACAGGGTCCTGGCTGCACGGCATCTTGTTAATGTTCCTGGCCCTTCTTGGGCGTGAGTAGCCTTGGGTCGCAGGTTGCAGCCAGTTGTCTCGACTTAAGAGTTGAGGAGCGAGTGATGACCGCCTCCTGGGTAAGTCCCTTTTTCTTTTTCTTTTTCTTTGGTTAGGTAGCTCTGGGGAGCCAAAGGGGCTCTACACTGAAAACCAGCGTTGAATGTAATGAAACGTCATTTTCTGGGTGAGACCTGGAGGCTCTCCGGCATCCCTCACTCCCTCCAGTCGGCGTTTTTTTTTTTTCGCGTTTTTGATACTCGGCCTGTGAACTGGGGAGAGTTGCCACTGTAGAGGTCTGGGACGCCTCCGTCCCCCTCCTGGGGACGGGAGTTGCTCAAACGAATGCGCGGTGTTTGTGGTGACGTCATACTGGTTTCCTTGGTTTTGACCGGAGAGTTCCGAATTCTGTTGCTAGTTCGGCTTTCAGTTTGCAATTATTTAATCAGCAGTAGTTTGTTTTGGAATTCCTATATTTCTTTGCCTGACCTGGTAGACTGCGGACAAAGACTGCTTCCAAATACACGGGGGTGTCTTTAGGCCATTGCTCCTCGTGCCTCTCTTAAGGGGGCCAGGTTCTCGCTCTGGTATCCAGTAGGCCTAGAACTCCTTCGATTGACTGTTGCCACGGTCTAATATATACACATCAGCCCGGTATAGCTCTGGGGAGCCTCCAGGTCTCGCCCAGAAAATGGCGTTTTATTACATTCAATCTAGAGGTTGTCTAGAGATGATTTCGGGGCTTTAGTGTCCCGCGGTCCGGTCCTCGACCAGGCCTCCACCCCCAGGAAGCAGCCCGTGACAGCTGACTAACACTTCAAGTATCCACTCAATTTAACGGCCTATATGGGGCTGTACCCTAGTTGTTATTTCCGGAGCTCCGTTATTTCCGAAGTTAGGTCGGGTCGGGTAATTTTTCAAGTAACATTCAGGTAGGATATATTTTATACTGTATAACTAAAATTAAATAAAGTTCATTGTGTAATTGCATTCCAGTTTAGTGCCACGCCGACGATTAAGCCAGCTGGTGGCTGCTGCATGGATGATATGTGAACACGGTATGATCAAGTCCAGATGGGTGGAAAAAAAATTGATTCATTCCTTTGTATTGCAAAATATTTCATGTATCAATCAGTGATTGTTAATATTTTCTCAATAAAATTTTAGAGGTGTTTTGATTTACCCTGAACAGTGCAGGTAATGTATTTTTAATGTTATGACACAGGGCGTGGCGGCCAGGCCATAACAATGGCGATCGAGCCTTGTCACTGAGAGCTAGCCAAGACGAAATATTTTGAGCTCACCTTTTCTCTGCTAATGATAGAATATACATTTGCAGAGACTAATATGTAGGTTTTGTTGAAAACAAAATTAATATCTTGTAATACTATAATAAAATTGGTAAATTGACTTACTTTTATTGAAGCTGAAAATTACGAAGCTTTGAAGATTACGTCATCCTCTGCAGCGCTTGTTTTATATTGTTTATATTGCATACAGGGTACATACAGTATGCACACTTATTTTCAGGCATTCACTTCACACAACAGCTAGGCTTACTACTAATTCACATGAGTTCTAATTCTACTTAACTATTGACAATTATTTCTACTGTATATTTACACTGTACAGTATCTTTTTGTCTAGGCTTAATTAATCATTAACACTTACAATACTGTACTCTATCAACACTTTTTACACTAATTTATATGCCTTTCAATCATAATTTATATCGTTAGTGGATGACTCGTCACGACTTGTCGATGAGAATTCAGGATCAGCGGGTGCAACATGGCTTTTAGAGCATTCGTTGCCGGTGGATGCTCCATGATTTATCGATGAGAGTTCAGCATCGGCGGATGCAGCATGACTTGTAGAGCATTCGTTGCCGGCGGATGCTCCACGACTTGTCGATGGGAATTCAGCATCGGCGGGTGCAGCATGGCTTGCAGAGCATTCGTTGTCGGCGGATGCTCCACGACTTGTCGATGGTAATTGAGCATCGGCGGGTGCAGCATGGCTTGCAGAGCATTCGTCGGCGGATGCTCCACGACTTGTCGATGGTAATTGAGCATCGGCGGGTGCAGCATGGCTTGCAGAGCATTCGTTGCCGGCGGATGCTCCACGACTTGTCGATGGTAATTCTGCATCGGCGGGTGCAGCATGGCTTGTCGACAAGATTTTTCACGAACCGTTGAAATCATGAATTTATCTATTTTTGTTTGAATCTGATTTTCTCTGGCTAACGTTCTGAGACATTGCTTAAAGGCTGTAAAGTGTACATAAAAATTTCCAACAACCTCATGTTTACTTTTTCTTGAATATTCAATGAGTTCCTCAATTTGTTCCAATCTTTTCTGATATCCGACACCTCTAGGCAGAGCCTCACCAACATCGTCCGAGTCATCACATCAGAGTCATTTCCGAGAACACTTTGTGCAATCTGTTCTTCAGTTAACAATTCATAACCAGGATCGTAATCATTTTCTAACCATTCATTGATATCATTCACTTGTACACCCTGACCAGCTTGGAGCAACATTGTTCGGATCGTTTCTTCAAACCCTTCAAAATCATTGGCTTCATTTTCAAAACCTTCGAATTCACTATCAGATACTGCTGCGTCACATCTAGGCCTCTCTGTTAACAGTTTCTTCCATGAATTTGTTAGTGTGGTTTCTTTCACTTTATTCCAAAGCCTAGCCCAGTGGAATATTGCTTCCCTGATTGTGTACTTTTTGAGATTTTCTAGTGTTCTTTGAGCCCTTGTATCCTTTCCTGTCAATTCATCTTCCTCGCTAGGTAAAACAACTAAACATCTTCAAGCATTGCTGTTTGGTACATACGTTTAGCAGCAAGGATAACACCTTGGTCCATGGGCTGGATCAAGGATGTTGTGTTTGGTGGAAGTGCCATGCATTTTATTCTGCCATCCCTTGAAATTAACTTGCTAATGGGATGAGCAGGGGCATTATCTAGCAGCAATAATGCCTTAACCTCACTGGCCTTTATTCCACATTTGTTGATCTGGAATTCTCTAACTTCTTTGCAAAAGTGGTTTTCAAACCAGTCCGTAAATATTGTTTGATTAAACCATGATTTCTTAGAACTGTAATATATTACGGGTAGTGCCTGCATTATATTTTTTAAGGCTCGAGGATTTTTAGACTTGCCTACCACGGCACATTTTGTCCTGTGAGAGGCATCAGCATTAGCACAGAGCAAGACTGAGAGTCGTTCCTTGCTTATCTTTCGTCCAGGAATATTTCCTGCATCCTACTGGTTAAGGATGTACTTGGTACAGCTCGCCACATAAACCCAGTTTCGTCAGCATTATATACTTGATATTTGCTTAAATTATTACTGACAATGTACTCGTTTAATTTAGCCTTGAATGAATCAACATTAGTGGGATCAGCACTTGACGCCTCACCAGAAATTTTTTTGGTGTTTGAAATGTTATGACGAGCCTTAAATCTTCCAACCCACCCATCACTTGCATTGAAATCTTTTATACCTAATTGAATGGCAAGTTTACTTGCTGCAACTTTAAGCTCTTCAAATCTTATTGCCATGCCAATTGTGCGGTGCTGAATAAACCACTTATACACTGCAGCATCCAATTGTGGATACTGACCAGACTTTACTGTTTTTCTTGAACATGCAGCACCAGAAGTAGCACACTCTGTTGTGCTCACATATTTTAATAAAGTATCCTTCTGTTTCTTGATGTCACTTACTGTACTTTTCCCGATGTTAAACTCTGCTGCTGCTCGTGCATGAGAATATCCTTTATCGAGTTTCTTAATTAACTCCAGCTTCTGTGCAACCGTCAGGCGCTTCCTTTGGGTAACTTTTGGCATTTTGTAAATTAAAAAGATCACAATTAACAGTACAGTAATATCCTTCACAATTGAAGCTAGCCGCGCGAGTTCACAGTAAACAATGGGAACACATGGCGCGGCGGAGTACATTCTAGGTCCGTGGGAAAAAAAATACCTAGTGCCTATACTATAAAAGGTATTTAATAAGAAAACAAAGACTTTTGCTTAACAAAAACTGTTTCAAAATATTTATTAATAATAATTTAGAATTTTCTTCATTAAACTGAATCATTTTAAAAGAAAATTAAGATGTAATATATGACTCTGGACGATCCAGGTCGGTGGCCTGGTCGCCATGCGAGGGGACGCCTGTGCCACAACAATCCCAATACCGACTGTAATATCGACCGCCAGACCGGTATAGGAGGCTCCAGATACCGGTCTCCCAAACCGGTCGTTAATACCAGCAGATCGGTATAAAAGAGGCCGTTAAATTGAGTGGATACTATTTACTGCTAGGTAACAGGGGCATAGGGTGAAAGAAACTCTGCCCATTGTTTCTCGCCGGCGCCTGGGATCGAACCCAGCACCACAGGATCACAAGTCCAGCGTGCTGTCCGCTCGGCCGGCCGGCTCCCATAACTGTTCAACACTGTTTTTTCAGGACAATTTGTTGATGCACAGTGGGGTGTCAAATTTAACATGTTCATGTTTCAGGGATTAAGGAGATTCATTATAATTAATCAAATATACAAAATATATAATAAATCAATTTACAATTTATTTGTTCAATGTGTTGGGTCACCTTCCTGTTGCTTGTTATTTTGGCCAGTCTATAGTTAATGCAATAACATGCAGTATTTCATTCTTTAAATTTCTTTAGCATTGAAACATTTTTATTGAGCTCTGGTTATGGTATGCAACATTAGAGTACTGATCATTATTTATAGTTTGTAAACAGTTTACATAGTCTAAGTTTGCTGTTGTAGTAAAGGAGTTTGTAAAAAAGTTATTAGTGTAGCCTATTTATGCTGTAGTAGTGAAAAAGCTGAATAAAACTAAATGTTGTATTTTTTTAAATTTGTCAGGTGAAATATGGCAGGAGGCGAAGAAATACCCATTGTACCGAGTATTGGGTTTGCCTGAAGAATATATTTTAGTTGGCGTAACTCAGGATGCTGAGCAGGAAGAATTTTGGGACGAATCACGTCGGCTGTGTGACTTGCGCCTTTTCTCCCCTATACTTAAAATTGTGGAGCCACGTGGAAGCAAGGAGGAGAAAATCCTTAACTATGAGATTAGTAAGTGGGACAAATTATATCCAAGAACAAACAAAATATATGTTATGTGAATGCAGGCACATTCAGTACTTCGTTTCACATTGCAGTATGTTTTAGTATGGTTCATATCTTGTAATGTTCCTTGCTGGGATATAATGTTCTGTTTACCACTAATCTGATTTAATATGTATCATTAGTTATTGTTTCTTGACACTTTGTTGCTATAAGAACATAGCATGAATATTAATGAGACTGCGATAGGCATATTGGCCAATACAAAGCAACTCGTACAACAAGATATGATTGTTGTTAACAGACCTTTTCAGTATTCTTGGTCCATCTGCTTGCACTAGTTGGTACAGTGATGGTCTCACTTTTGTAGGTCATAGTTTGATCTCTGATGGTTCAAGTGGATGAGCCCCATTCCCTCACTCTGCCATTATATCCCAGCTCGTCCTCATATCCCTTTCCAGTGCTATATTGTCATACTGGCATAGTGCTTTCTCCTGATAATTTCCTTACCTATTCTTGACCAAATACTCTCCTAAATGCAGGTCTGGCTATTGGACGATCTGTGCATGACCTGGAGGACCTCAAGGATGCCGAGCTGCAGGAATTCAGGAGGAATATTATTGAGGTGAGTCATGGGTGCTCAGAGGAAATGTCAACCACTCATGCATCAAGAGTTTTGCCTTGAATCTCCTCTGGCAGTCTAAGCACACTGAGGGCTGACACAGGTGTAATCACCTAAATGTAGTTACAGGATGAGAGCTATGCTCGTTTGTGTCCCGTCTTCCCATTACTCCTTGTCATAGAGCATTTTGAAGTTATTGATGATTTTGGCCTCCACCACCTTCTCACTTGACTTGTTCCAACTGTCTACCACTCTGTTTGCAAAAGTTAATTTTTTGTACAGTATTTCTTTGGCAGCTTTGTTTAGTTTAAATCTTTGACCTCTTGGTCTTGAAGTTCCAGGTCTCTGGATTTCTTCCCTATCAATTTGATTGATTCCAGTTACTACTTTGTACATAGTGATCACATCGCCTCTCTTTTTTCTTGTATCTTCTAGTTTTGGCATATTTAATGCCTCTAACTTCCCCTCATAGCTCTTGTCCTTCAGTTCTGGGAGCTATTTAGTTGCATTTCCTTGCACCTTTTCCAGTTTGTTGATGTGTTTCTTTAGATATGGGCACCATACAACCGCTGCATATTCCAGCTTTGGTCTAACAAAAGTCGTGAACAGTTAGAACAGAACAAAAGTCTTTAGTATTTCGCCATCCATGTATTTAAAAGCAATTCTGAAGTTAGAAAGTGTAGCATAGGCTCCGCATGTTTTTATGTGGTCCTCGGGTGATAGTTTTCCATCTTCAACCACCCCTAAATCTCTCTCTTTATCAGACTTCTTTAATGATTTCTCACATAATTTATAGGATGTGTGGTCTATGTTCTCCTATTCCACATACCATAACATGGCATTTATTCACATTAAATTCGATATGCAAAGTGGTGCTCCATACTTATTTTGTCCAGGACTTCAACGGCATGACAATCATCTAAGTTTCTTTTCTTCTTATCTTGGCATCGTCACCAAACATGTTCATATACAGTAATTCTGTATTCCATCTGGTAGATCGTTTATGTAGACAATAAACATCACTGGTGCAAGAACTGAACTCTGTGGTACTCCACTTGTGACATTTCTCCAGTCTGATACGTTGCCTCTAGTTATTGCCCTCATTTTTTTATCAATTAGAAAATTGTTCATCCATGTTAGTATCCTACCTATCACTCCTCCAATATGCTCCAATTTCCAGAACAACCTCTTATGTGGAGCTCTGTTGAAAGTCTCTTTTTTAGGTCCAGATAGATGCAGTCAACCCAACCATCTCTTTCCTGTAAAATCTCTGACTCTATCATAGAAACTAGGCAGATTTTTTTTTCATAGGATCTTCCTGATTGAGAATCATAATCTATTTGATATCATGTCATTTCTCTTTAGGTATTCTATCCATTTGGTTTTGATTTTTTCCCATGTTTTGACAACTATGCTTGTCAATGATACAGGTGTTTAATTAAGAGTCTTCTCTACTACCGTTTCTGTGGGAAGCACTTTGACTCCCTGGAGCTAGTCGGGCTAATATGCGATACATTAGACAGGTCATTAGTCAATGGAGTTCAGCCTACTGGGGACCACGAGCCAGTACCTGGCCCTCTCTGAGAGGCACAGGAAGCAATGGCCCTGGAAACCCCCATGTGGTTGGGGTTTCCTTATCTGCCATGGACTGGGGCTAGGCACCCAGAAAGGTAGGTATAACCAAAAAGACCCCACATGGTAAGAAAATTGCAACCAAAAACTGAAGATTAGCAAAACTTCCTCAATTCCCAAGGATGTGAGCAAACTGCACACCTTGCCGCTGCGCCGCTTGTCTGCACAGCCCTCCCCTCTCCGGGGGGGGGGGAGCCCCTCCCCGTGCCGGCTTCCCAGCAACTCCAGTTTGTTGGCTAATGCGATCCGGGCTGGTCGTCAACTCTGGCCTCGATTTCCTGGCAGTGTTTTGCCTTGGTGGTTTCCTCTGCTGTTCATGCTGTGGTGGCCAGGTATATTTGAGTGTACTGGGGCTGCATGTGCTTTGGGCAGCCTTTCCCAAGTACCCTGTGAGTTCTACACTTGAGTGTCAGGGTTATCTTCCCTGGTGTTTTCGGAACGCCATTTCTGTAGGGGTTTCAGCTGATCTGCATTTACCTCGCCCTTGGGGCCAGCTGGGATTTGGTGTCCCTTGTTTGGCCTTGGGTAGGGAGTGGTATTGTTGCTAGTTGGGGAATCAAGGTGTTGCACAGCTAGCTTACCTATGCAGTGGCCGGTTTGTTTCCTCAGGGACTTACATTTGCGGGGTTTTTCTTTTACTTTGTTTGGTTTGCCTGGTGTGGGTCTGTCTGGTGTGGCTATGGGTCCACTTATATTATTTTGGTGGCCCTCCGCTAGGCCCCCATGATTATACACATCGCAGGGGTTTCAGTGTTTTGATCTTCCCCCCCATGTTAGCTTTGGGTCATACCAGTTAGCAACACCTTGCCCGGGCTTTTCATTGCAATCACCTGCAGGGCCTAGAAAACCCTGTTGGGTCTCGGTGGCCCTATGGATGCGTCTTCCGAGTTCCAGCTCACCTTGTGTGAGTTTGAAGGTTGCTGTGTGGCCTTGTCTCCTTGTGACAGTCACCGCTTTTGCCTCCGTCATACTACCTGTTGAGTCAACGATACCTTTGACTCGGAGT
This sequence comes from Procambarus virginalis, assembly GCA_020271785.1. Classification (NCBI taxonomy): domain Eukaryota; kingdom Metazoa; phylum Arthropoda; class Malacostraca; order Decapoda; family Cambaridae; genus Procambarus; species Procambarus virginalis. The sequence goes on from WNGS01111181.1 coordinate 49,737,383, forward strand.
CTGACGAGGTATGTTCTCTGTTTGTTCTCCAATTTACCCATTCTGATGACATTGATATTCGGGTATAGGCAGCTTAGGTTGCTGCAATGCACTAGGTTGGTTGCCCACTCTGATGCCCCGAGGCTGTCCTGTTTTGGTTTGGCGTTGTTCATTCTGTCCCCATCCCTTCTCTTGCTCTCGGTTCCGAAAAGTCTGAGAGTTTTGAGGTCTGGGTGGGGTTTTAGTTGGTGGCGAGGCTCGGGTGGCTTCGGGGGCTGTTTTGGTGGTTTTGGCCCTTTGTGGTTACATCCTGTGTGCCCCGGACTTGTCTCTTCTGGAGTTCCAGGGGTCTTCCTGGCTTGAAGACTGCACTTCTTGGGTCTTAGCTTCTGCTTGTCAAGGTGGGCCTTTGGTGCAGCTTTTGTGCTGGTACCTCTTCTGGAGCCGTCTTCGTCTGTTCGGCGCAGTGCTCTCAAATCTGCTTCTTGCTTTTCTTTTGTTTTTATTTTTTCCCTCTTGGAGGGGGGTGCCGGTCTCTTCACGAGTCGCCCCATTGCGGGGGTAAGCTTGCTCTGTTTGCCCATGCTTAGTCCCCCCCACGATTCGTGGGAGGTTCGGGTCGTGTCTCTGGCCTGTGGTGGCGTTGGGCGGCGGCGGCTCCTCTTAAAGGGTTCGGAGCTCGTGGGGTGGGCTTCTTCCCCTTCGCTCCGTCAGGTAATCTTGTTCCAGCCCCGCAACAGGACTGTGGGCCTTCGGTTCATTCTGGTTTTGACCTTTCTATACTGCTGGCTTCCTTGTGGATGTCTCTGTCTTAGTTCTGGCTTCTTTTCGAGCCGGGTTGTTGAGTGGTGTGTCTGGCTGTTCGGGTCGCGTGTTGGATGTCCTGCTTCCTCCGGGTTCAGGGACTGGTTCGTTTTTGTGATGGGGCCGCTTGCTTTTCGTCTTCATTGCCTTTCCTTTAACCAGCTTCTGGCACCTCGCATTTCTGCGTTTTACCTGGTTTGTAATTACCTAAGTAATTACCAAAGTGTAGTTACAGGATGAGAGCTACGCTCGTGGTGTCCCGTCTTCCCAGCACTCTGTCATATAATGCTTTGAAACTACTGACGGTCTTGGCCACCACCTTCTCACCTAACTTGTTCTAACCATCTACCACTGTTTGCGAAAGTGAATTTTCTTATATTTCTTCTGCATCTGTGTTTAGCTAGTTTAAATCTATGACCTCTTGTTCTTAAAGTTCCAGGTCTCAGGAAATCTTCCTTATCGATTTTATCAATTCCTGTTACTATTTTGTATGTAGTGATCATATCACCTCTTTTTCTTCTGTCTTCTAGTTTTGGCATATTAATGCCTCTAACCTCTCCTCGTAGCTCTTGCCCTTCAGTTCTGGGAGCCACTTAGTAGCATGTCTTTGCACCTTTTCCAGTTTGTTGATGTGCTTCTTAAGATATGGGCACCACACAACCGCTGCATATTCTAGTTTTGGCCTAACAAAAGTCGTGAACAATTTCTTTAGTATATCGCCATCCATGTATTTAAAAGCAATTCTGAAGTTAGAAAGCGTGGCATAGGCTCCTCGCACAATATTCTTTGTGGTCCTCAGGTGATAGTTTTCTATCTAGAACCACCCCTAGATCTCTTTCTTTATCAGAATTCTTTAAAGATTTCTCACATAATATATAGGTTGTGTGGGGTCTATGTTCTCCTATTCCACATTCCATAACATGGCATTTATTAACATTAAATTCCATTTGCCAAGTGGTGCTCCATATACTTATTTTGTCTAGGTCATCTTGAAGGGCATGACAATCATCTAAGTTTCTTATCCTTCCTATTATCTTAGCATCATCATCAAACATGTTCATATAATTCTGTATACCAACTGGTAGATCATTTATGTAGACAATAAACATCACTGGTGCAAGAACTGAACCCTGTGGTACTCCACTTGTGACATTTCTCCAGTCCGATACATTGCCTCTGATCACTGCCCTCATTTTTCTATCAGAAAATTTTTCATCCATGTTAGAAGCTTACCTGTCACCCCTCCAATATTTTCCAGTTTCCAGAACAACCTCTTATGTGGAACTCTGTCGAAAGCCTTTTTTAGGTCCAGATAGATGCAGTCAATCCAACCATCTCTTTCCTGTAATATCTCTGTTGCTCGATCATAGAAACTGAGTAAATTCGATACACAGGATCTTCCAGATCGAAAACCATACTGTCTGTCTGATATTATATAATTTCTCTCCAGGTGTTCTACCCATTTAGTCTTAATTATTTTTTCCAATATTTTGACTATTACACTTGTCAATGATACCGGTCTATAATTAAGGGGGTCTTCCCTGCTTCCACTTTTGTAGATTGGAACTATGTTAGCCTTTTTCCACACATCAGCTACAACTCCTGTAAACAGGGATGCCTGAAAAATCAGTTGAAGTGGAATGCTGAGCTCAGGTGCACATTCTCTAAGAACCCATGGTGAAACTCCATCTGGACCAACTGCTTTGTTCTTATTTAGCTCCTTGAGCATTTTTTCCACTTCGTCTCTAGACACCTCTATGTGCTCTATGTTCTCTGGAATTCTTTCTGTGTCTGGTTCCCTGAAGATTTCATTTTGTACAAACACACTTTGGAACTTTTCGTTTAATGTTTCACACATTTCCTTTTCATTTTCCGTGAATCTATTTCCCATTTTCAACCTCTGAATATTATCCTTTACCTGCAATTTGTTGTTTATGAATTTATAGAATAGACCTGGTTCTGTTTTACATTTGTCTGCAATCCCTTTTTCAAAATTTCTTTTTGCCTCTCTCCTTACTGCCGTGTAGTTGTTTCTCGCATCTTTGTATCGCTGGTATGTTTGGGGGTTTGGCCTCTTCCTGTATTGATTCCATTTTTGTGTCTTTTGGTCTCTGGCCCTCTCGCAATTTCTGTTGAACAAATCCTGTTTCCTAGTTCTGCATCTCTGTTTTGGTATTAAATTTTTTGTGCCTTTATCATATATTTCACAAAACTTGACGTACATCTCATTCACTTCCTTGCCTAGCAAGAAGTCTGTCCAATTATACTCACTAAAAAATTGTCTAAGGTTGCCATAATGTCCTCTCCTAAAGTCAGGTTTTTCAATTGCGTCAACCTTCTTATTTTCTTCCAGATTATACCACATACCCAGATATAGCCCAGTGGTAGCCCAGCTATGTCTGCTAGGTATTCGGGTGTTGGCTCATCTCGACGGCTGATTGGTGTGGGCTCCCAACCAATCTACTTATCTGCGGGGTGGTTCTTTTCCAGTTCACTGGGTTTGGGTCCTAGTGGACTGGAGGACGTTCCATCTGGTTCTATCCCAGGTTTGGGCCTGGCTGGGTTTTGTTTGGGACTCGGACTGCTTCCATGTCTCTTCCTCCAGCGTCGTTGCTGCAGCTGCTGTCCCACCTTCGGCTGTTTTTGGAGGGCACCCGGGTCACTCATCGGTTGTTTGAGCAGCTGTCCTGGAGTCTGAACTTCGCTGTGCTCGTTTACCCGTCGGGTCAGGTCAGGCTTTGGCGGTTGTTCTGGTTCCTTCAGGGACATCTGAAGGAAACTGAAGATAACATCGGATGCGTCGTCTCTCGGCTGGGGTTTTGTGACCAGTGCTCACCAGTCCGGCCAGGGCCTGTGGGGTCTGTCCTTTCGTCGGGTTCACAGCACAGTGTGGGAGTTCACGGCAGTGTGGTTTTTTCCTTCAGAGGGTTCATGTCGCTCGTGGATCAATGATTTGGCTCCATTCGGACTGCTGCCCGGTAGTTCATTGCCTGAACCGAGGTGTTTCGATGCAATCCTTGGCTCTTTGGAGCTGGTTGCTTCGGGTGACTTGTCTACTTAAGTTCTTGGGGTTTGGCTCTCCTGGTGGTTCATATCCAGGGGGGTGACCAAAGTTCTGGCAGACGGCCTGTACCATTTCATTCCCCTGTCCACAGAATGGAAGGTTGATGCCGACTCGTTCCGTTGGCTTTGCCGGACGCTCGGGGACCCGGAGATGGACTTATTCGTGCCGGCCTGTTTGAGGCATTGTCTGATATGTGGCGCCCTTCTCTGAATGTGAGGCAGTCTGGGTCGATGCCTTTCGGCTGACCTGGTCGAGGTGAGGGTTACCTGTACCTCTTCTTCCATAGTTCAGTTGTTGCTCCAGGCCCTGATTCACAGGGGAGAGTAGTCCTATTGGACTGGCTGGGCCAGCTTCCTTGGTAGCCGGCCCAGCCTTAATTTCAGGCCCTGCTTGGTCGGTGTCCAAACCCGATGGTCGTCCCTCGGTTCAGCCTCTTTCTGCGGATCGGTCCGGTCCAGCACGTGGCTAATTCGATCTTCACCGCTCTTTCACGTCTGGTCTCTTTGATGCGGGTGTATCACCACCTGTATGGTGATTAGATGGCTTCGATGATGGTGTCCCACCTGCGAGTTTCGTCTCGGCGGCAGTATGAAGTTTCCTGGCAGTCCTTTCGGCACTTTATCTCTTCGTAGGTTGTCTTCAATTTCTGATTGGGTTGTTTTGTCCTTTCTCTCTTGGTTGTTTCAGGAGCGTTATCTTATGCCGAATACAGTTGCCTCATGTCGTGTAGAACTGGTGTAGTCACTTCAGCTTGCGTTCGGGGTAGATGTCGCTTTCTGCTCTGTTCCACAAACTTTCTTGGGAGTTGTTTCACCTCCGGCCTGCTCATGCACCGCCTGAGCCATCCTGGTTGTTGGATTGCGTGCTCTTCTCCTCGGTTTGTCATGGCCCCTTCGGTTCAGGACTTTTTCTAAGGCTCTTTTCTTGTTGGTATTGGCCTCTGGGTCCTGGTGGTTGTTTTGTTCGTTTGCACCCGTTTACTTCTTTTCTGGCGAAGAATGAGAATGCTGTTTTTCGGAGGAGTCCTTGGGTTGTTGATGCTTGGTTGGTTTGGCTGGGGGTGCATCATGTTTTGTGTTTGGTTGCGGGTTTTTGCCATTACTTGCGCGCCACAGCCTCCGTGGCAGGGAACGCGCTTTGGGTGGACCCAGTTTTCCTTTTCCTTGTTCCAGGGTGTGGGTCTCCCAGGTCGCCCGCAGTTATTCGGTCCAGTTTGCCTGTGGTCTATCCTCGTGCCAACAATGTTTGTAAGTTCACGACTTTGGGTGCTGTTTTTGGTAATATGTCTTGGGTTGACATTCGGGCACGAGACTTTTGGAGGTCTAACAGGGTCCTGGCCCCATGGTACCTCGCTAATGTTCTGGGCCCTTCTTGGGCATGTGTAGCCTTGGGTCGCAGGTTGCAGTCTGATGTCTTGACTTACGAGTTGAGGAGCGCGTGGAGGCCGCCTCCTGGGTAACTCTCTCTTTTCTTTATTTATTTATATATACTGTACAAGAGTTCTTACATTCATGTACAGCGACTAGCACGCGTAGCTTTTTGGGCAATTCCTTAATCCTATGTTCCTCGGAATACGACCCGCCAAATTGTTTAACAACCAGGTACCCGTATTTTACTGTTGGTGCTAAACAGAGGCTACAGTTTAAGATTTGTGCCCAGTAAATCCTCCCCAGCCAAGATACGTGGATCTTTGATTTATCGAAGATAAATACGATTTATCTTTGGTTAGGTAGCATCAG
>WNGS01111181.1:49748821-49772341 GCA_020271785.1 Procambarus virginalis
TTAGAATTTTCTTCATTAAACTGAATCATTTTAAAAGAAAATTAAGATGTAATATGACTCTGGACGATCCAGGTCGGTGGCCTGGTCGCCATGCGAGGGGACGCCTGTGCCACAACAATCCCAATACGACCTTCGGTAATATCGACCGCCAGACGGATAGGAGGCTCAGATACCGGTCTCCCAAACGGTCGTTAATACCAGCAGATCGGTATAAAGAGGCCGTTAAATTGAGTGGATACTATTTACTGCTAGGTAACAGGGGCATAGGGTGAAGAAACTCTGCCCATTGTTTCTCGCCGGCGCCTGGGATCGAACCCGGCACCACAGGATCACAAGTCCAGCGTGCTGTCCGCTCGGCCGGCCGGCTCCCATAACTGTTCAACACTGTTTTTTCAGGACAATTTGTTGATGCACAGTGGGGTGTCAAATTTAACATGTTCATGTTTCAGGGATTAAGGAGATTCATTATAATTAATCAAATATACAAAATATATAATAAATCAATTTACAATTTATTTGTTCAATGTGTTGGGTCACCTTCCTGTTGCTTGTTATTTTGGGCCAGTCTATAGTTAATGCAATAACATGCAGTATTTCATTCTTTAAATTTCTTTAGCATTGAAACATTTTTATTGAGCTCTGGTTATGGTATGCAACATTAGAGTACTGATCATTATTTATAGTTTGTAAACAGTTTACATAGTCTAAGTTTGCTGTTGTAGTAAAGGAGTTTGTAAAAAAGTTATTAGTGTAGCCTATTTATGCTGTAGTAGTGAAAAAGCTGAATAAAACTAAATGTTGTATTTTTTAAATTTGTCAGGTGAAATATGGCAGGAGGCGAAGAAATACCCATTGTACCGAGTATTGGGTTTGCCTGAAGAATATATTTTAGTTGGCGTAACTCAGGATGCTGAGCAGGAAGAATTTTGGGACGAATCACGTCGGCTGTGTGACTTGCGCCTTTTCTCCCCTATACTTAAAATTGTGGAGCCACGTGGAAGCAAGGAGGAGAAAATCCTTAACTATGAGATTAGTAAGTGGGACAAATTATATCCAAGAATAAACAAAATATATGTTATGTGAATGCAGGCACATTCAGTACTTCGTTTCACATTGCAGTATGTTTTAGTATGGTTCATATCTTGTAATGTTCCTTGCTGGGATATAATGTTCTGTTTACCACTAATCTGATTTAATATGTATCATTAGTTATTGTTTCTTGACACTTTGTTGCTATAAGAACATAGCATGAATATTAATGAGACTGCGATAGGCATATTGGCCAATACAAAGCAACTCGTACAACAAGATATGATTGTTGTTAACAGACCTTTTCAGTATTCTTGGTCCATCTGCTTGCACTAGTTGGTACAGTGATGGTCTCACTTTTTGTAGGTCATAGTTCAATCTCTGATGGTTCAAGTGGATGAGCCCCATTCCCTCACTCTGCCATTATATCCCAGCTCGTCCTCATATCCCTTTCCAGTGCTATATTGTCGTACTGGCATAGTGCTTTCTCCTGATAATTTCCTTACCTATTCTTGACCAAATACTCTCCTAAATGCAGGTCTGGCTATTGGACGATCTGTGCATGACCTGGAGGACCTCAAGGATGCCGAGCTGCAGGAATTCAGGAGGAATATTATCGAGGTGAGTCATGGGTGCTCAGAGGAAATGTCAACCACTCATGCATCAAGAGTTTTGCCTTGAATCTCCTCTGGCAGTCTAAGCACACTGAGGGCTGACACAGGTGTAATCACCTAAATGTAGTTACAGGATGAGAGCTATGCTCGTTTGTGTCCCGTCTTCCCATTACTCCTTGTCATAGAGCATTTTGAAGTTATTGATGGTTTTGGCCTCCACCACCTTCTCACTTGACTTGTTCCAACTGTCTACCACTCTGTTTGCAAAAGTTAATTTTTTTGTACAGTATTTCTTTGGCAGCTTTGTTTAGTTTAAATCTTTGACCTCTTGGTCTTGAAGTTCCAGGTCTCTGGATTTCTTCCCTATCAATTTGATTGATTCCAGTTACTACTTTGTACATAGTGATCACATCGCCTCTCTTTTTTCTTGTATCTTCTAGTTTTGGCATATTTAATGCCTCTAACTTCCCCTCATAGCTCTTGTCCTTCAGTTCTGGGAGCTATTTAGTTGCATTTCCTTGCACCTTTTCCAGTTTGTTGATGTGTTTCTTTAGATATGGGCACCATACAACCGCTGCATATTCCAGCTTTGGTCTAACAAAAGTCGTGAACAGTTAGAACAGAACAAAAGTCTTCAGTATTTCGCCATCCATGTATTTAAAAGCAATTCTGAAGTTAGAAAGTGTAGCATAGGCTCCGCATGTTTTTATGTGGTCCTCGGGTGATAGTTTTCCATCTTCAACCACCCCGGAGCCGGTGGCCGGTCGGACAGCACACTGGACTTGTGATCCTGTGGTCCTGGGTTCGATCCCAGGTGCCGGCGAGAAACATTGGGCAGAGTTTCTTTCACCCTATGCCCCTGTTACCTAGCAGTAAAATAGGTACCTGGGTGTTAGTCAGCTGTCACGAGCTGCTTCCAAGGGGTGGAGGCCTGGTCGAGGACCGGGCCGCGGGGACACTAAAAAGCCCCGAAATCATCGCAAGATAACGCAAGATAACCCCTAAATCTCTCTCTTTATCAGACTTCTTTAATGATTTCTCACATAATTTATAGGATGTGTGGTCTATGTTCTCCTATTCCACATACCATAACATGGCATTTATTCACATTAAATTCGATATGCAAAGTGGTGCTCCATACTTATTTTGTCCAGGACTTCAACGGCATGACAATCATCTAAGTTTCTTTTCTTCTTATCTTGGCATCGTCACCAAACATGTTCATATACAGTAATTCTGTATTCCATCTGGTAGATCGTTTATGTAGACAATAAACATCACTGGTGCAAGAACTGAACTCTGTGGTACTCCACTTGTGACATTTCTCCAGTCTGATACGTTGCCTCTAGTTATTGCCCTCATTTTTTTATCAATTAGAAAATTGTTCATCCATGTTAGTATCCTACCTATCACTCCTCCAATATGCTCCAATTTCCAGAACAACCTCTTATGTGGAGCTCTGTTGAAAGTCTCTTTTTTAGGTCCAGATAGATGCAGTCAACCCAACCATCTCTTTCCTGTAAAATCTCTGACTCTATCATAGAAACTAGGCAGATTTTTTTTTCATAGGATCTTCCTGATTGAGAATCATAATCTATTTGATATCATGTCATTTCTCTTTAGGTATTCTATCCATTTGGTTTTGATTTTTTCCCATGTTTTGACAACTATGCTTGTCAATGATACAGGTGTTTAATTAAGAGAGTCTTCTCTACTACCGTTTCTGTGGGAAGCACTTTGACTCCCTGGAGCTAGTCGGGCTAATATGCGATACATTAGACAGGTCATTAGTCAATGGAGTTCAGCCTACTGGGGACCACGAGCCAGTACCTGGCCCTCTCTGAGAGGCACAGGAAGCAATGGCCCTGGAAAACCCCCATGTGGTTGGGGTTTCCTTATCTGCCATGGACTGGGGCTAGGCACCCAGAAAGGTAGGTATAACCAAAAAGACCCCACATGGTAAGAAAATTGCAACCAAAAACTGAAGATTAGCAAAACTTCCTCAATTCCCAAGGATGTGAGCAAACTGCACACCTTGCCGCTGCGCCGCTTGTCTGCACAGCCCTCCCCTCTCCGGGGGGGGGGGAGCCCCTCCCCGTGCCGGCTTCCCAGCAACTCCAGTTTGTTGGCTAATGCGATCCGGGCTGGTCGTCAACTCTGGCCTCGATTTCCTGGCAGTGTTTTGCCTTGGTGGTTTCCTCTGCTGTTCATGCTGTGGTGGCCAGGTATATTTGAGTGTACTGGGGCTGCATGTGCTTTGGGCAGCCTTTCCCAAGTACCCTGTGAGTTCTACACTTGAGTGTCAGGGTTATCTTCCCTGGTGTTTTCGGAACGCCATTTCTGTAGGGGTTTCAGCTGATCTGCATTTACCTCGCCCTTGGGGCCAGCTGGGATTTGGTGTCCCTTGTTTGGCCTTGGGTAGGGAGTGGTATTGTTGCTAGTTGGGGAATCAAGGTGTTGCACAGCTAGCTTACCTATGCAGTGGCCGGTTTGTTTCCTCAGGGACTTACATTTGCGGGGTTTTTCTTTTACTTTGTTTGGTTTGCCTGGTGTGGGTCTGTCTGGTGTGGCTATGGGTCCACTTATATTATTTTGGTGGCCCTCCGCTAGGCCCCCATGATTATACACATCGCAGGGGTTTCAGTGTTTGATCTTCCCCCCCATGTTAGCTTTGGGTCATACCAGTTAGCAACACCTTGCCCGGGCTTTTCATTGCAATCAGCCTGCAGGGCCTAGAAAACCCTGTTGGGTCTCGGTGGCCCTATGGATGCGTCTTCCGAGTTCCAGCTCACCTTGTGTGAGTTTGAAGGTTGCTGTGTGGCCTTGTCTCCTTGTGACAGTCACCGCTTTTGCCTCCGTCATACTACCTGTTGAGTCAACGATACCTTTGACTCGGAGTCTGACGAGGTATGTTCTCTGTTTGTTCTCCAATTTACCCATTCTGATGACATTGATATTCGGGTATAGGCAGCTTAGGTTGCTGCAATGCACTAGGTTGGTTGCCCACTCTGATGCCCCGAGGCTGTCCTGTTTTGGTTTGGCGTTGTTCATTCTGTCCCCATCCCTTCTCTTGCTCTCGGTTCCGAAAAGTCTGAGAGTTTTGAGGTCTGGTGGGGTTTTAGTTGGTGGCGAGGCTCGGGTGGCTTCGGGGGCTGTTTTGGTGGTTTTGGCCCTTTGTGGTTACATCCTGTGTGCCCCGGACTTGTCTCTTCTGGAGTTCCAGGGGTCTTCCTGGCTTGAAGACTGCACTTCTTGGGTCTTAGCTTCTGCTTGTCAAGGTGGGCCTTTGGTGCAGCTTTTGTGCTGGTACCTCTTCTGGAGCCGTCTTCGTCTGTTCGGCGCAGTGCTCTCAAATCTGCTTCTTGCTTTTCTTTTGTTTTTATTTTTTCCCTCTTGGAGGGGGGTGCCGGTCTCTTCACGAGTCGCCCCATTGCGGGGGTAAGCTTGCTCTGTTTGCCCATGCTTAGTCCCCCCACGATTCGTGGGAGGTTCGGGTCGTGTCTCTGGCCTGTGGTGGCGTTGGGCGGCGGCGGCTCCTCTTAAAGGGTTCGGAGCTCGTGGGGTGGGCTTCTTCCCCTTCGCTCCGTCAGGTAATCTTGTTCCAGCCCCGCAACAGGACTGTGGGCCTTCGGTTCATTCTGGTTTTGACCTTTCTATACTGCTGGCTTCCTTGTGGATGTCTCTGTCTTAGTTCTGGCTTCTTTTCGAGCCGGGTTGTTGAGTGGTGTGTCTGGCTGTTCGGGTCGAGTGTTGGATGTCCTGCTTCCTCCGGGGTTCAGGGACTGGTTCGTTTTTGTGATGGGGCCGCTTGCTTTTCGTCTTCATTGCCTTTCCTTTAACCAGCTTCTGGCACCTCGCATTTCTGCGTTTTACCTGGTTTGTAATTACCTAAGTAATTACCAAAGTGTAGTTACAGGATGAGAGCTACGCTCGTGGTGTCCCGTCTTCCCAGCACTCTGTCATATAATGCTTTGAAACTACTGACGGTCTTGGCCACCACCTTCTCACCTAACTTGTTCTAACCATCTACCACTGTTTGCGAAAGTGAATTTTCTTATATTTCTTCTGCATCTGTGTTTAGCTAGTTTAAATCGATGACCTCTTGTTCTTAAAGTTCCAGGTCTCGGAAATCTTCCTTATCGATTTTATCAATTCCTGTTACTATTTTGTATGTAGTGATCATATCACCTCTTTTTCTTCTGTCTTCTAGTTTTGGCATATTAAATGCCTCTAACCTCTCCTCGTAGCTCTTGCCCTTCAGTTCTGGGAGCCACTTAGTAGCATGTCTTTGCACCTTTTCCAGTTTGTTGATGTGCTTCTTAAGATATGGGCACCACACAACCGCTGCATATTCTAGTTTTGGCCTAACAAAAGTTGTGAACAATTTCTTTAGTATATCGCCATCCATGTATTTAAAGCAATTCTGAAGTTAGAAAGCGTGGCATAGGCTCCTCGCACAATATTCTTTGTGGTCCTCAGGTGATAGTTTTCTATCTAGAACCACCCCTAGATCTCTTTCTTTATCAGAATTCTTTAAAGATTTCTCACATAATATATAGGTTGTGTGGGGTCTGTGCTCTCTATTCCACATTCCATAACATGGCATTTATTAACATTAATTCCATTTGCCAAGTGGTGCTCCATATACTTATTTTGTCTAAGTCATCTAGTAGGGCATGACAATCATCTAAGTTTCTTATCCTTCCTATTATCTTAGCATCATCATCAAACATGTTCATATAATTCTGTATACCAACTGGTAGATCATTTATGTAGACAATAACATCACTGGTGCAAGAACTGAACCTGTGGTACTCCACTTGTGACATTCTCCAGTCCGATACATTGCCTCTGATCACTGCCCTCGTTTTCTATCAGTCAGAAATTTTTCATCCATGTTAGAAACTTACCTGTCACCCCTCCAATATTTTCCAGTTTCCAGAACAACCTCTTATGTGGAACTCTGTCGAAAGCCTTTTTAGGTCCAGATAGATGCAGTCAATCCAACCATCTCTTTCCTGTAATATCTCTGTTGCTCGATCATAGAAACTGAGTAAATTCGATACACAGGATCTTCCAGATCGAAAACCATACTGTCTGTCTGATATTATATAATTCTCGCCAGGTGTTCTACCCATTTAGTCTTAATTATTTTTCCAATATTTTGACTATTACACTTGTCAATGATACCGGTCTATAATTAAGGGGTCTCCTGCTTCCACTTTTGTAGATTGGAACTATGTTAGCCTTTTTCCACACATCAGCTACAACTCCTGTAAACAGGGTGCCTGAAAAATCAGTTGAAGGAATGCTGAGCTCAGGTGCACATTCTCTAAGAACCCATGGTGAAATTCCATCTGGACCAACTGCTTTGTTCTTATTTAGCTCCTTGAGCATTTTTTCCACTTCGTCTCTAGACACCTCTATATGCTCTATGTTCTCTGGAATTCTTTCTGTGTCTGGTTCCTGAAGATTTAATTTTGTACAAACACACTGTGGAACTTTTCGTTTAATGTTTCACACATTTATGTTTTAGGAAAGAGCAGGTTTATGTTTTAGGGAAGAGCAGTGGTTTATGTTTTAGGAACGAGCAGTGGTTTATGTTTTAGGAAAGAGCAGTGGTTATGTTTTAGGGAAGAGCAGTGGTTTATGCTTTAGGGAAGAGCAGTGGTTTATGCTTTAGGAAAGAGCCATGGTTTAGTTTAGGAAAGAGCAGGGTTTATGTTTTAGGGAAGAGCAGGTTTATGTTTTAGGAAAGAGCAGTGGTTTATGTTTTAGGGAAGAGCAGTGGTTTATGTTTTATGAAAGAGCAGTGGTTTATGTTTTAGGAAAGAGTAGTGGTTTATGTTAGGAAAGAGCAGTGGTTTATGTTTAGGGAAGAGCAGTGGTTTATGCTTTAGGGAAGAGCAGTGGTTTATGCTTTAGGGAAGAGCAGTGGTTTATGTTTTAGGAAAGAGCCGTGGTTTATGTTTTAGGAAAGAGCAGTGGTTTATGTTTTAGGGAAGAGCAGTGGTTATGCTTTAGGGAAGAGCAGTGGTTTATGCTTTAGGGAAGAGCAGAGGTTATGCTTTAGGGAAGAGCAGTGGTTTAGCTTTAGGGAAGAGCAGTGGTTTATGCTTTAGGGAAGAGCAGTGGTTATGCTTTAGGGAAGAGCAGTGGTTTATGCTTTAGGGAAGAGCAGTGGTTTATGCTTTAGGGAAGAGCAGTGGTTTATGCTTTAGGGAAGCAGGGGTGTGGTTTATGCTTTAGGAAAGAGCCAGGGGTTATGCTTTAGGAAAGAGCGTGGTTTATGCTTTAGGAAAGAGCAGTGGTTTATGCTTAGGGAAGAGCAGTGTTTATGCTTAGGGAAGAGCAGGGTTTATGCTTTAGGGAAGAGCAGTGGTTTAGCTTTAGGGAAGAGCAGGGTTTATGCTTTAGGGAAAGAGCAGTGGTTTATGCTTAGGAAGAGCAGTGGTTTATGCTTTAGGGAAGAGCAGTGGTTTATGCTTTAGGAAAGAGCTGTGGTTTATGTATTAGGAAGAGCCGTGGTTTATGCTTTAGGGAAGAGCAGTGGTTTATGCTTTAGGAANTTTCTGGGTGGTCCCGGAGGCTCCCCGGCAACCCTCCCTCCCTCCAGTCGGCGGTTTTTCGCGTGTCTTGACATCCAGCCTCAGAACTGATGGGTGGATAGCCGGCGTGTGAGGTCTGGGGCTCCCCCTTCCCCCTCCGGGGAGGGGGGAGCTGCGCAGACAGCGGCGCGGTGACGTGTGACGTCATACTAGTTTGCTTGTTTTCTGTGGGAGTTCTATCCACTAGTTCGACTTTTGGTAGCAATTTTAACCAGAATAGGGGTTGTTTTGGGGTGCTTACCTTTCTGGGTGCCTGTCCCGGTCGATGGCAGACATAGAATGCTTCCAATCACACGGGGGCTTCTATAGGCCATTGCTCCCTTGCCTCTCTGAGGGGGCCCGGTTCTGGCCGTGGTCCCCGGTAGGCCTAAGAACTCGATACACATGACTGATGCCAAAGTCTGACATTAGCATATCAGCCTGGGATAGCTCCGGGGAGCCTCCGGGACTCGCCCAGAAAATGGCGTTTCATTACATTCAACGCTGGTTTTATTCACCATCCTTGTACAAGTAAACTGGTATGGTGCCCAAAGACCATCGTGGTCACCAGTAAACATGATAAATCGTGCAGACGACAACGCCGCCCTCACCAAAATGGCGGCTCCCAATCTACTCCTATTGCTGTTTATACCTTCTATACACACGTTATATATAAGTATCTACATTTGTGTTCACCATAGCGAACCACTAAGCTGGTATGGTGAGTGCAGTCAATAAAAGGTGGCCACACACAGTCAGAAGACAATGCCACTACCCTCCCCTCCCACAGCATTACTCCTCCCTCCATGGAGCACAGCACTAAATATCGCCACAATCCTGCTATTATCAGAACCCTGGTCAGTTTTATCACAGTCAGGGGTCTTCTGTAATAATATGATCGCTACATAATAGCATGAACAAGTACAGTATATTATGGCATTTTTAGGCGATGCTGTGGTCACAAGCTGAACAGCAGTGCTGTGAGCTCATGCTGTGTGCGTCAGGCTTGGTAGCTCACTCAATACTGAGGCCCCTAACACCCGGGAGTTTGGCCCACGATTTTTTTTTTAAATGGCGTTTGTTTACAAGAGCCCTGATGAAGGTGTGGTGAACCCTGTATATCCGCGGGCCGTTTAAATCTTGCGTAGTACTCCAAAGCATCACATGATGCGATGCGCAATTGAAGGGTTAAAGAACACACTAAAGTAACCGTCACAACTGAAAGAAAAATGACAGGTTGGATAACAAGAACCTTTCATACTAGAGATGCTATACCGATGATACTTTTCAAAACACTAGTGCTCCCTAGAGTGGAGTACTGATGCACAATGACAACCCCTTTCAAAGCTGGAGAAATTGCTGACCTGGAGAGCGTGCAGAGATCTTTAGCTGCTAGAATCCACTCGGTAAAACATCTAAACTACTGGGACCGACCAAAGAGCCTAAATCTATATTCCCCTGAGCGCAGGTGGGAGAGATACATAATAATTTACATGTGGAAAATAGTAGAGGGACTGGTCCCAAACCTGCACACAGAAATAACATCACATGAGACCAGAAGACATGGCAGGATGTGCAGAATAACCCCGTTGAAAAGCAGAAGTGCAACAGGTACTGTGAGAGAGTATCAATCTCTATTGGTAACTCTATCAGTATCAGAGGCTCGAGACTGTTCAACATGCTTCCACTACACACATGGGCCATAACTGGCCGACCCCTCGCAGTATTCAAGAGAGAACTGGATAAGTACCTACAAAGGATACCTGATCAACCAGGCTGTGATTCATGCATCAGGCTGCGAGCAGCCATGTCCAACAGACTGGTTGATCAGTCCAGCAACCAGGAGGCCTGGTTGACAACTGGACCGCGGGGACGCTAAGCCCCAGAAGCACCTCAAGGTAACCTCTATAGGCGAAGAAATCAAATAGAACATCTCGAGTGCTCCATTCTATCCCAATGACGATGAGGAAGGCTATGCTAGAAACAGAAATGATCGAACTCTAGCTGCAAGAATCATAAAATCCAAGAGAGGCAAAGAGCAAAAGACCATAAGTGACAGAGGAATCTGGAGTACTGTAATTTTGCGTCTATGCAAAAACTAGAAAAAAAATTGCATCCAGCATTGGGCCCTTGTGCAAGGGTGATGAAACTTTCACAGATGACAATAAAGAAATGAGTGAAATACTGAGACTTCAGTAAAATTGATTTCAGCGAGTCCTTAAACACACTGAAGATCAATGATGCAAATAAATTCATGAATGTGATACCAGCATTGAATCGCACATCAAATGTCGCCCTAACCCAGCTGGACTTCGAGGTAGCCATAGACAGCATGCACTGTATGCCAGGCCTGGAATTCTATATTCATCAAGAAGTGTAGAACACCACTCACAGGTCCTAAACATCTTTTGGAGACCGAGCCTAGATACTTGTCATCCCTGGCACACTTAAAACAGCGGGCCGCTTGCTTGCTGCAGGCCGCTTCAAGCAACAGCCTGGTGGACCAAACTCTCACAAGTCAAGCCTGGCCTCGGGCTGGGCTTGGGGAGTAGAAGAACTCCCAGAACCCCATCAACCAGGTATCAACCAGCGGAGATAGCACCACTTCGCAAAGGAGGTAGTAAAGCAGATCCAAAAAAAGGATAGACCAATACAGTAGCTCTAACTTCACACATCATAAAAATCTTTGAAAGAGTGCTAAGAAGTAAGATTACAAATGACATGGAATCACAATATCTACATAACCCTGGGCAAAATAATATTTTAGATTTAGTGTTAACTAACAGGGAAACACAAATTAATGACATCGAAATAGGGAGTGAGCTAGGGAACAGTGATCACAAAGAAATCAGATTTAGCATAGAATGGAATAGACCTGTAGGAGAAAATTCTGTTAAAGTGCCAGATTTTCGAAAAGCTGATTTTAATAGCCTAAGAAATTTTTTGGGTCAAATTGATTGGAAAGTCTTGGGTATGGGGTGTGGGCCGGCCTTGGAGCGAGACATGAACCCAGCGATAGGTGATGTAAATGGGGATTTCGATGTAGATTCAATTTATAACGTATTTAAGAATATTCTAAACAAAGCACAGGAACGTAGTATACCACACAAATTGAATAGATCGATTACTAATGACCCAAAGTGGATAACAAAGAATTTGAAGAATCTTATAGGTAAAAAGAGAGCTTGGTACAAAAGGATTAAAAATGGGGAGGTCACTTTAGAACAGGAATTCGTACAACTACTGTAGTTAGAAATGTTAAAAAAAGAGATAAGGAAAGCAAAAAGAAACTATGAAGTTCGTATAGCAGGGCAAGCAAAGACAAATCCTAAAGGGTTTTTTCAGTTATATCGAACTAAGACTAGGGAAAGGATAGGTCCATTAAAAACTGAGACAGGTCAAATAACAGATAGTGATGAAGAGATGAGTAGTATTTTTAATAAATATTTTGTATCTGTATTTACTAAAGAGGAACTTAACAATATGCCTTCAGCCCAACAAGTCTATGTGGGTGGGGACGAGGACAGGTTGACGAGTTTAGCAGTTACCAGGGAGGATGTTCTTAAACAAATAGTAAAACTCAAACCAAACAAATCCCCAGGGCCGGATGAAGTGTTTGCCAGAGTGCTGAAAGAATGCAAAGAGGAGCTTTGTGACCCACTGTCAATCATATTTAATAAATCAATAGAGTCAGGCAGAGTGCCAGAGTTTTGGAAAGTTGCTAATGTGATACCAGTTTTTAAGAAAGGAGATAGATCACTTGCGTCTAACTATCGACCAATTAGCCTAACGTCTATTGTGGGAAAGTTACTCGAATCTATAATAGCAAATAAAATTCGTCTTCATCTTGAAAAACATAAATTAATAATTGAGTCGCAACATGGTTTTATAAATGGCCGTTCATGTTTAACAAATTTGTTATCTTTTTATTCTAGCATAGTTGAGGCAGTTGATAGTGGTAAGGATTGTGATGTTGTGTACCTTGACTTTAGCAAAGCTTTCGATACAGTGCCACATGAAAGACTGATTAAAAAGATAGAGGCTCATGGTATTGGGGGTGCTATATTAAGCTGGATTAGGGCATGGCTATACCAAAGGAAACAGAGTTAGTATAAATGGAGTCAAGTCAGAGTGGGAAAATGTTGTAAGTGGAGTGCCTCAAGGCTCTGTCCTGGGACCTCTGTTGTTTATAATATATATAAATGATTTAGATTTAGGTTTGAGTAGCAACATTTGCAAATTTGCCGATGATACGAAAATCGGTAGGGAAATTAATTCGGAGGAGGACTCACTATCACTTCAAGTTGATCTAGATAGGGTTTTGAAATGGTCAAAGGACTGGCAGATGCAGTTTAATGCTGATAAATGTAAAGTTCTGAGGCTAGGTAATGATGATAGTTACAAGATACGAGCTAGATGGTGTTGAGATTGCGAAGTCGGATTGCGAAAGGGATCTGGGTGTTATAATTAGTAAGAATTTAAAACAAAAGGATCAATGCATAAATGTTCGTAATAAGGCAAATCGGACACTCGGATTTATTAATCGCAGCGTAAGTAACAAGACACCTGGTGTGGTTCTCAAGCTATATCTTGCTCTGGTTAGGCCCCATTTAGATTATGCAGTTCAGTTTTGGTCGCCATATTATAGAATGGATATAAATTCACTTGAACGTGTCCAGCGTAGGATGACTAAGTTAATTCCCCAAATTAGAAATCTTTCATATGAAGAAAGATTAACAAAGCTTAATTTGCATTCACTGGAAAGGCGAAGAGTTAGGGGTGACATGATAGAGGTTTACAAGTGGATGAATCGACATAACAAAGGGGATATTAATAGGGTATTGAAAGTATCAACACAGGACAGAACGCGAAACAATGGGTATAAATTGGATAAGTTTAGATATAGGAAAGACTTGGGTAAATACTGGTTCAGTAACAGGGTTGTTGATTTGTGGAACCAATTGCCGCGTAACATTGTGGAGGTGGGGTCCCTCGATTGTTTCAAGCATGGGTTGGACATGTATATGAGTGGGATTGGGTGGTTATAAATAGGAACTGCCTCGTATGGGCCAATAGGCCTTCTGCAGTTGCCTTTGTTCTTATGTTCTTATGTTCTTAACATGGGTTCAGAGCAGGATGCTCCTACCTCTGACATGTCATAGATCACTATGACATGCCCTTTGAACTCGCTCACTTGGTACTCCCGAGCTTGAGCCCTAGACCACTACACCATTACACGGCCAAAAGCAGTGCAACCTGGCATTCAGCTGAATCCACTAGGAGTCCTGAGTGAGCGGGTTCAAATCATCCTCATGGCTCCTACTGATTTTCTCATCGACATATCACTTTAATGTGATATCATCGTGCAAAACGCAGATGTAATATACAGTACTGTACACAGACTTTGCAAAAGCTTTCAACAAATGTGACAATGGTGTTATTGCACACAAAATGCACTCAAAAAGAATAACTGGCAAAGTAGAAAGTAAGTCTTTCAATGGGCCACAGATAATATGATGATCAATGAAAATAAGTTCCAGCTCCTCTGCTATGGAAAAAAAGAAAAGTAGAAAAACGGAAACCGTGTCTAAAACGGAATAAAATCACACTGTAGAATGAAAAAGTAATGTAAAGGATCTAGGAGTAATCATGTCGGTGAGGGGTTTTCTACTTGCTTTCCCGACTGCAATGCGTACGTCACCAAAGTGCATATGGCAGACATTTCACGAAGCTGCCGGAATCTAGCAGAGAAAATAAAAGAACAAGCGTATTGGGCCTGGGAGCAAGGCTGAATAGGAATCCTTGAGGGTCTCTTCTCAGACTAGCCTCACCTGGTCCTGATCCACGTTGGTCGTTGGAATCTCCTGAATGCTTGAAACACTTTATGGGGCTCCAAGGGTCCTCATCACATTTATAGATTTGTGAATAATAGGGAACTTGGTATTGAAGACACCTGGGGTTGAAAGCTTGAGTAATAGTTGGCAGTATTCGGAAGTGGTTCAACGGAAGCACTGCATAATGCTTAACAGTAGTTTATTTACAAACTTAACCACTAATACAATGGGTGCTTGATTTTTTTTAGATTGGCGTCAGAAAGGCAAAGGTTACATTAGCGAGACTCTTGACGTCTGACTAATCGATTCTGATCCACTTGTGGAGAAACGCCTAACTTAAAACAATTGACAGCCAATCATTAACACGGCAAACCTAACTACCAGTATGCAAAGAGTCAGAGGAGTTCCAACAGGATACTCGGGTATTGATGATGCACAATAAATCAACAAAGACACTGTCAATGGGACAGGCAATAATCATGCACAATAATTGTCACACATTTTAAAATTTTTTTAGTGAGTATAATTGGACAGACTTGATGCTAGGCAAGGAAGTGAATGAGATGTATGTCAAGTTTTGTGAAATATATGATAAAGGCACTAAAAAATTTATACCAAAACAGAGATGCAGAACTAGAAAACAGGATTGGTTCAATAGAAATTGCGAGAGGGCTAGAGACCAAAAGACACAAAATTGGAACCAATACAGGAAGAGGCCGAACCCCCAAACATACCAGCGATACAAAGATGCGAGAAACAACTACACGGCAGTGAGGAGAGAGGCAGAAAGAAATTTTGAAAAAGGGATTGCAGACAAATGTAAAACAGAACCAGGTCTATTCTATAAATTCATAAACAACAAATTGCAGGTAAAGGATAATATTCAGAGGTTGAAAATGGGAAATAGATTCACGGAAGATGAAAAGGAAATGTGTGAAACACTAAACGAAAAGTTCGAAAGTGTGTTGGTACAAAATGAAATCTTTAGGGAACCAGACACAATAAGAATTCCAGAGAACAACATAGAGCACATAGAGGTGTCTAGAGACGAAGTGGAAAAAATGCTAAAGGAGCTAGGTAAGAACAAAGCAGTTGGTCCGGATGGAGTTTCACCATGGGTTCTGAGAGAATGTGCACCTGAGCTCAGCATTCCACTTCAACTGATTTTTCAGACATCCCTGTGTACAGGAGCTGTAGCTGATGTGTGGAAAAAGGCTAACATAGTTCCAATCTACAAAAGTGGAAACAGGGAAGACCCCCTTAATTATAGACCTGTATCATTGACAAGTGTAATAGTCAAAATATTGGAAAAAATAATTAAAACTAAATGGGTAGAACACCTGGAGGAAAACGATATAATATCAGACAGACAGTATGGTTTTCGATCTGGAAGATCCTGTGTAACGAACTTGCTCAGTTTTTATGATCGAGCCACAGAGATTTTACAAGAAAGAGATGGTTGGGTTGACTGCATCTATCTGGACCTAAAAAAGGCTTTCGACAGAGTTCCCCATAAGAGGTTGTTCTGGAAACTGGAACATATTGGAGGAGTGACAGGTAAGCTACTAACATGGATGAAAAATTTCCTAACTGGCAGAAAAATGAGGGCCACAATCAGAGGCAAGGTATCGGATTGGAGGAATGTCACGAGTGGAGTACCTCAGGGTTCAGTTCTTGCACCGGTAATGTTCATGTCTACATAAACGATCTACCAGTGGGAATACAGAATTACATGAACATGTTTGCTGATGATGCTAAGATAATAGGGAAGATAAGAAACCTAGATGATTGTCATGCCCTTCAAGAAGACCTGGACAAAATAAGTATTTGGAGCAATACTTGGCAAATGGAATTTAATGTGAATAAATGCCATGTTATGGAATGTGGAATTGGAGAACATAGACCCCACACAACCTATAAATTATGTGAGAAATCTTTAAAGAATTCTGATAAAGAAAAGGATCTAGGGGTGGTTTTAGATAGAAAACTGTCACCTGAGGACCACATTAAGAACATTGTGCGAGGAGCCTATGCTACACTTTCTAACTTCAGAATTGCTTTTAAATACATGGATGGAGAAATACTAAAGAAATTGTTCACAACTTTTATTAGACCAAAGCTGGAATATGCAGCGGTTGTATGGTGCCCATATCTTAAGAAGCACATCAACAAACTGGAAAAGGTACAACGACATGCAACTAAGTGGCTCCCAGAACTGAAGGACAAGAGCTATGAGGAGAGATTAAAGGCATTAAACATGCAAAAACTAGAAGATAGAAGAAAAAGAGGTGATATGATCACTACATTCAAAATAGTAACAGGAATCGATAAAATTGATAGGGAAGAATTCCTGAGACCCGGAACTTCAAGAACAAGAGGTCATAGATTTAAACTAACGAAACAAAGCTGCCGGAGAAATGTACGAAAATTCAGTTTTGTAAACAGAGTGGTAGACGGTTGGAACAAGTTAAGTGAGAAGGTGGTGGAGGCCAAGACCGTCAGTAGTTTCAAAGCGTTATATGACAAAGAGTGCTGGGAAGACGGGACACCACGAGCGTAGCTCTCATCCTGTAACTACACTTAGGTAATTACACTTGGGTAATTACAATAACTAAATGTGTGGTGTATGTGAAGCTCACATTCACAGACAAGTGTAATGTTATGGTACTTGACAGATAAACACGCATACACCGTCAGGTGTGTCGGTCTCCACCTATACCTGTGTCAGGTATTGAGAAGGTGAGAACTGTGGTTGACCCCTCAGATCAACATACAGACAGACACAATAATAGTAACAAGATCTTGTACTTATAGGTACGGCTACCACTCTTATTCACTCACTCGTGCACATTTATGCATGATCATATAGGTGGCCTGACAGCTGGTTTCACTCGTTATGACGTGAGAACACTGATGACAGGCTTTCCCAAAACACTGTATTTGACACTGCGGGGTAGGCGCAGGAGAGCGTGCTGTATATCTAAAAGACACACACACACACACACACACCTTGGGTAAAAGTGACCATGTCTTTTTGGGAATAAAGTATGCAATGCGTTATAATCTGGAAGAAAATTTGACGGTCGATGCAATTGAAAAACCTGACTTTAGGAGAGGATATTATGGCAACGTTGGAAAATTTTTAGTGAGT
This sequence comes from Procambarus virginalis, assembly GCA_020271785.1. Classification (NCBI taxonomy): domain Eukaryota; kingdom Metazoa; phylum Arthropoda; class Malacostraca; order Decapoda; family Cambaridae; genus Procambarus; species Procambarus virginalis. The sequence continues at coordinate 49,766,037 of WNGS01111181.1, forward strand.
ATAATTGGACAGACTTGTTCCTAGGCAAGGAAGTGAATGAGATGTATGTCAAGTTTTGTGAAATATATGATAAAGGCACAAAAAAAATTATACCAAAACAGAGAAGCAGAACTAGGAAACAGGATTGGTTCAACAGAAAGTGCGAGAGGGCCAGAGACCAAAAGACACAAAATGGAATCAATACAGGAAGAGGCCAAACCCCCAAACATACCAGCGATACAAAGATGCAAGAAACAACTACACGGCAGTGAGGAGAGAGGCAGAAAGAAATTTTGAAAAAGGGATTGCAGACAAATGTAAAACAGACCAGGTCTATTCTATAAATTCATAAACAACAAATTGCAGGTAAAGGATAATATTCAGAGGTTGAAAATGGGAAATAGATTCGTGGAAAATGAAAAGGAAATGTGTGAAACATTAAACGAAAAGTTCCAAAGTGTGTTTGTACAAAATGAAATCTTCAGGGAACCAGATACAATAAGAATTCCAGAGAATGACATAGAACACAGAGATGTCTAGAGACGAAGTGGGAAAAAATGCTCAAGGAGCTAAATAAGAACAAAGCAGTTGGTCCAGATGGAGTTTCACCATGGGTTCTGAGAGAATGTGCACCTGAGCTCAGCATTCCTCTTCAACTGATTTTTCAGGCATCCCTGTTTACAGGAGTTGTAGCTGATGTGTGGAAAAAGGCTAACATAGTTCCAATCTACAAAAGTGGAAGCAGGGAAGACCCCCTTAATTATAGACCGGTATCATTGACAAGTGTAATAGTCAAAATATTGGCAAAAATAATTAAAACTAAATGGGTAGAACACCTGGAGAGAAATAATATAATTTCAGACAGACAGAGTGGTTTTCGATCTGGAAGATCCTGTGTATTGAATTTACTCAGTTTCTATGATCGAGCAACAGAGATATTACAGGAAAGAGATGGTTGGGTTGACTGTGTCTATCTGGACCTAAAAAAGGCTTTCGACAGAGTTCCATATAAGAGGTTGTTCTGGAAACTGGAAAATATTGGAGGAGTGACAGGTTTGCTTCTAACATGGATGAAAAATTTTCTGACTGATAGAAAAATGAGGGCTGTGATCAGAGGCAATGTATCGGACTGGAGAAATGTCACAAGTTTATATCTTGTGACATTAATCGACATTTATATCTTAATCAGCGGTGAATGCGTGTTTATCTGTGTGGTATCAGGGCATTTCACTCGTCTGTGAAAGTGAGTTTCACATACGCCACACATTTAGTTATTGTGTGATTATTATTGTGCATGTTATTGCCTGTCCCATTGACAGTGTATTTGTGATTTATTGCATATCATTACCCGAGTATCCGGTTCGAACTCTTGTGATCCCTTTGCATACCGGCAGTTAAGTTGCCGTGTTAATGATTGGCTGTCAACTGTGTTAAGATAGGTGTTTCGCCACGAGTGGATAAGAGTCGATTAGCCAGACGTCAAGAGCCGCGCTAATGCAACCATAGCTTTGCTGACGCCAATCTAAAGTAAATAAAGCACCCTGTGTATTAGTGGTTAAGCTAGTAAATAAACTACTGTTAAGCTTTATGCGGTGTTTCCGTTGAACCACTTCCGAATACTGCCAACATTACTCCAGCCTTCAGCTTTAAGTGTCTTCAACACCGAGTTGCCTATATTCACTAATCTATAAACTTGATGAGGACCCTAGGAATCCCTTAGTGTTACATCATTGAGGAGATTCCAACGACCAACGTGGAGCAGGACCAGTGAGGCTAGTCTGAGAAGAGACCCACAAGGACTCTAACTCGACCTTGCTCCCAGGCCTTGTATGGTTGCTCTCGTATTTTCTATTCTGCTAATTCCGAGAGTTTCGTGAAGCGTCTGCCACATATACATTGGTGACGTACGCATTGCAGTCGTGAAAGCAAAAAAAGAAACACCCCACACTGTGGTTGGTTGTAGCTCCAGTTCTGGGTCGGTTCGACGCCTCGAAACTTTCAGTGGCACTAGTCACTCCATTGCCTCTCTCCACCTGTGTCATGCTTGTGACATCAGAAGCACATTTGGAACCAGCGTCCGGTGATTCGTTTTGCATTTCTTCGCTCGTGTCTTCCTCATTCGATGTCTCGTTGATCACACCTGACCTACTCAACCAGTCAGCACTTATGTTGTCGGGTCCCTTTATGTAAACCACGTGGAATGTGAACTGTTGAAGGAACAACACCCAGCGCATTATTCTAGGGTTTGCATTTTTTAGCATGCCGATGTGGCTGAGGGGTTGGTGATCTACTTGAAACGTGAAGTACGTACCGTAGAGATACTGGTAGAATTTCCTTACTCCCACCACAGCAGCAAGGAGTTCCATTTCTACAGTGGAGTACTTCTGCTCAGCATCACTCAATTTACGAGTGGAGTACGCAACTGGCCAGATTTCGCCATCGTACTCTTGCACGAGCACAGCACCAATACAGTGGCACCTCGACATACGATTGCCCCTACTTACGATAAATTCGAGTTCCGATATAAATTTCATCAAAAAATGCGACTCGACATCCGATGGTGTCGTCGACATCCGATATTTGTTGGTACACGTTCGGGTCGGCCGAGCGCGTGGTTCCTGGTCACGCGGTCCGACCTGCCTCAGGTTACTACAGCTACCCGCTTAGTGACGATCGCGCCTATAAGAAATTCCGCTTTGTGGTGTTTTTTTTGCATTTTGAACATTAAAGTAATTATTTTCTGTCGCGCCATGAGTCCCAAGAAAGTCAGTGGTAAGGCTCAACATATGAGATCCCATGTAAGAATGACCATAGAGCAGAAACAAGAGATCATTCGTAAATATGAAGACGGTGTGCGGGTCGGTGAACTGGCTAGGTAGTACAACAAATCTCAATCACGATATCCACCATACTGTTTAAGAAAAAGGACATTATGGGTGCTAAAGTGATGCATCATTACAGACAAATGTTAAATCGATGGAAAAACAATGTCTCTTGACAAATTTTAGTGAGACAAACAAGCACTGATCCCAACCAAGTCCTAGTGGTATTCAGGCAAAACGTAGGAGAGAGAGTACCCCAGAGAAACATCACTGCTGATGTGATAATGGAAGGGGACTCCCCTTCCAAACAGTAACAACTCTCCTCCCCCCCCCCTCATCACCATCTTCCTATGCCATCGAAATCCCTCCATAAAGGTAAGTGAAGTTTTGGTACTGTATTGTAGTTAAAAAAAAAACTTGTATTCAGTATAAAATGTATTTTTATGTTAATATTTTGGAGGGTGGGGAACGGATTAATTCAAATCCCTTTATTTCTTATGGGAAATTTCGCTTCGACTTCCGATATTTCGACATACGATCCGTCTCTGGGAACGGATTAGCATCGTAATCGAGGCCCCATTGTACCTGTATTTGAGCATCTGTCCGTAGGATGTACTCCCTGGTAGAATCTGGTAGTCTATAGATGGATGCTTCAATTAGCTTCTTCTTAAGTGTCGAGAATGCAGAGTTCTCCATTTCTGTCCAACGTACTCTAACAGAGGCGCATTCTCTTGGTTAGGTTAGTTAACGGAGTTGCTATGGACGTGCAATTGGGAATGAAAGTTCTAAAGTACCCTACAAGTCCCAGGAATGACTTAACCTGAGTCTTGGTGGTGGGAGGAGCAGCTTCACTGATCTTGGTGACCTTCTCAGGCAGCGGCCTGTTGTACCCTCCCCCTATCATGTGACCAAGGTACTTGACTTCCTTGCACCCCAACTCACACTTAGTGGGTTTTACAACCATTCCTACTTCACTTAGTGGGTTTTGCAACCATTCCTACTTCACTTAGTGGGTTTTGCAACTATTCCTACTTCTTGTAGTCTTGCAAACCCAGTTTGCCATTAGATCCCAGTTCTTTGACTGAGCAAGGTCAGATGTTCTTCACATAGTAGAGTGGACAAGCACATCGTCCACAGCACTTCTACTCCAGTAATTTCCCCCCAAGATCTTGCGCATAGCTCGGCAAGGGCGTTGAACACGGCAGGGGCGTTCACCAGTCCAAACGGGAAGACTGTGAACTGAATGAGACCTTTGCTTGTCATGAAGGCAGTGCAGCGCTTACTGTCTTCATCTAGTGGAATCTGCCAAAATCCTTTTATCGGATCAAGCTTGGAGAAATAGCAACTGGAAGCAATCCTCGAGGTCTCATTTTGATTGAACATTGGTTCAGCATCAAACTATGATGGAGTTCAACTTCCTGAAGTAGAGGCAGATGTGCACACCTCCCCCAGGCTTCTTCACTAACACCATCGGGCTTGAGTAGGGTGAGGTCAACTTCTCTATTACTCCTGTGTTAATCATAGATCCCAGTTCTTTTCTCACCTGTGGTACAAGGTGATGAGGAACAGGATATGGTTTTGTGCATACCGCTTGCTGCTCTTGCAAAGGTATGCGATAACCTTCTATCTTTGCCACTTTAGTGACGTCAGAGAGTACCTCCTTGTACTCTGCTACAAGTCAAGTAATCTGGTCGACTTGATGTTCAGATAGCTGATCATCAACCTTAACATCTCGGTGTGTCTCCTGCTGTTGTTGATTGAAGAAACCCGGTTGACCTAACTCCTCATCGTTGCTTATCACCGAGACACCGGCGATTGTTGCTGAGCGTAGTGGATGGTCGATCAGTCCTGTCGATGTCGAGCCCTGTGGTCCTCTTCTGTCCGGATTCGCAGCTGTGAATATATTGTTTAGAAAATCATCTAGTGACAGTCTGTGAATCACCAGAGCAAAACATACTGGTATCAGGTAACCCCTGGTAACAAATTGAGATTGTCAGTGGTCTAGAGTGAACTAAGTGCTGCCGCCTAAGTAATCTGTGTGTGACTGTACCACAATGTACCTGCATGGTACAATATAACCGTAGCCGCCACCACTCGCCCTGCCTCACTGTACTAAATGATGTTACAGCTATGAAAATAAGTTCCAGCTCCTCTGCTATGGAAAAAGAGAAAATAGAAACGTGGAAACCATGTATAAAACAGAATATAATCACCTGTAGAATGAAAAGTAATGTAAAGGATCTAGGAGTAATCACGTCTGAAGACCTTGCTTCTGAAGAATACAATAGTAGATATCATGACTGGAGGAAAAATGACAGGTTCGATAATAAGACTTTCAAAACAAGGGATGCCATACCAATGATGATACTTTTCAAGACACTAGTGCTCTCTAGGGTGGAATGTTGTTGCACAATAACAGCATCATTCAGAGCTAGAGAAATTGCTGACCTAGAGAGTGTGCAAAAGATCCTTTATTGCTAGAATCCACTCTATAATTAATCTACATTATTGGGACCGATCAAAATTTCTAAATCTGTATTTTCTAGAGTGCAGGCAGGCGAGAGATAAGAGAATAATCTACACATGGAAAAATAGAGGGGACTGGTCCCAAATCTGAACAGGGAGATTACATCACATGAATGAAACCAGTAGGCATGGCAGGATGTGCAAAATAGCCCCACTGAAAAGCAGAGGTGCAATAGGTACGCTGAGAGAGAACTCTAAACATCACGGGCGCAAGACTTTTCAATATTCTCCTGCTACACCTAAGGGGCATAACTTGCTGGTCTCATGTTCTCTTACAAGAGAGAACTCTATAAACACCTCCAAAGAATAAAGGATCAACCAGGCTGTGATTTATATGTCAGCCTGCGATCAGCTGCATCCAACAGCCTGGTTGACCAGATGATCAACGGGAGACCTGGTCGGAGAAGGGCTGTGGGGCATTTGATCCCCAGGTCTGCGACAAGGTAGCCACATAGTAATATTGTGGTGATTGTTTTGTATAATGTTGTGGTGATTAGGATATTATTGATTACTGTATATTGCAGCTAAATAATTAATTATATATGTATATTTTTCTTGTTAAAGTTATGGTGTGGAAGTAATGGAGGTGGCCAGCATGGAGTGGTGTTATTAGGACTGACTGGAGACGTTATTGCTCATTTATGCACTGAGGACTTGAGTTGCCTGCAGATGTCAACGTGCATCATCCCGACTGCCTCCTGCCAACAGTATCATCAATCCCACTCACTGCCATAGGGATGTCACGCTTAGCAAGCTTAAAAGTAAGTGCTGTATTTAGATGAGTTGAATTCACCAACACGGAGTAATAAACTTGCAAAAAAATTAGAGCAGTAGTCTTTAAATATTTTCCCCACTAGCTAGTCCATTATCACATACTCTCATGATACAGTGGTACCTCGGAATGCGAGTGTCCCTGTATGCGAGTTTTTCGGACAGAAGACGAGCAGGATTTCCTCGAAAACTTATGTCTCGGAACGC
>WNGS01111181.1:49794071-49811869 GCA_020271785.1 Procambarus virginalis
CCTAAGTAATCTGTGTGTGACTGTACCACAATGTACCTGCATGGTACAATATAACCGTAGCCGCCACCACTCCGCCCTGCCTCACTGTACTAATGATGTTACAGCTATGAAAATAAGTTCCAGCTCCTCTGCTATGGAAAAAGAAAAATAGAACGTGAAAACCATGTATAAAACAGAATATAATCACACTGTAGAATGAAAAAGTAATGTAAAGGATCTAGGAGTATCACGTCTGAAGACCTTGCTTCTGAAGAATACAATAGTAGATCATGACTGGAGGAAAAATGACAGGTTCGATAATAAGACTTTCCAAACAAGGGATGCCATACCAATGATGATACTTTTCAAGACACTAGTGCTCTCTAGGGTGGAATGTTTTGCACAATAACAGCATCATTCAGAGCTAGAGAAATTGCTGACCTAGAGAGTGTGCAAAAGATCCTTTATTGCTAGAATCCACTCTATAATTAATCTACATTATTGGGACGGATCAAAATTTCTAAATCTGTATTTTCTAGAGTGCAGGCGAGAGATAAGAGAATAATCTACACATGAAAATATTAGAGGGGACTGGTCCCAAATCTGAACAGGGAGATTACATCACATGAAACCAGTAGGCATGGCAGGATGTGCAAAATAGCCCCACTGAAAAGCAGAGGTGCAATAGGTACGCTGAGAGAAAACTCTAAACATCACGGGCGCAAGACTTTTCAATATTCTCCTGCTACACCTAAGGGGCATAACTTGCTGGTCTCATGTTCTCTTACAAGAGAGAACTCTATAAACACCTCCAAAGATAAAGGATCAACCAGGCTGTGATTTATATGTCAGCCTGCGATCAGCTGCATCCAACAGCCTGGTTGACCAGATGATCAACCGGGAGACCTGGTTGGAGAACGGGCTGTGGGGCATTTGATCCCAGGTCTGCGACAAGGTAGCCACATAGTAATATTGTGGTGATTGTTTTGTATAATGTTGTGGTGATTAGGATATTATTGATTACTGTATATTGCAGCTAAATAATTAATTTATATATGTATATTTTTCTTGTTTAAAGTTATGGTGTGGAAGTAATGGAGGTGGCCAGCATGGAGTGGTGTTTATTAGGACATGACTGGAGACGTTATTGCTCATTTATGCACTGAGGACTTGAGTTTCCCTGCAGATGTCAACGTGCATCATCCTCGCTGCCTCCTGCCCAACAGTATCATCATCCCACTCACCTGCCATAGGGATGTCACGCTTAGCAAGCTTAAAAGTAAGTGCTGTATTTAGACGAGTTGAATTCACCAACACGAGTAATAGAAACCTTGCAAAAAAATTAGAGCAGTAGTCTTTAAATATTTTCCCCACTAGCTAGTCCATTATCACATACTCTCATGATACAGTGGTACCTCGGAATGCGAGTGTCCCTGTATGCGAGTTTTTCGGAAGACGAGCAGGATTTCCTCGAAAATTATGTCTCGGAACGCGAGGGTTACCTCGGACGCGAGTTTGTTGATACGCGTACAGGCCGACCTAGCGCGTGGTCGATCGGCGATCGTCGTCCCTCCGCCCCTCTGTTTACAATTGTCTCGCGCCCAGTGACTATCCCACATCAATTCTTCACCGGATTTTCAGTGTTTTGTTGGATTTTTGTCATTTGACTATACATTTGTTATTATATATATATCTCGCCATGGGTCTCAAGAAAGCCATTGATAAGGTTCAACCTAAGAAAATAGCTGTGAGTAGAGGCAGTAGAGGATGTCCCTCCTTGATTAAGAAAATGTGTGAAGTATGGGAAGAACTGCAAAGTTTTGTTGAAAAAACTCACCCAGATAAAGCTGTAGCAGGCCGTTGCATTGACCTTTTAAATGATAATGTGATGTCTTACTACAGACAAGTGTTAAAATGTAGGGAAAAACAAGTGTCTTTAGAGAAATTCTTAGTAAGACAAGCAAGTCCTAGTGCTATGCAGGCAAAATGTGCCAGTGTGTGCATACCAGTGAAGTCCTCACTGCCTGATGTGATAATGGAAAGGGACTCCCCTTCCAAACAGTAACTCCCTCCTCCTCCCCCCCCTCACCATCTTCCATACGCCTACAGCATTCAAGAGCAAGGTAAGTAATAACTTGAACATAGTTTGTAGGTTTATTTAGATGAATTAGGTATAAAAATTTAGTTTGATATGTGGTTTTTGGGGTAGTCAGAAACGGATTAATTCATTTCCCATTATTTCTTATGGGGAAATTAGCTTCAGAATACGAGTTTTTCGGAATAAGAGCTGTCTCCAGGAACGAATTAAACTCTTAAACTGAGGTACCACTGTACTTGTATTAATTTAAACCCATTAGTCAAGATACAGTACACTGCTTTAAGCACTGCACTGCGCATAGTGTCTTAAGGCGCTCGACTGGTGGTGAGCATAATGACTTAAGGAGTTCGTAGGTACTGTAAAAGATTCAGAATTCCCATGCATACACAAAGCTTACATTTGCTTCCTCAGGCCTCCAGTAACCATCCCACATCTTGAGAAAAAATATTTAGTGTCTCACTTTCCTTTTAGTAAAAGATGAGGACCATGTCTGGCACGTCCACCATCCAGTGTGTAAATGTGTAGGGCGCCATACTAGGAGTCGTTGAACTTTTAACAAGAGCAAATGAGTGATTACTATGTACAGTGGAACCTCGAATAACGCATTTAATCCATTCCGGCGCCGTGGTCGTCATGTGAAACTGACATCATTCAAAACGAATTTCCCCATATAAAATAATGGAAAAAAATTCATCCGTTCTACCACCGTAAAACATCAATATGATATTCGATATTATAAATAATGGAGCAGCCTACCCTACATACACTGAACAAACTTTTGACATTTTTTCTTTTTTCAAATTTGGTCAATTTTTTTTTTTTTTTACAGCAAAAGGTTCGTTCGGTGTTTGTCAGGTAGGCTGCTCCATGTTTCATAAAAAGAAAAGAAAAGAATGAACTTTTTTTTTTTTTTTATAAATGAAGCATGGAGCAGCCTACCTGACAAACACTGAATGAGCATATTTTACATTTGTAATTTTTTTTTTTAAATATAATTTTGTTTTTCTACAAAAAAGTCAATGCTTTGTAACATCCCAGCATCAATAGCATCTTTAATCAAATAAAAATAATTTATTTGCGTCGTCGGAGGCGTCTGAGAATGTGCGAGAAGCAGTGTGACCCTACATGTGGTATTGACTTATTCAAATGAGTTCTCTCCTAATGAGACGATATTTCAGCGATCAGGGTGCTCGTTACCCAAATGAAATTGAATTGAAATTGAAATAAGTTTATTGATGTAAAATACACACAAAGGATGAGGTAGCTCAAGCTATTCTCACCCCGTTCAGTACATCGTGTTAATACATACATATACACACATCACAAACAATAATCATATTACCAAACATTCTGAGAGATAAACATATACATTTCCTCCTTCACGAGAAGTATGATATCAGACGTACACAAATACTTTTATGACCTAGGTATACTGTATAGACAATTTGCAAGAGACATGCAGATAATTCAACAAAATTACAGTCTTGGTGCAAAATTCTTATATCTCTCAAGAATTTCATCAACCTTTCCGTTGTGACACATCCAGGCTATTTGTTCAGGAACAGTCCTTATCTCAGTGTTTCTATATACATTAATCAACGGACAATCAAGAACATAATGGGCAAGGGTGTGAGACCTTAACATACCACATAGTTTACACTTCGTGTCATTATCATGAACACCTATCCCATATTCCCAGTAATATTTGTACCCAAGCCTGAGCCGCATGTACACAGAGTCACTCCAAGCATTTCTCCTTTTACCATAAGTGAAATGGGTGTTTTGACTCACATACATGTAGTGTTGCATGGTTTGACTTCTCTCATACATTAGATCTCTCCTCTCCGCTCCTGCCTGTGCCTGAATATTTCTGATTTTGCTTCGAATTTGTCTCATTGTGAATTCACATTCAATGTCAACTTGTGGTTTTGATGTGGCACGTTTGGCCAAGTCATCCGCCACCTCGTTGAGCACTATTCCAACATGAGATGGAATCCACATGAATTTCACACTATGTCCTTTCAGCTGTATCTCAGTTATTCTTCTCTTACAATCCTCAACTATGGAGACGAAGACTGGGTTTCGACTGTTTAAGGACTCAAGTGCTCCTCGGCTATCGACAAATACAAAAACATTTTTGTTGTCATGACGTACTTCCTCCAAACATGCCAGAATGGCCTGCAGTTCAGCTTGTGTGGATGATATATAATTACTAAGCCGGAGTTCAATTATCCTGTCCACAGTCCCAAACTCCGTATAATCCCTTATTAGGACACCACACCCTGCCCTGCCATCCTCCGCCACCGACCCGTCACAATATACATGTAAACTGTTGTCTCTTGGTAACCGAGATATCATGCTTCCATACAAACACCGTAATTGTCCCGGTTCATGATGAATCTTTTTCACCTTGAGGGGTGCAATTTCGACGTCTATTTTCTGTACTTTCCATGGAGCAGACATATTACACTGTCGAGAGGGTTTACAGCAGTCAAGTACATCGTATTCCCTGAGGTCATGAGCTAATCCCCTCGTGTAGCGTGTCTCCCTCAGTTTCCTGGAAGTGTGTACGTCACTCAGACAGGTCTGAACGCTCTCAAACAGCTTATCCCCTCCTTTTCTCCGCATGAAACGAATAGATACTCTAGTGTTAATGTCACGGACTCTATCACACACACTCTGTAAATTTAATTCCATTCTCATTATTTCAATCATTGCATTTCTTTGACATCCAAGAATAATCCTCATAGCCTCGTTCTGTATCAGCTCTATTTTTTTGAGTCTGCCTTGGCCTGTGTAAGACAAAACGGGTGCTGCGTAGTCTATCAGGGACCGAACAGTGCTTATGTATAACATCCGCAAGATAGGTACCCCAACACCTTTACCAGAAAAAGCCAGTGCTTTTAGAGGATGCAGACGGGCTTTACATAAGGTGCTGATATGATTTATTTCAGCATTTTTACTCTCACATGTGTATCCAACATACATGCCCAGATACTTGTACTTCTGAACACGGCTCAGTTCCACACCATTTAGAGTAAGTTTTATATTTCTTCGTTTCCTATACTCATATTTGGTTTTATCTGCATTTATAACTAAGCCTAACTTGTGACAGGTTGTACCAAGTATGTTAAGAGCAGTTTGAATTTTGTTCCCAGAAGTGCCTTGTATAAGAATGTCATCAGCATATATGATCGTCGTGACCCCTGGAGGATACATCTCTGATGCTAATCTGTTCATTAATACATTGAATAAAGTGGGACTTAAAACTCCCCCTTGGGGGGGTACCTAACTGAAACATCCGTTCCTCAGACATGTATCCCTGGTAATACACCTGACCTTTTCTGCCTTGTAGATAATCCCTTATCCAATATAGCAATCTCCCTGTTATTCCCAGATTGGCTAATTCATATAAGATTACTTCTCCAGTCTTACCTGGGACGCGGTCGGGTCAAGAAGTACCTGCTCCGCGACTATTGGTGAAGTTAGTGTTGGTGTTTAGCTCAGTCTACACATAAGGAGACTGACTAGTATCAATCGCCTTCTACACATCTCCCCCCATGCTGGGTACTGAGATGGAGACTCAGTCACCAGAAGAACTGACTACTTCCCACGGCAATAGTAACATGGACTCAGAAAGCAGCCAGTCAGTCGAGGAGAGTGGGTTTCACGAAGTTCTAACCAGGCAACAGAAGAAACGGAGAAGACAGGATGTAAGGCGTAGTGTTGACAGTGATAGTACACATAACGGAAACGACAAGAGAATGAAGAACGACGCCGAGACTGATGATCAAACCAGTGTCGACGAACGGACGGAACGATGTCAGGAAGGTGAGGGTCAGCGGAGATGGAGGCTTCTCTTCCCTGCCTCATGCACACTGGCCTATCATCACAAGCTGCTGTGGACAGTCAAACTTGGAAGAGAGCACCGCAAGTTCGAGCCCCTGCTGAAGGAAGGTTTAAACAGACCTTTCTTAACGGTAGGTTCTATGGAGGCAGTTGTGTTTCTATCCCAGGAAGGATATGATGGAGTTGTTATGCAAATTCCGGAGGGGAACGAGAAGCTGACGAAGGTAATTATCTACAAATACCCTCAGATTCTAGACCCCGAATTCATCCTCGACGACCAACGATTTGTGTGGGCCAAGCGTCACCTTATTAAAGGTGAAGCTAGGAATCAGGTGGTGGCTCTAGTGAGAGGTGAAGTTCCCGAGAGAGTGTTTATCACCGGGGCGGGCTACAGGCATGTAGCAAAGTATGTAGAAGAGCCCATAATATGCCTGAAATGCTGCAGATGGGGGCATAAATCCTGGAGCTGTCAACATGATCCACGATGTCGTTTCTGCGGAAAGTCTCACCTCTCTAATGTGTGTAGAAACAGACTTAATCTGGGTGAGAAAATAGTTCCCAGATGCTGCAACTGTGGAGGTGTTCACAATGCCAGCTCGGCTGTGTGTAGCAAGAGGCCGAGTATGGATGTTCCCCGGCAGGTGAATGTTACAGAGCAAGCAAGAGCTTTTACCCAGACACCGGGAGCACAGCAAAACAGTCTGCCCCAAACAGCGCCAGTGAACCGGACGAATGCGTGGGTAAAGGAGTCACCTTTACTTCGTCAGGCTCAAGCAACAAGCAGCCACGCCAACACTCAGGACTCCGGCAGTGACAGTGTAACGGTGAGTGAAGTGGTTACTGGGCTCAGAAAGAGGGCCATAATGATATGGTCAAGGAGGTGTGGGCTGAACTAAGAAAAGTTGGCGAGCTCCTCCGAAATCTTGGGCAGAGAATCGAATCCATCGAGGCGAAATTAAACGTTCAGGTGAAGGTCAAGGAAAGTCACAAAACAGTGAAGAAAGTCAGGATATAGTGGTTGAGGACAATAATGAAATATTGAGTGATGAAATGAAGGAAAGTGAAGTGTGTGTGAATGATGATAGTCGTAGTGAAAGGAAGAACCCTATAATTACACATGAAATGAAGGAATCATTTGGGCCAATAATGGACGTCACAGGACTGAAAAAATCTCTTGAGAAACGCAATGTTGCTTTTACTGGTGAACTTGGGAGGAGGTGGGAGATGTTATACACGGTATGGCTATCATTTAGTGAACTTATTGGGGATGACTTAGAAAGTGAATTGTTTAATAATGGATCACCCTAGACTGAAAGTGTTGTCATGGAATGTTAATGGTTTAAGAAACAGGGTTACAGATGTTCATTGTTATGTGATGGGAAATGATATTGATGTTGTAGCTCTCCAGGAGACAGGGGATAGGAATGAAGGCTTATTGAAATTAAATGGCTATAAAGGGTTTCACCTCTTCGCCGCAAATAACATCAGAGGGACGTCGATTTATGTTAAGAACTCCATACCAGCAGAGTTAGTAGAACCGCCGTCAAAAACGCAAGGTATAGAGAGTGTCTGTGTTAAATTATCATTAAGGGAAGGGGAATTTATTGTAGTTAATTTGTATGTATCCAGGAACTCCTTCGACCCTCACTATCTACCTGACTGCATTTATACTAATCCTTCACTGGTCATTGGGGACCTTAATGCTCGGCACACAAGCCTTGGGACAGTGGGTAGTATTAATGCTAATGGAGTCAAGTGGTTACAATTTCTACAAGATCATCCAGATACCTGTCTCTTGGGAAACAATGAACCAACTCACATCAGGGGAGGACGGCTTGACTATGCCTGCATTTTAAACTCTTGGGAATTAGAGGGGAGGCTCGGGTTGTTCGGGAATTACTTAGTGACCACTTTGCCTTGAACGTTGAATTACCACTGGGGAAAAAACAAGTCCACTTTCAAAGGAAAAGGCTAAATATTAATAATAAATATTAATAAAGATATGAAAAATTATTTTATTCAAAATATGGGAGATTGGTATCAACAATACACGCCGTTCTGCGTTGATAGTTTTTACGAGGACATGGTCGAGAACATAGAGAAATTAGTACAGAGGAAAATAACGGGGGCAGAGAAAGCAAGACGCATGGACCTAAGAAATTTAAATATTCCAATGATCAGCAAGTTAAGGGGTGGGAGAGAATGCTACGGAGTGCACATAAAGAATGGTTAAAAAATGGAATGAGGGATGAAGAGAAAAATACAATGTTGGAAGTGGCTAGGGAATGCAGTCAGGTGAGGAAGGAGGCGCGGGACAGATACTGGCAAGACTTTGCTCAGTCCATTGGTAATACTAAAAACCTTAAAGACATATGGAGAGCAGTAAATAAAATCAGGGGTTGTAAGACCAAATTCATTGCTCACTCAGTTCCAGGGAAGGTTGCTAATGAGTTAGTAGATAAATGGGCTAGTGCTGCAGGTATGGAGTCCTTACCTGCAGACACGAGAGTCACCATTGAGTCATGGGAAAATATTAAAATGGAGTAACTTCATGTGCCTTAAATACAAGATCTGTAACATGCACTGAGATAACTCACGATGAGCTACTGGATGCTATAAAAAGTGGCAGCTCTACTGCTCCGGGGAAAGATGGAGTAACATATGACATTCTTAATCATTTAGCCGGTATGAAACCTAGTCCCTTACTTGATTTGCTTAATATGAGTTATAGAGAGGGAAAGTTACCAAGAAAATGGAAAGAGGCTGTCATCATTCCTATCCCTAAGTCAAACGGAGGCTACAGACCTGTCTCCTTAATATCCTGCTTTTGTAAAATGATGGAAAGGATTTTGTTAAATAGGCTACTCTACCTTGTAGGTGATAACATGTCCAGTAATCTCTTTGGTTTTATCAAAGGCAAAAGTACTGCGGATTGTCTCTTAAAGTGTTTGTCTAATGTGGATGACAATTGTAGAGTTTTTGTTGATCTGCATGGAGCATTTGATAAAGCCAATGTGCTACATGGATACTTGGTCCTGAGTAGCTAAATCTGAAACAACAACAACAACAGCCATTTAGCCTCAGAATGCTACCATCCCTATCCCCAGTTTCCTGGAGTGCTACTGTGTCAATATCCTCTCTAAGAGTATAATAGTGTACATCCACCGCTCTAGTTTTTAATCCATTAACGTTCCAAGATAATATTCTCAATCTACTTTCATCCATGATTAATAATAAAACTACCTTTGCCCTGTCCGTCACATTCCATGAGATACGAGAGCACCTTAGAAACTTCCTTCCAACACCGTAACATTTTTTCTTTCTCCTCACTTGCACAACTACTACTAACATCGAAGGTAATATTATTCATATCTATTTTCTTTGTTATTTCTGTATACCATTTTACTTTAACCTTTCTTTCATCATTTGTCACAACAGGAGGTTGAACACCGCTAACACTACTAGAAAGTGTATTCTCCTGACTATCCTCTATCATCGTTACGTCATGCACATCATTACTTTCTTCACGCACGTTTCACTTTCTATTTCACGTCCTGTTTTACTTTTAGTTACACGTCCTGTTTCACCACCATCTTCACCCCGTCTACCCTCCATAGCCAATTTTTTCCAATTTTCCTCAATCCTCTTATCTAGTTTTTTTTAGATACTCCAAATTTGATTACCAACCTCAGAGGTGACCATGTTGTCCTGAATCTTGTCCTCACAAGTGATTTTTAAAATGCTATGCCTTACTTTCCCTAGGCTCGGCTTTATTTTCTCCGTTTTCTCCCATTCATTGATCATAGGGGTTGTACGTTGCGTTGCTCCTGGGAGTATGGGTTCGAGTCACTTCTGGGGTGTGAGTTTTCATTCGCATATAGTCCTGGGGACCATTCAGGCTTGTTCGCATTTGTGTTCCTCACGTGTTGCCCCAAAAAATGAGGTGATTTGATAAAATGCTATGCCCAAGATAACCATCCAAGTGCCGGCGGGGAAGTGGTTCATATAGCTCAGGCTATCACTTCCTTATGTCCGGTCGTGATGGTCAAGTGGTTTAAGGCGTCCCTGTACATACCAGTTGCGTTGCTCCTGGGAGTATGGGTTCGAGTCACTTCTGGGGTGTGAGTTTTCATTCGCATATAGTCCTGGGGACCATTCAGGCTTGTTCGCATTTGTGTTCCTCACGTGTTGCCCCAAAAAATGAGGTGATTTGATAAAATGCTATGCCCAAGATAACCATCCAAGTGCCGGCGGGGAAGTGGTTCATATAGCTCAGGCTATCACTTCCTTATGTCCGGTCGTGATGGTCAAGTGGTTTAAGGCGTCCCTGTACATACCAGTTGCGTTGCTCCTGGGAGTATGGGTTCGAGTCACTTCTGGGGTGTGAGTTTTCATTCGCATATAGTCCTGGGGACCATTCAGGCTTGTTCGCATTTGTGTTCCTCACGTGTTGCCCCAAAAAATGAGGTGATTTGATAAAATGCTATGCCCAAGATAACCATCCAAGTGCCGGCGGGGAAGTGGTTCATATAGCTCAGGCTATCACTTCCTTATGTCCGGTCGTGATGGTCAAGTGGTTTAAGGCGTCCCTGTACATACCAGTTGCGTTGCTCCTGGGAGTATGGGTTCGAGTCACTTCTGGGGTGTGAGTTTTCATTCGCATATAGTCCTGGGGACCATTCAGGCTTGTTCGCATTTGTGTTCCTCACGTGTTGCCCCAAAAAATGAGGTGATTTGATAAAATGCTATGCCCAAGATAACCATCCAAGTGCCGGCGGGGAAGTGGTTCATATAGCTCAGGCTATCACTTCCTTATGTCCGGTCGTGATGGTCAAGTGGTTTAAGGCGTCCCTGTACATACCAGTTGCGTTGCTCCTGGGAGTATGGGTTCGAGTCACTTCTGGGGTGTGAGTTTTCATTCGCATATAGTCCTGGGGACCATTCAGGCTTGTTCGCATTTGTGTTCCTCACGTGTTGCCCCAAAAAATGAGGTGATTTGATAAAATGCTATGCCCAAGATAACCATCCAAGTGCCGGCGGGGAAGTGGTTCATATAGCTCAGGCTATCACTTCCTTATGTCCGGTCGTGATGGTCAAGTGGTTTAAGGCGTCCCTGTACATACCAGTTGCGTTGCTCCTGGGAGTATGGGTTCGAGTCACTTCTGGGGTGTGAGTTTTCATTCGCATATAGTCCTGGGGACCATTCAGGCTTGTTCGCATTTGTGTTCCTCACGTGTTGCCCCAAAAAATGAGGTGATTTGATAAAATGCTATGCCCAAGATAACCATCCAAGTGCCGGCGGGGAAGTGGTTCATATAGCTCAGGCTATCACTTCCTTATGTCCGGTCGTGATGGTCAAGTGGTTTAAGGCGTCCCTGTACATACCAGTTGCGTTGCTCCTGGGAGTATGGGTTCGAGTCACTTCTGGGGTGTGAGTTTTCATTCGCATATAGTCCTGGGGACCATTCAGGCTTGTTCGCATTTGTGTTCCTCACGTGTTGCCCCAAAAATGAGGTGATTTGATAAAATGCTATGCCCAAGATAACCATCCAAGTGCCGGCGGGGAAGTGGTTCATATAGCTCAGGCTATCACTTCCTTATGTCCGGTCGTGATGGTCAAGTGGTTTAAGGCGTCCCTGTACATACCAGTTGCGTTGCTCCTGGGAGTATGGGTTCGAGTCACTTCTGGGGTGTGAGTTTTCATTCGCATATAGTCCTGGGGACCATTCAGGCTTGTTCGCATTTGTGTTCCTCACGTGTTGCCCCAAAAATGAGGTGATTTGATAAAATGCTATGCCCAAGATAACCATCCAAGTGCCGGCGGGGAAGTGGTTCATATAGCTCAGGCTATCACTTCCTTATGTCCGGTCGTGATGGTCAAGTGGTTTAAGGCGTCCCTGTACATACCAGTTGCGTTGCTCCTGGGAGTATGGGTTCGAGTCACTTCTGGGGTGTGAGTTTTCATTCGCATATAGTCCTGGGGACCATTCAGGCTTGTTCGCATTTGTGTTCCTCACGTGTTGCCCCAAAAATGAGGTGATTTGATAAAATGCTATGCCCAAGATAACCATCCAAGTGCCGGCGGGGAAGTGGTTCATATAGCTCAGGCTATCACTTCCTTATGTCCGGTCGTGATGGTCAAGTGGTTTAAGGCGTCCCTGTACATACCAGTTGCGTTGCTCCTGGGAGTATGGGTTCGAGTCACTTCTGGGGTGTGAGTTTTCATTCGCATATAGTCCTGGGGACCATTCAGGCTTGTTCGCATTTGTGTTCCTCACGTGTTGCCCCAAAAATGAGGTGATTTGATAAAATGCTATGCCCAAGATAACCATCCAAGTGCCGGCGGGGAAGTGGTTCATATAGCTCAGGCTATCACTTCCTTATGTCCGGTCGTGATGGTCAAGTGGTTTAAGGCGTCCCTGTACATACCAGTTGCGTTGCTCCTGGGAGTATGGGTTCGAGTCACTTCTGGGGTGTGAGTTTTCATTCGCATATAGTCCTGGGGACCATTCAGGCTTGTTCGCATTTGTGTTCCTCACGTGTTGCCCCAAAAATGAGGTGATTTGATAAAATGCTATGCCCAAGATAACCATCCAAGTGCCGGCGGGGAAGTGGTTCATATAGCTCAGGCTATCACTTCCTTATGTCCGGTCGTGATGGTCAAGTGGTTTAAGGCGTCCCTGTACATACCAGTTGCGTTGCTCCTGGGAGTATGGGTTCGAGTCACTTCTGGGGTGTGAGTTTTCATTCGCATATAGTCCTGGGGACCATTCAGGCTTGTTCGCATTTGTGTTCCTCACGTGTTGCCCCAAAAATGAGGTGATTTGATAAAATGCTATGCCCAAGATAACCATCCAAGTGCCGGCGGGGAAGTGGTTCATATAGCTCAGGCTATCACTTCCTTATGTCCGGTCGTGATGGTCAAGTGGTTTAAGGCGTCCCTGTACATACCAGTTGCGTTGCTCCTGGGAGTATGGGTTCGAGTCACTTCTGGGGTGTGAGTTTTCATTCGCATATAGTCCTGGGGACCATTCAGGCTTGTTCGCATTTGTGTTCCTCACGTGTTGCCCCAAAAATGAGGTGATTTGATAAAATGCTATGCCCAAGATAACCATCCAAGTGCCGGCGGGGAAGTGGTTCATATAGCTCAGGCTATCACTTCCTTATGTCCGGTCGTGATGGTCAAGTGGTTTAAGGCGTCCCTGTACATACCAGTTGCGTTGCTCCTGGGAGTATGGGTTCGAGTCACTTCTGGGGTGTGAGTTTTCATTCGCATATAGTCCTGGGGACCATTCAGGCTTGTTCGCATTTGTGTTCCTCACGTGTTGCCCCAAAAAATGAGGTGATTTGATAAAATGCTATGCCCAAGATAACCATCCAAGTGCCGGCGGGGAAGTGGTTCATATAGCTCAGGCTATCACTTCCTTATGTCCGGTCGTGATGGTCAAGTGGTTTAAGGCGTCCCTGTACATACCAGTTGCGTTGCTCCTGGGAGTATGGGTTCGAGTCACTTCTGGGGTGTGAGTTTTCATTCGCATATAGTCCTGGGGACCATTCAGGCTTGTTCGCATTTGTGTTCCTCACGTGTTGCCCCAAAAAATGAGGTGATTTGATAAAATGCTATGCCCAAGATAACCATCCAAGTGCCGGCGGGGAAGTGGTTCATATAGCTCAGGCTATCACTTCCTTATGTCCGGTCGTGATGGTCAAGTGGTTTAAGGCGTCCCTGTACATACCAGTTGCGTTGCTCCTGGGAGTATGGGTTCGAGTCACTTCTGGGGTGTGAGTTTTCATTCGCATATAGTCCTGGGGACCATTCAGGCTTGTTCGCATTTGTGTTCCTCACGTGTTGCCCCAAAAATGAGGTGATTTGATAAAATGCTATGCCCAAGATAACCATCCAAGTGCCGGCGGGGAAGTGGTTCATATAGCTCAGGCTATCACTTCCTTATGTCCGGTCGTGATGGTCAAGTGGTTTAAGGCGTCCCTGTACATACCAGTTGCGTTGCTCCTGGGAGTATGGGTTCGAGTCACTTCTGGGGTGTGAGTTTTCATTCGCATATAGTCCTGGGGACCATTCAGGCTTGTTCGCATTTGTGTTCCTCACGTGTTGCCCCAAAAAATGAGGTGATTTGATAAAATGCTATGCCCAAGATAACCATCCAAGTGCCGGCGGGGAAGTGGTTCATATAGCTCAGGCTATCACTTCCTTATGTCCGGTCGTGATGGTCAAGTGGTTTAAGGCGTCCCTGTACATACCAGTTGCGTTGCTCCTGGGAGTATGGGTTCGAGTCACTTCTGGGGTGTGAGTTTTCATTCGCATATAGTCCTGGGGACCATTCAGGCTTGTTCGCATTTGTGTTCCTCACGTGTTGCCCCAAAAATGAGGTGATTTGATAAAATGCTATGCCCAAGATAACCATCCAAGTGCCGGCGGGGAAGTGGTTCATATAGCTCAGGCTATCACTTCCTTATGTCCGGTCGTGATGGTCAAGTGGTTTAAGGCGTCCCTGTACATACCAGTTGCGTTGCTCCTGGGAGTATGGGTTCGAGTCACTTCTGGGGTGTGAGTTTTCATTCGCATATAGTCCTGGGGACCATTCAGGCTTGTTCGCATTTGTGTTCCTCACGTGTTGCCCCAAAAAATGAGGTGATTTGATAAAATGCTATGCCCAAGATAACCATCCAAGTGCCGGCGGGGAAGTGGTTCATATAGCTCAGGCTATCACTTCCTTATGTCCGGTCGTGATGGTCAAGTGGTTTAAGGCGTCCCTGTACATACCAGTTGCGTTGCTCCTGGGAGTATGGGTTCGAGTCACTTCTGGGGTGTGAGTTTTCATTCGCATATAGTCCTGGGGACCATTCAGGCTTGTTCGCATTTGTGTTCCTCACGTGTTGCCCCAAAAATGAGGTGATTTGATAAAATGCTATGCCCAAGATAACCATCCAAGTGCCGGCGGGGAAGTGGTTCATATAGCTCAGGCTATCACTTCCTTATGTCCGGTCGTGATGGTCAAGTGGTTTAAGGCGTCCCTGTACATACCAGTTGCGTTGCTCCTGGGAGTATGGGTTCGAGTCACTTCTGGGGTGTGAGTTTTCATTCGCATATAGTCCTGGGGACCATTCAGGCTTGTTCGCATTTGTGTTCCTCACGTGTTGCCCCAAAAATGAGGTGATTTGATAAAATGCTATGCCCAAGATAACCATCCAAGTGCCGGCGGGGAAGTGGTTCATATAGCTCAGGCTATCACTTCCTTATGTCCGGTCGTGATGGTCAAGTGGTTTAAGGCGTCCCTGTACATACCAGTTGCGTTGCTCCTGGGAGTATGGGTTCGAGTCACTTCTGGGGTGTGAGTTTTCATTCGCATATAGTCCTGGGGACCATTCAGGCTTGTTCGCATTTGTGTTCCTCACGTGTTGCCCCAAAAATGAGGTGATTTGATAAAATGCTATGCCCAAGATAATTTAATATAATAGGCGTTACATCATATAGTCGTTCAAGCTTTAAGGCGTCCTGTACATACCAGTTGCGTTGCTCTAGTATGGGTTCGAGTCACCTGCACATAGCATATAGATGGGGACCATTTTCTGTGACACATTTGTCCTCCTTTTGTTTAAAAAGAATGAATACAGGATGTCTACCATGCTTGTAGCACAAAGCAAAGTTATTGACACAAAGTAAGTTATCAACAGATATTGCATACATTTTTACATTAATTAAACACACAAAGAATTTAAACAATCTTTACCACAAGGATTTCAATGTTAAAAATACATATGCAATGTTAAACAAACATGAAAGAAACTGTAATACAAAGTTACAAAATATTGAATGAGAGATCTGCATTATTCAAACAATATTAATTTAGTTAGCATAACAAGTAATACTTTGCATTACATATGAACACAATTAATCATCATATCGTGTAGGGCGTTTAACATGACGTTTTGGACGAGAGTCCTTAGTACAAGAATATCCCTCGATGAATTGTTTATCGAGTTATAACTCATTTTTTCTTTTTCTTTTGCACGACTTTGCACTTCATCATTTTCTACACTAGTTGGAATCACTTTGAAATAAGCCATATTACGTGTTATACTATGATCTCTATTACTCGCTGTTACCATAGTTCCTTTTACACTAATCACTTTATATGGTTTTTGTATCATACGGCATATCTAGCTTTCCCTCTTTTTTCTTTTAACGAGAACAGTATCTCCAACCTTTATGAATTGTTCTTTGCACGTTGATCATGAGCAATTTTCATTTTGCCCTTGGCTAGTGCATCCTTCTGAGCGAGACGTTTATCCGTTACCTTGGCTGGCATGACAGGTAGTGCGATCCTCATAGGACGTCCAATAAAAGTTCGCCAGGCGACTTGCCCAGTGTTCCAT
Source organism: Procambarus virginalis (assembly GCA_020271785.1). Taxonomy (NCBI): domain Eukaryota; kingdom Metazoa; phylum Arthropoda; class Malacostraca; order Decapoda; family Cambaridae; genus Procambarus; species Procambarus virginalis. The sequence goes on from WNGS01111181.1 coordinate 49,810,393, forward strand.
GCGGTGTTGCACGGTAGTTCCTGAGAAAAGCATACATAGCTTGTTTCCAGGATCGTCCTTCGGCATGAGCACAGCGTACCGCTTTCATGAGAGGTTGCATGAATCTCTCTACTTCTCCATTTGCTTGAGGATGTAGTGGCATCACACGGCGGTGTTTGAATCCAATATGCTCAGCAAAGTTGACAAAGTCTTGTCCATTAAATGGCGGTCCATTGTCCGTCTTGACAACTTCAGGAATGCCAAAGTTTGAAAAGATCTTGTCGAGTTTCGGGATGACAGCCTTTGCAGATGTGGAAGTGATGATTTCTACTTCTGGATAACGTGAGTGATCATCAATGACTACCATCAAGTACTCTCCAGTTGGTAGCGGTCCACAGAATCCATCGATACTTCCATCCATGGTGCAGCAGGTAGTGGTGAAGGTTGTAGAGGTGTTTGGTCTTGAAGTATCCACTGCAGCTTGGCAAGGGACACAGGCATCATGCATGTCCTTAGCTTGACGATCAATGCCAGGAAACCACACCTTTTCTCGTAGCAGCTGTTTGGTCCTTACAAGACCTTGGTGTCCTTGATGTGCAAGCTTCAGAGCACGTTGCTGGAGAACAGCTGGAATGACGATACGAGTACCTCGCAGCACGGTGTCGCGTTGTTGCGTAACACTTAATTCTGTCTGGATGCGTTCAAGTGCTTTGAATGCATCTTGGTCAACTCCTGAGGTGGGATGCGTGGAAACTTTTTCTTAGTCAATGCATCCACTGTTGCTTGCAGAGTTGGGTCCTCTAGGGTTGCAGTACGGATTTCATCAAGAGTGAGAGCCTTAGGGACTGCATCACAGGTTACAGAGTGTACATATTCCTCGGCAACTTGCTGATGCTTGGTGATGGTGAAACTGTTGGCAGGATGTCGACTGATGTAATCAGCGGGATTGCCTGCACCTGCTTGTATTTCACCGTAAAGTTGTATGGTTGCAGACGAAGAGCCCATCTCTCAATGCGAGCTGGTGGTTTGGACTTTGGATTATTGAAGATGGTCTCCAACGGTTTGTGGTCAGTGACTATCGTGGTAAAGGGTGCACCAAGCAGATACACATTGAAGTGTTCACAGCCCCATACAAGAGCAAGAGCTTCCTTCTCTGTCTGACTGTATCGTTGCTCAACATCTGTGAGAGAACGGCTGGCATAGGCAATTACTACTCTTGAATCTGGTTGACCAGGTTTGTTGGGCTAACACAGCACCTAAACCAACAGGACTAGCATCCACCGTTAACTCAGTGTCCATTGATGGATCAAAGTACGCAGCAGTCGCATTTTCTACTAGTGCATCTTTCACAGCATCAAATGCATTTTGCTCGACATCGCTCCAGTACCATGATGCATTTTTCTTCAGGAGCTCACGTAGAGGCTTCGTAATGGTAGCAAATCTGGAATGAAGCGAGAACAGTAGTTTGCCATTCCCAGAAAACTATTACTTCATGTGG
>WNGS01111181.1:49829507-49842908 GCA_020271785.1 Procambarus virginalis
AAGGGCATGACAATCATCTAAGTTTCTTACCCTTACCTTACCTTGAGGATCCTTGAGTGCTTCCGGGGCTTATCGTCCCCGCGGCCCGGTCATCGACCAGGCCTCCTGGTTGCTGGACTGATCAACCAGGCTGTTGGACGCGGCTGCTCGCAGCCTGACGTATGAGTCACAGCCTGGTTGATCAGGTATCCTTTGGAGGTGCTTATCCAGTTCTCTCTTGAACACTGTGAGGGGTTGCCAGTTATGTCCCTTATGTGTAGTGGAAGCGTGTTGAACAGTCTCGGGCCTCTGATGTTGATAGAGTTCTCTCTCAGAGTACCAGTTGCACCTCTGCTTTTCAACGGGGGTATTCTGCACATCCTGCCATGTCTTCTGGTCTCATGTGATGTTATTTCTGTGTGCAGGTTTGGGACCAGCCCCTCTAATATTTTCCACGTGTAAATTATTATGTATCTCTCCCGCCTGCGCTCAAGGGAATACAGATTTAGGCTCTTTAGTCGGTCCCAATAGTTTAGATGTTTTACCGAGTGGATTCTAGCAGTAAAGGATCTCTGCACGCTCTCCAGGTCAGCAATTTCACCAGCAGTGAAAGGGGCTGTCATTGTGCAGCAGTACTCCACTCTAGAGAGCACAAGCGTTTTGAAAAGTGTCATCATCGGTATAGCATCTCTAGTGTGAAAGTTCTTGTTATCCAACCTGTCATTTTTCTTGCAGTTGTGACGGCTACTTTATTGTGTTCTTTAAAGGTAAGGTCTTCCGACATGAGTACACCCAGATCCTTTACATTGCCTTTTCGTTCTATGTTATGATTTGCCTGAGTTTTGTACGTGGTTTCAGTTTTTATATATTTCATTTTTTCCATAGCGCATGAGCTGGAACTTGTCTTCGTTAAACACCATATTATTTTCTGTAGCCCATAGAAAGACCTGATCTACATCTGACTGGAGGTTCGCCGTGTCCTCTATGTTGCCTACTCTCATGAAGATCCTAGTGTCATCTGCAAAGGATGATACAGTGCTATAGGTTGTGTTCTTGTCTATGTCCGATATAAGGATGAGAAAAAGTACTGGAGCAAGCACAGTACCCTGGGGGACTGAGCTCTTAACGGTTGACGGGTTGGATTTTATTTTGTTGACTATTACACATTGGGTTCTGTTGGTCAGGAAATTGTAGATCCATCTGCCTACTTTTCCGGTAATTCCTTTTGAGCGCATTTTATGGGCAATAACACCATGGTCACATTTATCAAAAGCTTTTCGCAAATCTGTGTAAATTACATCAGCGTTTTGTTTGTCTTCCATAGCATCTAATGCCATATCATAGTGGTCCAGCAACTGCGACAGGCAAGAGCGCCCTGTTCTGAAACCATGTTGTCCGGGGTTATGGAGATGCTGTGATTCCATGTATTTTGTGATCTTACTTCTTAGCACTCTCTCAAAATTTTTATGATGTGCGATGTTAGTGCTATCGGTCTGTAATTTTTTGCCTCTGCCTTATTTCCTCCTTTATGAAGTGGTGCTATCTCTGCTGTTTTTAGTATATCAGGAATAACGCCAGTATCTAGGCTTTGTCTCCACAGAATGTGAAGGGCCTGCGATAGTGGTTTTTTACAGTTCTTGATGAATATGGAGTTCCAAGAATCCGGGCCTGGTGCGGAGTGCATAGGCATACTGTTTATGGCTTCTTCAAAATCCAGTGGGGATAGGGTGACGTCTGATATATGATTTGATGTTGGTATCATATCCATGAAAATTCATTTGGGTTATCGATCTTTAGTGCGTTTAATGGCTCGCTGAAGACAGAGTCGTATTGCTTCCTCAGTAGCTCGCTCATTTCTTTGTTGTCATCGGTGAAAGTTCCATCTTCCTTTCGCAGGGGCCCGATACTAGATGTGGTTTTTGATCTTGATTTTGCATAGGAGAAAAAATATTTCGGGTTTCTCTCTATTTCACTGATGGCCTTTTGCTCTCTTTCCCTCTCCTGCGTTTTGTATGATTCTTGTAGCTTGAGTTCAATTTTTCCTATTTCGCTACCTAACCTTCTTCGCCGTTCCTGAGATAGGGTGCGACTCTCAAGTTGTACCGCGATTCGTTTTCTTCGCCTATATAGGGAACGACGTTCTCGTTCCAATCTGCATCTCTTCCTCTTTTTTCTTAGGGGGATGCGGTTTGTACATATTTCTAGTGCTACTGAGCTTATTTTTTCCAGGCACTGGTTCAGGTTCGCATTTCCTAGCTGTTCTTCCCAGTTTATTTCTGTGAAGTCCTGGTTTATTTGCTCCCAGTTTATCTGTTTATTATTGAAGTTGAATTTGCTGAAATCTCCTCCACCGGGAATCTGGACTGGTTTTGAAGGTCTATTCCCCATGGTTGTCATAACTTCAATTAAGTTGTGATCTGAGTAACAGGTATTTGTAATCATTATGTTCCTGATCAATTCATCATTATTAGTGAAAATGAGGTCCAGCGTGTTCTCCTTCCTGGTTGGTTCTACTATTTGCTGGTTTAAGGCAAACCTGTCGCACATCCGTAGCAGGTCATTTGCATGTGCCTGTTCATTAAGGCTACTTCCTGGTATTCTTTCTGATATTACTGTATTAGCCAGGTGCTTCCATTTCAGGTGCCGTAGGTTGAAGTCCCCAAGCAGAATGATGTTCGGAGCTGGATTTGTGAGGTTTTCCAAGCAGTGTTCTACTTTCATTAGTTGGTCTTTAAACTGCTGAGGGTTTGCCTCCGGTGACTTATATACAAGGACAATAACTACATTTATAATCTCTATTTTGATTATCAGCACTTCCACCATATCATTCGAGGTGTTTAGCAGCTCAGTACAGATGAGTGTGTCTTTGATGTATAGGCTGACCCCACCCTGAAGCCGGTGTTTCCTATCACATCTGAAAAGATTGTACTCTGAGATCCATATTTCACCATCATGGTAGTCCTTTGTGTGGGTTTCTGTTAGGGCTGCAAACACTGCATTTGCCTCATGAAGGAGACCATCTATAAAGTGAACTTTGTTGGATTTGCGTGTTTTTATACCTTGAATGTTGGCAAATATAAATGATGTTATCGTGGTAGTGGAAGTGCTGGATGCCTTACTTGGTGTTAATATCTGAGGCTCTGGTAAGGGGGCCACTGTGTTTGCGTCCAGGGTGTGTTGTTTTCGAAGTGATTCGTCCAGTTTCGGTAGTGGGGCGAGTGTTGTGTGGTGTAGTACCTGTGTGTTTGTTGGTAATGTGTATTCCAGACTTGTGGGTATCTCCCTTCCCCTCTGTAATCCTGTGGATCCTCTGTAATCCCTCTGTAATACCTTCCCTATTATCTTAGCATCATCAGCAAACATGTTCATATAATTCTGTATTCCTTTGGTAGATCGTTTATGTTGACAATGAACATTGCCGGTGTAGGTACTGAACCCTGTGGTACTCTGCTTGTAATATTTCTCCAGTCCAGTATGTTGTCTCTGATTACCGCCCTCATATTTCTGTCGGCTAGAAAAATTTTCATCCATGTTAGGAGTCTACCTGTCACACTCATCCATTATGTTTGTTTCCAGAACATCCTCTTATGTGGAATTGTTGAAAACCTTTTAGGTTCAGTCAACCTAACCATCTGTAAAATTTTTGTGGCTTGATCATAGAAACTGAGAAAAATTCATTACAGTTTTTCTTTGTTTTCGATCTTCCAGATTGAAAACCATACTTTCCGTCTATTATTACATAGTTTTCTCCAGGTGTTCTACCCAATTAGTTTTAATTATTTTTCGGGGTGGGGGGGGAGCCCCTCCGGCTCTCAGGCTGTCAGGCTCTCAGGCTCTCAGGCTCTCAGGCTGTCAGGCTCTCAGGCTCTCAGGCTCTCAGGCTCTCCGGCTCTCAGGCTCTCCGGCTCTCCGGCTCTCCGGCTCTCCGACTCTCTGGATCTATCAAGGCTGATATGGATATACTGTATTAAACTTTGGCAGCAGTCACTGTGAATGGAGTTCTAGGCCTACCGAGGACCACGAGCTAGAAACTGGGCCCCCTCAGAGAGGCACGAGGAGCAGTGGCCTATAGAAACCCCAGTGTAGTTGGAAGCATTCTATGTCTACCATCGACCGGGTCAGGCACCAAAAGGTAAGCGCCCCAAAACAAATCCCCCTGTTCTGGTTAGAAATTGCTACTGAAAGCTGAACCAGTGGACAGAACTCCCCAAATGAAAATGAGTAAACGAACATGACGTCGCCATGGTCTCTGCATTGCTTGTCTGCACAGCTTCCCCCTCCTCGAGAGGGGAAAGTACAGTACTTACAGGACACCTAGGTGCCCTGTAAGTACTGCCCTGGGGCTTGGGGCCACCTTCCACAAGTCACCTTGGTGTCTACCTCTGCTTGGTCTTCTGCTGTTCGGTGATTGACCTCTCTCGTGTGCTGGGGTGTTTCACGTACCCTCGTTTGGCCTTTGGGTAAGGGTAGTTTGCACTGGGAGGGCTCAGGGTACAGTGGTACCTCAGTTTAAGAGTTTAATTCGTTCCTGGAGACAGCTCTTATTCCGAAAAACTCGTATTCTGAAGCTAATTTCCCCATAAGAAATAATGGAAATGAATTAATCCGTTCCTGACTACCCCAAAAACCCCATATCAAACTAAATTTTTATACCTAATTCATCTAAATAAACCTACAAAACTATGTTCAAGTTATTACTTACCTTGCTCTTGAATGCTGTAGGCGTATGGAAGATGGTGAGGAGGGGGGAGGAGGAGAGGAGTTACTGTTTGAAGGGGAGTCCCTTTCCATTATCACATCAGGCAGTGAGGACTTCACTGGTATGCACACACTGGCACATTTTGCCTGCATACCACTAGGACTTGCTTGTCTTACTAAGAATTTCTCTAAAGACACTTGTTTTTCCCTACATTTTAACACTTGTCTGTAGTAAGACATCACATTATCATTTAAAAGGTCAATGCAACGGCCTGCTACAGCTTTATCTGGGTGAGTTTTTTCAACAAAACTTTGCAGTTCTTCCCATACTTCACACATTTTCTTAATCAAGGAGGGACATCCTCTACTGCCTCTACTCACAGCTATTTTCTTAGGTTGAACCTTATCAATGGCTTTCTTGAGACCCATGGTGAGATATATAATAACAAACTGTATAGTCAAATGACCAAAATCCAACAAAACACTGAAAATCCAGGTGAAGAATTGATGTGGGATAGTCACTGGGCGCGAGACAATGGTAAACTGAGGGGCGGAGTGCGGAGGGGCGACGATCGCCGATCGACCACGCGCTAGGTCGGCCTGTACGCGTATCAACAAACTCGCGTCCCGAGGTAACCCTCGCGTTCCGAGACATAATTTCGAGGAAATCCTGCTCGTCTTCCGAAAAACTCGCATACAGGGACACTCGCATTCCGAGGTACCACTGTACTGAGCAGCTAGTTTTACCTCTCATAGCGCCGGCTCTGTTCCACCTGGGTACGATGTCCTCTTGCAGGGTTTTTCTATGTTTTGTTGTTTGCCTGGTGGTGGGGGTCTGACCTTGAGTTTTGGTCTCGCCCTCTTGTATCTTGGTGGTACCTGCTAGGGCCCTGTGAGTGTACACATCCTGGGAATGGAGCTTTAACAGTTTGTTGGTAATACAGTATTGGGCACCGGTTAGCAGTACCCTGCCTGGGCTTCCCCGAGTGCGAGTCTGTATCAGGACCCAGAGAAACCCTTTGGGGGCATGTAGTTCTGATGGATGTGACCCCTGGGTCCCCCCCCCTTGCCTTGTGCGAGTTTGAGGTTGCTCGATCCCCTTGTCTCTGGGTGACCTTCACCGATCATGCCTCAGTCATGCTGCATGCTGGGTCGGTGACACCTTTGACTAGAAGTCCTGTGAGTTTTGTTGCGTATTTGTGACTCCGTACACCCAGTCCAATGATGACTTCAGGTGCTGACAGCTCGGGCATTGCATGCTCGTTTTTTGTTGCTGCAGTGCGATAGCTTGGTTGTTGACCCGAAGCCCGAGGCTGCCCTGTTTTAATTATGGGAACTCAGACTTGAGGGTGTTAGTTGCTTCGACTTCGGTTCAGTTCGCACCCCTTCCTTCTTCTCCTGCTGTGGTTCATCCTGGTCCTTTCCCTCGCTGATTCCAGCTCCGAAACGTCTGAGGGTTTCGAAGTTGGGGCAGGGTTTAGTTGGTTTCGAGACTTGAGGGGTCTCACGGGGTGCCCCTTCTGGGTTGACGATGGAGGCATTTGAGCAGGTTTCTCCTGCCGACTCATCTGGGTCTGCCTAGTGGGCCCCCCTTCTTTCATGCTTTTCTGGCTGCTCCGGCTTCTTACTTTTGAGGCCGGGCTTTGGGGGATGGCTTGGCCCCGGGTCCTGCTGTGGGGGTTCCCGGGGCTGGTGAGGGGTTGACTTGGGGGGCCTTGGTCGTCGTTGGATCCCGATTGAATTTTTGTACCCTCTGACGGGCTTGTTGTTACAAGGAGTGGGGTTTTCCATCCCTCCCTCCCCATACGAGTTAGATTTGATCTCGGTCCCTCCTCGGGTTCAGTTCAGTGTTCCTATGGGTCCGTTGGTCCCGTCCTTCCAGAAGTTTTCGGCCTCTCGCATCCCGCCTCATGAAGTGTGGGAAGCCATTGCGGCTTACCTCCTGCATGACCCGAATTACGCCTCTTGCATGAATCCATCTTTGATTAAGTTTGGTTCTTTGTTTCCTTACTGGGTTCGTTATGAGGTTCCAGAGTCGTCCTGGCTTGTGGAATGCCCTGTTATTTCATTGGAGGCTTGGCATACATTATGATGGTCCTGCACGCTTGAGTGGCGTGAGGCTCTGACGGTGGTCCAGGTTGACCTGGGGGGTGCGTTTGGCCACCTGTGTGCATGCTTGTTTGCCCCTGCCCTTCCTTGGGATGTTGGGGTTGTGCAGCTTCACGTGCAGGTTCCCACTCTTTCGACTGCACTGGTTGTGGAGGATTTGTGCTCGTCGCCTGTTGGCTTCTGACTTGCAATTCTTTTGCCCTCCTGGAGCTGTCCTCGGATTGACTTGAGAAGGATGTGGAGGTGCTTGGGGCCATTCCTGGGTCTGGTGCCTTGGTTTCAGTAACGCCTGCGTCATCTGCCCTGTTGAAGCTGTTCGCGCCGGTCTTGCAGGATGTAGTGTCTGTCTTTGCTTCTCATCTCCTGTGTCGGCAGGCGGTGCTCGCGTCCTCCTTGGAATCTGCTTGGGCTCTGGCTCTTAGGTTTTTGTCCCCCTTTTTGTCCCTTGCTGTTTGCAGATTCTGCGTTTGGGCAGTATCTGCAGGCAGCTTCTTCCAGTTATCGTCCAATGTCAGACTTGATGGTTCTCCAGGGGGCCCGTGGGGGTTTTCCTGGAAGGGTCATGCCAGGACTCGGGGTTCCTCCCGTCGTGATAGGCCAGTGGTGCCGGTTTTGGGGCCAGCACTGCCTTTGGACCCATCCCCCATCTGTTCAGTGCAGTGAACGCTCTGTGTGAAGGTCAGGTTGTCGTGAGGGGTGTCAGCCCTTTCGCGGTTCATTCCATTGATGGGGAGATGGGAGGGGGAGGGTCAGGGTCGTTCTGTTTGCTCGTGCCTGGTCCCATGATTTGTGGGCCTTTCGGGTCATTTCGAATGGCCTGCGGTGGCATTGGGTGGCACCTCATTTGGGGGGTTCGGAGCTGGCGGGCAGGCCTCTTCTCCTTTTGCTCTGTCAAGTCATCTCGGAGTGGGTGCGCTTAGGTGTGGTCGAAACGAAGATGTGTCTCGGGTGGATTTCCCGTTCGTTTCCAGTCCCGAAATTGGACTGTGCAGACCTGCGGTTCGTTCTGGACTTATCCCGTCTGAACCCCTGGTCTATTGCCCCTAGTTTCTGATGACAACTTTGTCCCAGGTCTGGCTTTTTTTGGCACCAGGCGCTTGGATGGTGTTCCCTGACCTCCAGGAACTTACTAGCACGTCCAGATTCATACGGGGTTAAGGGACTAGCTCTGTTTTGTTGCAGGACGTCGGGGTTACCACTTTCGTTGCCTTCCTTTCGGCTTGAATCTGGCACCTCGTGTTTTCACACGCGTTACCCGGGTCTTGGTGGCCCATCTGCAGCTCTTAGGGGTTCGGATTCTGGCCTATCTCGACGACTGGCTGGTGTGGGCTCCAGCCAGTCAGCGTGTCTGCTCGCCAGGGATTTCCCAGCTTGCGGGTTCGGGTTCCTGGTGATCTGGAGGAAGTCTCATCTGGTTCCCTCTCAGGTTCGGTCTTGGGTGGGTCTTATGTGGGACTCGGACCGCTATCTTGTCTCTCCCTCTGGAGTCTCTGCTTTGCCTACAGTCCCGCCTTTGCCTGTTCTGGGGGGGCTTCTGGGTCACCAGGCGGTTGCTCGAGGGTTTGTGCGGGAGCCTGAAGTTTGCCGTGCTGGTCTATCTGTCGGGTCGGGTTTAGCTTTGTCGGCTGTTCTGGTTCTTTCTGGGACGTCCCTTCCGCTTCTCTCGCGATCGCTGGGTTCGACCTCAGGGGTTTTTCATCGGCTGCGTCGCCAGCTTCCTCTTGGGTTTTTTGGGTTCAGTGCCTTGGCGCCTACTCGAGCCCTCGCTCGGTGCGTTCACAGATGCGTCGTCTCCTGGCTGGGCCTTTTACGGGCTCACCATAGCCCGTGCTACTTGGAACTTCTTGTTCCAGGTAGCGAATCTTTAACAGCAACAACAACAACCTGGCTGGGGCTTTGTGCTCACCAGGCCATCTAGGGGCGGTGGGGTCTGGTCTTCTGTCAGGCGCACAGCATGGTGCGAGAGATTGCGGCAGTGTTTATATCTCTTCAGAGGGTTCCAGTCACTCGCGGATCGATGATCCGGCTCCATTCGAACTGCTCCCTGTGGTTCATTGCCTGAACCGAGGGTGTTCCTGGATGTTCACTTTTGGGGGGGGGGTGTCCACGTCCTGGTGGACGGCCTGTCACAGTTCATTCCCCTGTTTACAGAATGAATGGTCGACGCTGACTCATTCAGTTGGCTCTGCTGGACGTATGGGCTCCCCGGACGTAGACCGTAGAATGGTGTGTTGTCCAGTTGCAGCTCTCCGCCATTTCTGTGTACCACGGCTTTGGTGGTCAGGGACATGCTTTGGGTTGCCCTGTTTCCCTTGTGACGGAAACGTGTGGGAAATGGTGGTCGGCAGTCTTCCAACTAGCAGGTGTCGGTCTGGGGCCACATATACTTAATTAAAATAAAAAAAAAGGAAAAAAAAGTGACTGCTTGTCTGATAATCTGTGGTAAGGCAAGAAAACACAAAATATAAAAATACTTTACTTTAATCTAGAAAACACAAAATAAAATAAAGACGATACCTTGGCTTTTACAATAATGTAAAGGAAAAATATATAAAAATTAAACAAAGTGAAAAGGGGGGAACTGTTATGTTAACAAAATAAAATGGTGCTGGGAATATATGCGCTAGCTAAGAACCTCTTATTTGATCACACGAGGTGGGTCAAATCAGGTGTTCATAGCAGGAGCACGAGATACATTCTGGCTGGCAGAAATGCAAGGGACTCCAACAATAACTGGCGATGATTGTGATTGGCGAGGAACGGGAGTGGTGTGTTGGTGGCGGCCAATGAGAACGCTGGACGGCCGCAAGTCGCTAGTTAGGCAGTTGAAGGGTTCGGCGCGTCGACCAGGTGTGCAGCAGGTGCTGGAGAGGGGGGAGGAGGGAGTTGAGGTGCGTGTGGCTGTCTTGATATATACGTTTAGCCACTACAAAACGTATCTTGCATATTGTTGAGGACGTGATGAAATACGAAAATAGCAGGCTAAATCTCTGATAAGAGATTATCGTCACACCCTGTTCCAGGGTTCGGGTCTCCAGGTCACTCTCGGGTCTCCCAGGTCGTCTGCTGGGTCCTTCGATCCTGCCCATGTATCCTCATGCCCATGACTTGGTGTGTGTGCTGTGTTTGGCGATCGTCTCCTGGGTTTGTCCCTCTTGTGTTATCTTTGGGTAAGTAGCTCCGGGTAGCCAAAGAAAACCTCCCCAGAAAACCAGCGTCGAATGTAATGAAACGCCATTTTTCTGGGTGAAACCCGGAGGCTCCCGGCAACCCTCCCTCCTCTGGTTGGCGGTTTTTCACGTGTTACTGACATCCAATCTCAGAACTGGGGTGTGGATAGCTGGCATGAGACTCCCCCTTCTCCCTCCTGAGAAGGGAAAAGCTGCGCAGACAAGCGGCACGGCGATGTGGTGATGTCATGTTTGTTTACTCATTATCGTTTGGGGAGTTCTGTCTACTAGTTCGCCTTTCAGTAGCAATATCTTAACCAGAATGGGGTTTGTTTTGGGCATTTACCTTTCTGGGTGCCTGACCCAGTCGATGGCAGACAAAAAATGCTTCCAACCATACAGGGGTTACTATAGGCCATTGCTCCTCGTGTGTCTCTGAGGGGGCCAGGTTCTGGCTCGTGGTCCCCGGTAGGCGTTTAACTCCATTTACGCTGACTGTTGCCAAAGTCTATAATATATCCATATCAGCCTGGATAGCTCGGGGAGCCTTCGGGTCTCACCCAGAAAAGTGTTTCATTACATTCAACGCAGGTTTTTCCAATATTTGGACACTTACACTTGTCAGTGATACAGGTCTTTAATTGAGGGGGTAAGGTGTCTTCCCTGCTGCCACTTTTGTAGACTGGAAGTATGTTAGCCTCTTTCCACACATCAGCTTTCCTTCACATTAGCCTGTGCACAGGGATGCCTGAAAAATCAGTTGTGGAATGCTGAGCTCAGGTGCACATTCAGAACCCATGGTGAAACTCCATCTGGACCAACTGCTTTGTTCTTACTTAGCTCCTTGATAATTTTTTCCACTTCATCTCTAGACACCTCTTTGTGCTCTGTTGTTTTCTGGAATTCTTATTGTCTGGTTCTCTGAAGATTTCATTTTGTACAAACACACTTTGGAACTTAAAGTTTAATGTTTCACACATTTCATTTTCATTTTCCATGAATCTGTTTCCCATTTTCAACCTCTGAATATTATCCTTTACCTGCAATTTGTTGTTTATGAATTTATAGAATAGGCCTGGTTCTGTTTTGCATTTGTCCACTTTCCCTTTCTCAATTTCTTTCTAACCCTCTCCTCACTGTCATGTACAGTAGTTGTTTCTCACATCTTTGTATCGCTGAAAAGATACAAATACAGTAAAGATATGATAGTGTTGTGGTGCTTATTTTGTATTGTGCTGTGGTGCTTGTTTTGTATAGTGTTGTGGTGCTTTTGTATATTGTTGTGGAACTAAAGTGTACAGTTGTGTGGCACACTATACAGAGCTTTCACCACCACACTATGCAGGGTAGTCGCCGCCACACTGTACTCGCCTAGTTGTACTCACCTAGTTGTGTTTGCGGGGGTTGAGCTCTGGCTCTTTGGTCCCGCCTCTCAACCGTCAATCAACAGGTGTACAGATTCGTGAGCCTATTGGGCTCTATCATATCTACACTTGAAACTGTGTATGGAGTCAGCCTCCACCACATTACTTCCTAATGCATTCCATTTTTCAACCACTTTGACACTAAAAAAGTTCTTCCTAATATCTCTGTGGCTCATTTGGGCAGTTAGTTTCCACCTGTGTCCCCTAGTGCATGTGCCCCTTGTGTTAAATAGCCTGTCTTTATCTACCCTGTCGATTCCCTTGAGAATCTTGAATGTGGTGATCATGTCCCCCCTAACTCTTCTGTCTTCCAACGAAGCGAGGTTTAATTCCCGTAGTCTCTCCTCGTAGTTCATACCTCTCAGCTCGGGTACTAGTCTGGTGGCAAACCTTTGAACCTTTTCCAGTTTAGTCTTATGCTCGACTAGATATGGACTCCACGCTGGAGCCGCATACTCCAGGATTGGTCTGACATATGTGGTATATAATGTTCTGAAAGATTCCTTACACAAGTTTCTAAAGGCTGTTCTTATGTTAGCCAACCTGGCATATGCTGCTGATGTTATCCTCTTGATATGAGCTTCAAGGGACAGGTCTGGCGTGATATCAACCCCCAGGTCTTTCTCTCTCTCTGACTCTTGAAGTATTTCGTCTCCCAAATGATACCTTGTATCTGGTCTCCTGCTTCCTACCCCTATCTTCATTACATTACATTTGCTTGGGTTAAACTCTAACAGCCATTTTTTCAACCATTCCTGCAGCTTGTCCAGGTCTTCTTGAAGCCTCAAGCTGTCCTCCTCTGTCTTAATCCTTCTCATAATTTTGGCGTCGTCAGCAAACACTGAGAGGAATGAGTCTATACCCTCTGGGAGATCATTTACGTATATCAGAAACAGGATAGGTCCAAGCACAGAGCCCTGTGGGACTCCACTGGTGACTTCACGCCATTCTGAGGTCTCACTCCTCACTGTAACTCTGCTTCCTATTGCTTAGGTACTCCCTTATCCACTGGAGAGCCCTACCAGTTACTCCTGCCTGTTTCTCCAGCTTATGCATCAACCTTTTATGGGGTACCATGTCAAAGGCTTTCCGACAGTCCAAAAAAATGCAGTCCGCCCATCCTTCTCTTCCTTGCTTAACACTTTCGCGCTTTCGGTGAAGCGGAAAAAAACTTACCCTATGTGCTTTGGGCGTCTCTCGCGCTTAAGCGGTACGAGCGAAAAGTGTATACTCTTTTTACTGTCCTGACACTAATTGTAGACCTACGTATTTAAATTTGGTATCACTGTGTTCGCAATAGAATTCTCTATAAGAACATACATATAAAATACTGCCAAAGCACAAGGAATATCAACACCAAATAAAAATCTATTGGGATCACTTGGCGAGAGCGCCAAACAGCAACAAAATGTTTCCACTCTCTTAATGATTGCGAAGGCCACATTTATCCTACATCGTTGATTATGGTATCATTGGAACCGCAATAAAATTCTCTATACGGACATATGCATATAAATATAGAATCAATGTCGCAACCGACCCACAAGACGGTTGGAAGTGGCTGAAGTGTTACCCGCGGCGGCATATCGGCGCCATATCGGCGAAATGTGTATATTCAATTTACTGTCCTGACATGATTTTTTGATACGTATTTAATTTTTGTACCAATGTGTTCGCAATAGAATGTTCTATAAGAGCATAAGTATAAACCATCACATAAGGATGCGTTGACCGGCAACAGACATGAAAACTACGTCGATCGTACTCGTCGTGTCAATAATACAATTGTTATACCAAGACGATTCACTGCCATGCCGTTTTCTTTAATAAGCTCTTCGGTTATTAGAAAAACGTAAATTTCATGGTGAACATTTCTAAACTATCCCCAACAAAATCGGATAGAAAATGGAATTTATACAAATATTTATCGTTGGACTTGAGGGTGCGTCGGCAAAATATCGTGGAGAGAAAAAGATTGGACTATAACGCTTGTCAAGGGGGCATGAAAGTGTTAAATTAAT
>WNGS01111181.1:49858056-49894525 GCA_020271785.1 Procambarus virginalis
TTGCTTCAGATACCACCGCTCTTAGCAGAGTTCTTCCTTCTGGTGTGGGCAGGTTTCTCTTTAGATGTTGACTCTGTGGTTCGTTCTTTAAACTTCACTACTATAGAACCAATAGTTCCTCCGTGGTGTGATTCCTGTGATAATGACTGGAATAGCTTTGTTTGCAGCAGCTGCAATGCTTCCTGCAGATTGGTCCGTGTATGTTCAAATCCTCAGGTGGGGTGATGTTGCAAACCAATTTCAAGTTCAGCTTGGTATACATTCCAATTGGCCTTACTTAAATTCCACCTAGGTTGTGCAGGTGGTGTAGGAGGTCGTTCTATGTTTAGTGTTGTTACAGTAGCATAGTGGTCACTGGTGATCACCGGTCTACTCCCACTTCGCCCGATGCTTGAGTGCTGTCGAGATTATGTAAGATCAGGGGACTCCTAGAATGTGAGTGGGTTCCCCAGGTTGAGAAGTGTAATTCAGGTACATCTCGCAGAGCTGCAGCTAATGGCGCCCATCATCATTGGCTGGCCAGTCGCACCTAACACTCGAGATGAGCATTAAATCCCAGAATAATTACATTTTCCTGCTTGGCCAAGGCAAGCGCCGCCTCTGCTTCTAGTTTACGTCTAGGGGGCTTGTAAACGTGTATATGAGGAGCTCATATTAGCCATATCCACGTCACCGCTAATACCTCTACTCCATCCCACATGAAACTGGTCTTATTTTCTTGCTGGGTATGGGTTCTGACTAGGGTCATTAAGCCTCTTTGTCTCCCCTGTCATACGGCATAACATAGTGCTGATACCAGCTAATCTGAAGGATTTCGAGGCTGGGAAAAGAGTTTCTTCCAAAACGATTATATCTGCTTTCGTGCTGATTGCAGCCTCCCGAAGTGTGTGGTTTTTATTTCCAAGACCTTGTATGTTCCACTGCAGTATTCGTAATGGCCAGACGACGGTTTCGGATGGTGTTGCCTGTTCTAGGAGAACCCTCTTCGGGATCGACCTCTATGTTCTCCCCCTCGCAAGTCGTGTCGCCGCAAATCGGACTGCACTGATCGGCGTGGTCATCCCCGGCATTGTTGGAAACCGTGCATAACTGTGGTCCATTACTGTGTTGCTGGCATTGCTGCATGTCGGACTGCATTGATTGGTCGACGCCGTTTCTGGTGTTGTTGGAACCTGTGCATCTCTGCTGTTCAATACGTCTGTGTTGGTGTTGTTGCATATCAGACTGCATGGGCCGTTGTTGTCTGTCACTTGTGGTGGAAGATCCTGTTGATCGTGGGTGGTCACTGCCACTTCCAGTTGCGTTGGTAAATGTCGATGATCTGGGGTCTTGACTACCGACTGTTGTCGGAAGTCTGTATGTCCAGGATGCGTTGTCTGTCCTCTTGTGCCTCGTCTTTTCTCAGACTGTCTATTTGCTGTGAAACAGTGGTCTGCTGCACGATCTTGTCCATTATCACACAAGCGATTTCCTGAGTCTGTCGTTGTGAGGCGTTCTGTGTCACCTGGAGGCAATCGATAATGGTCTCTGCCATGATCTTCACGATGCTTTTCAGCTGGACCTCGGTAAAACTGTATATCTGGCGTGTCGATTCCGAAAGTAATTGTTTTTTGCCCTTTTGCATTGGCTGTATTTCCGCAGCACCTTTGTGTATTTTCTGATTCGGAATTAATAGACTCGGGAAATTTTGCTCTGTGAGTGCGTGTGTCTGTTGTGGCTGTGCACGAGTGTTCCAGACGTTGGTGTTGGAGTATGTGGGGCTGGTCTGTGTGTGTAACCTGGCCTGAGCTGCCTGCACTTTTTCTTTCCGTGCAGAGCAGGTTGTGCTCCAGGCATGATGTTTGCCTCCACAATTTGGACATTTGGCTGTAGTGGCCTGGTTTGCCTTGTGCTTGGCTATGCAGTCTGCGGTTGGATGTCTCAGGCTGCACACTCCGCATCTCTCCTGTCCGGTGCAGCGTGACTGATGGTGGCCGTATTTCTGACACCTGAAGCAGCGCAGGGGTTCTGGGACGTATGGTCTCTGTCGGTATGTACCCCAATTCCCAAGACTGAACGTTTCTGGCACACGTCCCATGACGGTCACCAGAACTTGACGTGTCGCTGCCTTGTCCACTTTTGTGTGGCATCGTTCCGCATTCAGGATTTGCTTGTGTTCGAGTACTGGATCCAGGGGAAAGTCGACTGGGTATCCCAAAAGCACGACTCGTGTGCGTCTTTCCGAAGGGTCCAGCTTTTCCAAGCATACAGGTTCCCCTTGCAGGACCGGTACTGTTCCTAAGTAATTGGCAGTCTGGTGGTCTTGTGGTGCTAGTATTATTTCTCCCTTCAGGTTGACTGTAATGGAAAGTTTGAGCTCTGGTCGTTCTTTTTCCATTGCCGTTACTACTCCATATGCTGTAGGAAAGTGGCCTGTCTGCATTATCTTGAATTTCGGAAGAAGTGCAGAGGCTGGCGATGTCTGGCGTGAGACTGGTGGTGTCCTCTCCTGTCTCATACTGTTGTCCTGTGGCTGGGCTGTGGAGAGAGGTACAGTGTCTGACACTGGCTGGTGTGAGACTGGTGGTGTCCTCTCTTGTCTCATACTGTTGTCCTGTGGCTGTGCCGCGGACAGAGAAGCATTGTCTGACACTGGCAGGTGTGTGACTGATGCTGCCCCCTCTAGGTCCATTACGTCTGCTGCTTTGCTGGTAGAGGCACGTGGCGAAGCCTCGAGAGCAGTCTTCTTCGGCGCCTGCTGCACATCGGTCCACCGACCCTCCTCGTCCGAAAGCTGCCAACATTTCCTCTTTCTCTTAGCCTTCCCCATGACTCTCTCCACGTAGTGAGGACCGAATCACTGCTCTACCTAATGCCCGAGACACTCCTAGGCCTGGATAAATTCAGTCCCCTCCAACGGAGGTCGTAGAATGATTCCCCCAGGTGGAATCAGGGATACCTAACACCTAAACAAGCTGTTTGGTCAACCTTTCCCTGTCAGGCTCAGTACACTTTCTAAAGTGCTCCCTTGTGGCAATGCCCGCAGGATATCGCCTCGCCCTTCAGGGTAGGACTCTAAGTGACCTGGTCAGTGATACAGTCCTAAAAAAAAAAAAAAAAAAAAAAAAAAAAAAAAAAAAAAAGTGCGGTACGAGAGTTTGGGTCGCCTGCGTACTGGGTTGCGCAGAAAACCAGTCACCTGGACAGCAGGTAATCAACAACGTTGCATTACCGTCAATTGTAGGCGAAATCAGAATCGTCCACTGCAAAACAAGATATTGCCTGGGTCTTGGAGTACAGATGTAGTGTTCCTCACAAAATCGCGATGAATTGAGCTGATGGGTGCACAGAATCGTGAGTTTCCCGGGAACAAATCCGTGTGCGGCCAGCTAGCTATGGCGCCGGCAGCGAATGGCCGGGTGCTGCTAGTCTATATAAATAAAAAGGGAAATGTTCGTTTGTTCAATATCGCTAATCTCCGAAAGTTCCTCACCGATTGCTTTGAAATTTTCAAACAACGTTCCATTCGCATAAAAGCAGGTTTTATATACATACTATATAGATGTATGTGTATATAGATTTTCGTTTGTGACGAAAAAAAAACATGTTTTTTTCTGAAAAACTGTGTTTTTGCATGTATTTTTCATGTGAGGGAAATCTTCGAAACCTCTTTAAGGATTGCTTTGAAATTTTGACACGAAGTTGCATTCAAATAGGCGCTTCTTTTATGTGAGGGGATGGTTCACCAGCTCACTTACAATAGTGCTCTTATGCCTGTGGGAGGCCAGTACACTTGTTAAGTGCACTTGTTAAGTGTGCGGACTTAAGTTTGGTAACTAGCAACCGAAACATCTAGTGTTTGAGCTCAGGGGAGAGCCCCAGTCACCAGCAGTCCAGAAATGTTACCGTGGCCGTGGTAGCATGTCTGTGGACAGAGATAGAGCCGATAGCATCTCTCATTGTATAGCTAGGGCGAGACTCTAGTTTGCGCGGGAAAACAGTTAGGCCTGGCGTGGGTAGCTGCGGGCCACCCGCGCGCTAGCCATTTGAGCCATCGCCATGGAAACAGACGCCATCTTAGTAAACATCTTGAGCCGCCATGTTGGTCGGCCATCTTGGAGTTGCCCTAGGGGCTATGCTACACCGTCGCTGATTGGAGGAGAGGGGTAGGCCCCAGTATGCCTTCCTCTCATTGGTTATTCCGAGGAATACGCGGGAATCGACGGTGTGAGCGTCATTCTGGAGGAGCCATCACCCTGTCAAGACGCTCCTATGCTCAAGTAGGCCGACTTGAGTATAGGGGGTCGGGGTGGCTTAATTAAACTACTCAGCTGCTGCACCTCCTGCTTCATCTACGACAGCGGTCGTCACAGAATCCGGCCGAAGTCGTCGCTTGGAGGGGAAAAGACAGTGTACAGGGGGTAGAGAAGATCTTGGGATCGTGGGGTAATGTGCATACGAGCAGTAACAGACTCGTAGATCCATTACCAGTGATGATTAGACTTGCTAGTGCTCTGTAGCAGTCGATGGGAACGGGGAAATAAGTGTTAGTGCTTTAAGGCAGATTTCCCATGTTTGTTTAAGACGAAATCATTGTGCGCGTCACCTGTGTACGAACGCTTCACTTACCGGTGGGTCGAGGGTACGAAACAAGCCGTGTTGTGGGAGGGTTCGGTGCGCGCCATTGTACGAACGATACCGCGGAGGTACCAACCAGCCAGCCTACCACCACTGAGCCAGCCACCCATAGCGGGGTGCCTGATGTACGGGAATGGTGTGTGTAAGCCGGCAGTATGAATGTAAGTACCTATGTGTGTATTTCTGGTGATTAGTAGTCTCTAAAGCTTGAATTCGAGGTCAAGTGTTCCGTCGCATTGTCACGCAGCACCTGTAGGTGAAGTGAAGTGTGGACGAGGAGATAATCATCCTTGTCATCGTGTCAGTCCTGAGGGACGTACGTCTTGTGAGCACAGACGTACAGTGTGTGTGTGTGTGGGTACACACGGGAACAGAGTATATACATAGATTAGCCAAGGACTGAGAGGATGTCCATGTAATATTATATTATTCCATTGTGGTAATTATTCATTCTTGATCGTCCGTGGGACGGAGTGATATCATTTCATGTGTAGTCTTGCAGGTGTGGAATTTCAACACTGAGCGCTCAGGTATGTGGTAACGTCAGTGATTCCGGGCAATGATTATTGTGGAGTGTGCAACAGTGTGGTTTTAATTTGTATTGTTCCCAGGACCGGGACAAATGGGATTTATATATATATATATACATATTGTGGTTGCAGTATTAACGTAATTTTGGTAGAATTTGGTGAGTGACGAGGCTGTCGGGAGTGACAGCCCTCGCTCTGTCGAGTAACGTAAAACTCGGGAGTGTTTATTCGGCATGCGTGATCGATAAATCACTCACCCATGTGATTTAGGAGTGCGAGATCTCCTTAGTGTTCCCAATAACGTTTGATAGCTGTAGGCTACATGTGTCAGCAGTAATTGTATATATATATATATATATATATATATATATATATATATATATATATATATATATATATATATATATATATATATATATATATATATAATCGTAGTGTCACGGGCCCAGTGTTATTGTGTTATTTACTGTGTGATTATTGCAAATTTGGGACCTATGTTCTAGGGGTTATTGAGAGCACTGGGGTCATTTGCAACAGTAAGTAAATAAGTAAGTTGAGCAGTATTCTAATGCTTGGAAATTAGAGTACTTGCAGTGTGTGTTGTTGCAAAGGGGTTGTCATTGTTAGTGATTGTTGCTAGAGTTGAGCAATCACCGTGGGTAACTGCAGTTCAGTAAAGCCATTGTGGGGGCAGTGTTCTAGAGGGTTCATGTCCTGTATGTTATTTTACTAGGTTCTGCAGTATTGTCATTGCAACCGGATTGTAACGTAAATCACTGTGATTTGTTAGTGTGATTTGTCATTGTCGTGGGTGAACTCGGCTGTAGACGAGTACTTGGATATACATATATTCTCCTGTTTTTATCTGGTAGGACATCGAAGTCCAGTATTCAGTGAGGTGATTGCGAGGCAATTAATATAACGTAACCGAGGGAACGCCCATTGCTTAAGAGAATTTGTTCTTTTACAATATGAGTAACGTAGAATACGCTTGGGTTAATTTACTTTCCTGCAAGCAGCTACGGTAGTCTCAAGGAGCCTAGCCACCAGCCAGATAAGAATTAGAGTATTGTCTGTCGTAATTAACGGTCAGTGGGCCGGGTAATTGACGTGTTTCAGGAAGTCAAAGTAATTAATCTCGATCCTTGTTGATCGACTCACACGAAGGCTACATTGTTCCATTAACGTAACGTCGTTATTTATGTCCGGAAGTACCGGCACTTGATTGACTCGTGGGAAGAGTAACGTCATTTTAGAATAAACGTGGTGCCTAATTACTGTTATTAGCCACCTGAATTGGTCTGAGTATGGAAGGCTCAGACGGAATTCATACCTTAATGTAAATTGCTGAGCCAGTGTGAAAGGTTGCGTATTTAACTGTTTAATTATTGATCTTGAGGATAGTAATTAATTACTCTAAAGGTAATCACGAGTGATTACCGTTCTCTTAGCACTTTGGACATTGTAAATCAGAGTTTACCATCGCTGGGTGATTAGTAACCGATTAACGTAAATTAACGTAACTAGTAAAGAGATTAATCAGCTGTCTTGTAGTACAGGGATTAATGGGATTTTCTCACTGAATGCTCGACGGGTAGAGTGTTGTGTAATTTCCGCGTTACTAGTGACAGTTGTAAGAGTTATTAAATTAACGTAAATGTTATTGTGTTATTAACGTAAATCAATTGTTATTGATTATTGATCGTCCGTGGGACGGAGTGTTAACGTAAAGATTAATTTGAGGAAGGGTGCTGGAGTTGCCAGTGAAGCCATTAGTTATTGATGTCATTGAAAGACTACTGATTTGATTGCATTGCAACCGCTATTGCAGGTGTAGACTGCACTGAGGCGTAGAACAGTTAGGAGGTTACTGGAGACGTGTTTCAGAACTCACTGTGTCATTTGTTGTAATTGTGATTATAGATCTGTTAGTTCTTGTTTCTTGTTGATTCCTCTGTGGGCACGCTTATGTTCGAGTTAGTTCATTATGCAGTCCGAGGGGCTGGTGTCTAGCTGTCATTGATAGTGTCACAGGAAGGATTTCGAGTAACGTCATTGACATTCTTTTGTTTGTTGTAGTAGTTAGTACTTTATTGAATAAACTAAGTTGTTATGTTAACACTGTCTTTTCGTTACACCCCCACACATTATTATTGTTATGCAAATGTTCTTCACACTCGACTATTGGAGACTTATTTCTGAGCTTTGGATCAAATATACGGCACTACACAACAATAAATTATTGTTGTGAGAGCCCAGGACCTACTCGTTAGATTCGCTTCGGCGATTAGCGAAGGTCGACGACCTAAGTGGAGGGGATTTCAATTTCATTGGGGTCTCGGCGTTTGCTCGCGCCTAGTCAATTGTTCGTACAGGGTCCCAAAGTGAGGAATGAGCTGCTTACTACACTGGTGTGTTAGCTAAGCAAGTCCTTCCTCAGGCGACCTAGTTGAATATCACGACAGGAATAATGGTTAAAGAATAAAGAAAATTCTTAGAAATTTTCCGAGCTCAATTCCTTATACCAATTTCATTTATTCCAACTTACTTATGTAAGTCACCCAAAAACTCTCACATTTTACATGTCTACTATATACATGCCTCACCTGAGAGAGGAACAAAAAGGCTTTTTTGAAAAACAGCGCCATCTGTTGGACGTAAGAGCAACACACGCTGTAATCTCCGAAAGTTCTTCGCCAATTGCTTTGATATTTTGATACAACGTTGCATTCGAATAGGCGCGTCTTTTTATATACCTACTATATAGGTGCCACACCTGTGACAGGTAAAAACATACGTTTTTGAAAAACAGCGCCATCTGTTGCACATAATAGCAACATGCACGCTATATTAAATGTCACGAATTCCATTTCAATGTTTCCGATTGCATTCATAAATTTTATTTTCATAGATTTCGGTTTATTTTTTTTTATTGAATTATTTTGTGTGACATTGTATGGGAATTGAGCGGTGTTGTTTATCATACCGTTCATTTCGTAAGTATAAGTATAGATGTAACATCTGTGACAGGTAAAACAATGTTTTTCTTGAAAAACAGTGCTATCTGTTGCATGTAACAACAACACACATGCTATGTGAAATATGTTACAATTCCATTTCAATATTTCTGATTGCATTGAAAAATTAAATTAAATTTTTTTTTATCATTTTCATTTTTATGTAATTAATAGCAGTACTCGGCCACGCTTTGCTGTGACTCAGCAACCCATGTGCGCTGCTGAGCCACAGCAACCTTCCCCTGTTTCCCAGTCCTCCCCACAATTCCTCCCTCCTGAATCGCCTCATCCTCCCAACCATTCTTCACTCCCACATCCCCTCGTCCTCCCCACCATTCCCCCCCTCCCCCATCCCCTAGTCCTCCCCACCATTCTCCATTCCCCAATCCCCTCGTCCCCCCACTATCCCCTATTCCCCCATCTCATCGTCCTCCCCCACCAATACCCCCCTCCCCTGTCCCCTTGTCCTCCCAACCATATCCCACTCACTCGTCCAATGCATTCTCAAATGATCTGATGTTCCCATCAGAAAATTTGGAACATCAAATGATCTGATGTTTCCTTCACTGAAAAATAAGAATAACAGTTAAGAAATAATAGTTAAATGAAAAACAATGAAAAAATATAAAAAATAAACAATACCCACGAAATGAACGGCATGGTAAACAACACAACTTAATTCCAAGCCAATATCACTGAAAATAATTAAATAAAAATCAAAATAAATCGAAATCTATGAAAATTCTATTTATCAGTGCAATCGGAAACATTGAAATGTAATCATAACGTATTTAGTATAATATGTGTTGCTCTTACATGCAACAGATGGCACTTTTTTTTAAGTATCGTTTTACCTGTCACAGGTGTGGCATTAATATTTATACTCACGAAATAAACGGCATGGTAAACAACACAGCTTAATTACACTGGTATGTCACACAAAATAATTAAATCAAAATTAAAATAAATCGAAATCTATAAAAATTCAATTTATCAATATAACTGGAAACATTGAAATGGAATCATAACATATTTAGCATAGCGTGTGTTGCTCCTATGCGAAACTGATGGCGCTGTTTAACTTCAAACAAACATGTTTTTACCTGTCACAGGTGTGGCATCTATGCAGCAGGTATATAAAAACATATGCGCATTCCAATGAAACGTTGTGTTAAAATTTCAAAGCAATCGGTGAAGAACTTTCGGAGATCACAGCTTGTGTTGCTCTTACGTCCAACAGATGGTGCTGTTTTTCAAAAAAAGCATGTTTTTACCTGACACAGGTTTGTCATCTATCTATTAAGTATATAAAAACACGCTCCTATTCCTATGCTACGTTGTGTCAAAATTTCAAAGCAATCGGTAAATGGGTTTTGAAGATTTCCCTCATATGAAAAACACTTGAAAAACACAGTTTTTCAAGAAAAGCATGTTTTTACTCGTCACAAACGTGACATCTATATAATATGTATATAAAAATACGGTCGGATGTGAATGGAACGTTGTGTGAAAATTTCTAAGCAATCGGTGAAAAACTTTCGGAGATTAGCGATTTTGAACAAACAAACATTTCCATTTTATTTTATAGATNATTTAACCCTTTAACTGCGTTGCCTCCAATATGACACCCCCGTGTGCGCAGGAATAAATTCTCTGGAAAAAATTCTTTTTTCTTTTTAAAGTGTCAAAACCCTTCCCTCAGTATGGGTATGTAAAAACAGTCGTAATTGTACTTACTTTGGCTGCTATGGGGTCCGTAAGTTGGGGCGTGACGTCATGATTCCCCGTGCGCCCGTGCTGTAAGCTCCCGGGCGGGTGGGCGGTCGGGCGGGGCGCGCAAGTTGCCGCGAATATATTTTCGTTCATTTTTTTTCGCACAGTTCCAAATACATTTTATTTGTTTTTTACGTACTAATCCTATGTATAGTGAACACGTACACTATATTAGGCAGTAAACAACCGTACTGTCCGAAGACCACTGTGTTACGTGCATGACACTTGTGTACACATATGCTGCACATATTTACTATGTATCATGCTAATTTATGTATACATATAATCTATTTACACACTACACACTGTCACACACTATATACATTCACCATCAACACACTCAGAACCCCGAGTGAGAGCAGCCACACCCAGCCAGTCTCCCTCACTCCAACATCTTACTCGCCAACATTGCTCCTCCCACCATACTGTTATAGTTCTTATTACACATGTTCTATATACCTATCTACATTTTTATTTACCAGAACTATGCAAGTAAGCCGGTATTGTGTCCAACATACAGTGGCCACCATACACTGCATGAAAAATCACACAGACAGCAGACGCGCTACGATTACGTCACCTCCCTCACCAAAATAGCTCCTCTCAACATTCTCCTGTTACTGTTCTTACACTATATACACACACATATATACCCATGTACATATGTGTGCCCATAGCGAACCACTAAGCTATTATGGTGAGCAAAACAAGTGCAGCCACACACACACAATGAGGCTACCTCAATTCTCGCCCTCCCTCCCTCACCAACTTTCCTCCTTCCACAATATACGCACAATGCTAATTATAACCACAATCCTGCTTTATCACAATCCTGGTCACTAATTCCTGTAAATGAATAATTGACCACACGTTTATTTTGAAAAGGAACCTAAGAAATCATTTGAAAATTCCTAGATGGACGAAATAATGCTGTGGTGCTGTGAACATCGTGAACAGCATTGAATCACTGATAATTGAACATTGTACCCAGTCATTATCACACTCAGGCTCTTCTATAACACTATCATGGCTAAATGATACAAGTTATATATATTTTGACATTATTAGGCGATGCTGTGGTCACACGCTGAACCAGTGCTGTGCACTCATGCTGCGAGCGCCAGCCTTGGTTGCTCACACACTACTGAGGCTCCCAACACCCGGGAATGTGGACCACGATTTTTTTTAAAGATGGCGTCTGTTTACAAAGCCCTGAGGAAGCTGATGTGAACCCCATGTAGCCGCGGGAGATTTGAATGGAACGGAAAAATACAAATACCCGAGGCGCGTTGCGCAAACCAGACGCGAGCCTGCAGGCGCGTTGCGCAGTTAAAGGGTTAAGTTCCTCTCTTTCCTGTCTCCTTACTGATGTGTATTGTTTCTGGCATCTTTGTATCGCTGGTATGTTTGGGGGTTTGGCCTCTTCCTATAATAATTCCATGCTTGTATCTTTTGATCTCTGGTCCTCTTTCAATTTCTGGTTGATACCTGGTTGATGGGGTTCTGGGAGTTGTTCTACTCCCCAAGCACGGCCCGAGGCCAGACTTGACTTGTGAGAGTTTGGTCCACCAGGCTGTTGCTCGGAGCGGCCCGCAGGCCCACATACCCACCACAGCCCGGTTGGTCCGGCACTCCTTGAAGAAAACAATCTAGTTTCCTCTTGAAGATGTCCACGGTTGTTCTTGTAATATTTCTGATGCTCGCTGGTAGGACGTTGAACAACCGTGGACCTCTGATGTTCAAACAGTGTTCTCTGATTGTGCCCATGGCACCTCTGCTCTTCACTGGTTCTATTCTGCATTTTCTTCCATGTTGTTCACTCCAGTACGTTGTTATTTTACTGTGCAGATTTGGGACCTATCCCTCCAGTATTTTCCATATTTTCCAGGTTGGTTGTGTTGAACCAACCCTGTTTCCTGTGTCTGCATCTCTGTTTTGGTATGAATGTTTGTGTGCCTTCATTGTATATTTCGCAAGATATGCCATACATCTCATTTACTTCCTTGCCTAGCAACAAGTCTGTCCAATTATACCCATGAAGACAATTTCTAAGTTCCTGTTACGGCCACTATGGGTCATAACCGGGTTCTTGATGGATGAACCCAAGTGATAGTATTCGACCCCAAGTCGGTAGTGGCTTTCAAGGAGTTGACTAGGTAATGCAATAAAGAAAAGAGGGGAATAAACACAACACTGATCCCTTTGTCAATATATTCCCATCACCTTAAATAGAAACATAAAAATGAAATATTACTACACTTAAATGTATATACAGGTATCACTCTCACATAAGACACTGAGCACTCCACGACACGCAGCCTTCGACGATCTTCGTGTTTCCCCGACACACAGTACCGTTCCCGACCTTACCGGCCATGGTACTGGGAAACACTGATGAGTCTACCTTTGCCGTGGGCCAGCCTACCGGCAGTCTCATGAGGTGCCTCTCTGACCACAATCACTACAGTCAAGTGCTGACAGAGAACCTCAGCCATGCTGATTGGGGCCACTACACAGACAAATACAGAGATACCACACCTCTGGCAGGAGCCTCTAGCTGTGGGCTAGTAACACTCCTCTACAGGCACCTCACTGTCGGTCTTCTCTCCCCTTAGCCAGTCCCGGGATAAGCCGAATTCTTCCAGTGCTACTCCACTAGCAGAAAATACACTGGTCCTGGTCGGCGGCGGCTCACTTAGTCATCAGGCGGGACTAAGTTGGGAGAGTTTAGGCTGCCCAAGGTAGACTGCCCTCCTCAGTACCACTGCTGCCCCACGTCACCTCCGTGGACACAGACATGTCATCAGTTATAGGGTACTGGAGAAACCAGGAAGCAAAACTTCCTCACTCGGGCATTGATATTGTTATGTAGCACAACCTAGGTGGCGCTGGTCTTGATTCGCCACTTCACCAGAGGTCGCCCACAATGACCTCTCTGGCTGTCCAAGGCAGGGATCTTTAGCCATTTGTCCCGGTTACGCCACCACCCATAGATGACTTTGTCTACGTAGTATCCCATTCCTGGGGAGTATGAGTACAGACTCGTAGATGGCGCTGGAACTACCAAGCCATACACAGACGGTGGTGATGAGTCCGTAGCAGTTCCCCATAGTGTCCTCTCTTGAAATTGAGTTAAACAACTGTTTCAGTGTCCCCATTCTCTACTAGTTTATATCGCAAAGCGTATTTAATGTCCAAGGGAACATGTTCACTCTTTCCCAAGGATGGAAGGTACTGGATGTCAAATATCTCTTCTTCTTTCCTTGTGAATACTAGATCCAGTACTGATGGAACATCCTCTTCTCTCATTCTTGTGGCCTGCTCGATGTGTTGATACATGAATGTCGCCAAAATGAGGTTTACAAATCTGCCTGTCTAAATGTCCTCCGTTCTTGCCTCGTAGGCCTCCCAGTCTGTTGTCTTAAAGTTAAAGTCCCCCAGTACCAACAGTTGGGATTTATCTTTGTCAGCTCTTACCATAATCTCTCTCGTGACCATTATGAAGCCCTCTCGTTTGTCATCCAGTTCTTCCTATGTCCATGTGTTGCTTGTTGGTGGGCTGTAGGCATTTAAAATTATCAGCTTATCTTGATTCCAGATCTGCAATGCCATTGTCATTATGTCAATATCTCGAGGGTTTTCAAATATTAACTCTCTTACTTTCAGGTGTTCTTTCACCAGCACAGCCACTCCTCCCCCTTCCCAGTTTTCCTATCACGTCTCCAAACTGAGTAGCCCCTTGGGAATACGACCTCATTTAAAATATTTTCTTCAAGATTCGTCTCTGTTAATGTGACAATATCTGAGACTTTGAGCTGAATTATAGTGTGCATACTTGTAAATGCATGTACTGTACTCCTTTGTGTAAGGAGAATGTTGATGGAAAGAATGAGAGGATAGTGTTATTAAAAAATTTGAATCATTGAGTGAAGCTGCAAGATGGTTGTAAAGTTACTGTGCCTAGGAATATGAATCCTAAGGTAGAAAATAAATTTAGACATTTTGGAAATTGGGGCTTGTTAGGTGTAAATTGGAAAATGTTTTCTTGGTGGATGTGTGTTTGGAGAGGGATTTGTTAATCAGATTCTTCAGTATAGTGTAACATTGATTTATACATAGATATATACATGGAGACAAAGGGAAGAGGATGAAGTGAAGCAAGAGTGTTTGATTATAAATGTGTGGAAATAAAATGTAAGAGTTGTCTTGTGTAAATAAATTTGCTGCAATTAATGAATTACACTTTGGAAAATTGTGAACAAAGCTAAAGATTATTGAAGATGGGCTGTGTTGATGTGATAAATGTGTCTATGTAACAATGTATTCTTCTTCACTTTGTTCCCAATAAGAACTCCCTTTCCTGTGTGTGTGGGGAAGCAAGAGATATTTCACTAGTTTCTAAGTTGTTGACATGTATATCAACCCACCTTCATATGATTACAATTTTGAAAAAAAAAAACTAAAAACTTAAAAAATTTGCTGACGTATCATGCAAACTGATTTAGGTATTGTTAGTGAAGCAGCAATCGCCTGATTGAAGGGGGAGAGACAAATGTGTAAAAGATTGATAATATTTTTGTATACAAGTTAAAAAAAAAAAGTAAGAAAAGAGCTACAGAAAGTTTTGAGAAATTTGTGGGTAAATAAAGTTGACATAAAAAGCAGTGGGTTGTGTAAAGGGCAGCGTGCAGATGGAAAATGTAGTTAAAAAAAAAAGAGAGGAGGCTGTAGTGGGAATACAATGGACTACGACTACCCACGATCTTGCTGCAATATGGCCTGGCCAGTGACTGGGCCATTGGGGCTGTGTTATCTGTGTTGACAGTAGTAACTTCTAACACCATTCCTGGGCCTCTTAAGTGCCTCTCTTTATACCTCTGTACCTATGTCCTTATACTTTTTCTGTGCTTCACTTTTTCCACCTAAGTATTGAATGAGGGTTCATACCCAAAATGAACTGTACCATTGCTTCTAAGCATTTCTGCTTACGAATGCGTCATCTGGTTCGCTGACTTTCCTTCAATTTGAGTCTTCCATTGAACATCTACAAATAATCACTAACCCTTCTGTAGCCCCCGTTTTGTGTGTTCTCTCACACACTATCCAGTTTCTTGGTTCCACTCCCTCTTTCAATTCTACAGTTTAATGTAACACACTAATGCATTGGTTACTGGCTCCCAGTGACACCTCAGATTTTATTTTCTCTATCTCCATTTTGGGTAAATTGGCATTCTAAGGATACTGGTGGAACCTCTCGTCGTTCTCTTGTCAGTTCTTTCATGCTCCCACTATAAATGTTTATCGGCTTTGTCTGCTAATTTTGCTCTTCATGTTTCATATACTTTGAGATTAAAATATCTTGGTAATAGTATTTTTGCTTGCTTCCCTTGCCCTTGTGGCTGCTTTTTTTATTATCTTGAGGCATGTATACATGTGTCGTGAGACAGTACCGCAGCTGTGCCGGGCAGATGGAGTGTGGCACGCACGTTCATTAAATAAAATAAAAGAGCATTGGCCTTTGCAGTGTGAGAATTGGGCAAGAGTAATACTCATACAAATAATATAACAACTTACTCTATAATAAAGATAAACAAAAACACCTGAATTACAAAAATCCCCAACACTTTGCTGATACACAGTAGCAAAACATCATAGGAAAGCTTATGTTAATACAATGAAAATAATACTTGAAACGTAAATGATTACTCTGTACAAAACACTATAACCTGGACACAAAGCGAGGTCTGGAGAAGCAGTCTAGTGTCGTGCCAGCTAGTAATGTGGTAATTCTTGAGCACCTGAAGAGAGATTGAAGTTACGGCTGGGGTCAGGTGAACTTGTCGTACCCCTGATGGTGACGTCACATCCTTTGTCAACGGTCAACTGGAACAAGTCACTGGAAGGATGATGAGCATTTTGCAGGTTATAACCACCCACCGGTTGGTGCACCTACAGTGGTCTCACCTGGGGTATGGGGTGTATCCTGGGAGTATTGTCTAAGACTTGCTTGAGCTCGATTTTCTTGGACGTTTTGATGATGAATGTAGGTTCGGGTGGAGTGTAGTAGTGTCATGATGAGTCTATCAATGACAAAGGTGAGAGTGAAGAGGCAGTTTTCATGGCTATTCAGGGGAATACAGTATTTGTTTTTATGGGGAGTCAAGGGGGATACTTAGTTGACAAATGTGTGTAATGTTACCAAGAGGTGTAGTGAATATTTTAAGAGTAACATTTACAAATGATGAAGAAAGGCAATATGTTTTCCATGAAGGAAAGTTACACAAGGAAAAGATTCTTGGAATAGATGAAATAGCCAGTTGTGTTGGTGTATGGGGGAAGGTGGGGTGATAGTAGACATAATGGTGTATATCAGATGGCATGGCAGGAGAATGAGGTGCTAGGTGATTGGAATGAAGTCATTTTGGTCTCTATAAGGGAAAGGGTATTGGAAGAATGTGAAAATGTTATGGGGACACTAGTTTATTATTACAAGAAAGTGTGTACAAGGGCGCAGTTGTGAGAGTTAATGAAATAATTCGGTGCAGATAGGGAGTAACAGTGGGTTTTCTGAAGTGGAGGAGATGCACATATTAGATTCTTACTGTTACTGTAGAATGGTTGTTGACAACATTCTAGTAGAGGAAGTTGTATGCTTGAGAGGAAGTTATGGATTTAGGAAAGTGAATGACAGTATTGATACTGAAGAATTGTTGGAAATATTAAAGATCAGTTTGATGAAAGAGTTCATCAACAGCAGTAAATTATTTTATATGAAGAATACAGCATGTGTGAGAGAATCCAGGATGGATCAAAACATTGTCTTTCTTCATTTTCTGATGCATCATGTGGCCCCATCATTTCATCAGCTCTGTTA
Organism: Procambarus virginalis; assembly: GCA_020271785.1. Taxonomy (NCBI): domain Eukaryota; kingdom Metazoa; phylum Arthropoda; class Malacostraca; order Decapoda; family Cambaridae; genus Procambarus; species Procambarus virginalis. Next base: position 49,874,868 of record WNGS01111181.1, read on the forward strand.
TTGTACAACCTGTCCTTCTACAAAGAACATCGCTTTTCGCTCATATGTGTTTGTCAATAAAGATGTTAATAATATAAACATAAGGCCAAAACTTGTCGTATTAGAAATTGGGAGCGGCTCTTGAAAGGGACGTACTGTCCTGTTTTCTGTTTTGGGTCCTCTGGTATTTTAGGAGAGGACACTTTAAATTGACCGTTTTCTTGATGTTGGGAAACCTTAGGAGGACGAGCTGTATTGCAACTAATTTTCTGCATGTATGATGGGTAAAATAGGAGAGGAATTTATTGCTGTGGTGTGCATAAGGGTTGTGCAAGTACCTCCCTGGTACTTTTTTATACATACAGGTATATGTATATATGTATGTAGTGGTATGAGAGGTGAATAGTGTAATGAAAGGAATGATTGTTATTACACTACTAAGAGAGTTTAAGAAAGCCCTGACATATGAAAGTGAAACTTGTCTTGGAGAGGAGCAAAGTGCCCAAGAGTACATGCGGTGGAGGTGAGTTTTCCGAGAACATCAGCTGGTATAAATATGTGGGACGGATATTGCAGTGAAGAAATATTATGCTAGTGGGTAACATAATTGATGTGGCATCACACTAGTGTTTCATGTGTAGTTTAGACATACATGTGAATGAGTCTGGGTGGATAATCTGTATTTAGGAACTGCCCTATATGGGTTAACTGTCATGCAATTTACTTTATTCTTATGTTGGGTAATATAAAGGATGAAGAAAGGAAATAAAGAGTTGGGGAGGTGAAGTACTTTACACTGAGGTGGTATGGACATATTTGTAGGATGCTAGAGTGTCTTACAAGATTGAAATAAGATCATATGGTAGAGGTAGGTGATGCTTATCTTGGAGGGGAAGAGTGCAATTACATATGAAAGAAAGGGTAGTGAGGGAGGAGTCTAGTGAGCATGGGTGTGAAAGTTTTCATGGTGATCTTAGCCTCCTGTAACCACCTTCAGATCGAGAGCTCCTGGGAGGGAATACGTTCTATAGTACGTATTTTTTCTTGGTCGTTAATTTATGGAGTTAATAACCAAAATATCTGGTTTATATCTTCAAATATATTTAGTGAGTATATATTGGAGTAATGCAAATTTTAATTCCTTTACAACTTTAGCACAGTACTAATGCATTATAGTTTGAGTAGTATGAGGGCATGAAGGCTTGAGTTATTCTGTATCCTCACTGAATTGTTTCACTTCTGTCTTCAGGGACTCACCAGAAGAACTAGAAACAATAGATACTTGACTTTACTGTCTATTCTAGGTATTACAAACGTGATGTTAATAATACAGTATTCAAAAAAATCAATTGTGTTGTGTACACTATGATAGCCAGGTTCAAGTGGCTTGCCATTCAATATTCTTTTCTTCATCCAACAGCACCATTGAAGGGCATTCCCAGCCGGTTGCCAGGCTCTGGACTGAGAGGTTCAGGTTTGGGTTCCACCCCAGTAAGCCGGCCGCTGGTACGTTCCACAGTCACCCGTAAAGATGGTGGCATCAAGCTCCTGGATATCACAGAGTCACCAATTGCTGTTCAACAGGTTAGTGGCACAAGTGGCTTAACTCCTGCAATGCGCACCATGACCACCTTTGTTTTAGGCCTGTCATAAAATCTAAAACACATGTATAGACTAGGCTCACATTTGCTTCCTCAGGCCTCTTGTAACCATCACCCATCTTGAAAAAATAAATCTGAGTCCCTCATTTTCTTTATAGGGACTTATTAAATAGAGGAGGCCCCATGTCTGGCACATCACCATTCAGTTTTCAACAATAGCTATATATATTAGTCCCTATAACTCTGTATTCTATCATTAGTCCCAAAAAGTAAACTCACAAGATTTCATCTTGGCTCTTGGTTAGTGTCCAGGCTTCATAGCCATTGCAAGGCTCCACCACAGCCTGTCATAGCATTAAAAATAAAAAAAATACATTACCTGTACAGGGTAAAACAAAACACATCTCTAATTTTTATTGAGTAACATTAACAACCATTTGTTGTTAAAATTTTAATTTTTGCAATAGAAAGGAATTAACACTTTTGCTCTCTTTGGACACCGCTTGCGTCCACTCTTTTTCTCTTGAGTCGTAGCCTTGGACTGTTGTCGCATCCAATACAAAAATATTTGTATAAAATTCATTTTTTATCCGATCGACTTGGGGATAGTTTCAAAATGAGCGCCTTTAGAGTGCACACAATTTGATACCAAAATGAAAGATGCAACACAAAAATTTGTCAGAACAATGGAATGATATAAATAATTTTGTGATGATGAGCGTCCAAAATTAAAATATTTGTTAAAATTCCAGTGGTTGCTCTATTATTATGGCACTGATTTTAAAATATGTGCCTTTATATTGCAATATAATACAATTTGATACCAAAACGAGCGACGTAACAGAAAAATTTGTTATCAAACTGAACGAGTATACACATAAGGTTGTGGTGTGCAAATTGGTGCTCGTTCAAGGGTAACTTTAGGCTTTGTTGTGGGGAGTCTCGCCAGGCTTTTGGACATTATATGCATATGCACCTGCAGGGAATTTGACCCCTTAACTGTGTTGCCTCCAAATATGACACCCCCACAGTGCGCAGGAAATAAATTCTCTGGAAAAAATTCTTTTGATTTTTTAAAGTGTCAAAAACCCTTCCCTCAGTATGGGTATGTAAAAAAAAATTGAAATTGTACTTACTTTTGCTGCTATGGGGTCCGTAAGTTGGCGCGTGACGTCATCATTCCCCATTCACCCGTGACGTACGCTCCCGGGGCCAGTAGGGCGCCCGGGGCGGGGCGCACGAGTTGCCGCGAATATATTTTTATTAATTTTTTGCACACAGTTCCAAATACATATTATTTGTTTTTACGTGCTAATCCTATGTATAGTGAACACGTACACTATATTATGGCAGTAAAACATCCGTACTGTCCGAAGACACTGTGTTACTTGCATGACACTTGTGTACACATATGCTGCACATATTTACTATGTATCATGCTAATTTATGTATATATACAATCTATTTACACATTATACACTGTCACACACTACATTCACCATCAACACACTTAGAACACCTCGAGTGAGAGCAGCCACACCCAGCCAGTCTCCCTCACTCCAACATCTTACTCGCCAACATTGCTCTTCTCACTATTGTTATTGTTCTTATTACATTAATTACACATGTTCTATATACCTATCTACATGTTTTATTTACCAGAACTATGCAAGTAAGCCGGTATTGTGTCAAAACAGTACAGTTGCCACCATACACTGCATGAAAAATCACACAGCAGGGGACGCTACGATTACTACGTAACCTCCCTCACCAAAATAGCTCCTCTCAACATTCTCCTGTTGCTGTTCTTACACTATATACACACACACTGTATATACCCATGTACATATGTGTTGCCCATAGCGAACCACTAAGCTAGTATGGTGAGCAAAACAAAGAGTGGCTGCCACACACACACACACACACACAGAGGCTACCTCAATTCTGTCTCCCTCCCTCACCAAAATTCCTCCTTCCACAATACTACGCACAATGCTAATTATAACCGCAATCCTGCTATTATCACATTCCTGGTCATTAATTCCTGTAAATGAATAATTGACCACACGTTTATTTTGAAAGGGAACCTAAGAAATTATCTGAAGATTCCTAGATGGACGAAATAATGCTGTGGTGCTGTGGCTAGCGCTGTGAACATCATGATCAGCATTGAATCACTGATATTTGAACATTGTACCCAGTCATTATCACACTCAGGCTCTTCTATAACACTATCATGGCTAAATAATACAAGTTATATATATATTTTGACATTATTAGGCAATGCAGTGGTCACACGCTGAATAGCAGTGCTGTGCGCTCATGCTGCGAGCGCCAGCCTTGGTTGCTCACTCACTACTGAGGCTCCCACACCCGGGAATGTGGACCACGATTATTTTTAAAGATGGCGTCTGTTTACAAGAGCCCTGAGGAAGCTGATGTGAACCCCATGTAGCCGCCGGAGTTTTGAATGGAACGTGAAAAATACAAATACCCGGAGGCACGTTGCACAAACCAGACGTGAGCCTACAGGCGCGTTGCTCAGTTTAAGGGTTAATTGCAAACACAATGATACCAAAACGAACGACGTAACATGAGAATTAAAGTGAGAAAACTGAAACGAGTATACACATTTTATACCGACTTTATTCTTTGCTGTTGGTAGTCATGCCAGGCTTTTGGACATTATATGCATATATACATGTAGGGAATTCTATTGTGAACACAATGATACCAAAACAAACGACATAACACGAGAATTAAGGTGAGAAAACTGAAACTAGTATACACATTTCGGTGTCGCTGCACACCCGCCCGCGCCGGGCGAGTGTGACCTTTAAGTTGGCATCGAGCATGCCGTAGGCTCGAAATTGTTAACAGATTTTTCCACCCATCTGGACTCGATCAGAACATACTCGTGCATCAGCCTTACAGCAGGTTTAATTGTCGGCATGTCACTAACCCGGAATGCAACTCCATTTGGTCCAACAGCTTTATTTCTATTTAGCCATTTTGAGTAAATTTTCCACTTCATCTTGAGATGCCTACATGTACTCTGGTGTTTTCTGTGGGGAACCCTCGTCGGCTCTTTGATTCTATCCGAACTGATATGTGCTATATTTGGGGTCATCAGTCACAGGAGTCCTTGTCTACTGGGGACCACGAGTCAGAACCTGGATCCCCTTCCCCCTCCAGAGAGGCCCCAGGAAGCAATAGCCTATGAGCACTTTACATTTAAAGTATGTCATAATTGCCATCAACTGGGGAAGGACCCAGAAAGGTAGGTGAATCAAAACAGGCCACTGTCTGGTTAACATTGCAATCTACATCTGAAAAGATAAAAATAAATCCCCTAGAAAGAAACCAAATAAGCAATACACACTTTCTTCCAAAGTGTGTTTGTACAAAATGAGATCTTCAGAGAACCAGACACAAGACAATTTCAGAGAACAACATAGAGCGTATAGAGGTGTCTAGAGATGAAGTGGAAAATATGCTAAAGGAGCTAAATAAGAACAAAGCAGTTGGCCCAGATGGAGTTTCACCATGGGTTCTGAGAGAATGTGCATCTGAGCTCAGTATTCCACTTCACCTGATCTTTCAGGCATCCCTGTGTACAGGAGTCGTAGCAGACGTGTGGAAAAAGGCTAACATAGTTCCAATCTACAAAAGTGGCAGCAGGGAAGACCCCCTCAATTATAGACCGGTATCATTGACAAGTGTCATAGTGAAAGTATTGGAAAAAATAATAACAACTAAATGGATAGAACACCTGGAGACAAATGATATAATATCAGACAGACAGTATGGTTTTCGATCTGGAAGATCCTGTGTATCGAATTTATTCAGTTTCTATGATCGAGCTTAGAGATTTTACAGGAAAGAGATGGTTGGGCTGACTGCATCTATCTGGACCTAAAAAAAAGCTTTCGACAGAGTTCCACATAAGAGGTTGTTCTGGAAACTGGAAAATATTGGAGGGGTGACAGGTAAGTTTCTAACAACGGATGAAAAATTTTCTGACTGATAGAAAAATGAGGGCAGTAATCAGAGGCAGTGTATCGGACTGGAAAAATGTCACAAGTGGAGTACCACAGGGTTCAGTTCTTGCACCAGTGATGTTTATTGTCTACATAAATGATCTACCAGTTGGTATACAGAATTATATGAACATGTTTGCTGATGATGCTAAGATAATAGGAAGGATAAGAAACTTAGATGATGGTCATGCCCTTCAAGAAGACCTGAACAAAATAAGTATATGGAGCAACACTTGGCAAATGGAATTTAATGTGAATAAATGCCATGTTATGGAATGTGGAACAGGAGAACATAGACCCCACACAACCTGTAAATTATGTGAGAAATCTTTAATGAATTCTGATAGAGAGAGAGATCTAGGGGTGGTTCTAGATAGAAAACTATCACCTGAGGATCACATAAAGAACATTGTGCGAGGAGCCTATGCTACGCTTTCTAACTTCAGAATTGCTTTTAAATGCAGGGATGGCGAAATACTAAAGAAATTGCTCACGCCTTTTGTTAGGCCAAAGCTAGAATATGCAGTGGTTGTATGGTGCCCATATCTTAAGAAGCACATCAACAAACTGGAAAAGGTGCAAAGACATGCTACTAAGTGGCTCCCAGAACTGAAGGGCCAGAGCTATGAGGAGAGGTTAGAGGCATTAAATATGCCAAAACTAGAAGACAGAAGAAAAAGAGGTGATATGATCACTACTTACAAAATAGTAACAGGAATTGATAAAATAGATAAGGAAGATTTCCTGAGACCTGGAACTTCAAGAACAAGAGGTCATAGTCTTAAACTAACTAAACAAAGGTGCCAAAGAAATATAAAAAAATTCACTTTTGCAAACAGAGTGGTAGACGGTTGGAACAAGTTAGGTGAGAAGGTGGTGGAGGCCAAAACCATCAGAACAGTACAATCTCGATTCAACGTATTATATGGGACAAACACCAGGGCGTTGGAGCGTTGGATGCATTACAAGAGGTGACCATCAGGAGGCATTTGCGCCAGTCTCTCTCTTTTCTTGTACACAATAAAAATGCATTATCATATATTCTGTACCTATATATTATTACCCTACAAAAAAATACTGTTACATTTGTTATTTACCTTATTGTTGGAGTTATGTCAATCTTGAAGTCTCATGGAGTTGTGTCTGCGGTACAGTAAATACATACTGTAGTGTATTATGCCGTTAACACTGTGTTGATTAAGTAGTTCTGCTGTATGTTGAGTACTACAATACAGTTTATGTAAACTACTGTACACTAAAATTTCTGCAACTTTAATTTTAACACTGTGTACATACTTAAATTTAACACTTGTTCTAACTGTTCACGCCACACACAATGTTTTTTAGATGTTTGTGTCAGCTTTGCTGGTGCTCGCTGCTGCTGTGGCTTCAGCTGCTTCTGAGCTGGTGCTGGCTGCTGTTGTACCAGTGCTGGGTACAACTGTGCTCGTGCTGGGTACGGCTGTTCTCGTGCTGGGTACGGCTGTGCTCGTGCTGGGTACGGCTGTGTTTGTGCTGGGTACAGCTGTTCTCATGCTGGGTGCGACTGTTCTCGTGCTGGGTATGGCTGTGCTGGGTATGGCTGGATGATTTTCTGCTACTAGTTCTTGCAAAATATTGCTTCATTTTTGGCATTAAAAAGGCAATATTAGTAAGCCCCTGAGATATTTTGTTGTATAACAATACAGCTGTAGCAAAAAAATGGTAAATTGCACGATTATTCTTCCACTGGTGGATAAATACTGTACGTCATTCGCAGACAAAGCTAAGGGCACTGGGTGCATACTGTACAAACACAGACTAGGTCTATATGTATAGCCTACTGTTGGCTGGTGTTTAAGCCAGATCCAGTAACATAAATTAATATAAAATATTCGATTTACATCAAATTATATATTTTGGGTTATGTATTTAGTTATATAACATTATTACGATAATAAGAGCTATAAAGAATACTTATTTTAGAACTGATTTATTAATTTTATTATTTCAAAGCCGTAGGTCACTGAACTGTGGCGACGAAATCGAACAAAACACACATGGTGTGTCATGGATTAGACCCATCCACTCATGCTGGAGTTGTGCTGCAAATAACATGAATAATTTCTCAACTAGCAGATATCGATAATATTACAGTATATTTTTGGTTTTATTTAGTTTAGTTTAATTGGATAATAAAGAGTTATTAAAACACCAGTTTTAGAAATGATTTATTAATCTGAAACGTTCAAAGTCATGGGTCACTGAATTATGACGATACAGACAAAAGTGAGTGAAACCTCACTGTAAAGAGAGGTTTACTGTACAGTATTCCCTTATCTGTCCACCCTCACTCATCTTGTTTCATCACAGAAAATGTTCATAAGAAGATTTCAACACATTAGGTAGTTATTCATGCTTTAGCCTTTAAATTAATTTACATAGATGTGTGTGTCACAAATCAGTGAATGAAAATCATTGAAACTCAGTCATTCACTTGTGTGGACCACTCTGGCTGGTGTTTAGTTAATATGCTTTACTTGTTGTGTGGACCATTCTGGCTGGTGTTTGGTTAATATGGTTCACTTGTTGTGTGGTTCACTTGTGTGATCCAACTTGTCTCATAAAGAAATTATTAATTGTAATCTGTGATAGAATGAGACAGTTTTCCACCATTCTGTGAACTCTTTCCCAACATTGTAAGCTTGTGGACCACTTGTGGTCCACTTGTGTGGTCCACTTGTGTGATCGAACTTGTCATATGAGCGAAGTATTAATTGTAATCTGTGATAGAATGGGAAAGTTTTCCACCAGTCTGTGAACTCTTGTCTCGACATCCTAAGGAAATCCGAACATCCCCCGCTTCGGCGAACCATTGTTCGTCGTCGTCGGAAATTTAACACTTTCCTCATTCCTTGCCTGTTGATCTCGGGAATCGGGCAGCAGCCACGTCGCATGCTTGATTCTCCTTATTGGAATGGGCCCGGTTGGATGCCCCAGAGCTGCCACGCTTGGGTTTTAGGAACCTGGATTTATGGGTGTGGATCGCTTCAGCCTTGGTTCCGTCCACGCCCCCGCTTCTTTCCCCTGGTGGGCGTGGTTCGCCCTGCTCCTTTTCCCCTACTTATGGCTCCCAGACGTCTGAGACTTTCGGAGTCAGGGTGGGATTTAATTCGTGATGAGGCTCGGGTGGCTTAAGGGGGCTGCCCCTTCCATTTCGGACGTGGAGATAGTTGAGCCCAGTTTTCCAGCAAGTCTGCTGGTCAACTCAGCAGACTTCCTTCTTGGAAGTTTTTTCCCTGGATGCTGCCTTTTCTTCAGGAGTGGTGGGCGTGGAACTGGGCTCAGCCCTGATGCCTGTGTCGGGGGTTCCTTGGACTCGGGAGGAGTCCGCTTGGAAAACTTGGGCTCCTTTTGCCCGTGCTTGGGCCCTTGCACCTTCTGGGCAGGGGTTTATGGCTGCTGGAAAGGGGGGGGTTTCATCCCCTCCTTCCCTTTCTGAATTAGTATTACCGTATTTATCGGCGTGATTTATGCATCCCTCACGTCGGACGCATCCATCTTTTGCTTGCATGTTTTGTCATGAAAAAAAATTACTACATGTATATCAATTTTTTTGTGTGGTTCGTCATACATTTATTGCACATTATTTTCCGATGCTTTTGGTACCCCTGTTCTTCCCTCATCTCGGACCAGCGGTGTCGTTGTTTATATTTTTGGCATGTGTTTTCCTATCCAGTTTGAGTTGCCGCGACTGGCTGCCAGGACAGTGCACCGGTCGTGGCACATCATCCCTCAGCTGTGGTTTGTTGTCATCCACTCTTTGCACATGGCGGCTGGGCAGTTGAAAGTTTATCATTCCTTTCCTGCTTTTTGGGGCATTTTTCATTTAGTTAATGTTTCAGTGTTTTTACCTGTAACTCAGTCTTTCACTTATGTGTGACATGTCTCAGGTGTGGGTTTTGTCTGCTATGAAATGGATACGGAGATACGTTAATTGGTGTGTGCTTCCCTCATCACTGCCGATGTGTCGCCAGTGGTTTTGGTAAGTTTGTGCTCGCCTCATTGTACGCTTCTAGTTGTGCTTGCGGGGGTTGCACTTCGGCTCTTTGGGCCTGCCTCTCACTCGTCATTCTACTGGTATACACATTTCTGAGCTTCTTGAGCACCTGCATCTCTCTGTTTGCAGCCTCCCCACCTCATTACTGCCTCCTGCATTCTCTTTCCTTACTACAGTACTCTGCCTCTGGACAAGTTCTTTCTAATGTCTCTGTGGCTCCTTTGGGTACTCGATTTCCACCTGTGTCCCAGTATGGGTGTACCAATCATTTTGATTCATCAATCTTTTTCTATCCTGTTCATTCCTCTGAGGAATTGTAGGTGGTGGTCTTGTGTTCCCAGGGGCAGTCTTGTCTTGTGTACAAGACTGTGGTACTGCTGTATAATTTTACCTCAGCCTTGTGTTCATAGATTGTGGTCATTTGCTTGTTTTCATTATTTTATTATGGGCACCAATTTTGTGCCTAGCGACCTTGCTCTGTATGCTCGTCCAGCTCCCCGCCTATGGAGCTCGGTATCTTGTCTGTATTACAACCGTTTTAGTAGTGGGGCTCATTTTTATCAGGATTTTTCTTTTGTTTAAATTAACATTGTGCTTCTTATCCGCTGGCAAATGCGGTAGGTAGGGCTCCTCCCCATGTTCATTTCCGGGTGCCCTTGGGTTCCTCGGAGGTTTTCTTTCTCTCTGCTTCCCCCCCCCCTGCAGAGGTTTGGGAGACCCTTGGTGTGTACCTCCTGCAGGACCCGGTTTAAGCCTCTGTGTTGGATCCGGTTTTGTTTGAGTTTGGCTACTCTTACACTGATCGTGTGCGTCACTAGGTTCCGGTGTCTTCCTGGATGGCAGCCTGCCTCGAAGACTGGTTGATGTGGGATCCCTGCCGGCCTGCTTGTTTGCTAGCTGGGGTTCAGGTTCTTTCCCAGCTTGCCGGATTCGGGCAGTCCCAGTTGGTTCTGTCCTGGGTTCAGGCTTGGCTGGGCCTAGTGTGGGGTTCTTGGATTTACTCCGATTTTCTGTTGACCAGACCACACACTAGAAGGTGAAGGAACGACGACATTTCGGTCCGTCCTGGACCGTTCTCAAGTCGATTGTGTTTTTACAATCAAGTGAATCAAGGATCTCAAGTCCGTTTTTCTCCCTCCTGCGGCTTTGTTCTGGTTGCAGTCTCGCCTTCAGCTGTTTTTGAGGGGGAATCCAGGTCACTCGGCGATTGTTCAAGCAGCTTTGCAGCAGCCTGAACTTTGCCCTGCTCTTTTATTCGCTGGGCAGGGTTTGGCTTTGGAAGCTGTTCTGGTGTATTTGGAATGGCCTCTTTCGCAGCTCTTGTGATTGCTGGGTTCGTTCCCTGGGGTCCTTGCATTGGTTGCTACATGTCCAGCTTCCACTTTGTGGTTTTTGCGGTTCGGTGCGATGGCGCCTTCCTCTTTCCCTTTTCTCGATATGTTCCCCAGACACCTCATCTCTCGGTTGGGGCTTTGTGACCAGCGCTCACCAAGCCGGCCAGGGGCATTGGGCGCCTTCCTTCCTTCAAGCTCACAGCATGGCGCAGGAGTTTGCAGCTGTGTGGCAGGTACTGCGATGGTTCCGGCTTCCTCAGGGTTCAGTGATCCAACCCCATTTTGACTGCTCCCCTGTGGTTTATTGTCTCAATGGGGAAGGGGGGGGGGTTTCTTTGGTCCATGTCTTTGGGGCTGGTCGTCACTTCGGGGAGCTTTTCTGCCGGGTTTTTGGCTACAGCTTTCTGTGCTGTTTGTATTCATGGTGTGTTCAACGTACTGGGATGCTGCCTGTCGTGCTTAATTCCTCTTTCCTCAGAGTGGACTGTCGACGCCATCCCTCCTTTGGCTTTGTCAAACATATGGGTGCCCGGAGGTGAACCTTTTCGCGTTGACGTGGTCTTGGTATCTCATTGTACGTGACATCGTTTCCTGATTGCGAGGCCATCACGGTAGATGCTTTTCATCAGGACTGTATGAGATGGGGGTTCCTGTACCTTTGCCCCTCTGGTCCAGTTGTTGCTTCGGGTTCTGCCTCGGCTGGATTCTTATCATGGGAGAGTGGTTCTCTGGCTCCATGGTGGTTAGCCCAGCCTTGGTTTCATGAGCTGCTTGCTCAGTGTCCGCACCCAGGCATTTCCTGTGTGTCCGCCTTTTTCAGTGGGTTGGGCCAGTAAGTTACCTTGCTGGTTCGCTTTACTGCCCCACACTAGCCGTCTGGTCCTTCTGACGCATGTGTATCACCACTTGTATGCTGATCGGGTGGCGTCTTTGATGGTGTCCGCTTACAATCTTCTTCTGTGACAGGATGACATTTCTTGGAGGTTTTTCCATCATTTTCTTTTTTTCGCTGGTTTTTGTCATTTCAGACCAGGTTGTTTTCCCTTTCTCTCTCGGCTTTTTTCAGGATCGGCATCTCATGCCTAATACTGTAGCCTTTTATCGCATGGCGCTGGAGGAGTTGCCTCAGTTTGCATTCGGGATGGATGTTACTTCCGCTCCGTTCTGCAAGTATTCTCGTGCATTTTTTTGCCTCTGGCCTGCTCATACGCCGCCTTATCCTTCTTGGTCTTTGGATTGAGTTCTTTCTTTTCCTTGCTTTGTTGTGGCTTTGGTTCGAAATTACTTCTGGATGGCCTTGTTTTTGTTGGCCTTGGCCTTTGGGAGTCGAGTTGGGGAGCTTCAGGCTCTGCTCTGATGCCAGGGATGCTGTTCGTTTGGTCCTGTTAGTCGTTTTGTTCGTTTGCAGGCTTCTCGTCCTTTTCTGGCGAAGAATGAGATGGCTGGCTTCCGGAGGGGTCCGTTGCTTGTGGATGCTTGGTTGGTTAGGCCGCGGGTGCATCACGTGTTGGGTCCGGTGGTGGCTTTATGCAGTTACCAGTGGGCCAATGGTTCTGTGATGGCAGACGCTTTCTATAGATCCAGTTTCCCTGGTTCCCTGTTCCAGGGATCATGTGTCTCAGATTGTCCGCAGTGTCATTAAGTCTAGCCAGCCTGCAGTGTACCCTTGTGCCCATGATGTTTGGGAAGTATGCTGCTCTAGTAGCGGTTTTGGCAACATGTCTTGGATCGACATTCAGGCATGGGGATTTTGGAGGTCAACCAGGGTCCTGGCTGCCAGGTATCTTGTGAACGTTCCGGTGCCTTCCCGGCCATGTGTGGCTTAGGGGCGCCTGTAGTGGCCGTCTGCCTCTTCCTTGTCCTGAGACCTGTCATGTTGCTGCCTCACGAGTAAGTCCCTCCTCCTACTTATTTGTGGGTAGTTAGCTTCAGGGAGCCGACAGGACTCCACACAAAAAACCAGCATAGAATGTAATGAAATGCCATTTTCTGGGCAAGCCTGGGAGGCTTCCCCCCTCCCTCCCGGTCAGTGGTATTCATTATTCTACGAACTGGAGGATTGAGCTGCCGGCTCGCCTGAGCGGGCTCCCCCTCATCCCTGTTGGGGATGAGGGGGAGCCCCCCTCAAAATGCCCCCCTCCCTGTGGGTGGGAGAGGGGCATTTACGAACATGCGTGCTAAATGAATGACGATTGGCTTGTTTAATTGTTTTCTTTTGAAGGAGTTCTTTGGCTCTGTTTGGATGTAGGTTGCAATTTTCACTAGTTGGAGGTCTGTATTGTTATGCCTACCTTTCTAGGGGTATACCCTGGTTGATGGCAGACATGACATGTTCTAAATGTAGAGTGCTCATAGGCCATTAGAGGACCAAGTTGTGGCTCATAGTCCTCAGTAGGCAAGAACTCCCATAACTGATGTCCCCAAACTGATATAGCACATATCAGTCTGGATAGCTTCAGGAAGCCTCCGGGTTTTGCCCAGAAAATAATAGCCCTTCATTACATTCGATGCTGTTTATTTTTTAAATGGCATCTTTTTCCTGGAGCCCTGAGGTAGCTGATATGAACCCCGTGCAGCTGCTGGGCTTTTAAAAAATATCTTGTGCAATACTTTAAAAAGTATAAGTACTGTATGCGGCGTGCATTAAGTCATAACAAAATTTATACATATATACAGTTATCTTAACCAACTCTCAAGGGTTAAGTATGGAAACTGTGGCAGCAGTGCTTGGGGAATTTTACTGGTAGCATTTTAAAGAGACTTTATTCTGGGGTATAAGTACATCCCCTCATGCTTACCTAGTTGTCTACTGGCAATGATATTTAGCTCTGGAGCTCCACATCATAATTATTATATATGATGCATTTATACTTTTGACATTTCAGTATAGTATTCAGTATATGTCATACTTGCTCTTGAAGCCATGTTGTAATAATATTATTGATACAATATAAATACAATAAACTAAAATTGACATCCAGTGCCAGGATTCATTGACTAGATTATTAGTGGAATTTAGCCATAGTGTTCATAAGCATATGTAGCATTTTATTTAAAGAGTTGCCTTATTATTCTAACCTCATGGCAGAAGCCTCTTAATCATTCCACCTTTGGGATAGGTTACCATCTTCTCTAAGACTCCCTAAGACAGTCAGACTGGAAGAGACCTCTGTTGCCCAACATGGCTGCAGGGCTCATCCCGTAGGAGAAGGAGAAGACATAGTTGATCTCGTCTCCTTTGGTCAGAGAAGGATCATTAAAACACACATTTGACTGCCTTGTGTCTTGCTAGACACACAAGGTTTCTATGGTCTTCCTACCATGGAAAGTGTTGTCTTATGAGAAAGTAGAGGGCAAGGGTGAAACTAGTGAAACTTAGATATATTTTGTAACAAATCTTATGACTGCTTTTATGAATCTCATTAACGGATTTTTGTTAACATTAGGCCAAGAAAAGAAGAAAGCTGCAAGACACAGCAGATGCCAAAGCTGCAGATGCTGAGGAGAAGAGAAAAGAGCAGCAGCAAGCAGATGGGAAGCAGACAACACAGCAGCCACAAGCACAGCAGCAGCAGACAACCCCAGATTATGCTGCTGGCCTCACTCCCTCCAATCCACCCACGCCTGGTCCTCCAACACCATCCACTCCACTACTTTCTGCTTCTGCTGGAGGGGCGTCTACGCTTCATAGTTCGTATCATCTCCTGTATTTCACAACACTACTACTTAATAGAAATTGACAGAATTGAAAGTTATATCCCATATCCATACTTTTCCATGCATACCTTATTTTCCAGCATATGACATTTTCTGTGGAGAGCCCCAACGCCTCCCTGGAGTTTCTCGGGCTAATGTATGTTATATTAGACCGGGACATAAGCTATGGAGTTCAGACCTACCAGGGCCCATGAGCCAGAACCTGGACCCATCAGAGAGGTTGCAGGGAGCAATGGCCCAGGAACACCCCCCCCCCCCTGTAGTTGGGGGGATTTTCCTTATGCCATCGACTGGGGTTAGGCACCCAGAAAGGTAGGCATAACAAAACAAACCCCACATGGTAAAAAATTAATAACAAAAACCGAACAGAGAGGTATAACATCCTACAGTCCCAAGGAAACCAGAAAACAAGCAACCGTAACATACTACTGCCGCGCCGCTCGTCTGCGCAGCCCTCCCCTCGGAAGGGGAGCCGGACCTCACTGCGCCAGCTGCATAGCACTCCAGTTTGTAAGCTAATGTCAACCGGGACAGACGCTTCTCTGGCCTCAGTTTCCTACTGTGTTTGCCTTTCGTGGTGTTCACTGCTGTGTTTTTGTGTTTTGCGGTGGCCAGGTGTTCCTCATCAGTACCGGGGCTGCATGTGCTTAGGGGCTTCCTTCCCTAAGCTCCCTGTGAGTACTGCCCCTGCGTGACAGGTACTTCCCTGGGGCGTTAAGGAACCATTCCCGTAGAGATTCTTGCTGCTCTGCATTTGCCTCGCCCTTGGGGCCAGCTGGGGCTTGGGACCCTTGTTTGGCCTTGGGTAGGGACTGATATTGAGCTGGTTACGGTGTCAAGGTGTTGCGCAACATGCCACCTACGCGGAGACCGGTTCCTGTTGCCTTTGGGGACGGTGTACTTTTGCGGGGTTTTTCTTTTTTATTTGCATTGCGTGGTGGGTGGTGGGGGGTCTGCCTAGTGTGGCTATAGTTCCACTGGTAGTGTTTGGTGGCCCTCTGCTAGGCCCGCGTGATTGTACACGTCGCAGGGGTTTTTCAGTGTTGTCCTTTATCCCTTGTTAATTTTGGGTGTTAACCGGTTAGCAACACCTTTAATCCGTTTGGGTTGGGGACGGAGGTTTTCAAGCCTGTTTCTCCTGCCAAGGCTTCTGGGTCTTACCAGCGACCCTTTCTTTGCTGCCTTTCCCCAGGACTCATCCTTTTCTTTAGGGGCAGAGGGTGAGGAGGACGGCTCTGCCCTAGGGCCGCTGTTGCAGGTTCCAGGGGCTGTGGGGGATGCCCGCTAGCAGTTCTGGGGCTGTTTGCCTCTGCCTGGGTTTTCTGCTTCTGGGTTTTTTCTGGGGGGAGCCCCTACGGCTCCCCGGAGCTATCCATGGCTGATATGGATACCTTAACTATTTTGCATCAGTCGATGTGGGTGGAGTTCTAGGCCTACCGGGGACCACGAGCCAGAACCTGGCCCCCTCAGAGAGGCACGGGGAGCAATGGCCCATAGAAATGCACATGTGATTTGGAGCATTCTATATCTGCCATCGACCGGGACAGGCACCCAGAAAGGTAAGCGCCACAAAACAAACCCCTATTCTGGTTAACCACAAAAATTGACAAATGAGTGGACAGAACTCCCCCAGGAAAACGAACTAACAAGCATGATGTCACACGAGCCGCGCCGCATGTCTGCGCAGCTCCCCCCTCCCCGGGAGGGGGAAGGGGGAGCCCCAGACCCCCGCGCCGGCTATCCACACCTCAGTTCCTCGGCTGATGGGATCATGCACAGTCGTGTGGCTCCAGCTCCGGTCTTGTTTCAGTGCTGTGACTTGTTTTCAGTGCTGCTCTTACGGTGATCGTGAGAGCTGGGAGTAGTATTCTCAGGTACTCGGGCTGCATTTGCTTAGGGTCACCTTCCCTGAGTGCCCTGTAAGTACCGCCCTTGGGGCTTGGGGTTATCTTCCACAAGTCACCTCGGGTCTACCTCTGTTGGCTTTTCGCTGCTTGGCGTTTGGCCGCCCCGAGTGTTTGGGAGTTTTACTCCCTTGTTTACCTTGGGGTAAGAGGTAGTTATAGCACTGGTGGGGCGCAGGGCACTGCGTAGCTAGTTTTCACCTATGACAGCGGCCGGCTCTGTTCCCTCTGGGTACGTTGTCCACTTGTGTGGTTTTTCTTTTATATTTGTTTGTGCCTGGTAGGGGGGTCTGCCTTGTCCCCATCCCCCTTATGTTAGGTTCGTTTGTGTGGTGGCGCCCCCTGCTTCGCCCTCGCGAGTGGACACGTCCCGTGGGTTCAGCTTTAGCAGTTTGCTTGGTAGTTTGGGGCGCCGGTTAGCAGTGCCCTGCCTGGGATAACCCTTAGCAGACCCAGTCTAGGGGCCCTGGAAAACCCCCCGGGGGCTCTCGGGTCCGATTGTGGAGACCCTTGCGTCCCCTCTCGCTTTGTGCGAGTTGAGGGTTGCTCTGTCCCTTTGCCTCAGGGTGACTCTCCTTGTTTTTGCCTCCGTCATGCTGCCTGTTGGGTCGGTGATACATTCGACCCTGAGTCCTGCGAGCTTTGTTGCTTGTTCGTGACTTCATTCACCCAGTCTGCTGATGAATTCCCGTGGGTGCAGGCAGCTCGCGCGTTGCAGGGTAGGTTGGTTGCAACGCGCTCAGGTTTGTCGCTTCCCCGGACGCCCCGATGCTGCCCCGCTTGTGTAGGGACACATTTGGGGGTTTTGGTCGTTTTCGGCCTTGGTTCTTCCACGCCCCTTGATTTTCCCCCTCCTGCTTCCGGCCCTACGCATCTGTAGGCTTTGGGGTCGGGGCGGGGTTCGAGGTTCTGAGACTTGGGCAGTTTCGGGGGTTGCCCCGTCCGGGGTAGCTGCGGAGGCATTCGAGTCTGTTCCTCCTGCCGATGCTCCGGGGTCTGACCAGTGGGCCCCTTCTCTTCCAGCTCTCTCGGCTGCCCCGGCTTTTTCTTGTGGGGCCGGGGCTTTGGAGGTCGACTCGGCCCCGGGGCCTAGTGTAGAGGCTCCTGGGGTTGGGGAGGAGCGACCTTGGGGGGCTTTGTGCTCCATTGCGCCCCGCCTGGATTCCGTCCTTCTGAGCGGGGCTTACTGTTGCGAGGAGTGGGGTTTTTCTTTCCCCCTCTGCGTACGAATTGGGCTTGGGTTCTGCTCCTCCCCGGGTTCGGTTCCGTGTCCCTGTGGTTCCTTCGGTTCCGTCTTCCGGAGTTTTTCGGCTAACCGCATCTCTTCGTCTGCGGTGCCGTTGGCCTTTGCGGCTTACCTCCTGCGTGTCCCGGAACTTGTAGCTGTTTTAGGCTACTTGTAGCAGTATTGGGCTACTTGTAGCAGTATTGGGCTACTTGTAGCAGTATTGGGCTACTTGTAGCAGTATTGGGCTACTTGTAGCAGTGTTGGGCTACTTTAGCAGTTTTTGCTACTTGTAGCAGTATTGGGCTACTTGTAGCAGTATTGGCTACTTGTAGCAGTATTGGGCTACTTCTCGCCCTGTTGGGCTATTCTTTCGCGTCCTGCGCGTGCGCCGTGAGTTTGTTTTGGTTCCGGGCGGTGTGCACATGTGTTGTGCTTCCATTTTCTCGGGGGGCTTCGCCTCTCGCTCTTCATCCCATCCGTGCCCCGTTGCTTGGGGGTTGTCTGGGGTGCTGCTGTACTCTCCTAGTTGTGTTTGCGGGGGTGAGCTCTGGCTCTCTGGTCCCGCCTCTCAACAGTCAATCAACAGGTGTACAGATCCCTGAGCCTATTGGGCTCTATCATCTCTACACTTGACTCTGAGTATGGAGTCAGCCTCCACCTCATCACTTCCTCATGCATTCCGTTTGTCAACCACTCTGACACTAAAACAGTTCTGCAGGTGAGTTGGTGCGGTTTGGCGTTTCCTTCGTTCTGACGCTGTTTTTGGGCGTAGGCATGGGTGTACGTACGTACTTGTGACAGTGGTTCGTATCGCCCGAGGTGCCTGCTGCTGGGCTCTTAGCCCATATTGGGCTGCTCTTGTTCTCTCCACCTGATTCCTTCCTCGGTTCACGGGTGTCTGCGGGTGGCCTCTTGGCCCTTTCGAGGCGACCCCTGCCTGTACTCCTGCCCCTCTCCTATGCTTGTCTCACCTGGCTTGAGTTCGGGGCCCCGCCTCCACCTTGTTCCACGGTGCAACGGTGGGGGTGCCTGTTTTGTGGTACGTTTCCTGTGTCGAGGGGTTGTGTGCTTGCGGGGTGGGTTCTGGCTCTTTAGTTCCGCCTCTCCCGTCGTTTGCCTGTTGAGCGGTTTCTGTGCTTCATGGGCGCTCTCGTCTCTGCTCTTGGGGCTGTGTATGGGATCAGCCCATGTTGGGCTGCCCAATTGTTCCTTCGGTTGCCTGTTACACTGCACACGTTTCTCCTACCGTCCCTGTGGCTCGGTTGGTGCTCGGTTTCCGCCTGTGTCCCCTTGTGTGCCGCCGTGTACGATTTATCTATCTTCTCTGTCGCTCCCTCGGGGAGGTGGGGATGTTTTGCTGCGGTTTTGGTACTGCAGCTGCGTGTCGGGGTTGGTTGTGGCATTATGTGCGGCCTTCCGTGCTCCTTTGGGGCCCTCCTTCCTTGTCGGTCTTGCTGTGCTGGGCCTGGTTTTCCAGGTTCCTTGATTCTGTCTTGTCCTTGCCTCATTGTGCTGGTTGGGGATGAGCTTGGGGTCTTCGTCTCGCCCCTCGCTTTTTCCTCCGGTTTGTTCAAGTTCCGGAGCTTCGTGGGCTCCCTTCCTTGGTGTTTTTCACGGCTGCCCCGGGTTTTCTTGACGCTGGGGCTTTGAGGGGACAGCTCGCCCCGGGGCCTGCAGGTGGGTTCCCGGGGCTGGGGTGGTGCTAACGTAAAGGGCCCTTCCGCCCCGTTGGTCCCCGCCGGGGTCTTTTCTACCCCTCTGGGCCGGGCTTGCGGTTTTGTGATGTGGGGTTTTTTTCCGTCCCCCGCTCCGCACG
>WNGS01111181.1:49894535-49916554 GCA_020271785.1 Procambarus virginalis
GAGCAGGAGCATTGTCGAGGAGAAGCAGGGCCTTGAGTAGCAAATGTTTCTCCTGCAGATATTTTTCTATGGCAGGACTTCAATCTTCATTCACCCACTTTGAAAAAATAAATCCTAGTCACCCATGCCTTACTTTTAGCCCTCCACATCACACACATTTGGTTTTTCTACACTTTATACTGTTTGAAAACCCTTTGATTTTCAGAATGATATACAAGCAAGTGTTTAATTTTTCATATCGCCACTCGCATTTGAACACAGCACAAGCGTAAACCTATCTTTCATATGCTTGTGTCCGGGCAATGATTTTCTTCCTTGGTAATGTTGTAATAGACTCTTATCTTTCTCTCTGCTCTCCACTCAATACCCCAGCTTAACACTGCTACAGCTCAGTATGACCCCTCACTGAGCTGCACGAATATAATCTGAATATTAAATGAGGAGGACACAAGAAGAATATGGGTTATTAATTTATAACTAATAATTAAAATCTCATTAAACACTGCCACCACCTTCCCGTTAACATAAATGAAGGTGTTTAAATTATTGTTTCCCCAGGAAGGAAGGGATTCAATAATCATGGACTCAGGGGCAATAGAATCTTGGTAAATAAATCTTGAGAATTAAAAAGGAAATCTTTACTTAACTGATGGGGGATTCAAGGACGACTTTAATATTCATAAAATGGAGAACACGAAAACTTTCTAGGCCATCACATCAAAACCACATATAAAAATGACAAAGTAGATAATATACCAAAAATGGGAATTAACTGAATACCACTGGAACAAATGTATTCACTTTATTTAATTAAACACGTAAATTGAAATCAAATTGAAATGTCCTACTTTACTAACACATCTTAAGAGGCAAATGACTGCAATACTGAATATACATGAAACTCAAGTGCACTATACCGTACTACTGCAACCGGCCCAGATGTTGATGGCTTGCCCCCACAGGTCAGGGAGACCTGTACCCCAGTAAGCCCCAAGACACACTAACTTCAATATTCTTAAACTACCCCTGGGAGACCTAAGGTTTTCCTCTGGAGCTTGGCTCTGGCTAGGAGCACAAATCAATTCAAAGCAAAGCTGGAATATTCTGAGGCTGGGCCAATGGCATGGACAAGCCCTACCCTGAGGGACTCTTAGGCCAGACAAAACTCTGACTTAGCCCCGCCCCTAAGCCTCCTTGGTGACATATGTCTGTCCTAAAAGTTATATTTTACTCCCGTAGAATCATGAACCGTTCCCACGCTGAAACAGCAGCCGTTATATGGCTCCCAGCTCCCTCACTTGAAATTTGAGAACTACGGTAATTGGTCACTGGTCCTAAAGTTTTCAAATGGTTAGTGGCGAAAGCAGGAGGAGAGGGGAAATGGATTGGAAAAGGGGATTGGAAAGACTGGGAGATGAACAATTTGGAGGGATTGGAGAAATAGGGATTGGGGGAACAAGTGACTTGACCACCTGCCTAAGGGGTAATTTGACTCTGGTTATGACGGGAAACGGCCAACAGAGAGGGGAAAAATGAGCAGAGAGTCGAACTGACACATGGGAGGGATGAACAAGGGAGGGGAGGCAAACGAGGGAAGGGGAGAGGAAGGGGGAATTGGAAAAAGGGAAGGGGAAAGGGGAAGGGGGAAGGAGCTATTGTCTGCACATACCATTACAATGTATGTCCTCTTAGGCAATCTTTTCCAGAACAGTCCTGTCTCATCACAATTAAACAGTTGTTGCGGTAGGTATTCCTCAGCCTCTGCAAACTCTTTAAATACTTCAATAAATCTTTCAGCTGCTGGTTTGTCTGAGCTGGCTGCCTCCCCATGCCTCATAACACTATGGATACCAATTCTTTTTTTAAATTTTTCAAACCATCCCCTGCTTGCATTAAAGTCTATCGTATCTGCACTCGTTCCAGGGGTTTTCTTTACAAGGTCTTCGTGCAATACCCTGGCTTTCTCACAAATGACGGCCTCTGAAACACTGTCACCTGCTAACTCCTTGTTGTGTATCCAAATAAAAACTTTTCCACATCCTCAAGTATTTGTGGTCTTTGTTTCATGATTGTTGTTACGCCTTTTGCCACTTTAGCACTCATAATGTCCTTTTTCTTGGCAAGTATAGTACTGTACATATCGTTGATGGGGATTTGTTGTACTGCCTACAAAGTTCAACACGTGCACCATTTTCATGCTTCCGAATGATCTCTTGTTTTTCCTCTATTGTCATCCTCACATGCGATTTCTTGCCTTGAATCTTACCACTGACTTTCTTGGGACCCATGGTAGGATATATAATAACAACTTTTATGGTCAAATGGCCAAAAATTCAACAAAACACTGTAAATCCTGGTGAACAATTCAGGTGGGATAGTCATTGCGCGAGGCACTGGTAAACTGAGGGTTGATCGCCATTCCACCACGCCCTAGGTCGGCCCGTACGCGTATCAACATGCGTATCAACACCCTCATATTCCGAGGCAACTCTCGTATCCCGATGTAAATTTTCCGAGCAAATCCTGCTCGTAACCCAAAAAACTCGTAAACAGGAATGCTCGTAATCCAAGGTGCCACTGTATGTCTATGTGTGTGTGTGTGTGTGTGTGTGTGTGTATGTATTTATATAAATACATTTTCTTTCGGAAGGGGCTTCGTTCCTTTCGCTGTTGATAGGGGCGCTGGGGGACAGCTTACTCTGTTGGCTCTCGCTTGGTCCCACAGTTCCACAGTTCATGGGCATTTTTGGTTGTCTTCCTGCCTCTGGTGGCGTCGGGCGGCTTCTCCCCCTTTGTGGGGTTCAGAGCTGGCGGGGTGGGCTTCTTTCCCTGCACTTTGTCATGTCATCTTGGTGGGTGCATTTCGACGTGGTAGAACCGCCCCATCCTTCCGGGGGTTCCCGTCTGTTCTAATGAAGACAAGGGACTTTGCGGATCTGCTGTTCTCCTGGACTTGTTCAGTCTGTACCCTGGATTCTTTGCCCTTTTCGGAAGACTGTTGTCTCCAGTCTGGCTTCTGTTGGGGCCGGGTCCCTGGATTGTGTCCATGGACCTCTGGGTCTCTTCTTGGCACGTTTCTCTCCAGGGCTCCAGGACTGGCACAGTCGGTGGTGGGGCTTCAGGCTTCCCTGAAGAAAATGCAGAATAGAGGGAAAGGCTTCATGCTTGCTTGAAGAAAATGCAAAATAGAACCAGTGAAGAGCAGAGGTGCCATAGGCACAATCAGAGAACACTCTAAACATGAGAGGTCCACGGTTGTTCTACCAGCAAGCATAAGAAATATTGCCGGAACAATCATGGACATCTTCAAGAGAAAACTAGACTGTTTTCTAAAAGAAGTTCCAGACCAACCAGGCTGTGGTGGGTATGTGGGCCTGCGGGCTGCTCCGAGCAACAGCCTGGTGGACGAAACTCTCACAAGTCAAGCCTGGCCTCGGGCCGGGCTTGGGGAGTAGAAGTGTCTCCACCAGTCTCCGTGGTGTAGTGGTAAGACACTCGCCTGGCGTTCTGCGAGCGCTTTGTCATAGGTTCGTATCCTGGCCGGGGAGGATTTACTGGGCGCAAATCCTAAACTGTAGCCTCTGTTTAACTCGTCAGTAAAATGGGTACTTGGTTGTAACAACGATTCTTCGCGGCGGGGATCGTATTCCAGGGACCTGCTCGAAACACTACGCGTACTAGTGGCTGTACAAGAACGTAACAACTCTTGTATATATCTCAAAAAAAAAAAAAGAAAAAAAAACTCCCAGAACCCCATCAAGCTGGTATCAAGTAGGTTGCCACTTTTGTTGCCTTCCCTAGTTTGTAATTGGCACTTAGTGTATTTACGCATCTTTACCGGATCTTAGTGACGTGTCTGTTTATGTTTAGGATTCGATTTTCAGGCCCACCTCGACGACTGGCTGGTGTGGGCTCCCAGTCGGTCCGCTTGTCTGCTTGCCAGGGGTGTGGTTCTTTCCAGATCACTGGGTTCCGGTGCCTGGTGCACTGGAGGCCGTCCCATCTGGTTTCGTCTCGGGTTCGGACCTGGCTGGTTTTTGATTAGGACTATTGGACTGCTTCTTTGTCTCTCCCTCCACAGGTGTTGCTGCGGCTGCGGTCCTGCCTTCGGCTGTTTCTGAGGGGGTCCCGTGTCACTTGGCGGTTGCTTGAGCGGTTGTGCAGGAGTCTGAACTTTACCCTGCTGGACTATCCGCTGGGTCGGGTTTGGCTTCGGCGTCTGTTTTGGTTCCTTCAGGGAACCCTTTCCGCCTCTCTTGCGATCATTGGGTCCGTCCTCCGAGGACCTTGTGTTGGTGATACGTTGCCGGCTTTCTCTTTGGGGTTTTCGGGGTTCCGTGCCTTGGCCCCTCCCCGAGCCTTCGCTCAATGTGTTCATGGACAGGGTCGTCTCTCAGCTGGGGCTTTGTGACCAGTGCTCACCAGACCGGCCAGGGACGGTGGGGTCCGTCCTTCCATCCTGTTCACAGCGCAGTTCAGGAGTTCGTGGCTGTCTGGTTGCGCTTCGGAGGGTTCGGGTCACTCGGGGCTCTACCATCTGGCTCCATTCGAACTGTTCTCCGGTGGTTCATTGCTGGAAACATGGGGGTTCTCTTCGGTCCTTGCCCTTTTGGTTTCGTCCCTTCGAACGGCTCGTCTGCTGGATTCTCAGGGTTTGGCTCTCCGTGCGTTTCATGTCTGGGGAGTGTCCTATGTCCTGGCAGACGGCCTCAGTTCATTCCTCTGTTCATGGATTGGCTGGTCGTCGCCAATTTCGTTTGCTCTGCCAGATGTACAGACTCCCGGACATGGACGTCTTCGTTTCGGTGTGGTCTCGGTGTCTCCCATTCTATGTGGCGCCCTTTCCCGCCTCAGAGGCATTTGTGGTGGATGCCTTCAGGAGGACTGGTCGAGGTGGAGTTACCTGTACCTCATTTCCCCGGTCCAGCTGTTGCTTCAGGTTCTGGCTCGGTTGGAGTCCTTCCCAAGGAGAGTAGTTCTTGTGGCCCCCTTGGTGGCCGGCCCAGCTATTTTTCAGACGATGCTTGATAGGTGTCTGGACCCGGGGCGTTTCCCGCTGCTCTGCCTCTTTCGGCAGGTCGGACCGATCCAGTACGGTGCTGATTCGGCCTTCTCCTAGGCTCTTACCGTCTGGTCTTTTGACGAGGGTGTATCACCATCTCTATGGTGATCAGGTGGCTTCGTTGATGGTGTCCCACCTGCAAGCTTAGTCTCGGCGACAGTATGAAGTTTCCTGGTGTTTCTCTTCGCAACTTTCTTGCTCTTCGTTGGTTGTCTTTTCTTTCGCATCGGGTTGTCTTATTCTTTTTTGGTTTTCCAGACCGTTATTGATGCTTCTTACTATCACCTCGTATCGTGCGGTGCTGGCAGAGCCGCTCCAACTTACGTTTGGGGTGGACGTTATGTCCACCCCGTTCCGTACTTTTTTTTCATGCTTTGTTTCACCTCTGGCCTGCTCATGCACTGCCTGAGCCGTCCTGGTCCTTGGTCAGGGTGCTCTCTTATCTTTCCTCTCCTCGGTTTGTGGTGGCCCCTTCGGTTCAAGATTGTTTTTTAAAGGTCCTATATTTGTTGGCATTGACCTCTGGGCCGCCACAAGCAGGCCTCTGGGGGTCGGGTCGGTGTGCTTCCGGCTCTCCTCTGGCATAGGGGTTTCTTCTCTTTTGGTTCTGGTGGTAGGTTTGTAGCCTTCTCCGAAATCTTTTCTGGAGAAGGCCGAGACGGCTGCTTTCCAGAGGAGTCCTTGGGTTCTTGATGCTTGGTTGGTTCGGCCAAGGGTGCATCATGTGTTGTGTCCGGTTGCGGCTCTTCGCCATTACCGGCGTGCCGTGGCTGAAGATGCGCTTTGGGTTGATCCAGTTTCCCTCATTTCATGTTCCAGGGCTCAGGTCTCCCATGTCAACCGCAGGGTTAAGTCTAGTCAGCCTGCGGTCTGTCCTCGCGCCTGTGCCATTCGGGCGTTTGCAGCTTTCGCTGCTGTGTTTGGTAACGTGTCTTGGGCTCATTTCGGGTGCAGGGATTTGGAGGTCCTACAGGCTCCTGGCTGCCTGTTATTTTGTGAGCATGTCTGCTCCTGGGCGTTCTGGTGTTGCTTTGGGTCGCAGGTTGCAGCCCGTTGTCTCGACTTTGCGTTGCAAAGTTTGTGGCGGCCGCCTCCCAGGTCAGCCCTTTCTTTTCCTTTTCTTTGGGTATGAAGCTCCAGGGAGCTGTAGGGGCTCCGCACAGGAAACCAGCGTTAAATGTAATGAAACGGCATTTTCTGGGTGAGCCCTGGAGGCTTCCTGGCAACCCTCCCTCCCACCGGTTGGCGTTTTTTCGTGTTTGATGACGCTTAGCTTCCGAACTGGAGTGCTATGCAGCCAGCGCGGTGAGGTCCGGGACCCCCCTCCCCTCTAATGGAGGGGAGGGCTGCGCGGACGAGCGGCGCGGCAGTAGTGTGTAACGTTTGCTTGTCTCCTTGGGATTGTAGGGAATTCTACCTCTCTGATTGATTTTTGTTGTTAGTTTCTTACTGTGTGGGGTTTGTTTTGTTATGCCTACTTTTCTGGTAGGCATAACAGATAAGGAAAACCCCAACTACAAGGGGTTTTTCCAGGGCCATTGCTCCCTGCAACCTCTCTGAAGGGGCCAGGCTCTGGTTCATGGTCCCCTGGTAGGTCTAAACTCCATAGCGTATGTCCCGGTCTAATATAACATACATTAGCCTGATAAGCTCCAGGGAGACTCCGGGGTTCACCCAGAAAATGGTGTTTCATTACATTCAATGCTGGTTATTTTTTAAATGGATATTTTGTGATTTTTTTTTCATATTTCATCATTCATTTATTGAAAAAGTGATGTTAAAGTGGTTTTCTAGGGGAAAAATATATTTCATGCATGTTAATGAAATATATATTCAGTAGGTTTTGGACCAAAAAATACATCCTGTCTGCCAGCAGATATGATAGATTATAACATTTGGGTCTGAACTGCAATATATCCACTTAAAAAGAACAGTTGACACTGAACTAAATGTTATAATACTATTTCTTTTTTTTATTTGATACCTCTGACACTAATTAATTAATTTTAAGTACTGTGTATATTAGTTGATCATATGATTTACTGTGTTTTGTTTGGAGTTAATGTTTAACATTGAAAGTAGTCTAATAGACCACCAATCTGGCAAAACTGCAAGTTATCTTTGGTCAGTGACAACGAAAAGTCAGTGTGTCGATCCATTGAACACAGTGATGTTTAAAGACATTTTCAAGCCAAAAAATATGCATCCTATATCCCCTGAAATATAATAATTCATGTATAATAATACTTCTATAAAACGTGGTAACTATTCACCATATTTGTTATCAGTATATATAACTTAAGAATATTTTTGTCAAATATTCAACTCGCATGAATTTATTGTTATTACAACAATGTTGTGAAGGTTAAGGATATTTAAAGATGTCTTTGGCACTTCCTTCCCCAGTGTGACATGTGCATACTGCTGCTGTAATCACTAATATGGTTGAGTTAATGACTTTTGTTATTTCAGCTAATGCAGTGGCTGTTGGCACTATAGCAGCACGGTCCACACTGCAGCAGAATGCCAGCTCTGGTGGCAGAGCAACTCCTTCTACTCCAGCACCTCCTTCTGGTGCGTCCACACCTCAACGTATCATTGTAACGCCCAGTACGCAGGCTGCAGGGTCTCCCACAGTCGTGTACCGTACAGTGGCGCACACTCCAGTCTTCACCACGGCGGAGGTGGTCCAGGCTGCCACCGCAGTTACTGTCACCCCGGCCACCAGTGAGGCTGCTACAACTGTTTCTCAGCCACAGTATGCCACACTTCAGGTGAGAAATATATATTTTTACATTTTCCAGCATCTCGGGGTCCTGTAGCAAAGTGGTCTGCATCCTCAACTTACAACCAAAGGACCTGGGTTCACTCTCCAGGCAGGACAGAATTGGTTAGGTACAGTTCTTTTTACCTGCTACCTTTGTTCACCCAGTAGTAAATAGGTTACCCTACCTTGCGGTTACCTTGCAATGATTCGGGGCTCAACGTCCCCACGGCCCGGTCCTCAACCAGGTACCCAGTACAGTACAACCTCGATTCAACATACTATATGGGACCAACCCCAGTTCGTTGGAGCGTTGGATCCGTTGCAAGATGTGACCTTCAGGAGGCGTTTGTGTCAGTCTTTTTTTTTTTCTTGTACACAATAAAAATGCATTATCATATTACATACTCTACCTATATATTACTTCTCTACTAAGAAATACTGTAATTCATAAATTTACCTTATTTTTGAAGTTATATCCATCTTGAAGTTTTGTGAAGTTGTGAATGCTCTACAGTAAATACGTACTGCAGTGCATTATGCCGTTAGCACTGTGTTGATTAAAAGTAGTTCTGCTGTATGTTGAGTACTACAATACAGTTTATGAAAACTATTGTACACAAAAATTACTGCAACTTTAATTTTAACACTGAGTACACACTTAAATTTAACACTTGTTCTAACTGTTCATGTTGCACACGATGTTTTTAGATGTTTGCATCAGCTTTGCTGATGCTCGCTGCTGCTGTGAGTTCAGCCGCTTCTGAGCTGGTGCTGGCTGCTGTTGTACCAGTGCTGGGTACAACTGTGCTTGTGCTGGGTACGGCTGTTGTACCAGTGCTGGGTACAACTGTGCTCGTGCTGGGTACGGCTGTTCTCGTGCTGGGTACGGCTGTTCTCTTGCTGGGTACGGCTGTTCTCGTGCTTGGTACAGCTGTTATAGTGCTAGGTACGGCTGTTCTCGTGCTGGGTACGGCTGTTCTCGTGCTGGGTACGGCTGTTCTCGTGCTGGGTACGGCTGTTGTACCAGTGCTGGGTACAACTGTGCTCGTGCTGGGTATGGCTGTTCTCGTGCTGGGTACGGCTGTTCTCGTGCTGGGTACGGCTGTTCTCGTGCTGGGTACGGCTGTTCTCGTGCTGGTTGATTTTCTGCTACTAGTTGTTGCAAAATATTGCTTCGTTTTTGGCATTAATAAGGCACTATTAGTAAGCCCCTGAGACATTTTGTTTTATAACCAAAGAGCTGTAGTAAAAAAATGGTCAATTCCACAATTATTCTTCCACCAGCGGATAAATACTGTACGTCAATCGCAGACAAAGCTAAGGGCACTGGGTGCATACTGTACGAACGCAGACTAAGTCTATACGCACACCCTTCAGTTGGCTGGTGTTTAAGCCTGATCCAGTAACATAAATTTCTCTTAAATATTCAATTTACATCAAATTATATATTTGTGTGTTATGTATTTAGTTTAGCAACATTATTACGATAATAAGAGCTATAAAAAATACTTATTTTGAAACTGATTTATTTATTTCATTATTTCGAAGCCATAGGTCACTGAACTGTGGCGACGAAATCGAACAAAACACCGCCTGGTGTTGTGTTCGATTTCCAGTAGCATATGTTTCTCTCAAATATTCAATTTACATCAAATTATATATTTTTGGGTTACATATTTAGTTTAGCAACATTATTACGGTAATAAGAACTATAAAAAATACTTTGGAACTAATTTATTAATTTTATTATTTCGAAGCCGTAGATCGCTGAACTGTGGCGACGAAATCGAACACAACACAACAAGCATGGTGTATGGACAGGGATTAGACACGTCCACTCGTGCTGGAGTTGTGCTGCAAATAACGTGAACAATTTCTCAAATAGGAGATATCTACCTTATTACAGCATATTTTTGGTCTTATTTAGTTTAGTTTAATTAGGATAATAGAGAGTTATTAAAACACCAGTTTTAGAAATGATTTATTAATGTGAAACGTTCAAAGTCATGGGTCACTGAACTATGACAACACAGACGAAAGTGAGTGAAACCTCACTGTAAAGTGAAGTTTACTGTACAGTATTTCCTTATCTGTCTACCCTCACTCGTCTTGTTTCATCACAGAAAATGTATAAGAAGATTTCAACATATTAGCTAGCTATTCACGCTTCAGCCTTTAAATTAATTTACAAAGATACGTGTGCCACAAATCGGTGAACGAAAATCATTGAAACTCAGTCGTTCACTTCTGTGGACCACTCTGGCTGGTGTTTGGTTAATATGTGTCACTTCTTGTGGACCATTCTGGCTGGTGTTTGGTTCATATGATTCACTTGTTGTGTGGTCCACTTGTGTGATCCAACTTGTCTTATGAAGGAATTATTAATTGTAATCTGTGATAGAATGAGACAGTTTTCCACCACTCTGTGAACTCTGTCCCAACATCGTAAGCTTGTGGACCACTTGTGGTCCACTTGTGTGGTCCTCTTGTGTGGTTCACTTGTGTGGTCCATTTGTGTGATCCATTTGTGTGATCTAACTTGTCATATGAAGGAATTATTAATTGTAATCTGTGATGGGATGGTAAAGCTTTCTACCACTGTGAACTCTGTCCCAACATCGTAAGATTGTGGACCACTTGTGGACCACATGTGCGGTCCACTTGTGTGGTCCACTTGTGTGATCGAACTTGTCATATGAAGGAATTAATAATTGTAATCTGTGATAGAATGTGAAACTTTTCCACCAGTCTGTGAACTCTGTCTCGACGTCGTAAGCAAATCCGAACATCCCCCGCTTCGGCGAACCATTGTTCGTTGAACAGGGTGAGTAAATCCGGCCTGAAAAGTGTGCGAACTAGCCGGAGATTCGTTGAATCGGGGTACGTTGAATCGAGGTTGTACTGTAATTTGACAATTGATGTGTGCTACATCCTAGGGAAGGTCAGTAGTTGGCTTTGGAGGCACCTTGATAAGTCAGAGTACAGGCTTCCTGTCCTCAACACTGGAAATTATATACATGGAATTCACATGGAATATACATGGAGCCTTGTGGCTTACTGAAGCTATACACTGAGATGGTGTTCATCTATCAGATCGCATCAGCCGTTAGTTCTCATACCAGGGAGCAGTAACATTTTGCCACCTCACTCGGAAAGACATCCATATAATTAGCAAGTCAAATTACACCACCTCTGGGTTCAAAAGAGACCAACGCCTCACAATCTACTGAATAACTTAAGCCTAATGAACTCGCCCAACTTTGTAAACAAATCAAATTTCTAGAAAATAATGTGAGCTCATTCACCCAACTTGCCCACTTGTGGGAGGGGCTCACCGCCTCCAGGGGTATGAGCTGGCAGTTTTCATGCTGATGCAGTCAAGGTCACTTGAATGCTTTAGTGGTTTCCAGGTTGCCTCTCTCATGCGAGCTCCACTCTTCAGCTAAATGATTTTTGGATTGACCAAAAGCCCTTGATCACTTTTCTTGTACATTGCAGTGAAGCGTGAGCCTGGCATATAAGAGTACTTGTAGCTACATGTGCTCCTGGTTACCTTCCCTGTGTACATCCTGCTGCTTCTTTTGCATTGTTAGTGTTGTCTTCTCTGGAGTGTTTAGGGGGTCGTTCCCTTTGTGGTCGTCCTCACTTCCAACCGTCTACCACTGTTTGCAAAAGAAAATGTTCTAATTTTTTTTTTCATCTTTGTTTCCTTAGCTTGAATCTGTGTCCTCTTGTTCATAAAGTTGCTGGTTTGAGGCATTGCATTCTTCTTTGTCAGTTTGGTCAGTTCCTGTTAGTATTTTGTAAGTGGTGATTATATCGCCTCTTTTACCTCTATCTTCCAGTTATGGCATATTTAATGCTTCTAGTCACTCTTCATAACTCATTATTCAGTTCCGGAAGCCATTTTGTAGCATGTCGTTGCACCTTTTCCACTTTATGTATGTGCTTCTGGAGATATGTGCACCATTCAACTGCTGCATATTGCAATTTTGGTTTCACAAAAGTCATGAACAGTTTCTTTAGTATTTCACCATCCATATTATTAAAAGCATGTCTGAAGCTGGAAAGTGATCCATACGCTCTTCTCACAATATTCTTAATGTTGTAACATAGGGTGAACACATTGCTGCTACCATTGTAATGATCAGTGATCTGATGTCACCAGAGTAGGGTTCATGACAATCAAGTACTGTACTGCTGTTATTGTACAACTATGGTAACATTGTAATGATTGCCATTAACTTGTAATCCTTTAGGCTGTAATAATTGCATTGATATAACTTAGGTGAAAGTAATAATTTGCATTAATATAACTTTCCCCTGATAGTTCCCTTCCCATCTTGTCTGCCTCCCTTCTCTCCTCCCCTCTCCTTTCCTCTCTCTCTTCTTTCCAGAGGAGGTTTGTGTCAGTTTCTTTCCATTGCGACTGCTGCTTTAAGGCCATTTCCGGACCTCCATTGCTCTCGGGGATTTTGTTTTTGCCTTTGGAGGTAGTCGGGTAGAGCTGGGGTGTTGCCTGCCTTCCCCCTTCCCGGGAGGGGTAGCCCCAGACCTATCGTGGCGGCGATCCAGACCCTAGTTCTTGAATCTGATGCTATCGGCTCGGTTGTGTACTCTGGCTCCAGTCTTTTTGCGGCGCTGTGCCTTGTGTGTGGCTGCTGTACTCCAGGGGTGCGAGAGCCAGGAGTTATTCCTCAGTACTCAGGCTGCATGTGCCTAGGGTTCCCTTCCCTAGGTGCCTTGTAAGTACTGCCCTTGGAGCTTGGGGTTACTTTCCACAAGTTCTTTGGGATCTGCCTCTGTGTGTCCGTTTTACTGCTCGTTTTTTCAGCCGCCCTTTTGGTACTTGGGTGTTATGTCTCCCTTGTTTACCTTAGGGTAAGAGGCAGTTTTTGCACTGGTAGGGGTGCAGGGTGCTGCGCAGCTAGTTGTCACCTAATACAGCGGCCAGCTCTGTTCCTTGTGGTACGTTGTCCACTTGCGGGTTTTGTTTTTCTTTTGTTTTTGCCTTGGTGGGGGGGGTTCTGCCCTACTTGCCACTGGTGTTTGGCCTCACCGTGATACTTGGTGGTGCCCCCCTGCTAGGTCCCCGTGAGTGTACACAACCCTGGGGTTCAGCTTTAGACAGTTTGTTTGGTAGTTGGGCACGGGTTATCAGTACCTGCCTGGGTTTACCTGAGCGCGAGTCCTCTTCAAGTTGATGCTTGGGACCCTGGGAATTCCCTAGGGGACGCGTGGGTCCGATGGATGTGACCCCGGGATCCCCCCTCGCTTCGTGCGAGTTTGAGGGTTGTTCGGTCCCCTTGTCTCAGGGCGACCCGCGCTGTTTTTGCCTCCTTCACGCAGCCTGTTGGGTCGGGGACACTTTTGACCCTGAGTCCTGTGATTATTGTTGCTTGCTGGTGACTCAATTTACCCAATCTGTGGATGATCATCTTCGGGTACAGGCTGCGCAGGCGTTGCATTCTAGGTTTCGTTTGTTGCAACGCACTCGGTTGGTTGCTCACCCGGATGCCCTGTAGCTGCCCTGTTTTGTTTATAGAGACCCAGACTTGGGGATGGGGGGGTCACTTCGATCCTGGTTCAGTCCGCACCTCCTAGTCCTTCCCCTCCTGTTGTTCGTTCTGGTCCCTCTCCCCTGCTTCCGGCCCCGAAACATCTGAGGGTTTCGGGGTCAGGGCAGGGGTTGGTTGGTCTTGAGACTCGGGCAGGCTCGGGGGATGCCCCTTCTGGTGTGGCGACGGAGGCATTCGAGTCTCCTCCCCCGGCTGAAGCCTCTGGGTCTGACCAGTGGGCCTCATTCTATCCGGCTTCTACGGCTGCGCCGGCCTTGTCTAGTGGGGTCAATGCTTGGGGGAGATCTCTGCCCCTGGGGATGGGGAGGGGCTGACTTGCTGGGGCTGGGCCCTGCCTGGGTTTTTCTACCCTCTGAGCGGGGCCTACTGTTACAAGGAGTGGGGTTTTCTTTTCCCCCTTCCGCGTACAAGTTGGACTTGGTGTCTGCCCCTCCCCTGGTTCGGTTCCGTGTTCCCCGGGCGCTTCGGTTCCGTCTTTCTGGAGGTTTTCGGCTTATCGCATCCAACCTGCTGCGGTGCGGGCGGCCCTTGTGGCAAACCTCCTGCGTGACCCGGATTATGCCTGTGCAATGAATCCCTCGGCTTTCAGATTTTGGACTTCGTTCCCTTTCTGGCTTCGTTACGAGGTTCCGAAGTCATCCTGGCTGGTGAACTGTCCTGTCTTTACCTTGGAGGCTTGAACTCCTTCTGCCGTTCCCGCACGCTTGAGTGGCGGGAGACTTCGACTGTGCTTCAGGTTTTCCTGGGGGGCGACCTTGAGCGCTTCAATGAGTGCTTGTTTGCTCCTGCCCTTCCCCAGGATGTTGGTGTCGTTCAGCTCCATGTGCAGGTTCCCTTCGTTTCGGCGGCGCAGGTGGGGGAGTACTTTCGCGCTCGGGGGCCTTTTGGTTGCGGCCTTGCGCTTCTTTTCCTTCCAGGAGCTGTCTTCCGACTGGCTCACAGAGGATGTGGGGGCGCTTGGGGCTGTTCCTAGGTCTGGCGCCTTGGCCTTAGCAGCTTGCTCGTCGGCTGCCTTGCTGAAGCTTTTTGCGCTGATCTTGCGGGATGCAGTGGCTCTGTTTTATGCCTCCCGGCTCACTTGTCGGCAGACGGTGCTTGCCTCCTCTGTGGAATCCACTTGGGCCTTGGCTCTTAGGATGTTTTTATCTTTATGCCCTCTCTTGTTTGAGGCTTCTGCCGTTGCACAATATATTCAGGCTGCTTCGGCTTCTTGCCGTCCTATGTTGGCCTTGCTGGTTCTCCGGGGGGTCCCGTGGTGGACCTTCCTGGAAGGGTCGTGCCAAGGCTCGGGGTTCCTCTCGTCGTGGTAGGCCACTGGTGTCAGGTTCAGGTTCGGCTCCTCCTTCGGACCTGCCTTCGTCTGGTCGGCACGATGTTCGCTCTGTGTGAGGTTCTGGGGTCTAGTAAGGGGTGCTGGCCCTTTCGCGGTTCGCCCCATTGACGAGGCGATGGGGGGGGGGCTTAAGCTGTTTGCTCACGCCTGGTCCCACGATTTGTGGGCATTTTGGGTCGTTTTAGTTCAGGGCTGGTGGGGCAGGCTTCTTCCACTGTGCTCTGTCAGGTTATCTTGGACTGGGTTCGCTTGGTCGTGGTTGAAACGATGACGTCCCTCAGATGGGTTTCCCGTCTGTTTCCAGTCCCGATACGGAACTGTGAGGACCTGCGGTTCATTCTGGATTTGTCCCGTCTGAACCCCTGGGTTCATTGCCCCCCCTTTCGGATGACCACACTGTCCCAGGTTCGGCTCCTGTTGGAGCCGTGCACTTGGATGGTGTCCCTGGACCTCCGGAACGCTTATTGGCACGTCCCAATTCATCTGGGGTTCAGGGACCGGCTCGGTTTTGTTGTTGGGCTTCGTGCTTGCCGCTATCGTTGTCTCCCGTTCAGTTTGAATGTGGCACCTCTCGTTTTCACGCACCTCACGCGGGTCGTGGTGACCCATCTGCGCCTGTTAGGTGTTCAGGTATTGGCCTATCTCAACGACTGGCTGGTTTGGGCTCCCAGCCAGTCCGCTTGTCTGCTGGCCAGGGATCTGGTTCTTTCTCAGCTCGCCAGGTTTGGGTTCTTGGTGAACTGGAGGAAGTCCCATTTGATTCCCTCCCAGGTTCGTACCTGGCCGGGCCTTGTGTGGGACTCTCGGACTGCTTCTTTATCTCTTCCTCCGGAATCTCTTCTGCGGCTCATGTGGGAACAGGCACATGTGGGACATGCAGCCCCACATGTCCCTTTTTCTGGGGGGGGCTCCCAGGTCACCCGGAGGTTGCTCGAGGGTCTGTGCGGGAGCCTGAACTTTGTGATGCTGGTCTACCCGCTGGGTCGAGTTTGGCTTCGTCGGCTGTTCTGGTTCCTTCGGGGTCGTCCCTTCCGCCTCTCTCAATCGCTGGGTTCGGACCCCGGGGGGCTTTGTGTCGGTTGCTGCGTCGCCGGCTTCCTCTTTGGGTTTTTCGGGGTTCAGTGCCTTGACGCCTCCCCGAGCCCTCGCTTGATGTGTTCACAGATGCGTTGTCTCTCAGCTGGGGCTTTGTGACCAGTGCTCACCAGGCCAGCCAGGGACAGTGGGCTCTGTCCTTCTGTCAAGCCCACAGCACTGTGCGGGAGTTCGCGGTGGTGTGGTTTGCTCTTCAGAGGATTCGAGTCCCCCATGTGTCGACGATTCGGTTCCATTCGGACTGCTTCCCAGTGGTTCATTGTCTGAACCGGGGGGTGGGGGGGGGGGGTTGTGGAGTTTCGATGCAGTCCTTTTCACTTTGGTGCTGGTTGCTTCCAGTGACTCGTCTTCTGAGTTCTCGGGGTTTAGCTCTCCTGGTAGTTCACGTGTGGGTAGTGTCCAACATCTTGGCTCACGGCCTGTCTTGTTTCGTTCCCCTCTCCACGAAATGGATGGTCGACTCCTTCCATTGGCTTTGCCAGACGTTCGGACGCCCCGAGGTGGACCTCTTCGCGTCCGCGTGGTCGCGGCGCCTTTCCCTGTATGTGGCGCCCTTTCCCGACTGCGAGGCCGTCGGGGTCGACGCCTTTCGGCAGGACTAGTCGAGGTGGGGGTTCCTGTACTTCTTTCCTTCGGTTCAGCTGTTGCTCTAGGTCCTGACTTGCTTGAAGACTTACCAGGGGAGACTTGTCCTCTTGGCCCCTTGGTGGTCGGCCCAGCCGTGGTTTCGGGTGCTGCTTGCTTGGTGTCCAAACCCGGAGGTTTTTCCGCTGCTCCACCTCTTCCAGCAGATTGGACCAGTACGTCACGTGGATGGTTTGATCTTCTCCTTGATTCTTTGCTTATGGTATTTTTTACTCAAGTTTATCATCATCTATATGGTGATCAGGTGGCTTCCTTATTAGTATCCCACCTGCGGACTTTGTCTTGGTTGCAGTATGAAGTTTCCTGGCGGTCCTTCCAGTTCTCCTTACGTCTTCGTCGTTGTACTTCACTTTCTGTTAGGGTGATGATGTTCTTTCTCTCTTGGTTGTTCCAGGACCGTCTCCTTATGCCTAACACTGTCGCCTCGTATCCTGCGGCGCTGGCGGAGCCGCTTCAGCTTGCTTTCGGTATTGATGTCACGTCTGCACCGTTTCGCAAGCTGCGAAACGGGCGTTGTTTCACCTCCGGCCTGCTCATGCGCTGCCTGAGCCGTCCTGGTCATTGGACAGAGTGCTCTCTTTTTCTTTCTTATCCTCGTTTTGTTGTGGCCCCTTCGGTTCCGGATTGTTTTTCGACGGCTCTTTTTCCTGTTGGCATTGGCCTCTAGGGGTCGGGTAGGTAAGCTTCATTCTCTCCTCCGGTGCAGAGGTTTCTGCTCCTTCGGTCTGGGTGATCGGTTTGTTCGTCTGCAGCCTTCTCCTTCTTTTCTGCCAAAGAATGAGACTGCTGCTTTCCGGAAGGGTCCCTGTGTTGTTGATGCTTAGTTTGTTAGGCCGGGGTACATCATGTTTTGTGTCCGGTTGCGGCTCTCTGCTGTTATTTGCGCACCACGGCTTCTGTGTCCATGAATGCGCTTTGGGTTGATCCAGTTTCCCTTCTTCCCTGTTCGAGGGTGCGGGTCTCCCAGGTCGTCCACAGGGTTATTAAGGCTAGCCAGCCTGTGGTCTATTCCCGTGCCCATGACGTCTGCAAGTTCGCGGCTCTTGCCGTGGTCTTTGGCAATATGTTCTGGGCTGACATTCGGGCGCTGGGATTTTGGCGGTCGAACAGGGTCCTGGCTGCTCGTTGCTTTGTAAACATTCCTGGGCCCAGTTGGGCCTGTGTCGCTTTTAGTCGACAGATGCAGCCAGTTGTCTCGACTTCGGGTTGAGGAGTGAGCAGCAACCGCCTCCCAGGTAAGTCCCTATTCTTTTCCTCTGTGGATAGTTAGCTCTGGGGAGCCGTAGGGGTTTCCCCCTGAAAACCAGCATTGAATGTAATGAAACGCCATTTTCTGGGTGAGTCCCAGAGGCTTCCCAGCATCCCTCCGGTCTTTTTTTTTTTTTTTTTTTTTTTTTTTTTTTTTTTTTGCCGTGTTTTGACATCCAGCCTCAACTGGGGTGTGGATTGCCAGCACGGTAGGTCTGGGGCTACCCCTTCCCCCTCCTGGGGAGAGGGGAGGTGCGCAGACAGCAGTGCGACAGTGGGTGATGTCATACTAGTTTGCTCATTTTTGTTTGGGGAGTTCTATCCACTTGTTCGGCTTTTGGTTGCAATTTTCACCAGAATAGGGGATTGTTTTGGGATGCCTACCTTTCTGTGTGCCTAACCTGGTCGATGGCAGACATAGAATGCTTCCAATTACATGGGGGTTTTTATAGGCCATTGCTTCCCTTGCCTCTCTAGAGAGGGGCCAGGTTCTGGCTCGTTGTCCCCGGTAGGCCCATAAGAACTTCATACACATGACTGATGCCAAAGTCTGACATTAGCATATCAAACTAGTATGCTCTGGGGAGCCTCCGGGACTCGCCCAGAAAATGGTGTTTCATTACATTCAACACTGGTTCATTGTGCTTCATGAATATGCACCTAGATGGAAGTCGTGTGCGACAGTCAAGACAAGCCTTAAGTCTCGTCTTCATGGATGAGCGTCCATGATGGACCAAAACATCGTCACTTTCCTTTCTTTCATATGTGTGTGGATTTGGTGTCTATTCTGAAGTATCTGGGGAAGTTAGTGGCATCAATTTTAATGTCAATAGGAAATTCTAACATGGAGTAAAGTCTCGGGTATAGTTATATTTTCCTAATAGAATTTATGCAATATGGCTGAAGGTATACTGAGCAACTGAGCTGTGTATAATAATCAGCACAGCAGGTAAAATATTAATGCATAATAATTGTATGAAGTCAATATTGGTTTATCTATTGTGTTATAACATTTTACTTTCATTTAATTTTAAACAGTTATAGTGTTTGGTGTATGTTAATGGCATTGTTTTACTGTTGCAGCCTGTACAGCCTGAAATGGTGTATGCTGCGACCCCTCTGACCACAGCAGCTCTGACAACACCAGCGTCACCAGCACCTCAACAGCCAGCGCAGCAACAACAAGTAACCCAGGTTATCACTGTGACGCCGCAGCCGGAGACACAGCCAACCCAGCCAGTTCCTATCAATCAAGCGGCGGTTGCTACACAACAGCAACAGTCTCAACAAAAGCGAGGACTCTCACTCACTGTGAGCCTATTTTCGTTATTCACTGTTTACCTAAACTTAAGGAACAGCACGACAAAATCACAAAAGAACATGTTGTATCTATGTGGAAATATTGTGGCTGGATGATGGGATCGAACCCGCATGCCCTTCTTTTCGATTGTGTGGGTTGGGTATCTAAAATTGGATGTCATATGGTAGGTGCATATGACTTGAATTATTACGCTTTTCATATTCACTTGTAACACCTTGCAGTACCAAAGTTGAACTTTGCATTTAATTACACCATTATTATTGGCACATGCAATGAATGGCTCGCTGCCTCAGCACTTGAGCTGTGATGTAAATCCCACTAAATCAAAATATTTTCACTTTCATTTTAAATTTACTTTTAAATAGAGTTTATAGGCTTGAATATAAAATATAGATGCATTAGTGTATGTATGCAATCACCACAAAATTCTCCTCACACCTTGACATAAAAAATGTTTAATGTGTTTGTAGCGAGAGCAAATGTTGGAGGCACAAGAGATGTTCCGGACCAGCAACAAAGTTACGAGACCTGAGAAGGCCCTCATCCTGGGCTTTATGGCTGGCTCTAGAGGTATGTTCAAATTATCATCAATCTTCATATACCTCATCCTTAGTATAGACTAAAGGCCTGTAGGTCCATGTGAGGCAGTTCCTCTTTATACCCAAATATATTTATGTGAGTGTATATATGTGTGTGTGTATGTACTTACCTAGTTGTGCTTTGTGGAAGTTGAGCTCTGGCTCTTTGGTCCCACCTCTCAACTGATGTACAGGTTCCTGAGCCTATTGGGGTCTATCATATCTACATTTACAGGACAGTACTCCAACAAAGGAATGTTTTGCAGGTTTCTCACAATAAGAAGCAATGAAGGTGGTTTTCTTGGCAGGTTAGTGATTATTGAGGACATGCTAAAGAATTATGAAGAAAAGGTAATTAAATTAGAACAAGAAAATGAAGGTCTCAAGATTGAGTTTTATAATTTAAAAGGAAGTATTTCCAGCAAGAAAAGGAAATTACCAGCTTGACTAATATGGTAAGAATACAGGAGGCACACATCAAGGAACTAGTAAAGGATAATGAGGCATGGAAAGTGAAGAGTAGGGAATTTGAAGAAATTAACAAGAAAATACTCATGGTGAACAACTCCAAGGGAGCCTGAGGGCTAACATAGAGTTAGGCAAGGAGATGCAACGAGAAACTTCATTGGCAACTCAAATAGAGGAGGCTAATAAAGAACTAGAAAGGTATAAAGAAGAAATAAGAGAGATGTATGCACAAGTTGTAAAAGAGAGAGACAATCAAAGAAGTTTTTGGAAGTCAAACCAGAAATGACCAACAAGAAGCAGAAATTAGGCAAGCAGTTAGGAAAGAACTGCTAACCAACAGTAAACTAGTACAAAACACTGCAGATAGAAGTAAGTCCATCAAAATTTTTGGATGTTTAGAGAAGGAAATTTCATCAAGGGTAGACCGAGCACCAGAAGAGATGAAAATCGTACAGAAAATTGTAGGTCTAGGAGAAAGCTCAAAGGAAAATGTCAAGTGATTTTTAGAATAGGAAAATATGAGAAAGACAAGAACCCCCCCTTAACCCTTCAATTGCGCATCGCATCATATGATGCTTTGACCGACTTGCAGTAAATTGCGCATCGCATCATGTGATGCTTTGGAGTGCTACGCAAGATTTAAATGGCCCGCAGATACACGGGGTTCACCACACCTTCATCAAGGCTCTTGTAAACAAACGCCATTTTTTTTTAAATCGTGGGCCAAATTCCCAGGTGTTAGGGGCCTCGGTACTGAGTGAGCTACCAAGCCTGACGCACGCAGCATGAGCTCACAGCACTGCTGTTCAGCTTGTGACCACAGCATTGCCTAAAAATGCCATAATATACTTGTTTATGCTATTATGTAGCGATGATATTATTACAGAAGACCCCTGACTGTGATAAAACTGACCAGGGTTCTGATAATAGCAGAATTGTGGTGATATTTAGCACTGTGCTCCATGGAGGGAGGAGTAATGCTGTGGGAGGGAGTGTGGTGGCGTTGTCTTCTGACTGTGTGTGGCGTCCTTTTATTGACTGCACTCACCATACCAGATTAGTGGTTTGCTATGGTGAACACAAATGTAGATACTTATATATAACGTGTGTATAGAGGGTATAAACAGCAAGAGTAGGAGGTTGGGAGCCGCCATTTTGGTGAGGGCGGTGGCGTCGTCTGCACAATTTATCAAGTTGTTTACTGGTTACCACGATGGTCTTTGGGCACCGTACCAGTTTATTTGTACAAGTACTGTATGGTGAATAAGACAGGTAGATATTTATATATAATGTGTGTATATAGCGTAATAACACCACAAGCAGTATTGTTGGAGGAGAAATATTAGTACGTCTGGCCTTGAGGGTGGCAGCCAGCTGACTGTGTGAGGTCCTACGTCTTTGTGCCTTTACTCACCATACAAGCTTAGATGTACAGTTATGGTGAACAAAACATGTAAATACTTATATATAACATCTGTATATAAAAGCAAAAACAGTATGGTGGGTAGAAAATGGTGGCAAGTCAGGTGAGGTGAGGGAGGGGAGTGGCAGCCAGTGGCGGCCTGCCACTGCCACTCAGCATACCAACTTAGTGGTTCGTTATGGTGAACACGAATGTAGATACTTATATATAGCGTCTGTATATAGTGAATAAAAGCAAAAACAGTATTGTGGGAGGAGAATGTGGGTGAGTCAAGTGACTTGAGGAGGGCGTGAGTGGCTGGCTGGTACACGGTGGTCACTCCTCGTTACTTTTCGACTCATAATAGCAACTTAGTGGTTCGTTGTGGTGAACAAAACATGCAGATACTTGTTGACCAGACACAAAAATGCCATAATATACTTGTTTTTTTTCACCATATTTTATACTTGTTTTTTATACATATTTTCACCATATTTTATACTTGTTATATTTCACCATAT
>WNGS01111181.1:49921372-49934818 GCA_020271785.1 Procambarus virginalis
AATGTTAAGCAAATCTCCAACTTATTGGCTTCAGCATTGTGTAAGTTTCATCCCAATATTTGCAGAAATAGATTTTAGAGAATTTTTTTTTAAAACGGACAGTCCTGATGCACAAAGAATAGTAGTAGTTAGAAGTGTCTACAAAGTGGATATGCAGCTGGTGCCTTTATAGCATTGCTGAGTAATACATAATAACTCCAGTAATATGAGTAAGTATGTTATTATGCTCTGTTTTGTTGACCAACCAACACCTAGAAAGTGAAGAGACGACGACGGTTTTGGTCCATCCTGAACCATTATCTCATTCTACTTGAGAATGGTCCAGGACGGACTGAAATGTCGTTGTCTCTTCACTTTCTAGTGTCTGGTTTGAGCAACATTTTTTCAGCCACATTATTGTGAATCCTCATCTGCATGTGCTTTATTTTGTAATATATCATACAAATACATTGTCCAATTATAATATCTAATACTTTCACCAATGTCCCCCCATTTTTTTTTTGGGGGGGGGGGGAAGATATATTTTATTTATCTTTTCTTTGTTTATTATCTGATTTTGTTGTAACCTCTACATCCTGGAGAGTGTATACCCGTCCCTAACTATGTGAAGAAAGAATTAAATTGGTCAACAAATAAATCGATCATAACTGACAG
This sequence comes from Procambarus virginalis, assembly GCA_020271785.1. NCBI lineage: Eukaryota > Metazoa > Arthropoda > Malacostraca > Decapoda > Cambaridae > Procambarus > Procambarus virginalis. Next base: position 49,922,027 of record WNGS01111181.1, read on the forward strand.
AACGTGGCACTTTGATTTTTTTTGGCTGATTTTTTTCACAAATTTCAAACTGTATTTTTTTTTGTCTCTTTAGGTTGTTTTGATGATTAGGGACCAGATTAGGGCTTTTTCACTTATATAAAGTATACATCTTTATCTCCTAAATAATTATAATTATCCCTATATTTTGTGTTTTGGAGGGGGGGGGATATGTTTCCTTGACTTCATTTCAACACACATTGACCTACAACTTTCACATATTCAAGTACGAATGCCAAACAATGGTTATTAAAACATATCAGTAAATTAATGAATTAGAACTACCTAATACATTGTCGATAACTTCAACTTCAATTATCTCTAAAACTAGTTTCAAATTTGAGTCAGCTTTAAAAAATCCAGTTTCTGACCGATTCTCACCATTTTTACATATAGTGTGTGCAGTTGTCTGTTCTACAATCCTATTAGAATGGATTTTTCATAAACCCTAAATGTTTGGAGTTAAAAATTTTGTTGTCTGAATTTGGTGCATATTTCAAATGCCATGTTGACGATTTTTTTACGATATACTAAACTGAAAATCTATATTCTAAATCTATTAAAATGAAGATCATACTATTCTGAGAGCATAATAACACTTGATGAACAATTGGTGATATTTAATATTTTTGCAGCTGATCTGAAATTCTTAAATTTTCCATATTCAGTTTTTTAATTATTTTTAATTTTCTTGTTTTTCAAGTTATGTTGGTGATCATTTAGACAAATTTGGAGCGTTTTCCTAGTAGATTATGCACAAAAAATTGGAAAGTGTTAGAGCAAGTTTGAGAAATTTAACTTACGGCACCATTGGGTCCTGTCGTATATATATGCCATGCACAGCTTAAGGGTTAAGGATTGGGATAACGTTAACGTGAAGCCAAAGTGTTAACGTACAATGTACAATTTAAAACTCCTGCAAGTTTACTGGGCTCACATCTGCTTCCTTAGCCTTCCAGGAAACAGATGCCATTTTGAAAAAGAAAAGTGCACACTCCTCCTTGGTATATGGGCCTCAGTACTGAGAGGGTGACCATGAATACTGCACACAGTAGCAGCTCACAGCATCACTTAGTAATGATGAAGGAAACAAGTACTGTAACTGGGATTATTTAATGGTGATAACAAATTTTTATCACAGGCTCTTCTATGAACAAGAGACAGAGCTCAGTGATCCCAATGCTGGTTACAATATTGACGGACAAGGCAGACATCCACAGCATAGAGCCACAGTTTGGTGCATCATCCCATCAGGAAATAGAACCTCATTCCTGTAGAAAAAAAACTTCTGGAAAATGATTCATATCCAGGATTTAGTGACCAAGATTCTGATAGCAGTGTTGTGGCTAGAGTTGTGCTAACACTAGCAATGTGCTAGTTAGCAAAATGTGCTAACTACCCACAAATGATTAGCATGTGATGCTTTGCTGTCTTAGATTATGAGATTACTACTCTCACCAGAACTGCTTAGTGGTTTGTTGTGGTGCATAAAGATGTAGATAGCTATATACAACGTGTGTATATAGTGTAATAACAGCAAATCGGTTTGTATTGATCAAAGAATATAATTGTGTGTATATATTAGTGACACAAATGTATCTTCATATACCTATAGTGTACATCTTCTGTGATACATACAGCATTAGTGACAACCTAGTGCATCATTACATTTGGAAAAAAGGGTGAACACTAAAAAAACAAAGAAAATATAAAATTTGTGTGCATGTGCATGCAGTTACAGCTTTGTGCAAAATATGCATAGCTAGGCTGAATTCTGATAACTGGTTGCAATTACACCCCACAAGAACTGCTTAGTGGTTTGTAATGGTACATAAACTGTAAATACAGTAGTTATATGTAACTTGTGTATACAGTGTAATAACAGCAAAAACAGTATGTTTTATTGTTCAAGGAATATAATATTGTACACATATTAGTGACTTGTGCAAAATATGCAGGGCTTGGGCTAAATTCTAATCACTGGTTACAAGATTATTGCACCCATCAGAACTGCTTAGTTGTCTGTAATGGTAGGTAAAAATGTAAATATAGTAGTTATATACAGTTATGTCCCAAAAGTCTGGGACAGACTTTTGGGCCCCCTGGCAAAGTCTGGCCCCAAAGGCAAAGTAAAAATGAAAACCACAGATTTTTTAAATATAATTTATGAATTACCAAATAGTTTATCATTTATAATGCATGTTCAAAATTACATCCATTTATTTTGATACATTTCTGTGGAGAAGCCCCTTCAGCTTCCCAGAGCAATACTGGGCTGATGTGTATATATTAGACAGTGGCAACAGTCAGTCGATGGAGTTCTAACTAAGCCTACCTGGGACCAGAGCCAGGACCTGGCCCCCTTAAGAGAGGCACGTGGAGCAATGGCCTGTAGACACCCCCGTGTGGTTGGAAGCAGTCTGCCTGCCAGGGGGCCAGACAGCTGAGTGAACAGCTCTTGGGATTCGTAGTCCTGAGGTTCCGGGTTCAATCCCCGGTGGAGACGGAAACAACTTGGCAGAGCTTCTTTCATCCTGATGCCTCTGTTCATCTAGCAGTAAACAGGTACCTGGGAGTCAGACCGCTGCTACGGGCTACTTCCTGGGGATGTGTAACAAAAACGAGGTTGGTCGAGGGCCTGGCCGCTGGGACACTAAGCCCCGAAATCATCTCAAGATAACAAAGATAGCCGTCTACCAGGTCAGGCACCCAGAAAGTGAGGAATTCGAAAACTAACTACAGCTGGTTAAAAATGCAAATGGAAAGTCGAACTAGTATGCAGAACTCCCCAGTCAAAAACAAGCAAACAAGCGTGACGTCACCACAGCCGCCGTGCCACTGTCTGCTCAACTCCCCCCTCCCCGGGAGGAGGAGGAAAGGGGGGGGGTCCCAGACCTCACGCACCAGCTACCCAACCTCAGTTCAAGAGGCTGTTGTGTTGGTGGAGGTCAATCAACTCTGGCTCTATCCTTTGAGCAGTGCTGCATAGCGGTGTTGTTGGTGTGTGAGCCAGGAGTAACACAAAGAGTACTGGGGCTGCATGCATCTAGGGCCACCTTCCCTAAGTGTCCTGTAAGTACTGCCCTTGCGGCATAGGGTCCCCTTCCATGAACCATTCGGGATACTACCTCCTTGTGGTTTTGTTGCTGCTCGGTGATTGCCCGCCCTTGGGGTTCAGTTGGGGTGGTTCTTACTCCTGTTTGACCTTGGGTATGCGGTAGTATCGTCGCTGGCTGCGACCTAAGGTACTGTGCAGTTGTCTGATATTCACATAGTGACCGGTTCTGTTTCCCTGGAGACGTGTTTTTTTTTTTGTGCTTTGTGGGGCTGTAGAACCATTTGTATGATTTTTGTGGCCCTCCGCTGGGGCCCCGTGCTTGCACACATCACAGAAGCATCACAAACACTTTTAGTTCATTTGCTTGGTAGGTCTGGGATAACTAGTTAGCAGTACCTTGCCTGGGCTTCCCTTAGCAGTCAGCTTAAGGGCCCTGGAAAAACTCCCATTGGGGCTCATTGGTCCAATGGAGGAGACCTCAGAGTCCCACCTCACTTCGTGCGAATTTGAAGGTTGCTTTGTCCCCATGTCTCAGGGTGACACTCGGTCTTTGCTTCTGCCATGCTGCCTGTTGTGTTAATAACACCTTTGACCCGGAGTCCTGTGAGTGGTGTTCCTTGCTTGTACTTCAATTCACCCAGTCCACTGATGTTGATATTTGGGTGCACGCAGCTTCAGCATTGCATGTATGGCTTAGGTTGCTGCAACGACTTAGGTTGATTGCCTTTCCGGATGCCCCACAGCTGCTCTGCTTTGGTTACAGGGACCTGGACTTTGGGGTGTTAGTTGCCTCAACTTTGGTTTCGTCCATGCCCCCCTTGTCCTTTCCCCTACTGTGGTTCATCCTGCTCTTTGGTTTCGTCCATGCCCCCTTGTCCTTTCCCTACTGCATCCTGCTCTTGGTTTCCCATGCCCCCTTGTCCTTTCCCCTACTGTGGTTGATCCTGCTCCTGCACCCCCCTTCTCCTGGCTCCCAAATGTCTGAGGGTTTCGGAGTCAGTGCAGAGTTTTCTTGGTGGTGAGAATCGGGCGGCTTCCGGACTGCCCCTTCTGGTTCGGCGGTGGAGGCATTCGAGCCTGTTCCTCCTGCCAGGGCTTTTGGGTCGCACCAGGTTTTCATTCCTGCTTTTTTGGTTGACTCTGACTTTTCTCCAGAGGCAGAGGGTTTGGAGGATGGCACGGCCCCGAGTCCTGACGTGGAGGATCCCGAGGCTAGAGAGGAGTTGACTTGGGGGGGCTTGGGATCCGTTTGACTCCACTTGAGTTTTGGTACCCTCGGCGTGGGGCTTGTTGTTACAGGGGGAGGAGTTTTCCTATCATCCCCTCCCTGTATGAGTTTGATATGAGTTCGACTCCTCCCCAGGTTCAGTTCCGGGTTCCTCAGGTTCCTCAGTTCCCTCCTTCCGGAGGTTTTCGGCCTCCCACATTCCTCCAAGGGAGGTGCGGGAAGCTTCCCTCCTACGAGACCCGGATTACGCCTCGATAATGGATCCTTCTTCCTTTGAGTTTGGTTCCTCTTTTCCTTACTGGAAATCACTTCCTTACTTACTCGTTATGAGGTGCCGGAGTCTTCTTGCTGGCGGACTGCCCTTTCTTTTTGTTGGGGGTGTGGCATGCGCTCTGTCGGACTCGCACGCTTGAGTGGCGGGAGTTGACCACGATTGTTCAGGCTTACCTGGGGGGCGAGTTTGAGCACCTCAATATGTGTGCTTGTTCGCCCCCGTGTTTCCTCGTGATATTCGCCAGGTGCAACTTCACGTGCAGGTTTCCTCCCTGATAGCATCCCTGGTGGCAGAGGATTTGCGCACCCGTGGGCATTTGGCTTTAGTCTTGCGCTACTTTTACCTGCAGGTTCCGGGCCTGCATTCGGTGCACTTGCCTCGGCGGCTCAGGGGTTGGTTGCCTTGAAGTTGTTTGCGCCGATCCTGAAGGAAGTGGTGTCTCTGTTCTTTGCTTCATGACTCGCAAGTTGGCAGACGGGGCTCGTCCACTTTTTGGAATCCGCTTGTGCCCTGGCTCTTAGATTTTCATCTCCCTTTTTGTCTGTTGCTGTTTGCAGAGTCTGTGGTGGGCCATTTTCTGCAGGCAGCTTTGTATAGTTGCCGGCTTATGTCGGACTTGTTGGTTCTCCGGGGGGTTCCTGCTCAGAAGGGTCGTGCCAGGGCTCGGGTTCCTTCGGTCATTGTATGCCAGTTTTGCCAGATTTGGGGCCGACCCCTCCTGTGGACCTGTCGGAATCTGGTCAGCGCAGTGTTCACACTGAGCATTGTTTGGGCTCTTGTAAGGGTCGTAAACTTGACTGTGCTGGTCTACCCATCGGGTCAGATCTGCCTTCGGCAGCTGTTCTGGTTCCTTCGGGGACATCCCTTCTCCCGCTCTCGCTGGGTTCGGACCCCAGGGGCCTTGCGTCAGCTGCTGCATTGCCAGCTTCCTCTTAGGGTTTTTCGAGGTTCTGTGCCGTGGCGTCTACCTGAGCCCTCACTCAATGTGTTCACGATGACTCGTCTCTGGGATGAGGCTTTATTACAAGTGCTCACCAGGCTGGCCAGGGCTGGTGGGGTCCGTCCTTCCGTCTAGCTCACAGCGCAGCACGGGAGTTCACAACAGTGTGGCATTCGCTTCAGAGGGTTCGAGTTCCTCGCGGATCGACGATCCAGCTCCATTCGGACTGCTCCCCTGTAGTTCATTGTCAGAACTGCGGGGGTTCGATACAGTCCTTGGCTCTTTGGGGCTGGTCACTTTAGGTGACTTGTCTGCTGAGTTTTCTGAGTTTGGCTCCTGGCAGTTCATGTCCATGAAGTGTCCAACATTCTGGTGGATGGCCTGTTCCGTTTCATTTCCCTGTCCATGGAATGGATGGGCGACGCCGACTCATTCCGTTGGCTCTGCCGGACGTTCAGGTGCCCAGACGTGGACCTCTTTGCGTCAGCTTGGTAGAGGCATCTTCTGGTATATGCCCTTTCCCGACTGTGAGGTCATTGGGGTCGATGCCTTTCGACTGGACTGGTCGAGGTGGGGTTACCTGTACTTCTTCCCACCGCTTCGGTTACTGCTCCGAGTCGTGGCTCTCTTGGAGACTTACCCGGGGAGGGTAGTCCTGTTGGCCCCTTGGTGGCTGATGTAGCCCTGGTTTCAGGCACTGCTTGCTCTGTGTCTGAACCCGTGGGTCTTCACGCGGCTCCATCTCTTTCAGCAGATTGGTCCAGTCCGGTACGTAGCTGTTCGATCTTCTCCTCCACTCTTCGTGTCTGGTCTTTTTGATGCGGGTTTATCACCACTTGTATGGTGATCAGCTGGCTTTGTTGATGGTGTCCCACCTGCGAGTTTCGTCTTGTCGGCAGTATGAAATTTCTTGGCGGTCCTTCTGGCACTTATGTCTCTTCATAGGTTGTCTTCGATTTCTGTTTGGGTTGTTTTGTCCTTTCTCTCTTAGTTGTTTCAGGACCGTCATCTCATGCTGAATACTGTCGCTTCAAATTGTGCGGCACTGGCGGACCTGCATCTGCCTGCGTTCGGGGTGGATGCCACTTCAGCTCCATTCCACAAGCTTTCTCATGCTTTGTTTTACCTCCGTCCTGTTCATGCGCTACCTGAGCTGTCCTGGTCTTCAGACCAGGTGCTCTCTCCCTCTCTTTTCCTATGTTTGTGGTGGCTCCTTCGGTTAAGGACTGGTTTTTCTACTGCTTTCCTTGTTTGCATTGGCTTCTGGGAGGTGGGTCAGGGAGCTTCATGCATCTGGCGCAGGGGTTTCTGCTCTTTCGGTCCTGGTGGTCGGTTTGTTCGTTTGCAGCCGTCTACTTCTTTCTGGCGAATAATGGGACTGCTGCTTTCCGGAGGGGTCCTTGGGTTGTTGATGCTTGGTTGGTTCTGCATGGGTGGTGCATCATATTTTGTATCCGGTTGCGGCTCTTTGTCGTTACTTTCATGCTACGGCCTCTGTGGCAGGGGACGTGTTTTGGATTGACCCGGTTTCCCTTCTTCCCTGTTCCAGGCCACTGGTCTCCCAGGTCGTCCGCAGGATTATTAGGTCCAGCTAGGCTGCGGTCTATCCCCCATGCCCATGACGTTCGTAAGTTCACGGCTTTGGCTGCTGTTTTTGGTAATATGTCTTTGGCTGACATTCGGGGAAGGGGCTTTTGGAGGTCGAATGGGGTCCTGGGCGCACTGTACCTTGTTTATGTACCTGGCCCTTCTCGGGCGTGTGTAGCCTTGGGTCGCAGGTTACAGCCAGTTGTTTGACTTTGAGTTGAGGAGCAAGTGGCGGCCACCTCTCAGGTAAGTCCCTCTTTTCCTTTATCTTTGGTTAGGTAGCTCTGGAGAGCCGAAGGGGCTCTCCACAGAAAACCAACGTTGAATGGAATGAAACGCCATTTTCTGGATGAGACCCAGAAGCTCCCCGGCATCCCTCCCGCCCTCCGGTCGGCGTTGTTTTAATGTTTTTGATATTAAGCCTCTGAACTGAGGTTGGGTAGCCTGTGTGTGAAACCTGGGTCCCCCCCTTCCCCCGCCCGGGGAGGGGGAGTTGCGCAGACAGCGGCGCGGCGTCTGTGGTGACGTCATGCTTGTTTACTCGTTTTCGATTGGGGAGTTCTACTTGCTAGTTTGGCTTTCAGTTTGCAATTTTTAACCAGCTGTAGTTTTTGGAATTCCTACCTTTCTGGGTGCCTGACCTGGTGGATGGCAGACATAGACTTCATCCAATTACTTGAGGGTGTCTATAGGCCATTGCTCCTAGTGCTTCTCTTGAGGAGGCCACGTTCTGGCACTGGTCCCCGGTAGGCTAAGAACTCCATCAATTGACTGTTGCTATGGTCTAATATATATACACATTAGCCCGGTATAGTTCCCAGGGAGCCTCCGGTCTCGCCCAGATAATGGTGTTTCATTACATTCAACGCTGGTTTTTTCAATAGCGTTCTAATTGGAACTTTTCCTCATTAAACATCAGGCTATTTTCTGTGGCCCATTAAAAGACTTAACATGAGATTGAAGGTTTGCTGTGTGCTCTGTGTTGTCTACTCTCATGAAAATTCTAGTATCATCTGCAAAGGATGATTTATTATTATAATTTGTATTCTTGTCTATCTGATATGAGAATGAGGAAAAGTATTGGAGCAAGCACGGTACCTTGGGGGACTGAGCTTTTATCAGTGGAATATTCAGATTTTACTTTGTTGACTATTTCACTCTAGGATCTGTTCATTAGGAAGTTAAAATTCATCTCCCTACTATGCCAGTAATTCCTTTTGTGCACATTTTGCGTGCAATAATACCATGGTCACGTTTGTCGAAGGCTTTTGCAAAATCTGTGTATTACATCAGCAATTTGTTTGTCTTCCATGGCATCTAAGGCCATATCATAGTGGTGTAGCAACTGTGAGAGGCAGGAGTGAGAACTCCTGTTGCGCAGTGCTGTGTAGACACCATGACTCCATGTGTTTTGTGACCTTACTTTTTAGCACTTTCGTAAATTTTTATGATGTGTAATATTAGCACTATGGCCTATAATTTTTGGCATCATCTTTACTACCTTCTTTGTGAAGTGGTACAATCTCAGCTGTTTTAAGTATGTCAGGGATAACTCTTATCTAGGCTCTATAATAGTTGTGGCCTTACACATGGGCTCCATGGTTCGAGTCTCCTAGAACCCAGGTGAATGGAATTCTCTCTCTGTCTCCCAAAGACATTTAGAGTCTCTGATAGTGGATTTTTTGCAATTTTTGATGAATATAGAATTCCAGGAGTCTGGGTTTGGCACAGAGTACATAGATATCATATCTGTGGCTACTTCAAAGTCAAGTGAGATTAGAGTAACATCTGGTATATGGCTCAGTGGTGGTGTTGCATTCATAACAAATTTGTTTGGACCAGTGATCTGCAATGTTTTCAGCGTTCACTGGAAACAGAGTTGTACTGTAACCTCAGTAGGGTTATGCATGTCTGAACTTCAATTAGGTTGTGATCTGAATAATATGTATTTGTAATCATTGTTCCTAATCAGTTCATCATTGTTTGTAAAGATAAAATCTAAGGTGTTTTTTTTTTCCTAGTTGGTTCTACTGCATGCTGGTTTAAGGCAAATCTGTCACACATCTGCAAGAGGTAATCTGTATGTGACTGTTCACTTAAATTGCTTCCTGGGATTCTCTGGTACAGTATAACTGTATTTGCCACATTTTTCTATGTTTCGTGCTATAAATTTAAGTTGCCAAGTAAGATGATTGGGACAGGGTTTGGGAGATTTTCTAAGCAGTATTCTATTTTTGTAAGTTGGTCTTTAAGCTGTTGACGATTTGCATCTGGTGGTTTATATACAAGAACAATCATCACAGTTAGTTTCTATATTGATTATCAGCAGTTCTACCATATCATTTGGTGTGTTTAGCAGCTCTGTGCAGATGAGTGTCTCTTTGATATACAGGCTGACCACACCCTGTAGCCTGTGTTTTCTATCAAATCTGAAAAGATTTATTAACTCCGGTATCTGTATCTCAGTGTCAAAATAGTTGTTTGAGAATTAGTTAAAGCTACAAAACATTTCATTTGCCTAATTTATGAGGCAAGTTATAAAGTGGACTTTGTTTAGCATGTTTTGATTCCTTGTATGTTGGCAAATATGAAAGATGTTATCGTATATGTGGATGGGCAGGGTATTTTGCTTGGTGTTAATCTCTTTAGTTCTAGTAGGAGTGCCACAGTATCTGTGACCTGTTTAGCATTTAGCAAAGTTAGTGGTAGAGTTTGACATTTCTCACCATTCTCTTATTTACACTAAAATATCTCCCGGCTACGTATAGGTGTTGCTGAATTCATAATGGCGTTCTTTTGATTTTATTCCCTTGGTTCCTTGGATGCTCGGTAGTCTCTGTTACAACATTCCTTCTTGTTTATTAAATTTTTACACAGTTTTGGGCGAAGCGAAACTAAGTGAAGACATTTTGACGATACTGAAGGCTGTTGACTTATGAAACGATGTGTTTCAGTCTTAGATAAGGAGTTGGCAGTTTTCAAATACCTTTAATGTGTTATCCCTTAAGCTGTCTTTGGCAAAGGTCAGAGAAAAGTTTTAGGAGTCTGTCAAATTGGAGTCTGTGGATACAGAGGCAAGTAAGCAGTCAAATAATGAATAAAATATATGTGAAAAAGAGTAACTAAGAAGAAGAATTACCCAAAAAATAATGTGGAAGTAAAGGCATACAACAATAAGAACATGAATGGTGAAGGAGAAATTTGGGCCAATTACGTTTTTGTGGGAGCTACTGGCAAAGTGGATACATATATTGGGGGATATTTTACCATAAGATTGTTAGCACCTTTGAGTTACCATGTTTATACAATTTCAGTCTTGCAGTGGCCTTGATACAACAGTTGTTGTGAAACTAAAAGGGTAGAAGGTGCTTTGGAAGTTCAGATTTTGTTCGTGTTAGTCATTTGTAGTCCTTTTATTTTGTGTGTTAGCTTTTCATATAATCTTCGGACAAAGCCCCTTCTTTTAGTGCTGACAATCGGATTCTCTGGGTTCCAGAGAATCGTGCTGTTTTGTTGGACAGCAAGACAACCCGACCCCAGTCCCTCCTGGGATTCTGCTGCGCTTGGGTTGCTACCAGCCAGCACCCCTGTGTGGGGTGGAGGGGAAACAGGTAAAACATTGGTGGAGGTGTAATTGTGAGAATGGACAAAGACTTGGTGTGTTCACTTAATCTCATTGGCATGAATGTGGAGAGCAAGGAAGTAGAATTGTAAATAGACAGATAGATGCTTAAGGCTTGAGTTACAATAGGAGAATGGTGAAAAATCAAAGTGGAGGGTAGGTTAGATGAGGGGTTAGTTGCCTGGCAAGGAAAAGATGCTTGTTATAAGGATAAAGAGAAGGAAGGGTAACTTCAGTATGTTAATGTCTGAGAACATGAGGGAGTATGCAATGAGGTAAATATGTATTAATCCAAGAATGTGTTGGAGTATGTATTAGATAAGTGATGTGTAATTACCTAAGTGTAGTTACAGGATGAGATCTACGCTCATGGTGTCCCATCTTCCCAGCACTCTTTGTCACATAACGCTTTGAAACTACTGACGGTTTTGGCCTCCACCACCTTCTCACCTAACTTGTTCCAACTGTCTACCACTCTGTTTGCAAAAAGTGAATTTTCTTATATTTCTTTGGCATCTCTTTTTAGTTAGTTAAAATCTACGACCTCTTATTCTTGAAGGTCCAGGTCTCAGGAAATCTTCCCATCAATTTATCTATTCCTTTACTATTTTGTACGTAGTGATCATATCTCCTCTTTTTCTTCTATCTTCTAGTTTTGGCATATTTAATGCCTTTAACCTCAACTCAAAGCTCTTGCCCTTCAGTTTTGGGAGCAACTAGTAGCATGCCTTTGCACCTTTCCAGTTTGTTGATGTGCTTCTTAAGATATGGGCACCATACAACTGCTTCATATTCTACTTTTGGCCTAACAAAAGTCATGAACAATTTCTTTAGCATTTTGCCATCCATGTATTTAAAAGCAATTCTAAATTAGAAAGCATGGCATAAGCTCATCACACAACATTCTTTATGGGTCCTCAGGTGATAATTTTCTATCTAGTACCACCCCCTAGATCTATCTCTCTATCAAAGTCTTTAAAGATTTCCACATAATTTATAGGTTTGTGTGGTCTATGTTCTCCTATTCTACATTCACAACATGGCATTTATTCACATTCAATTCCATTTGCCAAGTGGTGTGCCATATACTTATTTTGTCCAGGTCTTCTTGAAGGGCATTACAATCATCTAAGTTTCTTATCCTTCCTATTATCTTAGCATCATCAGCATACATGTTCATATAATTTTGTATTTTATCTGGCATATCAATTATGTAGACAATGAACATCACCGGTACAAGAACTGAACCCTGTGGTACTCCACTTACAACATTTCTCTAATCTGATAAATTGCCTCTGATTACTGCCCTCATTTTTCTATCAGAAAATTTTTCTTCCATGTTAGAAGCTTCTGTCATCCCTCCATATGTTCCAGTTTCCAAACAAACTGTTATATGGAACTATGTCAAAAGCCTTTTTTAGGTCCAGATAGATGCAGTCACCCAAACATCTCTTTCCTGTAATATCTCTGTGGCTCGATCATAGAAATGAGTAAATTCGATACACTGGATCTTCCAGATCGAAAACCATCCTGTCTGTCTGATATATCGTTTCTCTCCAGGTGTTCTACCCATTTAGTTTAAATTATTTTTTTCCAATATTTTGACTATTACACTTGTCAATGATACCGTTCTATAATTTTGGGGGGTCTTCCCTGCTGCCACTTTGTGTAGATTGGAACTATGTTAGCCTTTTTCCACACATCTGCTACGACTCCTGTACCAGGGATTCTGAAAATCAGCCGAAGTGGTGTGCTGAGCTCAGGTGCACATTCTCTCAGAACCCATGTGAAACCATCTGGACCAACTGCTTTGTTCTTACTTAGCTCTAAGAGCATTTGTTTCACTTTGTCTCTAGACCCCTCTATGTGCTCTGTTGTTCTCTGGAATTCTTATTGTGTTTGGTTCCCTGAAGATCTCATTTTGTACAAACACACTTTGAAACTTTTCATTTAATGTTTCACACATTTCATTTTCATTTTCCGTGTATCTGTCCCCCCCCCCCCATTTTCAACCTCTGAATATTGTCCTTTACCCGCAGCTTGCTTGTATGAATTTATAGAAAAG
>WNGS01111181.1:49957464-49983566 GCA_020271785.1 Procambarus virginalis
ATATATATATATATATATATATAGTAGTTTATTTCAAGTGAACTACCTAGATATTATTCCACAGTGTAGGTGGGTACCATTTGTGGTTGGGCACTGTGTGTGTGTGAGGTTGTTTAGGGCTCTGACTTTTGGACGAGTGTTGCTCCCTGGTGTGTAGGCATGAACGTTTTTGTTTAATTTAATTTGTTGTGTTATATTCCGGCTTGGTATTTTGTTTTGTTTTCCTGGTGTTAGTTGGTAGATAATGAGACTGGCTTTTGTATGTAACACTAATACTATACCTTTGTGACATTTCATTTATTGAAAACACTAGAGTAGGCTGACAGCAATAGCTGGACCTCGTGACACTAGCGGTCTTGCACACTACACTTGCTCACACCACTGAGAGTGTAATTTTGTTATATATTCAAGTTACAATAATGTTTAACATTCGATGGTCAACTGGAATTATGTAAATGGAAAAATATTATGTATTCACTGATGTTATTGTTCAAATGACAAGAAAAAAATGATTGAGATGTATACAGGTAGTTGCCAATTTTATGGCACTGGGTAATGGTTCTGGGCATTACAATGTTTTTCTTACTGTTTCAAAATTAAATGTCAATTTCTTCAAATTTAATTTCACTCAATATTGTACATCTTACATAATCCTTTCCTAACAACAAACCTTCCCAATCGAATCCAGTAATGAACTAAAATTCCCAGAATGAATATATGATGTATATGTGGAGAGATTTTAAGGTGAGGTCCCCAATCTGCTCCATAACATGGACCCAGTGAAGAGTAAAGGTCCCATAAGCACAATTGGAGTATATTTTATTACCATCTGAGCCCATGACTTCAGTCTTCTAGCAAATTTAAGAAATATTATCAAGACAAATGTTGAAATTTTCAAGAGGGAATTAGAAAGGTTGTGGAGTAAGACCCAGATGAGCTGGGTTATGACAGACATATGGGCCTGCAGGCTGATGCCATCAAAAGCCTTATGGATCAAGTTACCACCATAAGAAAAGCCTGGCCCCTCTTCATTGGCTATGATCAATACATGTCTAGTAAATCCTGTTTTTCCTATAATATCCTTATTTAAATGCTACATGGATTCCTTCAACGTGAGGTGTCTGGGACTACATCTCCTTTACAAAAGTGGGAATGGAATGTATTCTGCACCAAAGAGCTAAATAGTAATGACAGCTGTAAGAAACCTGGGCACAGGTTAGGGGAATGAAAAGTATAGTGTGTATATTTTTTTTGTTTACTTTTCCCAATCTAGCCACTCATAATAACACAGGTTATTTTCTGCAGGGAGCCACCAGAGAACCAACGAATCACCCATGACTTGATAACAGAGCTTCGTAAATTAGTCAAAAAGCACAGCGAGCTGGGATTACTACCAATGGAGTGCAACTACCTCAACAGAAATGCATTTATGGCTGCTGCAGGTGGTCAGGTATGTACTAGTGATGAATGAGGACCAGTGTAACCTGAAGTGAGAACACTTGCTGGGCTGTCCAGCTGTAAAACATACTCCTTGAAATGCCACTGAAAAATTGTCTGGGAATTCTTCATACTTGTTTGACAAGCATTAACTACCTTCTTACACTGGAAAAACATGAAGTGTTTATGTGTGTGTGTGTGTGTGTGTACAAAGAATCAAAACTGCTCCCAGCAAACACACCCAAGTAAGAAAATACACCAGAAAATATTTGAAAATATTGAAAAGTACAAGTGTCCAAGTATCATTTATAAGTGATGATGATTATTATGAGTGGAGAAAATGGAAGAGCCTCAGTTGGACAAATGGGTTGCACTTGTACTTTACCCACTGCAGGTCTTACTGAGGAAAGCCAGTAAGAAGGGTCTTGCACTTTGTAAATATTAATTTCAACTAGATTTTACTCCATGTCAAATATTTAAAGACTGTGCTTACTAAATATGAATATTTTCATTATCTAGTAAACTTTCATAAGTACAGTATAGCATAAAAAGGTATTCCTGTTAGTAGGTTGGCTTTAGTTGCTTATAGGAGCACTTTAGTGGAAATGTTATTGGGAAGTAGGCCTCCCACATTGATGGATCTGTCCTGTTTGGCTACTCTCCCATGTGTGCCACTTAATACAGTAGTCTGCTCTTGCTAAATCATACTATTTTTTAATAACTAAAGTTTTTCCTTTTGTGACAGAATGCCAATTTGTTTTTTCAATCATGCTTTCTCTTGGCTTGTTAAGGACACTTCTCATTCTTTTCACAAATGGTATCAGATGCTTATCTTAATGCTAACAGTCACTTTTAGTCAAAACACGTTCTTGACTTCCTTCCATGCAATAGTTTTAAATGCAGGAGGTTTATGGAGTACTATTTAACTTCGTTTAACGAGATTAGGTTCCTGAAAACTGTTACTTTAACTGAAATGACTTTTAAGTGAAATAACCTCATTGGCTAAATAGAGGTACATGTTGCTCTGAAAATTGACAAATTTTCCACTCAAAACTATAACAATTCACTAAACAAAGTGTGTTATAATGGAGACAGTCCAACATTTCATATCGAAGGAAATAAGTGAATAAAATAAAAAGCAAAAACAATTATGAATTATCATAATGGATGATCATAATATAGCATCACCCAAACATACTAGGGGGATTTTTGAAGTGCAAAAAAGAGGAAAAGAATGGCAAGAAATGTCCAAGTAGTCAAACTTGACTGCATTGATGGCAAATGACATCAACTTGGCCAAATGCTAGACAGGACACAGACAATGTGGCACCCTTACCAGAACCATAGATGTTAACACCAAGTAAAATATCCAGCACTTCCACAAATAATATACCACCTTTTGTATTTGCCTACATCTAAAACACACACAACAGAAAAAGTCCACTTTCTGACTGGTCTCCTAAATGTGGCAAGTGCAATGTTTGCAGCTTTGACTTAAACTCTCACAAATGACTATGACAATGAAATAGGAGACCAGAATTCAATATTTTCAGATGTGATAGAAAGCAGGCTACAGGGTGAAGTTAGCCTGTACGTCAGACACATACTCATGATACTCATCTGTTCAGAGCTGCTAAACACTACAAATGTTATGGTGGAAGTGCTGATACTCAAAATAGAAATTCTAAATGTGGCGATTGTCCTGGTATCACCAGGTGCAAATCCTCAGCAATTTAAAGACTAATTTTCAAAAATAGAATACTGTTTCGGAAACCTTGCAAATCCTATTATCCAAATATTAACACGAACTCGGAAGACTTTGAAAGAAAATTGACAATATGCCCATGCACTCGGCTCCTGGGCCTGACTCGTGGAATTCAATATTCATAAAGAAATGTAAAGTACCAGTAGCGTGAGCACTCGGCGTAATATGGAGAGAAAGCCTGGATACAGGGGAGATACCAGCAGCATTTAAATCTGCAGATATAGCTCCTATGCACAAGGGAGGGGGAAGTAAAGCCTTGGCAAAAATTATAGACCAGTTGCACTAACATCTCGCACAATAAAAGTTTTTGAAAGAGTGATTAGGAATCAGATTTCTAGTTCAATGGAAAATAATGAGTTACACAACCCAGGACAACATGGATTTAGAGCGGGAAGATCCTGTTTGTCACAGTTACTCAACCACTATGACAAAATCACAGAAGCTCTAGAAGAAAAGCAGAATGCAGATGTAGTATACACAGACTTTGCAAAGGCATTCGACAAATGTGATCATGGAGTGATTGCACACAAAATGAGGTCAGTGGGAATAACTGGTAAAGTAGGATGCTGGATACTCAATTTCCTGTTGAACAGAACCTAAAGAGTAACAGTCAATCAAATCAAATCAAGTCCAAGCGCAGTTAAAAGCTCTATACCTCAAGGTACAGTCCTTGCACCGCTGCTATTCCTTATTCTCGTATCAGATATAGATAAAAATCAAGTCACAGCTTCATGTCATCCTTTGCAGATGACACAAAAATCAGCATGAAAATTACCTCTGCTGAAGACATTGAAAAATTACAAGAAGATATCAACAAAGTTTTCGATTGGGCAGCAGAAAATAATATGATGTTTAACAGTGATAAACTCCAGGTACTCAGGTACGGCAAAAATGAAATCTGAAACATAATACAAGGTACAAAACACAATTGAATCTGTCCATAATAGGTAAACAGCATGTCAAGGATTTGGGAATAATGATGTCCGACGATCTAACGTTCAGGGAGCATAACCAAGCAAATATTTCGTCAGCCAGAAAAATGATAGAATGGATTACGAGAACTTTCAAATCCAGGGATCCCATCACGATGATTGTACTCTTCAAGTAACTTGTGTTGTCCAGTCTTGAGTACTGCTCAGTACTCACTTCCCCCTTCAGAACAGGAGAGATTGCTGAAATAGAGGGAATACAGAGAACACATACGGCACGCATAGATGTGATAAAGCACCTAAATTATTGGGATCGTCTCAAAGCTCTCCAAATGTACTCACTAGAAAGGAGACGAGAGAGATACCAAATAATACGAGTATACACATGGAAAATACTGGAGGGCCATGTCCTTAATCTACACAGTAAAATAACAACGTACTGGAGTGAACGATATGGAAGAAAATGCAGAATAGAATCAGTGAAGAGCAGAGGTGCCATAGGCACAATCAGAGAACACTGTATAAACATCAGAGGTTCGCGGCTGTTCAACGTTCTCCCAGTGACTATAAGAAATATTGCCGGAACAACCGTGGACATCTTCAAGAGAAAACTAGACTTTTCTAAAAGAAGTTCCGGACCAACCGGGCTCTGGTGGGTATGTGGGCCTGCGGGCTGCTCCAAGCAACAGTCTGGTGGACCAAACTCTCACAATTCAAGCCTTGGCCTTGTTCCGGGCTTGGGGAGTAGAAGAATTTCCAGAACCCCATCAACCAGGCATCAACCAGGTATCCTACCCAAATACATGTTACAAATACATGTTACCTAGATCATAACCTAACTGAAGTTCAGACAAGCATGGGCAATAGACCTATGCAGCCAGTCTGAAATCCAAGAGGAAGAGAATTCAGTGAATTCAATTGCAATAGTAATCGGATTAGCTAGTAGTAAATAAAACAAGCCTACACAGAAATATGCTGGGAAAGACAGCTAAATAATGCAAACTTAAACCAGTGCCTTTACAAAATAAGCACAGTAACACTAGAAATATGTGCAAGTCACATACCACTAAAGGGAACGAGAAAAAGATGCAAACTGAAACAAGAATGGCATTCCCTTTGTAGGCAATGAAAACAAATTGCCGAGCATCATAAATCCTCAATTCCATCCCAAAAAGGACATGTACTGTAGAGAAATAGAAATGATTGAGCTAAAGTTTCAAGAATCATATAAAAGCCAGAAGAGGCAACTGGAACAAAAGGCTACAAGGGAAAGAGAAAGGAATCCAAAGTATATTTTCTCCTATGCAAAATCGGGAACAAAAACTATATCTTGCATTCGGCTCTTGTGATGGAACATTCACAGATGATGGCAAAGAAGTGAGAGAGAGATACTGAGGTTACAGTATAATCTGTTTTCAGTGAACCCCCCGAACACACTGCAGATCAATGATCCAAATGAGTTCTTTATTAATGTGACACCTCTGAGCCATATATCAGATGTCACCCTAACCCCACTCAACTTTAAAGTATCCATAGACAGTATGCTCATGCACTGCACCAAGTCCATACTTCTGGAATTCCATATTCATCAACAATTGCAAAAAACCACCATAACAGGTCCTAAACATCTTTTGGAGGCAGAGCTCAGATACTTATGTTATCCCTGACATACTTAAAACAGTCCAGATCATACCACTTGACAAAGGAGGTAGGAAAGTTGATGCAAAAAATTATAGTCAAATAGCCCTAACATAATACTTTTTAAAACATTGGTGCTCTCTGAGAGTGGAATATTGTTGCACACTAACAACCCCATTCAAAGTAGGAGAAATTGCTGATCTGGAGATTGTGCAAAGATCTTTTATTGCTAGAATCCACTCGATAAAATATCTAAATTACAGAGGCCACTTAAAAATTTAAAATCTGTATTATTTAGAGTGCAGGCTGGAGAGAGAGAGAGAGAATAATTTAAACTTAGGACTTGTTCCAAATCTGCACACAGAAATAAGATCACATGAGACCAGGGGGCCAGATTCATGAAGCAGTTACGCAAGTACTTATGAACGTGTGCATCTTTCCTCAATCTTTGATGGCTTTGGTTACATTTATTAAACAGTTTACAAGCATGAAAACCTGCCAATCAACTGTTGTTATTGTTATAAACAGCCTCCTGGTGCTTTGGAGCTCATTAACTGTTTAATACTGTCTCCACTCGATCATCCGGACTATATGGGAAGGACCCCCAACCGGATTATCACGTTTTTCGGATAATGGTACTTTTTCACCTACGCATCCAAAAGTGACCATTTCCAACAATTTTTATACTACAAACAACATAATTTGAATTGCCTTGCCACATATAATTATTAGATATTCAACTAGAAACCTCAACTTACCTTGTTGGTGTTCGTCTTCTTGATTGATGCCACACATCTTGAAGTTAGGAATTGTTAACAATTTACGTAACCTATACTAACACAACACTAAAATTAACACTTAAAATTACTGCCTCACTGGTTGAAGGTGCTTGGCTTGCCTGTGAGGCCTCACTTGTTAAAGGCGCTTGCATGCCCTCACTTGTTGAAGGCGCTTGGCTTGCCTGTGGCGCCTCACTTGTTGAAGGCGCTTGGCTAGCCCAGTGGCGCCTCACTTGTTGAAGGTGCTTGGCTAGCCCTGTGGTGCCTCACTTGTTGAAGGCGCTTGGCTTGCCTGTGGCGCCTCACTTGTTGAAGGCATTTGGCTGCCTGTGCCGCCTCACTGGTTGAACAACACGTAACATGTCTTTAACTGCCAGGACAACCTTCTTCCTCTTAACACCTCCAGAACGATTGATGCTGCTACCAGACATAGTCTTGGCCAAAAATGTTTAAAGTTACTATGAAAATAAAAAAGATATTTCAAAAAATATTTCACTAATGGCGCAGCACTGTGTATAACACGAGGGACGGACGCACATGGGTTGACCAGTGTTGGACGGGTCCACTTGGCGTGGGGCAGTTATAGCACCTTACGTAGGCTGCCAGGAGAATATTTAAGGAAACTTCAGCCTGTGCACATTGCTTTTAGAAAACTTATTTATTTGTTATTACATAATTACTAGTACTTATTTCATTTGTTTCTGGCTATGATTAATTGTTCTAAAATTAATGGTAATTCCTGTACCCAGGTGGTCCCTCCCGACGCTCTCCTCCCACCCTCCCGACACCATCCACCCACCCCACCCCCTCCTACACCATGCGCCTCGAGTCACGGGCAGACGGGATTAATACCGTATGGCCCGCCTCATGTTTTCATATATGGAAAAAGACTTGATCATCCGGGCAACTGACCAGATAGTGTAATTTCGGCAGGACATTAACCGGGCCCCAAAATTTTATCCGTCCAAACTCTCGTTAATCCGGTTCCTGTGGCTATTTTGGCCGGATATTGTGAAAACTTTATCTGATTGCGATTTTGGCCGTATAAAGGCGTTTTTCGGATGTTCGAATCCCGGATAATCGCGGGGTTACAGTAATTGTAAACAAAGCCGCCAAAGATTGAGAAAAGATGTACAGGTTCGTAAGTGTTTGCATAACTTCTTCGTGAATCTAGCCCCAGAAGGCATGGCAGGATGTGCAAAATAGCCCACTTAAAAGCTGAGGTGCAATAGGCATGCTGAGAGAGAACTTGATCAATATCAAAAGACCCAAGACTTTTCAACACTTTCCCTACATGTATGGGGCATAACTGGCTGACCTCTAGCAGTATTCAAAGAGAACTCGACAAGCACCTTCTAAGGATTCCTGATCAACTTGAACATCAGGCTGCAAGTGGCCACATCAAAAAGCCAAGTTGATCATTCCAGCAACCAGGAGGCCTGGTCAGACACCGAGCCATGGGGGGACATTGATCCTCGAAATCACCAACAGGTAAGTAGGTAGGCCTAATGATCTAAGTAAGGGTTACATTCCGAGGGAACTGGGAAAGATGATGATTGGTCATTTTTTTGCTCACTCAGCCATGTCATACCTGCCTAGCACTTTTTGCTTGGTTTCTTATTACCGTATTTGCCGATGTAAAAGATGCACCCTCGCATAGGACACCCATATTTTACGAGGATATTTTGTGGAAAAATCTCTCTTATTTTCATCATACATTTATTGAAAGATATTTCAAAGTGGATTTTGTACCACAACTCTTACCTCTTCTAAGATCAGCTGTGGTGCAGTTGTTATTATGGGCAAGAGAATTGCTATATAGGATGTGAAACTCGTACTTCTGGATGTGATGTTCTGTTGCCGCATCAGGCCACCAGGGTGGCGCTCCCAGCGGTGGCGCACCATCACAGCACTGGTGGTGTTGTCATTCACGCGTTGCAAATGGCTGACAGGCGGATGAAAGTTGAACATTCCTTTTAAATTTCTAGGATTATTTTTAACTTAGATAATGACTAAAGATGTCTTAAAGGTAACACGGTCATTAAATAATATGACGCATCATGTGTGTGTTATGTATACTGGGTAAGATGATGTGAGGTACCTTCACAACTGCCGACGTATCATGAGTTTGCGATAACAGACTGTGATAACTCGTCTTGCTTTCAATATTTTATTATTAGCAATGATTTTTGTGCCTAGAGAACTTATCCAGTATGATCGTCCGGCTCCCTAGCCGGACGATGGCCCTCGGTCTCCCATCCGTAATACGGCAGCACTTTTTTGATACATTTAAAAATAAGAAAGTGCATCTTATATGCCACCAAATTCGATATATTGTCTTCATTTGGCGTTTCATTAGCATTGCTACCTGTTAGGCTGTTTACCTGTTATGCTTCTTGTCGAAGGAAACTTTTTACCAATAATATTGAACTAAGAACTCGCCTTGTTTGTTTATGTCTGTAATCAGCTGATGAGTTGTACTGTACGTCTTTCAGCAGCATGTACATTTACTTTATAATTTATTAACATAACTATGGTTGTATTATATTATTTTATACAGTACAGAATTATATAATTCTTATGTACAGTACAGTATTTTGTGCTGTTATTTTCAGTAAGCAAAAAACCAGAGTAGAATGTAATGAAACGCCTTTTTCTGGGTTGAGACCCGGAGGCTCCCCGGATATACGGGCTGATGTGTATATATTAGACCGTGGCAACAGTCAATCGAATGAGTTCTAAGACTACCGGGGACCAGAGGCAGAATCTGGCCCCCCCCCTCAAGAGAGGCATGAGGAGCAAAGGCCTAAAGACACCCCCGTGTAATTGGATGCAGTCTTTGTCTGCCATCTGCCAGGTCAGACACCCAGAAAGGTAGAAATCTCCAAACAAACTACTGCTGGTCAAAAATTGCAGACTGAAAGCCGAACTAGCAAACAGAACTCCCAATTAAAAACAAGGAAACGAACATGACGTCACCACAACTGCCGCGCATCCATCTGCGCATCCCTCCACCCTCCCTGGGAGAAGGACACGGGGGGGGGGGGGGGTCCCAGACCGCCGTGTCGGCAACTCTCCTCACTTCAGAGGCCGAGTATCAAAAACAAGAAAAACCGCTGACCGGAGGGAGGGAGGGATGCCGGGGAGCCTCCGGGTCTCACCCAGAAAATGGCATTTCATTTCATTCAACACTGGTTTCTTGTGGAGAGCCCCTTCGGCTCTCCAGAGCTACCTAATCAAAGATAAGAAGAAAAGGGACTTACCCGGGAAGCGGTCGTCACTCGCTCCTTAACTCAAAGTTGAGACAATAGGCCGCAACCTGCGACCCAAGACTATACACGCCCGAGAAGGACTAGGAACATTAACAAGGTAATGTGCAGCCAGTACCCTGTTTAACCTCCACTAGCCCTGTGCCCAAAAGATAGGCCAGGACATTACCAAAAGAGCATTCAAATTCCGAATTTACGAATGGCATGAACACGGGGAAAGACCACAGGCTGGCTGGACCGAATACTCCTGTGGACAACCTGGGAGACCCGTACCTTGTTATAGGGAAGAAGGGGGAAATTGGGTCAACCCTAAGCGCGTCCTCTGCCATAGAGGCCATAACGCGCAAATAATGGCGAAGAGCCACACACAGACACACAACATAATGCACCCCCGGCCGAACCAACCAAGCATCAACAACCCAAGGACCCCTCCGGAAAGCAGCAGACTCATTCTTTGCCAGAAAAGGAGACGACTGCAAATGAAGAAAAGACCACCATGACTGAAAGAGCAGAAACCCATGCGCTGGAGGAGAGCATGAAAATCTCCGACACGACACCCCAGAGGCCAACGCCAACAAGAAAGAGAGCCGTAGAAAACAGTCCTGAACTTAGGGGGCCACCCCAAACCGAGGAGAAGGGAGCATAGAGCACCCAGTGCAACGACCAGGACAGCTCGGGTGGCGCATGAGCAGGCCGGAGGTGAACAACGCCCGAGAAAGCTTGCGGAACGAAGCAGAAGTGACATCCACCCCAAATGCAAGCTGCAGTGGCTCCGCCAGCACCGCCTGAAACGAGGTGACAGTATCTGGCATAAGAAGATGGTCCTGAAACAACCAAGAGGGAAAGGATAAAACCGACCAGAAATCGAAGACAACCTACGAAGAGACAAGTGCCGAAAAGACCGCCAGGAAAGTTCATACTGCTGTCGAGACGAACTTGCAGGTGGGACACCAACTAAGCTAACTGATCACCACGAGCATAGCTCTCATCCTGTAACTACATTTAGGTAATTACACTTAGGTAATTACCATACAAGTGGTGATAAACCCGCGTCAAAAGACCAGACGTGAGAAACAGAGAAGATCGAAACTAGCCATGTACTGGAATGGTCCAATCTGCTGAAAGAGGTGGAGCCGCGGGAAGACTCGGGTTCAGACATTGAGCAAGAGGCACCTGAAACCAGGGCTGGGCTGGCCACCAAAGAGTCAACAGGACCATTCATCCCTAGAAAGTCTCTCTAAGCTAACCAGGACCCGGAGCAACAACTGAACCTTTGGGAAGAGGTACAGGTAACCCCAACTCAACCAATCCAACTGAAAGGCATTGACCCCGACGGCCACGCAGTCTGGGAAGGGCGCCACATACACTGGAAGGCGCCTCGACCAAGTTGATGCAAAGAGGTCCACCTCTAGGTGCGTCCGGCAGAGCCAACTGAATGAGTCTGTGTTGACCGTCCATTCCATGGATAGGGGAATGAACCAAGACAGGCCATCTGCCAGTATGTCTGACACCCCTCTGAATGTGAACCGCCAGGAGAGCCAAACCCCAAGAACTCGGCAAACGAGTCGCCTGAAGCGACCAGCCCCAAAGAGCCAAGGACCGCATCAAAGCCCCGAAGTTCGGACAATGAACCACCGAGGAGCAGTCCGAATGGAGCCGGATCATTTCTCCATGAGCAACGTGAACCCTCTGAAGCGATAAACCGCGAACTCCTACGCCGTGCTGTGAGCCCGGCAGAAGGACAGACCCCACAGACTCTGGCCGGCCTGGTGAGCACTGGTCACAAATCCCAAACTGAGAGACGAGGCATCTGTGAACACATCGAGCGAGGGCTCGGGGAGTCGTCAAGGCATAGAACCCCGAAAAACCCTCAGAGGAAGCTGGTGATGCAGCAGCCGACGCAAGGCTCCCGGGATCCGAACACAGCAATTATGAGAGCGGTGGAAGGGACATCCCCGAATATCCAGAACATCCGCCGAAGCCAGATCCGACCCGACGGGTAGACCAGCACGGCCAAGATCAGGCTCCCGCACTGCCGCTCAAACAACCAACGTGTGACCTGGGTGCCCTCCAAAAACAGTCATAAGCAGGACCACAGCCGCAACAATGCCGCCAGAGGGAGAGACAAGGAAGCAGTCCGAGAGTCCCACACAAGACCCAGCCCAGTCTGAACCTGAGAGGGAACCAATTGGGACTTTCAGTACACCAAGAACATGAACCTGGCAAGCTGGTAAGGAACCAAATCCCTGGTGAGCAGACACACAGCTGGGAGCCTACACCAGCCAATTGTCGAGGTAAGCCAGAAGCAACCGTGTCACCACGACCTGGTTAACCCTTAAATGGCGCATAGCTATATACCATTTGACACCCACAGGTGCATACAAAAAAAAATATATATATATTTTTTCTTCCTAACCTGTTAATTAATTTGTGTTCACTGATCATGGGAAAAATAATAAAAAAATTGTAAGTGGTATATATTGCCAGCTATAAGGCGGGGAAGTCTGGCAAAAAACAGGCGCTGACTCAGCATGCGTCCCAGGTGGTCTGTTGATCGCCAGCAGTCAGGCCAGAGTTGCCACAAAGAGATAATTACCTAATTATTTCAATGTCTCTGATTTTTCATAGTTTTTTTTGCTGTAAATATTATTCAATAGTGTGTAGTGTGATATATTTATATAATAAAGTGAGTGAATCATCGCTGTACTCAAAAATATGGTGTACATATTGTTGATTCAATTATGTTCATCAAACAGTGAACAAATACTTTGTCAGTTATTACACTATCTACACAGGTTATATATAAGTATCTGCACGTTTTGTTCACCATAGCGAACCACTAAGTTGCTATTATGAGTAAAAATGTAATGAGGAGTGACCACCGTGTACCAGCCAGCCACTCACGCCCTGCCTCAAGTCACCCGACTCACCCACATTCTCCTCCCACAATACTGTTTTTGCTTTTATTCACTATATACAGACGCTATATATAAGTATCTACATTCGTGTTCACCATAACGAACCACTAAGTTGGTATGCTGAGTGGCAGTAGCAGAACAAATACTTTGTCAGTTATTACACTATCTACACAGGTTATATATAAGTATCTGCATGTTTTGTTCACCATAACAAACCACTAAGTTGCTATATTATGAGTCAAAAAGTAACGAGGAGTGACCGCCGTGTACCAGCCAGCCACTCCCTCCCTCCCTCACCTCACCTGACTTGCCACCATTCTCCACCCACCATACTGTTTTTGCTTTTATATATACAGACGTTATATATAAGTAGTTACATGTTTTGTTCACCATAACTGTACATCTAAGCTTGTATGGTGAGTAAAGGCACAAAGACGTAGGACCTCACACAGTCAGCTGATGGCTGCCGCCCTCAAGGTCACACGCACTAATATTTCTCCTCTGACAATACTGCTTGTGGTGTTATTACGCTATATACACACATTATATATAATTATCTACCTGTTTTATGCACCATACCTGTACAAGTAAACTGGTATGGTGCCCAAAGACCATCGTGGTCATCAGTAAACAACATGGTAAGTCCTGCAGACGACGCTCCTCCCTCACCAAAATGGCGGCTCCCAACCTCCTACTCTTGCTGTTTATACCCTCTATACACACGTTATATATAAGTATCTACATTTGTGTTCACCATAGCGAACCACTAAGCTGGTATGGTGAGTGCAGTCAATAAAAGGTGGCCACACACAGTCAGAAGACATCGTCACCACCCTCCCTCCCACAGCATTACTCCTCCCTCCATGGCACACAGCACTAAATATCATCACAATCCTGCTATTATCAGAACCCTGGTCAGTTTTATCACAGTCAGGGGTCTTCTGTAATAATATCATCACTACATAATAGCATGAACAAGTATATTATGGCATTTTTAGGCGATGCTGTGGTCACAAGCTGAACAGCAGTGCTGTGAGCTCATGCTGCGTGCGTCAGGCTTGGTAGCTCACTCAGTACTGAGGCCCCTAACACCCGGGAGTTTGGCCCACGATTTTTTTTAAATGGCGTCTGTTTACAAGAGCCCTGATGAAGGTGTGGTGAACCCCGTGTATCCGCGGGCCGTTTAAATCTTGCGTAGTACTCCAAAGCATCACATGATGCGATGCGCAATTTACTGCAAGTCGGTCAAAGCATCATATGATGCGATGCGCAATTGAAGGGTTAAGGCGCGTGGACACGAAAGGTGCCAGATCCAACTGGAAGGAAGGCAAAGAAGTGGTGTCACTCCATGACAAAACTGAGCCAGTCCCTGAACACTGGATGAATCGGGACGCGCTAACACGCATCCCAAAGGTCCAGAGGCACCATCCAAATGCCAAAAACAGCCGGATCCGAGACAGAGTGGTCCTCTGAAAGGAGGGGCAAAAGACCCATGGGGTTATACAGGGCAAGTCCAGTATAGATCGCAGATCTGCCCAGTCCCATTTTGGAACTGAAGACAGGCAAGAAACCCACTCCAGGATGACCCGACAGAGCGCAGGGCGGGAAGAGGCCCGCCCTGCAAGCCCCAATCCTTGCAGAAGGATTGGAGCTTGCAAATCCTTCAAGGAGAAGGATTGAAGCAAATCCTTCAAAGGAGAAACAAAGAAGCAACGTCACCGCAGGCCGGAGGAAAAGGACCCGAATTGGCCACAAATTGTGGGACCAGGCGAGAACAAACCGTGCGAGGCTCCCCCCCCCCATCGCCTCGCCAACAGGGCGAACCGTGAAAGGGCCGATGACCCCTGCGAGAGCCAGACTGAAACTTGGAGCGATCACTGAGTCGACGACTCCGCAGGAGGGCCAGTCCCGAATCTGGCACTACTGGCTTACGATGACTGAAGTAACCCTGAGACCTGGTGCAATCCAGGGCAGGACCTCCACTGCCCCCCCCCCTCCCTGGAAAACCGACAAGTCCGATATAGACCGTCAACTAGATGAAGCCACCTGCAGAAAATGCACCACCGCAGACTCTGCAAACAGCAACTGACAAAAGGGGACGAAAAACGAAGAGCCAGGGCCCAAAACGATTCAAAACATTAAGATGAGCACCACCTGTCAGCACATGAGACGAGAAGCAAAGAACAGACACCGCCTCCCCCAGAAACGGCGCGGACAACTTCAACGAGGCGGCCGGCGCCCGAGCTGCCGAAGCAAGCACACCTGACATTGGCCCGGAACCCAGCTCCTCCACACCCACCACGAGCCAGTCCGAAGACAGCACCCACAGGGAAAAGAAGCACAAAACCAAAGCCAAGTGCCCACCGGCGCCCAAATCCTCGGCCACCAGGAATGCCGAAAAGGAGGGAACCTGCACTTGAAGCTGCACCTGGCAGACATCATAAGGAAGGACGTTGGAGAACAAGCACGCATTGAGGTGCTCCACCTCGCCCCCAGGAAACCTGAACGGCCGTAGTCAACTCTCGCCATCCAAGTGCGCAGTCCGACAGGACGAATGCCAAGCCCCAAGCCAAACGAAAGAATAGGCAGTCTGCCAGCCAGGAAGACTCTGGCACCTTGCAATGCACCCATTAAGGAAAAAGAGGAGCCAAACTCAAAAGAAGAAGGCTTCAATATCAAGGCGCAATCCGAGTTTCGCAGGAGGGAAGCCGCAAGGGCCTCCCACATCTTCCTCGGTGGGATGTGGGAAGCCAAAAATCTCGAGGAGGAGGGAACCGAAGAACCCAAGGGAACTTGGAACCGAACCCGGGGAGGAGTCGAACTTGTAACAAAATCGTACAGGGAGGGGATAGGAAAGCCTCTCTCCCTGTAACAACAAGCCCCATGCCGAGGGTACCAAACACCCAAGCAGGGATAAATGGGGCCCAGGGCTCCCCAAGATAACTCCTCTCTAGCCCTGAAATCCTCCATGTCAGGACCCGGGGCCGAGCCGTCCTCCAAACCCTCTGCCTCTTGAGAAAAAGCAGAGTCCACCAGAAAAGCAGGATGGAGGAGGCCTGCTGGCATGGTCCAAAAGCTCCGACAGGAGGACCAGACTCGAATGCCTCCGCCGCCGATCCAGAAGGGGTAATCCCCGAAGCTGCCCGAGTCTCAAAACCAGTATAATTCAGCGAGGCAGCTGCGGGGCATCCAGAAAGGCAACCAACCTCGCACATTGCTGCAACCTAAACCTCGCACGTTGCTGCAACCTAAACCTTGCATGCAACGCTAAAGCTGCCTGCACCCGAATATCAGTCAGTGGACTGGGTGAATGGAGTGCAAGCAAAGAACACTACTCGCAGGACTCTGGGTCATAGGTGTCACCTACACTAACAGGCAGCAAGGTGGAGGCAGACAGTGAGTGTCACCCTGAGACAAGGGGACAGAGCAACCTTCAAACTCGCACAAGGCGAGGTGGGACTTGGAGGTCTCCTACATTGGAGCACTGAGGCAAGGTACTGCTAACCGGTTATCCCAGAGCTACCAAGCAAACAACTAAAAGCTGAACCCCTGCGACATGTACAAGCACGGGGACCTAGTGGAGGGTCACCAAAATCCTACAAGTGGTCCTACTGCCACACCAGGCAGACCCCGCCAGGCAAAACAAAACAAAACAAAAACAAAAGAAAAGCCCTGCAAAAGCACGTCTCCAGGTGAACAAAACCAGTCTTTATGCATATATCAGACAGCTGCACAGTACCTCATGCCCAAGCCAGCGACAATACTACCTCCTACCCAAGGGCAAACAGGAGTAAGAACCTCCCCAGCTGAACCCCCAAGGGCAGGCAATCACCGAGCAGCGACAGAACCACGCGGAAGTAGCTGCTCCTGAACGGCTCATGGAAGATAACCCCGAGGCTGCAAAGGCAGTACTTACAGGGCACCTAGGGAAGGTAGCCCTAGGTGCATGCAGCCGCAGTACTCTTGTGTTAATTCCAGCTCACACGTCACCAAAACAGAGCAACAACACAGCACTGCGTAAAAAGTGGAGCCAGAGCGATCGACCATCACCAACACAACAGTCTCTTGAACTGAGGTGAGTTGCCGGTGTGGAGGTCGGGGTACCCCCCCGTCCCCCTCCCGGGGAGGGGGGTTGCGCAGACGGATGCGAGGCATCTGTGGTGACGTCATGTTTGTTTGCAGGAGAGGAGTCACAATAACGTGGCTGAAATATGTTGGCCAAACCACACACTAGAAAGTGAAGAGACGACGACGTTTCGGTCTGCCCTGGA
This sequence comes from Procambarus virginalis, assembly GCA_020271785.1. Lineage (NCBI taxonomy): Eukaryota > Metazoa > Arthropoda > Malacostraca > Decapoda > Cambaridae > Procambarus > Procambarus virginalis. The sequence goes on from WNGS01111181.1 coordinate 49,974,471, forward strand.
CCATTCTCGAGTCATTTGTGATAATGGTCTAGGACGGACCAAAACGTCGTCGTCCCTTCACTTTCTAGTGTGTGGTTTGGTCATCATGTTTGTTAACTTGTTTTTAATTGGGGAGTTCTGTTTGCTAGTTCGGCTTTCGGTTTGCAATTTTTGACCAGCAGTAGTTTGTTTTGAGATTTCTACCTTTCTGGGTGCCTGACCTGGTAGGTGGCAGACAAAGACTGCTTCCAATGACACGGGGGTGTCTTTAGGCCATTGCTCCTCGTGCCTCTCTTGAGGGGGCCAGGTTCTGCCTCTAGTCCCTGGTAGGCTTAGAACTTCTTCAATTGACTGTTGCCACGGTCTAATATATACACATCAGCCTGGTATAGCTCCGAGGAGCCGAAGGGGCTCTCCACAGAAAAGTTTAGTTTTCAGGCCAGTATAAATAGTGGCCATTACCAATATTTAAGTTAGCCCTCATGTACTATACAGTACATTACTTCATTTTCTATTTTGCTTCTACATCATTTTCTCTCTCCTACATTGGGAAATTTAAAAACCGGACTGTTGGTCTCAAATTTATTTAGTGAAACCTCAGTGAACGACTTTAATATGTTCCAAGAAATGCAACGTAGCATGAATATTTGCATATAGTATAATAACAGGAAAAACTGCTTGTTTTATTGATCTAAGAATGTAATACACGTGTCACTATATACGAGTTCCATCATTTTGAGCATAGCAATGCTCCAAACATTTAACTATATAAATTCCACAAATTACACACTAATGATTAATGTTACTGCAAAAAATTAGGTATAAAACCAGACATGGAAATAATTATGTAAAATGTGTTTGGGGGCAGTCTCTGCCACACTTGGCTGTTGGGCACTAGGCAGCCCTTGGATTTTTGTGTATAATACTCTCTCAACACACGATCTTGGTGGTTCACTATGGTGCACCAAAAATGTAGATAGATGTTTATAAAGTGTGTATATAGTGTAATAATAACAAAAACACTGATGATATAAGAATATAATGTCACTATATATGAGCCACATATTTTTTAACATGGTTCAAATGTTCCTACACATTTTATTATACAGTATAAATTTCTCAAATTACACACTTTTGAATAATATTACAGCAAAAAAAAAAAGAAAAAAAAACTAATGAGAGACATTGAAATAATTATGAAAAATTATATTCACAGCAACTGCCGCTCTATGGGGAGGCTGGGGCAAGCGTCTGAGTGCCTAATCACTCAGTGCCCAAAATTGCTCAACTTCTCAGCTCCATCATGGCTAAAGTATGTCACATACAATATTTTATTTTAGTTTCCCGGTATCAGAGTACGCATTTTAATAATATAAGAGAATAATTTTTGGAAATAATTTTTTTCTGGCGCACCACAAGGTTGTCATATTATGATGTGGCACACTTAGTGGTTAAACAAGCATGCCGTATGTTTTAACACATGAAAGCAATGAATCGGAAGGATTTTGCATGAAGGTATCCTAAATATAGAGAGAGACTGGGCTTCTGGATGTGGACCTCTTTCCATCGGTGAGGTCTTGACACCTTTTTTTTATGCGGTGCCAGTCTTTGATTGTGAGGCCTTGCAGTAGTTGCCTTTTGCCTGCACTGGTCAAGGTGGGGGGGGGGGGGGTGTTCCTTTACCTCTTCCTCCTGATTTGCCTGTTGCTCCAGGTCATGGCCAGGTTGGAGTCTTACAGGGAGAGTGTTATTCTTCTAGCTCAGTCTTGGTTTCAGGCACTGCTTGTTCGGTATCCAAACCTTGGCATATTCTGCTGCTCCGTGTCCTCCATACGGTCGGCCCAGGGACATCCTTCACTGGTTCAGCCTACTCTGATCTTCACATCTGGTTTTTCTGCCGCAGGTCTATCGCCTTTTTTCTGGTGAGCAAGTGGTTACAGTAACCATTGTACTGCACAAACTGTGATATCATGAGGAAAGTGGGTGCGCTGCCAAACATGTGAACTTTGTTAATACAGTATATTGTAGGGTTCAAAACTCTCGCAGGTACACATCCTGTTCCTCAGGACTCCAGTAAACAGATGCATTGAAAAAATCTACATCCCTCCTGGCTGTGTGAACCTCGGTACTGCCAAAGCAATCGAGGCTGGCACGTGCAGCTGGAGCCCACAGCACAGCTGTGTAGGTTGGGGCCACATCACCACTTAATAGTGACGAATAAAATAAGTAACTGCAATTATTTTGAGATGATAGTGTCGGAGATGATCCCGACTGATAAAGATTATGTACAACATTCAGATAAAAAACTCAGCTTAAATGTAATGAAATGCTTCTTTCTGCAGGAGCCCCAATGGCTTCCTTCACCCGTCCCCCCTCCATTCAGGTTATTGTCTTGCTGTTAGGTTGTTCATCAGCTCCAAAACTGACCAGGGAAGCCAACTGAAGGTTGGTGCCAGGCCCTGGTGGTGGTGGTGGTAATCAGTGCTAACAAGATTTAAGTTAATTTGAGTGAATTCTTTGTTCTGTGTGATTCATTTGTGGAGTTGTTTGGCAGTTGCAAGACTAAGTGTTCTTTGACTCTTCCAATGCCTGTAAAGCATCTCTGTGTTGCTTTAATCAATCCTCCACCCCATCTCTAATGGGGTGGATGATTGTCACTTGCTCCCTGTGCCTCTGTGAGGGATGGCAGGTTCTGGCTCTGGTCCCCAGTAAGCCAAACAAAACTTCCATGATTGATGTGACCTTTTAGTGTGGAGGAATCTTGGCAAGATTAGCTTTAGGGAGAGAGGCATTTCATTCACTCAAGCTGGGTTTTTACTCTTTTGACAGCGATATAGATCAGCCATTTGTGCATACGCTCTACTGTGTATTTTCGAATGTAAAAGACATTATTAATAATTTTGTTTTTCTTACAGTAGGCAAGTTTTACTGAATGAAGTCTTAATTTCAAACTCACTTGTCATAACTACCTACTGAACTTGACTGTACAGGGATTTCACCCTCTTTGCAATTCTTCTCATGCCCTGCTTTCTGTAGTCCATACTTTATTTTTCAGTGGTCATCTCGTTTCATTGTACAGTAGTTTGACAAACTAGGTGTGTAAGTGAGGATTTCAAATATGTGCACTGTAACCTGAGCTTCCTAGAACTGAGGTCTTAATTATATATATAAATACAGTAATGACATTTTATGTATTTGGATCACTTGTGCCCTGGTTTAAAGTTACAGTGGAACCTCTATTAACGAGTTTAATCCGTTCTGGCACCGAGCTCGTTACTTGGAAAACTTGTCTTAGGTAGCAAATTTCCCCATTTAAAATAAAGGGAATAAATTTAATCCGTTCCACTCCCAAAAACATCCATACTTGTATGACATTTTTTAATGTAAATATAATACTGCACATGTAATTATAAATGTTTTGTTGTACTGCTTTAATATTTACTTTACCTTATGAAGAGTCGTTGCTGGCTTGAGGGAGACGATGGGGAGGTGGGATGGAGGAGAGGGGTTATGGTGTGGAAGGAGAATCCACCTCTGAGTCAGGTGGGCTCTCTCTTCTTGGGATTTTCACCCCACTGGGACCGGGTTGTGGTTCACTATCACTGGCTCTTCTTTTCTCTACTTTTGGAAAGAACTTTTCTATTGACAATTGCTTTTGTCTTTGTTTTAGGATGTCCCTAAAACGAGACAGCAAATTGTCATTAAACATGTTTACACACCGGGTTGTCACTGCTTGATCAGGGTGATGTTTTTCTAAGAATGCGGTCACCTTTTCAAACATTCCCAACACTTCCCTGATCTCATTTGAAGAGGCAGCAGCATCCTCCCGTACCTCCTCCTCCCCTGATGAGAACTCTTGTGCCTCCTCTTGATTAAGCTCCTTCTGAAGTTCCAGGAGTTCCTCAGTGGTCAGTTCCTCACTGTGCTCCTCCACTAACTCCTGCACATCAGCAGCATCCAACTCCAGACCCAAAGTTTGCCCCAGAGCAACAATATCATCCACTAGATGCACTTCCGGGTCTTCCACAGGTGCAGATGCAGATGCAAGTGCAGGACCGAAACCTTCGAAGTCTCGCTCAGGGACACCCTCAGGCCACAGGTTACGCCATGCAGAGTTTAGAGTCCTCCGTGTCACTCCTTCCCAGGCCTTGTCGATCAAACGTAAGGCACCCAGGATATTGAAGTGGTTCTTCCAGAATTCTTTGAGGGTCAGCCCTGTATTGTCGGTCACATCAACACACCTCTCCAACAAGGCCTTCATGTAGAGTTTCTTAAAGTTTGCAATGACTTTCTGGTCCATAGGTTGGAGGAGTGGAGTGGTATTGGGAGGAAGGAACTTTATGGTGATGAACTGATTTTCAGGATACAATTCATCTCGCATCTGTGGAGGATGTGCAGGAGCATTATCAAGCACAAGCAAGGCCTTGAGTGGCAACTGTTTCTCTTCAAGATATTTCCTCACTGAGGGGCCAAAAACATCATTGATCCATTCAGTGAAGAATATCCGCGTGATCCAGGATTTCTTATTGGACCTCCACATCACATTCAGTCGCGCCTTGTGCACTTTACATGCCTTGAACACGCGTGGATTTTCTGAGTGGTAGACTAGCAGCGGCTTGACCTTGCAATCGCCACTTGCATTGGCGCAAAGGACGAGAGTAAGCCGATCCTTCATCGGTTTGTGGCCAGGCAAAGATTGTTCTTCCTGTGTGATGTAGGTCCTCTTCGTCATTTTCTTCCAAAACAGGCCAGTCTCGTCACAATTAAAAACTTGTTGGGGCAAGAACTCCTTTTCAGCAACAAATTCCTGGAACTCTGGTACAAATTTCTCAGCAGCAGCTTTATCAGAGCTGGCAGCCTCCCCATGTCGCACAACACTGTGGATACCGCTTCTCTTTCTAAATTTCTCAAACCATCCACGGCTTGCCTTAAATATCTCCTCCTCTGCAGACGACGCACCTGGTGTTTTCCTGACAAGATCCACATACAATTTCTTGGCCTTTGCACAGACAAGAGCTTCAGAGACACTATCACCATGCAATTGCCTTTCATTCATCCAGACTAGCAGTAGCTTTTCAACCTCTTCTAAGATTTGTGGACGTTTCTTGTTCACCTCGGTAACTCCTTTAGCCACCTCAAGCGTCTTAAATTGTTCCTTCCTCTTCAGAATGGTACAAATCGTTGATGAGGTCCTGCCATACTCCCTGACGAGATCAACCACACGCACACCACGCTCGTGCTTTGCTATTATTTCCTTCTTCACTTCCACAGTAATTGTCGCTTTCTTCCCCTTGCCAACACTGTCTTTAGCAACCAGCTTCTTTGGCGACATCGTGCGTTACAAATTGCAGTCTCAAAACCACAGAAAAAACAGAGAAAAGTGCAAATAAATCCAGAGGGATGCTTGTCGTGCGCGATACAACAACAACACTGGCGTCGGAGGCGTCCGAGAATTTGCGAGAACCCGCGAGACGCTAGGAAGCACCATGTGATTTCGCTCGTTAATAGAGGCGAGCTCGTCAATGGAGACAAATTTGCTGCGAGTGGCTTGCTCGTTACTGGAAAAACTCGTTAATAGAGCCACTCATTAATCGAGGTTCCACTGTACTGTTTTTTTGCCATACAGTATTTTCAATTGAAAATCAAAACTAATGTGTTTCCTCTGAAATTCTGTTTTCTCACTTTTAAATAAAATGTTGTTGACACTTTTGGAAAGTGTAGAAGGAAGCAGGGTGGCGGAGTCAGTGTCTTTCAGTACCATATGCACATGGGTTGCTGACACGATGGTAAGTCGGGAAAGGACTTGCATGTTTACCATGGATGTTTTCATGTTCCTTGTTTCACTAATTGATTTACACAATGTAATATTAATGCATGTAAATCTATTATTGACACCTTACCTTGTGTTGATTCTGGGGGTCAAGGTTCCCGTGGCCCTGTTGACCAGGACTCCTGGTTTATGGTCTGGTAAACCAGACTGTTGGAAGCAGCTGCTCATAGCCTTAAATATGTATCACAGCCTGGTTGATCAGGAATCCTTTGGAGGGGCTTATTGAGTTCTCTCTTGAACACTGTGAGGTGTCAACCAGTTATGCCCCTTATGTGTAGTGGAAGCGTCTTGAACAGTCTCTGGCCTCTATGTTGTTAGAATTCTCTCTAGAGTGCCTATTGCACCTCTGCTTTTCAACTGGGGTATTCTGCACATCCTGCTATGCCTTCTGGTCTCATGTGATGTTAGGCATCTTAGTCGGTCCCAGTAATTTAAATGATTTATTGAAATGATTCAAGCAGTAAAGGGTCTCTGCATGCTCTCCAGGTCAGCAATTTCTCTAGCTTTGAAGAGGCTGTTATTGTGCAATAGTATTCCACTATAGAGAGCCCTAGCATCTTGAAAAGTATCATTGGTATGGCATTTCTTGTTTGAAAGGGTCTTGTTATCCAATCTGTCATTTTTCTTGCAATTGTGACAGCTACTGTAATGTGTTTTGTAAAGGTAAGGTCTTCGGCTATGATTACACCCAAATCCTTTACATTGCTTTTACGTTCTATGGTATGGTTTGACTATGTTTTGTACGTGGTTTTCATTTTTATATTATAATTTTTTCTATAATGCAGGTGCTGGAACTTGTCTTCATTAAATACCATATTATTTTCTGTGGGCCATTGAAAGACCTGATTTACATTAGTTTTAAGGTTTGCTGTGTTCTATATGTTGTCTACTCTCATAAAATCGTAGTGTCATTTGCAAAGGATGATACAGTACTGTAGTTTGTGTCCCTGTTTGTGTCCGATAGGAGTATGAGAGAGACTGGAGCAAGTACAGCACCCTGGGGGACTGAGCTCATGGTTGATTGTCTGGATTTTACTCTGTTGACTAGTACACATTGGGTTCTGTTAGGAAATTGTAGACCCATCTGCCTATTTTTCCGGTGATTCCCCTGAGTGCATTTTGTGCGCAATAACACCATGGTCACGTTTGTCAAAGGCTTTTGCAAAATCTATGTATATTACATAAGCATTTTGTTTGTCTTCCATGGCATCTAAGGCCATGTCATAGTGGTCCAGCAATTGTGATGGGCAAGAGTGTCCTGATCTGAAACAGTGTTGACCAGGGTTATGCAGACACTGTGATTCAGTGTTTTGTGTTGTTACATCTTATCACTCTTTCAAAGATTTTTATGATGTGTGATGTTACTGCTATTGGCCAATAATTTTTGTGCCTCTGCTTTATTTCCTCCTTTATGGAGTGGTGCTATTTCTACTGTTTTAAGTATGTCAGGGATAACATAACAGGGACACATCTCAAAGAAAATCTTGCCACCCACTTTTTCTGCGATTGTGTCTGGAGATGTTGTTCAGGCATGAATTCAAATGCAGACGAGAAAGTTCATATTACTATTTTATACCCATATACCCTAGTGCAGTACATAATAACCTCATTGTATAGTCACCCATTAATGAATGATAGCAGAATTTGTTCATAGGTCTTCAACTCATTACAGTACATCCATATTTAGCTATTTTAGACATATTAAAAAGATTAGTGTATAACCCAGGCAATAAAGGCAGTAATCATGAAATAACAATAACTGATATGGCCCAGATAATTGACAACTGACAGTGACCGCATGTTGAGGGTGTTAAGGAAAGAACCACTAAATGTGGTGGGAGGAAGAGGGTCAATACTAGTGTCTGGACACACGAGAATAAGAGAAAGTAAAGTCCCCATTTCTAGGAATATCTGATGTAAACACTTGGTGGTTTTAAGGAACGAGCTAGTGAACCTTGTGACACATGATGCTAGTCACGATTTATTCATAGAACAAGCAGCTGAGCAACAGGTACTGTATGATGTAATAATATTGTAGTGAAGTGCAATTGCATTGAAACAAAAAGTGCCATGATATTACCATATATACTTGGTTATACTGGCAAAACTTCCATACAAATGAGAGGCGTCTTTCCATTGGAAACCATCACAAAGGTGGCCAAACACATGGCATAGTATTATTGTATCTGGTCACAGCATATTTTGGTTAATATCTTGATAAATACAGTATAGCATGTAGTCATGATTATGGTGTCATTATGTAGATGGGCATTTCATGCTATACAACCATTACAGCTTTCATAGATACTATGATAATTTTAAAACCGGTTTGAAAATTAACCCCGTTAAGAGGCCATATTCTAGTACTGTAACTACAACTGCATACAAAATAAATACATGCAAGGTATAGATTGCAGAGCAATATTAGGTGAAGAATACAGTACAAGATTGGGAAAGTATAAAGCCAGCTTATATAAAATTCAAGAAGAGTAGGGTAATTATTTAGATGTTAAATATACAGCACAGTACTGTATGGTACTATATCAGGTATAATGAATAATAAAGGTGCATAAGGATGCTGTACAGAACATGTTGTCATGTCATGATAATGATGAGACTGGATTAATTGTATATACAGTAGGTATAATCGACTCATCTTAATAATTGAAGTGTGGTAATGATTGATGTTGGACAACACTGTGACAACCCACCACCAACACTATGTACAACCCCACCACTCAACACGGTGACAACCCCACCCCATCAACACTGTGCCAACCCCACCACTCAACACTGTGACAACCCCACCACTCAACACTGTGACAACCCCACCACTCAACACTGTGACAACCCCACCACTCAACACTGTGACAACCCCACCACTCAACACTGTGACAACCCCACCACTCAACACTGTGCCAACCCCACCACTCAACACTGTGCCAAGTCCCCACTCAACACTGTGCCAACCCCACCCTCAACACTGTGCCAAGTCCACCACTCACACTGTGACAACCCCCACCACTCAACACTGTGACAACCCCACCACTCAACACTGTGCCAACCTCACCACTCAACTGTGTGCAAGCCCACCACTCAACACTGTTGCCCAAGTCCACCACTCAACACTGTGCCAACCTCACCACTCAACACTGTGCCAACCCCACCACTCAACACTGTGCCAACCCACCACTCAACACTGTGCCAACCCCCACTCAACACTGTGCCAACCCCACCACTCAACACTGTGCCAAGCCCACCACTCACACTGTGCCAAGTCCACCACC
>WNGS01111181.1:49984675-50007839 GCA_020271785.1 Procambarus virginalis
GTGGTGGGGTTGGCACAGTGTTGAGTGGTGGGCTTGGCACAGTGTTGAGTGGTGGGGTTGGCACAGTGTTGAGTGGTGGGCTTGGCACAGTGTGAGTGGTGGGGTTGGCACAGTGTTGAAAGAGCCAAGGACCGCATCAAAGCCCCGAAGTTCGGACAATGAACCACCGAGGAGCAGTCCGAATGGAGCCGGATCATTTCTCCATGAGCAACGTGAACCCTCTGAAGCGATAAACCGCGAACTCCTACGCCGTGCTGTGAGCCCGGCAGAAGGACAGACCCCACAGACTCTGGCCGGCCTGGTGAGCACTGGTCACAAATCCCAAACTGAGAGACGAGGCATCTGTGAACACATCGAGCGAGGGCTCGGGGAGTCGTCAAGGCATAGAACCCCGAAAAACCCTCAGAGGAAGCTGGTGATGCAGCAGCCGACGCAAGGCTCCCGGGATCCGAACACAGCGATTATGAGAGCGGTGGAAGGGACATCCCCGAATATCCAGAACATCCGCCGAAGCCAGATCCGACCCGACGGGTAGACCAGCACGGCCAAGATCAGGCTCCCGCACTGCCGCTCAAACAACCAACGTGTGACCTGGGTGCCCTCCAAAAACAGTCATAAGCAGGACCACAGCCGCAACAATGCCGCCAGAGGGAGAGACAAGGAAGCAGTCCGAGAGTCCCACACAAGACCCAGCCCAGTCTGAACCTGAGAGGGAACCAATTGGGACTTTCAGTACACCAAGAACATGAACCTGGCAAGCTGGTAAGGAACCAAATCCCTGGTGAGCAGACACACAGCTGGGAGCCTACACCAGCCAATTGTCGAGGTAAGCCAGAAGCAACCGTGTCACCACGACCTGGTTAACCCTTAAATGGCGCATAGCTATATACCATTTGACACCCACAGGTGCATACAAAAAAAAATATATATATATTTTTTCTTCCTAACCTGTTAATTAATTTGTGTTCACTGATCATGGGAAAAATAATAAAAAAATTGTAAGTGGTATATATTGCCAGCTATAAGGCGGGGAAGTCTGGCAAAAAACAGGCGCTGACTCAGCATGCGTCCCAGGTGGTCTGTTGATCGCCAGCAGTCAGGCCAGAGTTGCCACAAAGAGATAATTACCTAATTATTTCAATGTCTCTGATTTTTCATAGTTTTTTTGCTGTAAATATTATTCAATAGTGTGTAGTGTGATATATTTATATAATAAAGTGAGTGAATCATCGCTGTACTCAAAAATATGGTGTACATATTGTTGATTCAATTATGTTCATCAAACAGTAACAAATACTTTGTCAGTTATTACACTATCTACACAGGTTATATATAAGTATCTGCACGTTTTGTTCACCATAGCGAACCACTAAGTTGCTATTATGAGTAAAAATGTAATGAGGAGTGACCACCGTGTACCAGCCAGCCACTCACGCCCTGCCTCAAGTCACCCGACTCACCCACATTCTCCTCCCACAATACTGTTTTTGCTTTTATTCACTATATACAGACGCTATATATAAGTATCTACATTCGTGTTCACCATAACGAACCACTAAGTTGGTATGCTGAGTGGCAGTAGCAGAACAAATACTTTGTCAGTTATTACACTATCTACACAGGTTATATAAGTATCTGCATGTTTGTTCACCATAACAAACCACTAAGTTGCTATATTATGAGTCAAAAAGTAACGAGGAGTGACCGCCGTGTACCAGCCAGCCACTCCCTCCCTCCCTCACCTCACCTGACTTGCCACCATTCTCCACCCACCATACTGTTTTTGCTTTTATATATACAGACGTTATATATAAGTAGTTACATGTTTTGTTCACCATAACTGTACATCTAAGCTTGTATGGTGAGTAAAGGCACAAAGACGTAGGACCTCACACAGTCAGCTGATGGCTGCCGCCCTCAAGGTCACACGCACTAATATTTCTCCTCTGACAATACTGCTTGTGGTGTTATTACGCTATATACACACATTATATATAATTATCTACCTGTTTTATGCACCATACCTGTACAAGTAAACTGGTATGGTGCCCAAAGACCATCGTGGTCATCAGTAAACAACATGGTAAGTCCTGCAGACGACGCTCCTCCCTCACCAAAATGGCGGCTCCCAACCTCCTACTCTTGCTGTTTATACCCTCTATACACACGTTATATATAAGTATCTACATTTGTGTTCACCATAGCGAACCACTAAGCTGGTATGGTGAGTGCAGTCAATAAAAGGTGGCCACACACAGTCAGAAGACATCGTCACCACCCTCCCTCCCACAGCATTACTCCTCCCTCCATGGCACACAGCACTAAATATCATCACAATCCTGCTATTATCAGAACCCTGGTCAGTTTTATCACAGTCAGGGGTCTTCTGTAATAATATCATCACTACATAATAGCATGAACAAGTATATTATGGCATTTTTAGGCGATGCTGTGGTCACAAGCTGAACAGCAGTGCTGTGAGCTCATGCTGCGTGCGTCAGGCTTGGTAGCTCACTCAGTACTGAGGCCCCTAACACCCGGGAGTTTGGCCCACGATTTTTTTAAATGGCGTCTGTTTACAAGAGCCCTGATGAAGGTGTGGTGAACCCCGTGTATCCGCGGGCCGTTTAAATCTTGCGTAGTACTCCAAAGCATCACATGATGCGATGCGCAATTTACTGCAAGTCGGTCAAAGCATCATATGATGCGATGCGCAATTGAAGGGTTAAGGCGCGTGGACACGAAAGGTGCCAGATCCAACTGGAAGGAAGGCAAAGAAGTGGTGTCACTCCATGACAAAACTGAGCCAGTCCCTGAACACTGGATGAATCGGGACGCGCTAACACGCATCCCAAAGGTCCAGAGGCACCATCCAAATGCCAAAAACAGCCGGATCCGAGACAGAGTGGTCCTCTGAAAGGAGGGGCAAAAGACCCATGGGGTTATACAGGGCAAGTCCAGTATAGATCGCAGATCTGCCCAGTCCCATTTTGGAACTGAAGACAGGCAAGAAACCCACTCCAGGATGACCCGACAGAGCGCAGGGCGGGAAGAGGCCCGCCCTGCAAGCCCCAATCCTTGCAGAAGGATTGGAGCTTGCAAATCCTTCAAGGAGAAGGATTGAAGCAAATCCTTCAAAGGAGAAACAAAGAAGCAACGTCACCGCAGGCCGGAGGAAAAGGACCCGAATTGGCCACAAATTGTGGGACCAGGCGAGAACAAACCGTGCGAGGCTCCCCCCCCCCATCGCCTCGCCAACAGGGCGAACCGTGAAAGGGCCGATGACCCCTGCGAGAGCCAGACTGAAACTTGGAGCGATCACTGAGTCGACGACTCCGCAGGAGGGCCAGTCCCGAATCTGGCACTACTGGCTTACGATGACTGAAGTAACCCTGAGACCTGGTGCAATCCAGGGCAGGACCTCCACTGCCCCCCCCCCTCCCTGGAAAACCGACAAGTCCGATATAGACCGTCAACTAGATGAAGCCACCTGCAGAAAATGCACCACCGCAGACTCTGCAAACAGCAACTGACAAAAGGGGACGAAAAACGAAGAGCCAGGGCCCAAAACGATTCAAAACATTAAGATGAGCACCACCTGTCAGCACATGAGACGAGAAGCAAAGAACAGACACCGCCTCCCCCAGAAACGGCGCGGACAACTTCAACGAGGCGGCCGGCGCCCGAGCTGCCGAAGCAAGCACACCTGACATTGGCCCGGAACCCAGCTCCTCCACACCCACCACGAGCCAGTCCGAAGACAGCACCCACAGGGAAAAGAAGCACAAAACCAAAGCCAAGTGCCCACCGGCGCCCAAATCCTCGGCCACCAGGAATGCCGAAAAGGAGGGAACCTGCACTTGAAGCTGCACCTGGCAGACATCATAAGGAAGGACGTTGGAGAACAAGCACGCATTGAGGTGCTCCACCTCGCCCCCAGGAAACCTGAACGGCCGTAGTCAACTCTCGCCATCCAAGTGCGCAGTCCGACAGGACGAATGCCAAGCCCCAAGCCAAACGAAAGAATAGGCAGTCTGCCAGCCAGGAAGACTCTGGCACCTTGCAATGCACCCATTAAGGAAAAAGAGGAGCCAAACTCAAAAGAAGAAGGCTTCAATATCAAGGCGCAATCCGAGTTTCGCAGGAGGGAAGCCGCAAGGGCCTCCCACATCTTCCTCGGTGGGATGTGGGAAGCCAAAAATCTCGAGGAGGAGGGAACCGAAGAACCCAAGGGAACTTGGAACCGAACCGGGGAGGAGTCGAACTTGTAACAAAATCGTACAGGGAGGGGATAGGAAAGCCTCTCTCCCTGTAACAACAAGCCCCATGCCGAGGGTACCAAACACCCAAGCAGGGATAAATGGGGCCCAGGGCTCCCCAAGATAACTCCTCTCTAGCCCTGAAATCCTCCATGTCAGGACCCGGGGCCGAGCCGTCCTCCAAACCCTCTGCCTCTTGAGAAAAAGCAGAGTCCACCAGAAAAGCAGGATGGAGGAGGCCCGCTGGCATGGTCCAAAAGCTCCGACAGGAGGACCAGACTCGAATGCCTCCGCCGCCGATCCAGAAGGGGTAATCCCCGAAGCTGCCCGAGTCTCAAAACCAGTATAATTCAGCGAGGCAGCTGCGGGGCATCCAGAAAGGCAACCAACCTCGCACATTGCTGCAACCTAAACCTCGCACGTTGCTGCAACCTAAACCTTGCATGCAACGCTAAAGCTGCCTGCACCCGAATATCAGTCAGTGGACTGGGTGAATGGAGTGCAAGCAAAGAACACTACTCGCAGGACTCTGGGTCATAGGTGTCACCTACACTTCATAAATGGCCAGTTCAGTTCATAAATGGCCTCCTCACGGAGTCAAATGCAGTATTTGGAGCTTTCACAGAAACCCATGCAGGGGAATTCTTGGACAGTGAGATCTGGATTCCAGGATATAACCTATACAGGTGTGACAGGAAAATTAGGTCACATGGAGGAGTGGGTCTGTATATTAGGGAAGACCTTGTGTGCTCGGAGCTCCTAAACGTTACAAATGAGGTGGTAGAGGTACTGGGATTAAAAATAGAGAAAATAAATTTAGTGATTATTCTAATATACAAACCGCCAGATGCAACGGCTGAGGAATTCACAGAACAGATAAACAAATAGAGAATAGCCTTGATAATTTGGAGAACCCAATACCTGATATTATCTTCTTAGGTGACTTCAACTTGCCTAGTCTCAGGTGGAGAATAGCAAACAATAATATTATACCAGGGAATCTATCAGGACCTAACCAACCAAAGAATTAGAGAACTACTTAGATTCTGTGACAAATTTTCACTCACTCAGCAGATATCGGAGCCAACGAGAAATAAAAATATTCTCGATCTGGTCTTTACGAACAATGAAGACATTATCAGAGACATTACGATATCAGATACCACATATCAGATCACAAGCTCATTGAAGTGCAAACTACCATCAATACTCAGAATAGACTAAAACGTTGATAAAGCGAGAGGGGCTATTCAGTAAATTCAATTTTAATAATAAAAGGATAGACTGGGAGATAATAAACAGGGAACTTAAAAACATCCATGGGAAACTGTTTTAAGTAATAAAAGTCCTACAGAAGGAATAGAAAAACTGACTTCGGAAGCGTATCAAGTCTGTCTGAAACATGTTCTTTGAGGAAAGCCAGAAAGAGATCCAACGTAGAAAGAGAAACGCAGAAGACACTATAAACGCAGGAAAAGAATAACGGAACTGCTTTATGCAGACACGAATTTCCCGTCAAAGAAGGAATAATTTAAATAGGGAGATTGAAGAAATCGAGCGGAAATTGAAACACTCATATGAAACTGAAGAAAGGCAGTTAGAACAGAAAGCAATTCAGGAAATAAAGAAAAGAAAAATCAAAATACTTCTTCACATATGCGAAATCAAAAGCAAAAAACTACTGGCATATTGGACCTATTCGTACAAGTGAAGGTTCATACACGGAGGATGACAAAGAAAGAAATAGTGAAATCCTAAAAAAGCAGTATGAGGACATGTTTAGCACTCCAATAAACAACATGAAAGTAGAAGATATCCAGACAATTTCTTTATGCGGATANCATCCCTTTTGTTAGATTTTGAGTTTATCCGTTTTTGCAACACCTTGCCCGGGCTTCTCGTAGCAGTCAGCCTACGGGCCCTGGAAAACCCTGTTGGGACTTGGTGGACTGATGGATGCACCTTCCAGGTTCCAGCTTGCCTCGTGCGAGTTTGAAGGTTGCTGTGTGCCCTTGTCTCAGGGTGCCAAGTCACCATTTTTTCCTCCATCATGCTGCCTGTTGTGTCATTGACATCTTTGACCCGGAGTCTTGCGAGACATGTTCTCTACTCGTGCTCCAATTTACACGTTCTGTAGACATTGAGGTTCGTTTACGGGCGGCATCTGCATTGCATGCTCGGCTTAGATTGCTGCAACGCGCTAGGTTGGTTACTCACCCAGATGCTCCGAGGATGCCCCGTTTTGGTTATAGGGACCCGTACTTGGGGGTGCTTGTCGCAGATTCCCTTCTTTTCTGCCTTTTCCTTGGACTCTGCCTTTTCTTCAGGGGTAGAGGGTGTGGAAGACGGCTCTGCCCCAGGTTCTGATTTGAAGGTTCCAGGGGCAGGGGAGGAGTTGACCTGGGGGACTTAGGTCTGCTTTGATTCTGCTTGGGTGTTAGTGCCCTCTTTGCGGGGTTTGTTTCAGAGGGAGGGGTTTTCTTACTCCCCTTCCCTGTATGAATATTTAAGGTCGGCTCCTCCTTGGGTTCCTCGGCTCCTTCATTACGGAGGTTTTCTGCCTCTCGAATCTCGCCTACGGAGGTTTGGGAGGCTCTTGTTGCGTACCTCCTGCGAGACCAGGATTCTGCCTCTGATGGATCCGTCCTCATTTCAGTTCGGTTTTTCCCATATTGGGTGTTTTGGAGGTTCCGGAGTGTTCCTAACTGGCAGATTGCCCATTCTTTTCATTGGGGGCATGGCATGGGTTTTGTCGGACCTGCACTTATGAATGGTGGGAGGCTGCTACCGTTCTGCAGGCTTGGGAGGGGGGGGGGGGGGGAGTTTGAGCACCTTAACGCGTGCTTGTTCGCCCCTTGTGCTTCCTCGGGATATTAGCATTGTGCAGCTGCATGTGCAGGTTCCCATCTTTTTGGCATGTTTGATAGCTGAGGGCTCTTGTGCCCATGGGCATTTGGCTTCGGTCTTGTGCTTCTTTTCCCTTCTCGAGGCGATGAGTGCCGGGCTTTCGCCTGGTGTGTTGGTCTCGGCAGCTAGGGCGTCGGCTGCACTGTTGAAGGTGTTTGCGCCGATTCTCAAGGAAGTTTTCTTTGCTTCTTGCCTCGCGTGCCGGCAGGCTGTACTCGCTCTCTCTTTGGAATCCGCTTGTGCTCTGGCTTTTAGGTTTTCATCGCCTTTTGTCTGTTGCTATTTGTGGAGACTGCTGTCACACAGTTTCTGCAGGTGGCTTAGTTTAGTTGTTGTCCTATGTCGGACTCGTTGCTTCTCCGGGGTGGCCGTTTGCTCACGCTTGGTCCCACGATTCATGGGCATTTCGGGTCGTGTCCTCCGGCCTGTGGTGGCATTGAGCGGCTCCTCCATTGGGGGGTTCGGGGCTGATGGGGCAGACTTCTTTCCCTGTGCTCTATCGGGTCGTCTTGGAGTGGGTGCGCTTGGGCCTGGTCGAAACGACCCCATCCCTCAGGTGGGTTTCCTGCCTGTTTCCAGTGCCGAAATGAGACTGTACAAATCTGCGATTCATTCTGGAATTGTCTCATCTGAACCCCTGGATTCCTTGCCCCTATTTTCAGGGTCTTGCGCCTTGGACTTGGTGGCACGTGCGTTGTCTGCCGTGTTGAAGCTGTTTGTGCCAATCCTGCGGGATGCAGTGTTGCTGTTTTATATCTCCCGGCTCGCGTGTTGGCAGGCAGTGTTTGCTTCTTTCTTGGAATCTGCTTGGGCCCTGGCTCTTGGATTGTCTTCGCCTCTTTGTTCCTTGCTGTTTACCGATTCTTCGGTGGGGCAGTCAGTATCTGCAGGCGGCTTCTGCTTGCTGTCATCCGATGTCCGACTTGTTGGTTTCCCTGGGGTCCTGGGGAGGGGGAGCTTTCCTTCCCACCCCCCACCCCCCGTGTTTTTGACATGCAGCCTCAGAACTGAGGTTTTGGGTAGCCGGCGCGAGGGGTCTTGGGCTCCCTCTTTCCCCTCCTGGGGAGAGGGGAGTTGCGCAGACAGCGACGTGGTGACATCATGTTCTTCTGCTCGTTTGCTCGTTTTTGTTTGGGGAGTTCTGTCCACTAGTTCGGCTTTCAGTAGCAATTTCTTAACCAGAATAGGGATTTGTTTTGGGATGCTTACCTGTTTGGGAGCCTGACGTATGTTGATGGCAGACTTAGAATGCTTCCAACCACATGGGGGTTTCTATAGGTCATTGCTCCTCATGCCTCTCTGAGGGGGCCAGATTCTGGCTCGTGGTCCCTGGTTGGCCTAAGAACTGCATTCACACTGACTGATGCCAAAGTCTAATATTAGCAAGAGCCTGGATTGCTCTGGGGGAGCTTCCAGGTCTCACCCAGAAAATGGCGTTTCATTACATTAAATGCTGGTTTTTTAGTTTAATTTAATTCTAGGGGTTTCACGTCTAGCTCCTAATTTACGATTAGATTCTCTATGCAGTTATTGAAATTGACATTAAAATTGATATGTGGATTGGGGGTTTAGAGTCGGACTAAGCTTCAACTTTTTACATTTTTTTTTTTTTTTTTTTTTTTTTTTGGTGGGGGCTCCTATTGCAAACAAATTTAGCTCTTTTTGTTTTTAAGATTTTCACTTAGCTAGACTACTTTACTTATTGGTGTTGCTGGAACTTCTGTGTGTGGACAAATGGTCCACGGGACTAGTACAGTAAACCTGGACAGATGCATCTGTAAGTACAGTAGTGATAACTGGATAAAGTGTGGAGCAGTGGATAAGAAGTACACACACAGTGCTCCAAACCCATTAAATATTAGAGGGCACAGCCGCAGTAGAAAACAAGGAAGGTGCTACCGTGGATGATAGAAAAACTTCTTCTCGTGAATAATGAACAAATGAGGTATGACAACTGTAGGACAAAATTAAAAAGGGATCGTGTTAGTGAGGAAGGGCAACACATCAATTGATGAAGGATGAACATGAACTTTGCTTGTGTGTGCCAACAAGAAATAATGAAGAATGAGGAGTTGCTACACATACAACATAAGGAAGCCAGGCCAGTACCTGCAACTCAAACATTTCATGCTTTCATACTAGGAACAAGGAATCAATTAATAATATGAGGTTTTCTACAGAAACAAGTAGTGAAGTGCAGCAAAAAATATCCCATATAGAACATCGTCTTTGGAAGAAGTAAAAGGTTTTGTGACTTGCATCCATGATGATACCTGATGGGTAGGTTGTCACAGTAGGTTTTGATCAATTTTCTTCATCCCAATGGCCCATCCTCATGATGTGTGTGTGTATATGAGAGGAATTATCCCCCAACCACTTGGACTGGATGCTAGAGCCAGATATAGGAGGGAGGCCTAGGAGCTCCAGGTTTGTCCCAGCCTTCCAAGCCAGTTCTCTTGCTGATGTAGACACCAATGGTTGTCCTCTTTGGGGTTGCTAGGTCATCAACTAGCTGTGCAGGGGTCCTGCTGCTGCTTCTCAGCAAAGTGCAGGTCACTTTGTTTTAGGGGGGGGGGGCATTTTAATTAGCTTCATTGGTGTGTTTTGTGTCTGGTTTGTGTTGTGTGGACCTGGCTCGTAAGGCATTTGAAGTTGCATGTGCTTAGGGCCACCTTCCCTGTGTACTCCCTACTGCTGCAGCTGCTTTGACAGTTCTTTTCTTTGATGTGTTTGGGAGGTCACTTTTTTGTGGCTGGACCACTGGGATGAGTGCCTTACCTAAGGTGTGTCAGGGGCCTCTAGCCCCTCTGTCTAGATAGACCCCTGGTTGGGGTGAACATTTGGCTGGTTGGGGCACACTTGGGGGTTCACACTCTCATTTTACATGACAAGCCAAAGTCTGCTTTCACAGCTGTGTTAACTAGGCTGTGTCAGTCTACTTACATAATTCCTGGCAAGCAACCTCAGTTCTTAGGTGTCCTGTTTGGTCAGTTCTTTGGGGCCCACATTAAGACCCACAGGGTTTCAGTGTGGCCTTTGGATGTCCATTCTGACCATGCTCTCGCCTTGTTCGAGTTTGAGGGGTTGTTTGTCATCTGTGCCAATGGGCTGCAATCATTCTTTCTGCCTTTGTCATACTGCCAGCTGGGTTGGTGAAATATACAACCCTAAATCTTGTGGGGTTTCTTTCCACCATATGGCTGTTCTTTCTGATCCTCCATATAAAAACTAGGGCCGGATTCACGAAGCAGTTATGCAAGTACAGGTTCTTAAGGAACTTTCTTACCATCGACCTGGCGGTTACGTCGCGATTCACAAAGCCATTTACGAATGCTGAGCTTACTAAGAACACTGCCTCGTGCTACAACACCTCCAGACCAGTTGTAGCTTTACGTAAACTTTACCGTGAGGTTACCTTAAGGTGCTTTCGGGGCTCAGCTTCCCCGCGGCCCGGTCGTCGACCAGGCTCCTGGTTGCTGGACTGATCAACCAGGTTGTTGGACGCAGCTGCTTGCAGCCAGACGTACGAATCACAGCCTGGTTGATCAGGTATCCTTTGGAGGTGCTTATCCAGTTCTCTCTTGAACACTGTGAGGCCGACCCCTCACAGTGTTCAAGTGAGAACTGGATGAGCACCTCCAAAGGATACCTGATAAGAACCATATGAACCATATGATAAGAACCATATACAAGTTTCTTTTCGACTTTTAAGCGTAGGCAACTGAGAACTTAAAATATAGTAGCTTTGTCTGCATGTGACTGTCGGATCTGTTCTGCTAGCAATATATGTTATGTGCGTGTGTATCCATAACTCATATTAACACTTTGAGCTGCCTGGTGTGTGGGCCCCCAGCCCTCCCCAAGGTGGGCCTAGCGTTGCCCTTGAGCAAGCACCCACACTATACTCCTACTCTTTTGTGTATAAAGAGTGTATTCTCTTTTCAGTTTTTCATGTCAATTGTCATGTTACATCGTTCATTTTGGTATCATATTGTTCACAATAGAATTCTCTAAAGGGATATATGTATACGAGGTCAAAAAGCTTGGCGTGCCACCCGCAGAAAACCTGAAATTCGGCTGAGCGTTACCCGTGAGTGAGCACCCATCTGCACACCCACAGCACCTGCACTAAACTGCATATACTAAAATGTGGGTTTTTAGCTTCAGGGGGGATGGGTTTTCTTAACTGCCTTTCCCCTCCTTGCACGAGTTAAATCTATCTTTGGTTCTCCCCAGGAATCATTTCCACATGCCATTGCATTGGTCCTTCCAGAGGCTTCCTTTCTCAAGGTCTGCCCTACAGTGGCTCAGGTGGATCTTTTTAAGTACCTCCTGCATGACCTGGATCTTGCCTCTCTTTTTTTATTGTTTTTGGGTCTTCCTTGCTGTACTGGCTAAGCTGTGAGGTTCTGGGGTCTTCCTGGCTGGCTGACAATCAACTTACCTTTGGGATTTGCGCAGCTAACGTTATACCCACATGCTTGAATGGCATGAGATTTCAAATGCATTTCAGGTTTTGAGAGAGAATATTAGTCTCTCAGTTAGACTTGAACACCCGTGGATGCAGATCACCGTACAATATCGATTGCATTTATTGCAAGTTCGAGTACCCTTGTGTTGGGGGTCCCTGGATAGGTAATCTTATTTGCAATTCAGATGGAGTATGAGTGAAGATTTGTTTTCTTTGCCTATAGAGGGAATGCTCTTCTCATTCCAGTTTACATATTTTTGTTTTCTTTGTTATGTGACTTGCACATATTTCTAGTGCTACTTTGCCTGTTTCCTTAAAGCACTGGTTTAGGTTTGCATTATGGAGCTGTTCTTCCCAGCATATTTCTGCGAGGTCTTGGTTTATTTGTTCCCAGTTAATTAGTTTGTTATTAAATTGAACTAGCTGAATTCTCCTCTTGGATTTGAAACTGGTTGCACAGGTCTATTTCCCATACTTGCCTGAACTTTGATTACGATGCGATATGAGCAATGTGTGTTTGTAATCATTGTTTCTAACCAGTTCATCATTGCTTGTAAAAATAAGGTGTGGGGCCTTATCTAGTGGGTTTTATTATTTGCTGGTTTAAGGCAAAGCTTTCACACATCTGCAAGAGGTCATCAGTATGTGACTTCACTTAAACTGCTTCCAGGGATTCTCTTTAACTGTATTTACAGCATTTTCCATTTTAGGTGTCGAAAGTTGAAGTCACCATGCAAGATGGTGATTGGGGCAAGGTTTGCGAGGTTTTCTTAGTACAGTATTCTATTTTTGTAAGTTGGTCTTTAACCACTTAACTGCGCCAGCCGAGTATTCTCAGTCGGCGGGAAACTGCGCCAACCGAGAAAACTCTCTCATTTTTCGTAACCAATTCTAAATGTGTACGAGGTTGGTTGTGTACGAAATGGACTCTTAGGACCTCCAGTGAGAGGCAGCCATTTTGAAAAAAATTCCCAGAATGCCCTAGGGCTGCTGGCTGGGTTAGTACTGAATGAGCAACCATGGGTGGCACACACACCTCTGGCTCCCAAACACCTGTCAGACACGGTGTTGAAAGATAATGCTCTGTCGGTGAAATTCAAACCTTATTGTTTGAAGAACATAAGGGTCATAATATTGGGGAAGCTAGGCGCAATAAGGACCTAACACAAAGGTCGGATGCAAGTAATACAGCACCTATGAGGACGATACAGCAAGCGTATCCAGTTGAGGCTCTGAGCGTCACCCTTGTAATCCTATGCTATCCGCAATTTATTAAGATGATACATAGATGAATCGTTTTCTGTGTTCAGTGATGATGCATCTGTTACAAATAGCATAGATGAACAGTGTTAGCGGCTTCCATGGTAGTGTTTTCCATAGATATTTTCAAGAATACCTGAATCTCTTCCTAACTGACGGACACTCTTTGAGGCTAGCTGAATCTCTTTCTGACTGACGGACACTCTTGAGGTAAGCTGAATCTCTTCCTGTGTGGGACCATACAAAGCTATCTTTTCAAGATTACCTTACAAATTGATCTTTTCCTATAATCTTTTCAATACTACCTTATGCTTTACAAGCTTGGCTACATACAACCTGCAAGTACTAAAGCCAAGGGTGTATGTGAGTGCGTTATTTGCAAGTACACAGAATGAAGAAACAGGAAGCGAAAATTTATCTGTACAGAGCACCACTTGGTTTCCGAACCCCTTGGGGACGAGACCCGTCGGTTAACACGTAAGTTCGTATACGAGAAATAGAGGGGAAAAAATACACTAGAAATGTAAAAAGAAATTTTTCCGAAAAAATGTATGAAAAACTCTAAGGGAAAAAATCGACAGGTTCATAGCATAAATGCGACCGTATTTTGTTTGTACTCACCAATAAGTAAAGTCCTGATCCGCTTTATAAAAGTCCTTAATTGTTCCTAACTGATTATTAAGACGTCTGGCAAACATCCTCTGGATGTTTCCTGTCAGCCTGCAGGAACATCCTGCCAGCTTGCCTGCCAGCCTGCCTGCCAGCTTGCCTGCCTGCCTGCCAGCCTGCCTGCCAGCTTGCCTGCCAGCCTGCCTGCCAGCTTGCCTGCCAGCTTGCCTGCCAGCCTGCCTGCCAGCTTGCCTGCCAGCCTGCAGGAACATCCTGCCAGCCTGCAGGCACATCCTGCCAAAGATATATGATGATGTACTGTACATTTAAGAAACAAATCTGGGTCACAGGTCTGTGGAGTGTGGCTAGGCTTACGGAGTCAGCCGGTCCCTCCCCACCACCGACACACCTCCCCCACCCCCCACCCCAAACCCATACACACACACACACACACTCTCTCAAAGGTCACGTGGTTCACAGTTCACTTCAACACCCATATATCGCTTCCTGCCTGCCTCCTTCCCAGCCTGCCTGCCTGCCTGCCTCCTTCCCAGCCTGCCTGCCTCCCTCCTTCCTTCCCAGCCTGCCTGCCTCCCTCCTTCAAAGCCTGCCTGCCTCCTTCCCAGCCTGCCTGCCTGCCTCCTTCCCAGCCTGCCTGCCTGCCTGCCTGCCTCCTTCCCAGCCTGCCTGCCTGCCTCCTTCCCAGCCTGCCTGCCTGCCTCCTTCCCAGCCTGCCTGCCTGCCTCCTTCCCAGCCTGCCTGCCTGCCTCCTTCCCAGCCTGCCTGCCTGCCTCCTTCCCAGCCTGCCTGCCTGCCTCCCTCCCTCCTTCCCAGCCTGCCTGCCTCCTTCCCAGCCTGCCTGCCTCCTTCCCAGCCTGCCTGCCTGCCTCCCTCCCTCCTTCCCAGCCTGCCTGCCTCCTTCCCAGCCTGCCTGCCTCCTTCCCAGCCTGCCTGCCTGCCTGCCTCCCTCCCTCCCTGCCATCATGCTAACGGGTCGAGTGTGTTAGGCTTATCTTCGGGAATGAGCCGGTCTCGCCCCCACCACCGACTAACCACCCGCCCCCTACATCCCATACTCTCAAGGTCACGCGGTTCAACCGCGTGACTACCACTCACTCCCTGCCTGCCAGCCTGCCTGCAAGCTAGCCTGCCTGTGCCTGCCAGCCTTCCTTTCCCTCCCTAATTCTCACTACTTCCGTCCCTTCCTGCCTACCTCCTAGCATCTCTCCCTACCTGCCCCTCCCTCTTAGCATCTCTCCCTACCTCCTAACATCTCTCCCTACCTCCCCTCCCTCCTAGCATCTCTCTCTCCCTCCCTTTCTGACTAATTCTCCCCCTCTCTCATACTGCCTCCCACCTAAGCTCTCCCATCCATCCACCCACCGGTCAGCCATCACTGACGCAATGCGTGCATTTGGAGCCGACATGGTGTACAGATGTTTCTTGATTGTGCAGATATGTAAAACAAAAGCACAGAATGAACATTCCAGCCTTATGGCAATTCAAAATAATAGGAATAATAGGCCGTGATCTGTGAAGTCACAGTGGGCAAACTGGACCATCTCCCACCCACCACCACAGGCCGGCGTGACGCTTGGCGGACCCCTTCCTACCCGAACTTTGTTCGGGTAGCATGACTGCCCAACCCCAATCGGGAAACTGGAAGTTTCGGATAACTAAAGTTCGGAAACCAAGTGGTGCTCTGTACCTGGTGCACTGCGAGCGAAGTCACGCTGTGTACCATGGGCTACTTCGTTGATTATTACTCACTTCCGAAGTACTGAGTGTGTAATACAGTGTGTTACTGTGTAAATAGTGTGTGAAACTGTACATATTGTAATTTTAATGAATTTTTAACAAGGTAATATTGTGACAATAAACATTTATTGTGGACACATTACTGACACATGTATCACAGTTCCATGGAACATTATGAACGTTCTACTGTATACATATTGTAAAGGACACAAATATGCATCATATACGATAAAAAAAACAAATACAACCGCATTGGAATACATAAAACAAGTAATTGAAAATATATTTGTAGCAACACCCGGTGCTTGAATGGCCCGCACGACCGTGTCTGGGCGAGTCTCGCACGGGCGACCGGCCCTGATGACGTCACAGCGCACCTTGTCCACGTCCCCACAGCCAAAGTAAGTGGATTTTGGTATTTATTTTTACATAGACATGTTCAGGGAAGGGAATTTATCAATTTATGAAGAAAAAAGAATTTTTTGGGAACACTTTATTTCATGCGCACTGGGGGAATTTCACAATAAACTCCGCGCAGCACGGTGGTTAAACTGCTGAGGATTTTCATCTGGTGATTTATATACCAGGACAATCACCACATAGAGAATTTCTATTTTGAGGATCAGCACTTCCATAATAACATTTGTAGTGTTTAGCAGCTTCGAGCAGATAAGTATGTGTCTGATGTACAGTGTGGGTGTTTTCTTTTTGTTGCTGTCACGACTGCAATGCGTACGTCGCCAATGTACATGTGGCAGACGCTTCACGAAGCTGTCGGAATTAGCAAAATAGAAAATACGAGAGCAACCGTACAGGGCCTGGGAGCAAGGTCGAGTTAGAGTCCTTGTGGGTCTCTTATCAGACTAGCCTCACCTGGTCCTGCTCCACGTTGGTCGTTGGAATCTCCTCAATGATGTAACACTTTAAGGGACTCCTAGGGTCCTCATCAAATTTATAGTTTAGTGACTTACAGGCAACTCGGTGTTGAAGACACTTAGAGCTGAAGGCTTGAGTAATATTGACAGTATTCAGAAGTGGTTCAACAGAAACACCGCATAAAGCTTAACAGTAGTTTATTTTCTAACTTAACCACTAATACACAGGGTGCTTGATTTACTTTCGATTGGCGTCAGCAAAGCTATGGTTGCATTAGCGAGACTCTTGACGTCTGGCTAATCGACTCGTATCCACTCGTGGAGAAACACCTAACTTAACACAGTTGACAGCCAATCATTAACACGGCAACCTAACTGCCGGTATGCAAAGGGATCACAAGAGTTCCAACCGGATACTCGGTAATGATGATATGCAATAAACACAATAATAATCACACAATAACTAAATGTGTGGTGTATGTGAAGCTCACATCCACAGACGAGTGAAATGCCGTGATACCACACAGATAAACACGCATTCACCGTCGATTCACCTATAACCTGCGACAGGTATAGAAGGTGAGAACTGTGGTTGATCCCTCAGATCAACACAGACACAATAAAACGATGACAAGATCTTGTACTTACAGATAAGGTACCTTTCCTTACGCACTCACTCAGACTCGTTTATACAAGCACTCGTAGGTGGCCTGATAGCTGGTTTCGCTCGTAGACACGGAGGGTACTCGCAGTATCTTGAGATGATTTCGTGAGTAGGGGCGTGCTGTATGCTTAACAGACAGACACACGCGCACACACTGGCACTGGCGGTGCTAAGGTGGTGACGTCACGTAGGAGTGAGGGCGGCGGCGGGCACTCGAGGTACTGAGGTACACGCTCAAGATGAGTGGCGGTACCATGCACTACACTGTACACTGTGGTAATGTCACACACAGATTACTTAGGCGGCGGCACTGCCTTAGTTTACTCTAGGTCACTCACGACGATCTTTGTCACCAGGGGTTACCTGACACCAGTCTGTTTCGCTCTGGAGATTTGTCACTTTAGGCTTCTAAACAATATATTCCCACTCGTGATTCTGGCGAGTGTGTGGTATATCGCAAAGACGCTGAGTTAACTTGACGGTGAGGGATAGACGGTGATCAGTCTATTGGCCGGTAGAACAGAACACGTCCTCTTCGTATGGTCTCTCTCACGTGAATGAGTTTGCAAGGGTGCCGGGCATCTCGTGGCACACAACACAAAAGGAGTTACAATTTGACCAATAGCATTGCAGCAAGTGAGCGGGAACCAATCATATTAGCTCGTTCGATGAGCAGTAGCAGGAGTGACGTCATGAACACGTCATAGCTGTTATTCAGCATCGCGCCGGTTGACCCCAGAGGTCAGACGCTGCTGGCGCCTTCCCCTCTGTCTCAGCGGGCACCAGCCATGTACTCACTGACCCTTTGGTAGCAAGTATGCTTAAGCTCCCTGTATCTACTTCCTACCTAGACATACGGCGGCCTACGTATTTTAACAGTGTTCCTGGTTAAGTGGGCATTCTGGAGATACCCAACATGCTAGGTCACTATCCAGGATTAAGAGAGATAAGCTTTGTGCACGAAGATCAGTGCACTGTGCACTGCAATGCCATTCAAGTCAGCTGTGGGAGCATCTTGGGAGACATACTCCCACATACAGGCTAACCCCACCCAGTAGCCATTTTATTTTATCATCTGAAAAGATTGAATTCTGGTATCCATATTGTAATATACTGTTGTAATAGTCCCTTTTATGATTTTCAGATAAAGCTGCAGACATTGCATTTGTCTAATTTATGAAGCCAATAATGAAGTGAACTTTGTTTAGCATGTTTTGATTCCTTGTATGTTAGCAAATATGAAAGATGTTATCGTATTTGTGGAAGTGCTGGGTATTTTGTTTGGTGTTAATCTCTGTAGTTCTAGTAGGGGTGCCACAGTATCTGTGACCTGTTTAGCATTTGGCAAAGTTGGTGGCAGAGTTTTGACATTTCTCACCATTCTTTTTCTTTCTTTTACTAAAATATCTCTGTGGTATGTATAGGTGTTCATAATGGCATTCTTTTGATTTTGTTGGTTCCTTGGATGCTTGGTAGTCTCTGTTACAACGATCCTTCTTGTTTAGTGAATTTCTACAGTTTTGAGTAGAAAACTTTGCAACTATCATAGCAACATGTTTCTGTATTTAGGATTTTTTCGCAATTTTGTGGGTGATTATATTTGCACGTTCTATTAGTTCTTCATGACGGCCCATATTTCCTTGCCCCCATATCGTCCATGATATTGGCATGTTCCAATTGTTTATTTTCTTTTTGATTACTGTACCTTGGTTTATCTCTATTACACTTTGTGTTGGCTCTTTGCTGATAGATTTAGGTGACGATCTAACTGATTTGTGTTGTTGCTCAGTCACTTCCTTTTGAATTAGATTTATTTGTTGATCTGGATCTGTGCTCACGCTTTGTTCTTTAGTGCCCTCAAACATCAGAATTGCCTTTAGGAACTTGTGTAAGGAATCATTCAGAACCTTGTATACCACTTATGTCAGACCAATACTGGATTATGCAGCTCCAACCTGGAGTCCAAACCTAGTTAAACACAAAACAAATTTAGAGAAGATTCAGAGGTATGCCACTCCCGGAACTGAGAGGTATGAGTTATGAGGAAAGGCTATGGGGGCAAAACCTCACGTCCCTGGAAGACAGAAGAGTAAGGGGAGACATGATCACCACATACAAAATTCTCAGAGGAATTGACAGTGTAGACAAAGACAAATTCTTTAGCATGGTGGAACATGAACAAGAGGACACAGGTAAAAACCTAGTACCCAAATGAGCTACAGAGACATTAAAAAGAATTTTTCAGTGTTAGAGAAGTTAACAAATGGAATGCATTAAACAGTGATGTGGTGGAAGCAGACTCCATACACTGTTTCAGATGTAGATTTGATAGAGCCCAATAGGCTCAAGAATCTGTACACCTGCTGAGGACCACATAAAGAACGTTGTGCGAGGAGCCTATGCTACACTTTCTAACTTCAGATTTGCTTTTAAATACATGGATGGAGAAATACTAAAGAAATTGTTCACAACTTTTGTTAGGCCAAAGCTAAAATATGCAGCAGTTGTGTGGTGCCCATATCTTAAATTAAGAAGCACATCAACAAACTGGAAAAGGTGCAAAGACATCTTACTAAATAGCTCCCAGAACTGAAGGGCAAGAGCTATGAGGAGAGGTTAGTGGAATTAAATATGCCAAAACTAGAAGACAGAAGAAAGAGGTGATATGATCACTATGTACAAGATAGTAACAGGAATCGATAAAATTGATAGGGAAGACTTCCTGAGACCTGGAACTTCAAGAACAATAGGTCATAGATTTAAACTAACTAAACAAAGCAGTCGAAGAAATATTAGAAAATTCACTTTTGCAAACAGAGTGGTAGACGTTTGGAACAAGTTAGGTGAGCAGGTAGTAGAGGCCAAAACCATCAGTACTTTCAAAGCGTTATACAACAAAGAGTGCTGGGAAGATGGGACACCACGAGCGTAGCTCTCATCTTGTAACTGCACTTGGGTAATTACCAGTTGATTGACAGTTGAGAGGCAGAGCCAAAGCTCAACTCCTGCAAGCACAACTAGACGAGTACAACTAGGTGAGTGCACTGTATTTTCATTTTACAGTTCGCTGTCTCTCCACATACCTGCGTGTCCTTTACTTTTCATTTGCATTTCTCCAAAATTTCTGAGCATGCAATAACAAGGGAATTTCTAGCCTCTGCATAAGAAATAATATTTAGGAATTGTAATATGTTCAGGAAAATGCAATTATCATCACAAATCCAGTAATCTGTGTGTGTGTGTGTGTGTATAATATATATATATATATATATATATATATATATATATATATATATATATATATATATATATATATATATATATATATATATAAATATATATATAAATATATATATAATATATATATAAATATATATATAAATATATATATATATATATATATATATATATATATATATATATATATATATATATATATATATATATATATATATATATATATATATATATATATACAGTGGTACCTCGGTTTAAGAGTTTAATTGGTTCCTGGAGACGCCTCGTATTCCGAAAACTCGTATTCTGAAGCGAATTTCCCCATAAGAAATAATGGGAAATGAATTAATCCGTTCCTGACTACCCCAGAAACCCCATATCAAACTAAATTTTTATACCTAATTCATCTAAATAAACCTACAAAACTATGTTCAAGTTATTACTTACCTTGCTGATGAATGCTGTAGGCGTATGGAAGATGGTGAGGAGGGGGAGGAGGAGAGGAGTTACTGTTTGGAAGGGGAGTCCCCTTCCATTATCACATCAGGCATTGAGGACCTTTCAGGTGTGCACTCCCTGGCACATTTTATCTGAGTGCCACTAGGTCCTGGCTGAGGCTCACTGCTCGATTTTCTCACCACATATCTGTCCATGGAAGCTTGCTTTTCCCTTCTTCGCAAGCTCTCTCTGTAGTAAGTTTCGTTAGTCTGTATTCTGTTTCGTTATTGTTCTTACTCCTTTTGCCACTTTAGCACTCATAATCTCATTTTTCTTCTTAAGTATAGTGCATATTGTTGATGTGGCTTTGTTGTACTGCCTACAAAGTTCAATAACACGTGTACCGTTCTCATGCTTCTGAATTATCTCTTGTTTCTCCTCTATTGTCATCCTCACATGGGCTTTTGGCCTTTATCCTTACCACTGGCTTTCTTGGGACTCATGGTGAGATATATAATAACAAATTGTATAGTCAAATCACCAAAAATCCAACAATACACTGAAAATCCACGAGAAGAATTGATGAGAGGTAGTCACTGAGCGCGAGACAATGGTAAACTGAGGGGCGGAGGGGCGACGATCGCCCAGCCACCATGCGCTAGGTCAGCCTGTACGCGTATCAACAAACTCGTGTCCCGAGGTAACCCTCGCCTTCCGAGACACATTTTCCGAGGAAATCTGCTCGTATTCCGAAAAACTCGTATACAGGGACACTCGTATTCCGAGGTACCACTGTATATATATATATATATATATATATATATATAGATATATATATATATATATATATATTAGTGGGTGAAACACAGAACATGGAAAACGGGGTATAGATTTGTAGAAGTAGAAGTTGTTAACGCTTATGTCAACCGTGCTCTCAGCCACAGCTCAGAATGGAAGCAAGTCGACGAAGAACTCTGTAGGGTAAGGCAGGTCCTAGTCAACAACGGCTTCTCCAATGGTTTCATTGAAGACATCATAAGAAGGAAAGTAAAATGCCATGCAACCTCTGAAGAGACAACTAATACAACGCCTATACCCCTATTAGACTATTTTACAGGAAACTTCTTCTCCACAGCTCATAAACGGAGGAAAGGGTCCTGAAAGATATTGTTAATAGAAATGTATCCCTACAGACAAAAATCAGAAGATACAACTAACGATTTACTATAAAACCAAGAAAACTGCCAACCTACTCATGAGAAACTCTCCAGACACAAAGCAGAACGCTTTGAAAGAGACAAACGTCGTCTATGCCTTCAAATGTCCTCTTGGGGACTGTAAGCCCCAAAAAACTCAGTATATAGGCAAGACAACAACATCTTTTTCCAGGCGTTTAACAATGCATAAGCAACAGGGCTCCATTAACCCTCAAACCGCTAGGGGCCCAAATGGAATTCACACCCACAGGCGCAACAAAAAAAAAAAATCCAAAAAATTCTTTCGTCTTATAGAATGTTTATTTTGTTCCCTGATCACGGAAAAAATAACAAAAAAATCGTAGGTAGCATATTTTAGCCGCAGTAGGGTAGGGAAGTGTGGCAAAAAAGGGGCGTTGGCAGAGCCTTCGCCAGACGAGGTGTACTCCGCCCGAGCTGTCAGACGGCAGTTGCCACAAATTTATTATTTCCTAATTATTTCAATGTCTCTGATTGATTTTTTCTTAGTTTTTTTGCAGTAATATTATTCCATACAGTGAATTGTGGTATATTTATATTATAAAATGTGTGAACCATCGCTGTACTCAAAATTATGGTGTGCATATAAGTGATTCATTATTATGTTCATAAAACATAAACAAATAGTTTTGCTGTTGTTACACTATATACACAGGTTATATATAAGTATCTGCATGTTTTGTTCACCATAACGAACTACTAAGTTGGTCTGTGAGTCAAAAAGCAACGAGGAGTGGCCGCCACACACCAGCGAGCCACTCACTGCCACGCCCTCCCTCAACACCACCTCAGTCACCCTCATTTACCTCCCACAATACTGTTTGCATTTATTCACTATACACAGACGTTATATATACGTATTTACATGTTTTGTTCACCATAACTGTAATAATGAGGTGATAATCCCCCAATGACATGGAATTTGATACAGCTTGTTGTAGGCATGATATTTAGCGCGTGACTCGATGGACTGGAGGAGGAGTACGGCTGTAGGAGGGAGGGATCTGTGCGCGTTGTTCTCTGATGCTGTGTCGCCACCATTTATGACTGCTAAATCACCATACCAGCTTAGTGCGTTCGCTATGTGCCATACAAATGTCTGATACTTACAATAACGTGTTTATAGTGTGAGATAACAGCGATAGGAGTAGGCTGGGAGCCGCCGTTTTGGTGAAGGCGCGGCAGGAGCGTCGATCTGCCTAGGAATTATGTATGTGTTTACTGGTGACCACAAAGAGTCTTTGGGCACCATACCAGTTTATTTCTACAAGTATGGTGAATAAACAGGTATATACTTATATTAATAATGTGTGTATATAGCATAATAATACCACAAACAATATTAGTTGGAGAGAAATATTTAAGCTGTGGTGCCCTGGGCGTAGGCCGTTCCGATCAGCATCGACTGTGGAGTGTCTTTGTGGTACTATCCAATACAAGCTTAGCATGAC
>WNGS01111181.1:50007939-50058592 GCA_020271785.1 Procambarus virginalis
TAAGCTATAAAATCCACCTGGAGAGGATCATCAAGGCAAATTGGGGGACCTTTGACAAGCCCCCGGCTTCATGTCCTAGTCGACGCCACTAGTGTTAGTGACCCTCAGGTAAAATAGTTCCAAGCTCAACAAGCCACAGTGTTGGATTGTAAACAGGAGATGCGTTTACAGCCAGCAGCAGGTTAGGGGTCCCAGTAGTACAGTCGGATTCGTTCTCGGCTCATAATCGAGAATTCCGGATTCAAATCCTAGTCGGGCAGAAATGGTTGAGCGCATTTCCTATTACCTAATGCTTCTGTTCACCTGTTATATAAATAATCCAATAACGTAAAACCAAAGATGGGAACATTAATGAAATACCATCCAGTACACAAAGGAGGCGAGACAGCTGATAAACAATTACAGACCAATATCAAATCTACATATTGTCACGAGAATCTCCTTAAGAAAGAAGATTCGCCTATTCCTTCATCGCCAACAACATATATGCATATTCAAGTGTAAGAAATTAACATCCAAAACAGCAACAACAATACGTGATCAGCAGCCTGTGTGTAGACGAGCTAGACAAGACTCCACTACTCTCTTCACCCCAGTACCCGTGACCCCGACACACCTGGTGTCCGGGAGACCAGCTCCACCCGCTGGTCAACAAGCCTACTGCTCGTTTGCGTCTGTAACTATATAGGTATGTAACTATATAACTATATAGCTATGTAACTATATAACTATATAGCTATGTAACTATATAACTATACAGCTATGTAACTATGTAACTATATGTGCCTGTGCATAGTTCCCTGTTGGGGTATTTGTGGACCTACATAAGGCTTTTGACACTGTCAAACACCAAAACCTTCTTCTTAAATTACATCATTAAGAGTCAGAGGACACTCACTGCAATACCTCAAATTTTACCTTACTGACAGGCTCCAGTATGTTTCTGTGAATAATTCAATTTCTCCCCCCTACCCATCAACATCGGTGTTCCTCAGGGCAGCATGCTTGGCCCTCTCCTCTTTCTCATCTACATTAATGACCGTCCAAATGCCTCCCAACACCTCAAACCAATTCTATTTGCTGAAGACACAACCTTCATTCACTCCAGTCCTGACCCCCTTGCTCTAAATGTCACAGTGAATACTGAGCTATATAAAGTTCATCTTTGCCTAACTGCCAACAAATTCATCCTCAACATTGACAAAACTTTCTATATTTTGTTTGGCACTAAATCCTCAAATCAAATAAATCTTGGGCATAGCATAGCAAATGAGGTGATTTGATAAATGCTATGCCCAAGATTACCATCCGAGTGCCGGCGGGGAAGTGGTTCATATAGCCTCGGCTATCACTTCCTTATGTCCGGTCGTGATGGTCAAGTGGTTTAAGGCGTCCCTGTACATACCAGTTGCGTTGCTCCTGGGAGTATGGGTTCGAGTCACTTCTGGGTGTGAGTTTTCAGTTGTATCTAGTCCTGGGGACCATTCAGGCTTGTTTGCACATATATATATATATATATATATATATATATATATATATATATATATATATATATATATATATATATATATATATATAAAAGCTATATATATATATATATATATATATATATATATATATATATATATGCGAACAAGCCTGAATGGTCCCCAGGACTATATGCGAATGAAAACTCACACCCCAGAAGTGACTGGAACCCATACTCCCAGGAGCAACGCAACTGGTATGTACAAGATGCCTTAAACCACTTGACCATCACGACCGGACAAAATGAGGTGATAGCCGAAGCTATTTGAACCATTCGCAAAAATTTGAAAATTTGAAAATTCACATTCACATTTGAATGTGAGTTTTCATTCGCATATAGTCCTGGGGACCATTCAGGCTTGTTCGCATTTGTGTTCCTCACGTGTGCCCCAAAGAATGAGGTGATTTGGTAAAATGCTATGCCCAAGATAACCATCCGAGTGCCGGCGGTGGGGTGGTTCAAATAGCTTCGGCTATCACCTCATTTTGTCCAGTCGTGATGGTCAAGTGGTTTAAGGCGTCTTGTACATACCAGTTGCGTTGCTCCTGGGAGTATGGGTTCGAGTCACTTCTGGGGTGTGAGTTTCATTCATATATATATATATATATATATATATATATATATATATATATATATATATATATATATATATATATATATATATATATATATATATATATATATATATATATATATATATATATATAAAACGCTGAACTGTAATATCAATCCTGACCTTAAAAGCTTCCTAGAAAGTTGTAACAGAACCCATGAGCACCACACCAGAAACAAATACCTATTTGATATTCCAAGAGTACGACTTAATTAAACTACAAATGCTCTACAAATCAAAGAGACCCAGAATGTGGAATGACCTTCCCAATCATGTTAAAGACTGTACCTCTCTCAACCAGTTTAAGATAAAAACTAAGTACTACCTAATTAACTCAATGTAACCTACCTCACCCCCAAAATGTCAACCCATGTCTACGATTTTAAACAATGCTGCTTGTTGACCAAATTGTATTTTTGCTTTTTTCTGCCATGTTTCCTCCCCCCTTTTTTCCTTCTCTTCTTATTTTTTCTCAACACAATTTATACTTTAATCTCAATTAGTATTAAGTTTTAGTCTTAGTGTTTTTCCTGCCCGAAACGCTTTGCGTAATAGTGGCTTTAGGCATTGTATGTACTAGCTCTGTCTATTAACCCATCAATGTTTGTATAACACCTTGTATGTATGTACTTTACCTGAATAAACATTTGAATTTGAATTTTGTATATTAGGAGCTCACCAGCCACATTATGTCAGAGGTCACGACCTCTCCGTAGGGTGCAGTCGCACCTCCTCAGATGTCCAGTATCAGCTAATGATACTGGTAATGGTTCCAAAGGGCCACTGCTTATGGGCTATTTATGCCCGTGCCATCTTTTGGATGGCTTAATCTTCATCAATCAATCAATCACATTATGTACATGAGCTGCGTAAATCTATCACCACCCAAGGGAGCGAGAGAGCAGAAGTAGCAGCTGGAGCACTGAAGAGTGTTCTGGTGACAAGTCCGAATTCGGATTCGTACTAGCCACCAGAATACTTTTCACTTTACTTTTCTGGAATACTTTATGTGCACAGCTCATGTACATAATATTCCAGCACCTTTTATTTTGATCTTAACGTAACGTTCACATGTTTGCCTCTTTTTATATTTTTGCACTGTGTATATAAGCCAGGTCATTGAGGATCTGTTTTTTTTTGTAATTGTTAAAGTCATTTTTGTTGTATTAAAATATTTAAGTTTTTTATTCTCTGTACTTTATCCTACAGCTACCACACCGTAAAGAGATCTATAGCAGTTTTATTTACTTTGTTTTTACTTTTTTATTTAATGTTATTAGCATTCCACCAGCCAGAATAGCGACTGCTCTATTCGTCATTTTTTCGTAACACTATACTTTCAAAAATATGTTTAAAAATTATTTACAAACAGCTCTATACCTACTTTGTAAAACTCAACATACTAAGTCCCCGTCAGTTTGGCTTCCGCTCCCAAAAGAGTACCAATGATGCTATTATTGTCTACCTGATATAATCATAATCTACACAGCCCTTGACATAACTGAGTTCCCAATTGGACTCTTCATTGAACTGAGATAGGCCTTTGATACTGTAAACCATAACTACCTCTTACTTAAACTTCACCACTATGGTATCCAAGGCCTTACTCAGTACTATATGCGTTCCTATCTCAGTGACAGACACCAATATGTAGCCATCAAAAGCATATATAGCTTCCCCCACTCTACCGTTGATAGTACAGGTGCCACAGGGCAGCATCTTAGGACCTCTCCTATTTCTTATGTGCATCAGTGATTTGCCAAATGTTTCTAACATTCTTAAACCTCTACTATCTGCTGATGATACTACCTTCGTCTATTCTGACCCCCAACCCCCACACTAAATAATATTGTCAACAATGAATTTAAAAAGTCCACTCGTGGATGTCAACCAACAAACTTACACTAAACATAGAAAAGACCTACTACAGCCCAACTGTTAGATTCAACTTCAGATAGACAATGTTAACATTACCAATAAAAATGAGGGAGAGTTGCTTGGCCTACACATAGACAAGAGACAACTTCTGCACCCACATACAACAAATAGCCAAAAAAGTCTCTAACCCTCGGTATACTTTCTAAAATCATACTTTCTATAATCGAGCGTCTGCCCGAAACGCTTTCCGTAATAGTGGCTTTAGGCATTGTATGTACTAGCTCTATCTATAAATCCACCAACTTTTGTATCTTACCTTGTATGTATGTACTTTACCTGAATAAATATTTGTATTTGTATTTGTAAAATCAGATATTATGTTCCCCACTCTGCTCATCCCTCTTATACTACGCACTAATCTATCCCTATATCTTACATACAGTATCTGTGCATGGGGTTCAACCACTGCAAATTACCTCAAGCCTAGCATCACTCAGCAAAAATCTGCTATTAGAACTATAATAAACTCGGTCTTCACACAACATACAGCCCCTCTGTTTAAGTCTCTTAGTTAATTTAGTTCATTTATTATGCACCCCATACCCATCTTGTTGGCGGTAGTGGAAAGGGTTACAGAGGCACATAATGGGCTCAGGGACTGAACCCCACAATTCATTCGTACAAGAATGTAACAACTCTTGTATATATCTAAAAAAAAAAAAAAAAAATTTAGCTAAGCAAGTTACAATCTTGATGAGCTAGTTACAAAATTCAATAAAAGTCGTCTCATCAACAATGGGTTCGAGATCGACCTCAAGTACAGGTTCTAAATTAAGCAACTGACATATGTGGAGAGCTATCTTGAGGTTATCTTGAGATGATTTCGGGGCTTTAGTGTCCCCGCGGCCCAGTCCTCGATCAGGCCTCCACCCCCAGGAAGCAGCCTATGACAGCTGACTAACACCCAGGTACCTATTTTACTGCTAGGTAACAGCAGTATCTACTGCTTAGGCAGCAGTATTTACTGCTAGACAACAGCAGTAGAGCTAGTGTCACAATTTATATGTTTGTCCTGCACACCGCCCCCCATCCAGTGGGCAGCGGTGGATAGGTTACAATCACTTAGTTACTACCTACAGTTAGCAAACTGGGGATATTTGGCTAAAATTTCTGGAAGCAGATCATTTTGAATTAAATATTTACACATCGTAAGTCTCTTAGCATGCTAAATATACACACACTCCACACATTTTCATGTGCTATCTACATGTACAAAACCTTGTTCCTAAATAAAACTCTTCCTTGATAGGTGTAATAAATATTATGAGCACCACACCAGAAATAAATATTTTCTGATCAGGGGAAAAAAGACACCGACAGATTTGGGGGTTTATTTATTAGTAAATTAAATTCTGCAGAACATGTAAATATATATAAGTAGGAATTAGCAAAGGTAACATGTCCATGTCTGAGTACTAATATTTAACTTAAAATGTACCCCCGTAGTAAGTAAGAGTAAGCTTAGCCTAGTGACATGGCAAACACGTTCTGCAGAAACCTAATGGCAGATGAAATGTAATTAGAACTAGGTATAACAGTCAGGACACAAAGGGTATAATTCCTAGCTGAATTAACAGGAATTAACAGGCGGGCAGAAAATACCTAGTGACTGGGGAAAAACTGATATGACAATGGGAGAAGTTTTTCCCAGGGCGTGAGGCCGTGCCGCCCAGGAATAACTAAAGGTAGGGCTTACTAGCACCTAGACTGGGCAAAGTATTAGCTGCGGACAGCGGGACACTTGGGGACCGGCGCCTCAACCCCCCTCCCCACTTGCGGTGGGGGAGACAATAGAGGGACACTGACGCAAAGCATGACAGGGAACTGCCACTTGCATGAAGGGGAGGCGGGTGGGAGTTTCGAGTGCAGCGGCGGGGCGGGCAGTGAGGCGGAGCCCCGATTGATGATTGATTGATAAAGATTAAGCCACCCAAGAGATGGCACGGGCATGAATAGCCCGTAAGTGATGGCCCTTTTGAGCCATTACCAGTATCAAGAGATGATACTGGAGATCTGTGGAGACGTAACTGCACCCTGCGTGACGGGAGATGACTCCCGGACCAAATGGTGACCAAATGATGGCGGAGCCCCTCTTTGCCCCGGAATTCATGGCCCACAGACTTCCCGCGCAGCCGCGCGGGACGCGCTGCGCAATTGTTTCTTTGTCCCCATTTTCAGAAACATCTCCGCTTTGTTGTTGCAAAGCAGTGGCTATATCTTACATATCCGCAGTCAGGCTAAATGTGTGCAAACACTCTATGCAAATAAAAGAGGTCAGTCTTTGGAACTTAATTACTTCTAATGAATTAGAAAACATTTCCAACCTATGCCTTGTTCAAAAGTAAAACCAAGAAGTACCTAATTTCATCCTCATAGTTTCCTACTTTGAGCTTCAAATTCACCTGTATGTTGTACTATCCACTTCCCCAATATTAGTACTTAAGACTAATTAAGTACTTAAACTTTACCAATGTAATTACCTCTGTCAATTAATATTGTTGATATAAAACCTTGCTACAATGTACCCTTTCATCTAACCTGATATGTTAGATTAAGGACCTGCCCGAAACGCTATGTGTGTTAGTGGCTTTGCATGAATGTAAAATACCAATATTATGTAATCTCACTAACCCATTGTACCTTCTTGTAAATAATTTATTATTATTATTATTATTATTATTATTATTATTATTATTATTATTATTATTATTATTATTATTATTATTGGCTTGTCGCTTTCTCCTGATAGTTCCCTTCCCTTCTTGTAGTGTATATATTATTACCATATGAGCTGTCTACATGTATGTGTTTAGTCTGTGAATAGATACACTGACCAGAGGCC
This sequence comes from Procambarus virginalis, assembly GCA_020271785.1. NCBI lineage: Eukaryota > Metazoa > Arthropoda > Malacostraca > Decapoda > Cambaridae > Procambarus > Procambarus virginalis. Next base: position 50,014,861 of record WNGS01111181.1, read on the forward strand.
AGAGGGTCGGGGCCCAGCTACCATGTTTTGACCCAGGGCGCATATAAACAGCTCCGGCCTGGCCATACTGCCCCCGTCATGGGAGGCTTCAGACATTATGGAGGCTCCAACTTGGCCATACTGCCCCCGTCGTGGGAGGCTTCAGACATTATGGAGGCTCCGGCCTGGCCATACTGCCCCCGTCATGGGAGGCTTCAGACATTATGGAGGCTCCGGCCTGGCCATACTGCCCCCGTCATGGGAGGCTTCAGACATTATGGAGGCTCCGGCTTGGCCATACTGCCCCCGTCATTGGAGGCTTCAGACATTATGGAGGCTCCGGCCTGGCCATACTGCCCCCGTCATTGGAGGCTTCATACATTATGGAGGCTCCAACCTGGCCATACTGCCTCCGTCGTGGGAGGCTTCAGACATTATGGAGGCTCCAACCTGGCCATACTGCCTCCGTCGTGAGAGGCTTCAGACATTATGGAGGCTCCAACCTGGCCATACTGCCTCCGTCGTGGGAGGCTTCAGACATTATGGAGGCTCCAACCTGGCCATACTGACACCGTCATGGGAGGCTTCAGACATTATGGAAACTCCGGCCTCCGTCGGCATGTGGAGGACCCCTGGTTAACACCTGTAGGCACACTCAAAGTGACAGAGCCCAATAGGCTCAGAAATCGGTACACCAGTTGATTGACAGTTGCGAGGCGGGACCAAAGCTCAACCCTTGCAAGCAGAACTAGGTGAGTACAACTACCTGAATACAAGGAACCCTGTATTGGGGGTCTTTTTCAATGTTTTTCTTCAAAATTATTTTAAGTTTTGACAGAAACGCTTCGCATAATATTGGCTTCATTAGTTTGTGTAATTCCTGTCCCTGGATATTACTCTTATATTCTTTGAACGCACATTCTTTTGAATTTGATGTGGAAACTGTGCATCATCCCCAAGACAGTGAGGGGGAACTAAACGAATAAACGGATGTTTATCCGGTAAAAGTTGTCCTCATTTTACTTTACTTGTTCTATTATATGTGTATTTGCATTTTGTTCTATTTTTTTATTATAATTATTTTATATATTTAGCAGATTTAGTATTTTACTGCTCTGTAATTGCTTACCTTATTGTATCTTGAGTCGATTGCATCCACATGCAAATAGATATTGATCCTGAATAAAATCTACTATCACAAATATTCAATAACCAGCACATTGATCATCACCACTGCAGGTATTACACAGCACACCAGGCAAAAAACAAACTCCAAAAATAACACTTACTTATCAGTATTCAACCAAAATGTCAAATCACTTGGTAAACATTTTGATGATATTAATGCACTACTCACAGCACTAGGTACTAAACTATCGTTCATTATTTTAACAGAAAGGTGGTTAAATAAAGACCATACTCAAATTTACAAATTAGCTGGTTATAAAGCCATTCATAACTGTAAGCCTAATATAAAAAAAGAGGTGGCACAGCTATATATATTAACAAGATACCTTCATCTGCAATAGTGTCATTAGTGATAGAGACGACTACTGTGAATATACCTTTGCTCAATTCTCTATTAAATCCCTTAAATCCTCCTTGACTATTGGAGCCATATATAGATTCCCTAATACAAACATAGCAGCATTCTCAGATAACCTAAGGAACCTTATCATAAACAACAATCTCAACAAAAATCACATCATTTTGGGAGGTGACTTCAATATTGATCTGCGTCAACAAAATAACCCTCAAGTCGACTATTTCCTAAACAGTATGAACTTCTGTATGCTAATCCCCACAATCACCAAGCCCACCCGAATCACTCAAACATCCGCCACTACCCTGGATCATTTATGGACCAACATAACAGCTCCCCTTACATCTGGTATAATTACTGACAGAACAACTGACCACTATCCTACCTTCCTCATAGCGAACATGGACATAACACCACCAGCTAACAAGACACTTACCTTTAGATTACACAGTCTCATTATTAAAGAATGAAAGAATTACTCTAAGAATTACTCGTTATTGCTATCTAAAATAATTAGACGAGCCAAAACTAAATACTACGAAGATAAATTTACCCAAATAAAGAGCAACATTAAAAAAACTTGGAGCACAATTTCACAAATATTGGGATCTAAGAAGATTTTAAATAACAAACCAATACTCCTGTCCAATAACGATGGTCAGCTTTCAGTCTCTGACTCTGCTATTGAGTTCAATAGGTTCTTCTCTTCCATTGGGTCATCCCTTGCAAATGATATTCCTTCTTCCAGTGGTGATGTTAAGAACTATCTTACAGGTAACTATCCACAGTCTCTGTACCTAAAGCCTACTAATTCCACTGACGTTAATGAGATAATCCTTTCCCTTAAAACCAAGTCTAATGCCCTTGAGGAGATACCAACTTTAATTTACAAAAAAGCCTCCAGATCTTTAGCCCCTGCTAATGTATTGCTCTTCATCAAGTCACTTGAACTCCAAACCTTTCCAAATATTCTAAAAAACGAGAGTAACCCCTGTCCACAAATGTGGTGATCTCACAGATGTTAACAACTACAGACCTATATCAATCCTGCCTAACTTGTCAAAAATATTTGAAAAACTAATTTACATGCAGCTTTACTCTTATCTAGCCAAACACAATATACTTAGCTCTTGTCAATATGGCTTCAGACCCAAATAAAGCACTAACGATGCACTTATTAGTATGATTAACTTGATTCATGCAGCTCTTGGTAAAAATGAGTTCCTTTTTGGGTTATTTGTGGACCTGCGTAAGGCTTTTGACACTGTCAACCACCAAAACCTTCTTCTTAAATTACATCATTATGGAGTCAGAGGACACTCCCTGCAATACTCAAATCTTACCTTACTGACAGGCTCCAGTATGTTTCTGTGAATGATTCAATTTCTCCCACCCTACCCATCAACATTGGTGTTCCCCAGGGCAGCATACTTGGCCCTCTCCTCATTCTCATCTACATTAATGACCTTCCAAATGCCTCCCAACACCTCAAACCAATTCTATTTGCTGACGACACGACCTTCATTCACTCCAGTCCTGACCCCTTGCTCTAAATGTCACAGTGAATACTGAGCTAAATAAAGTCCATCTTTGGCTAACTGCCAACAAACTCACCCTCAATATTGACAAAACTTTCTATATTTTGTTTGGCAATAAATCCTCAAATCAAATAAATCTCAGGATTAACAATACCCAAATTTGTAACAAAATAGATGGCAAATTCCTTGGCGTTCTCATTGACCATAAGCTGAATTTCCAGGGACACATTCTAAATATATAAAAAAATAAAAAACTGTTGGCATTCTTTCTAAGATCAGATATTATGTACCTCGCCCTGCCCTGGTGACACTCTATTACTCCCTCATCTATCCTTATCTCAACTATGGTATTTGTGCTTGGGGTTCTACTACCCAAAATCATTTACGTCCTCTAATTAGCCAACACAAAGCTGCTATTAGGACAATATCCAACTCTGGCCCCAGACATCACTCGGTACCCTTACTCAAATCTCTGAATATGTTAGATATTAAGTCACTGCACATCCTCTCATCTGTATTTTATATATATAAAACGCTGAACTGTAATGTAAATCCTGACCTTAAAAGCTTCCTAAAAAGTTGTAACAGATCCCATGAGCACCACACCAGAAACAAAATACCTATTTCTGGCGGAGAGAAAACACACAGGAGCGGGGGGACCTTAATTTATTAATTAATATTTACAGAGCGACTGCTGTACCACAATAAAATAAATCGTAACATGACTGAGTAGCATGCCAGTACTGCAAAGATGCAACTAAGGGAATAAGTCCTAGAACGTTAATCGTGCCTAGAGTCGGCTAACCGAAGCAAAGTTGCAGTACTCGCAAACAGCGTAGTGCTATAATAAAAAACAATACCAGAGATAATGAGTGGCACAGCCAGTACAGTATGATAAAATATATTCTGCATACGCAGAGCATAGGAAGAAAATGAGAGATTTCCATGGTAAAATAGCGTAATGCTATAATTAAACAATGCCAGAGATAAATGAATGTCACAGCCAGTACAGTATGGATAAAATATATTGTGCATACGCAGATTACTCGCAAACAGCGTAGAGCTATAATTAAAACAATACCAGAGATAATGAGTGGCACAGCCAGTACAGTATGATAAAATATATTCTGCATACGCAGAGGGCCTAGGAAGAATAATGAAGATTTCCATGGTAAAAATAGCGTAATGCTATAATTAAACAATGCCCGAGATAAATGATTGTCACAGCCAGTACAGTATGGATAAAATATATATTGTGCATACGCAGAGGGCATGAAAATTAATTAAGATTTTCCAGGGGTAATGACATGCTAGTGCCTAGTACATGTAAAGTCTGCAACCCCCAACTTGCACCAGTAGTGAGCACTTGACATATGGTAAGTAGCTGCGGGCAGCCCTAGACTTGGGGATCCGGCGCAGCACCCCCCAAATTACTAAATTAAAGAGAAGCGTAGGAAAACATGTGGGGCTCGGAGAGCAAGAAGTTCTGCAGTCAAGGGAGGAGGGGGGTGTTTTCGTGTGAAGCGTAGCGGAGCCTAGTGGAAAGAGGGAGAAACTGCGCGTGCGTTTGCTTAAATGTGCGCCCCCCCACGGCGCGCGCAGCTCTCCTGAGCGCTGCGTATAGTTTATTCTCGCTCCCAGAATTCCCCCGCTTAATTTAAATTATGCAGGGCCATTCTGGGCGGAGAGAAAAACACACAGGAGCGGGGGGACCTTAATTTATTAATTAATATTTACAGAGCGACTGCTGTACCACAATAAAATAAATCGTAACATGACTGAGTAGCATGCCAGTACTGCAAAGATGCAACTAAGGGAATAAGTCCTAGAACGTAATCGTGCCTAGAGTCGGCTAACCGAAGCAATGTTGCAGTACTCGCAAACAGCGTAGTGCTATAATTAAAACAATACCAGAGATAATGAGTGGCACAGCCAGTACAGTATGATAAAATATATTCTGCATACGCAGAGCATAGGAAGAATAATGAAGATTCCATGGTAAAATAGCGTAATGCTATAATTAAACAATGCCAGAGATAAATGAATGTCACAGCCAGTACAGTATGGATAAAATATATTGTGCATACGCAGATTACTCGCAAACAGCGTAGTGCTATAATTAAAACAATACCAGAGATAATGAGTGGCACAGCCAGTACAGTATGATAAAATATATTCTGCATACGCAGAGGGCCTAGGAAGAATAATGAAGATTTCCATGGTAAAATAGCGTAATGCTATAATTAAACAATGCCCGAGATAAATGATTGTCACAGCCAGTACAGTATGGAAAATATATTGTGCATACGCAGAGGGCATGAAAATTAATTAAGATTTTCCAGGGGTAATGACATGCTAGTGCCTAGTACATGTAAAGTCTGCAACCCCCAACTTGCACCAGTAGTGAGCACTTGACATATGGTAAGTAGCTGCGGGCAGCCCTAGACTTGGGGATCCGGCGCAGCACCCCCACTCCGCAGGCCAGCGAAGCCGGTCCCCACCCCCCCTGAAGGGCGAGGTGCCCGCTGGCCGCAGAAGAAACTAACTGGTAATGGAATGACGTCTTGCCTGACATAAGAGTGGAACGCATCGCTTTTCCACCTGCCAACTGCTCTGATTGCTGCCGTTGACAGGCCGTCCATGGACATCTGCGTGGCCCTGCCGATTCGGAAGGAGTGTGGTGCATAATCGTTTGGAGGCAGTCCTAGGGCTCGAACGGCGGCACGTAGCACCCATGTGAAATCCTGTCTGGTGAGGGGAGCCCGATTCGCCCAGGAAGATAGGTCCTGGTTCCAAGCCCCGTCGTTTTAAGAAGTTCGTCATAGCACGGACCGGGCAGTACTTACTGTAGGGGACTGCACTCAGAGTTAACTTGGGGTACGCCTGCGCTGTGCTTGTAGGAGGCAAACGCGCGATGATATCCCCGTCCGCGATAAGGTTAGCTGGTCCAAGCGTAGTGTGTGTTGTCCCTTCCCCGAGTAGTCGCCTCCCCTGGCCGGAGGCAAGCATAGAAGGCGAGGGAGAAGAGCGCTCGGTAGCAGGTCTTCTCGTACGTCGAGCGGCAGACACCTCGCAGGGCCCCCAGTAGTCGCTGGAGTAGTCGCTGGTCACGGGCAATCGTCGTGGGGGGGCCCGTTGGGCCTTGTTGCGTGCTCCCTTAAGTAGTTGTGTGACTAGGAACTGACGTGTGGGGTCCTCCCTACCATGCAGCTTGAACATGAAGGCGATAGCCGCAAGGTAAGCACTAAGAGAACGGTATGCCAAACCTCGAGACAGCAGCGACTGCAGGAAGTTCGCCAGTGTCGCGGACGTAGCCTCGAAGGGGCAACCTCGTCTCCTGCCGTTCGATACATACTCCACGTACTCCGCCCACTTATGTTGATACGTTCGTCGTGTCGCAGGCTGTAGGGAGTCGAACAGCGTCCTTACAGTTTCAGGGTGAAGTTGCAGGGCAGGAGGTGCTGCGGGATTGCGGTTGGCTTCTCGGCGAGTCCTGCGTCTCGCAGGACGATGGCGGCAGTACCTGCAACCGGGAGAGAGCGTCACAAACCCCGTTTAACTTGCCCGGGAGGTGTGAAGGAAGAGCGTAATATTGTGTGAGGAGGAGGNTTAATTAGAGGATTTATTGCCAAACAGACATATAGAAAGTTTTGTCAATGTTAAGGTGAGTTGTTTGGCAGTTAGCCAAAGATGGACTTTATTTAGCTCAGTATTTACAGTGGCATTTAGAGCAAGGAGGTCAGGACTGGAGTAAATGAAGGTTGTGTCGTCAGCAAATAGAATAGTTTGAGGTGTTTTGAAGGCATTTTGGGAAGGTCATTAATGTAGATGAGAAAGAGGAGAGGGCCAAGTATGCTGCCATGAGGAACACCAATGGTTGATGGGTAGGGTAGGAGAAAATTGAATTGTTCACAGAAAACATACTGGAGTCTATCAGTAAGGTAAGATTTGAGGTATTGCAGGAGAGTCCTCTGACTCCATAATGATGTAATTTAAGAAGAAGTTTTTGGTGGTTCACATTGTCAAAAGCCTTACGCAGGTCCCACAAATAACCAAACAGGGAACCTCATTTTTATCAAGAGCTGCATGAATTAAGTTAATCATATTTATAAGTGCATCGTTAGTGCTTTTTTTAGGTCTGAAGCCATATTGGCAAGAGCTAAGTATATTGTGCTTGGCTAGATAAGAGTAAAGCTGCTTGTAGATTAGTTTTTCAAAAAATTTTGATAAGTTAGGCAGGATTGAAATAGGTCTGTAGTTATTAACATCAGTGAGATCACCACATTGTGGCAGGGGTTACTCTCGCTTTTTTTTAGAATATCTGGAAGGTTTGGAGTTCAAGTGACTTGTTGAAGAGCAATGTAATTGCAGGGGCTAAGGATCTGGAGGCTTTTTTGTAAATTAATGTCGGAATCTCCTCAAGGGCACTAGACTTGGTTTTAAGGGAAAGGATTATCTCATTGACATCAATGGATTAGTAGGCTTTAGGTACAGAGACTGTGGATAGTTACCTGTAAGGTAGTCCTTAACCTCAGTACTGGAAGAAGGATATCATTTTGCAAGGGATCCCAATGGAAGAGAAGAACCTATTGAACTCAATAGCAGAATCAGATGCTGAAAGCTGACCATCGTTATTGACAGGAGTGTTGGTTTGTTATTTAAAATCTTCTTTGATCCCAAGATTTGTGAATTGTTGCTCCAAGTTTTTTTAATGTTGCTCTTTTTTGGGTAAATTTATCTTCGTAGTATTTAGTTTTGGCTCGTCTAATTATCTTAGATAGCAGTAAAGAGTAATTCTTTAGAAATTCTTTAGAGACGGTTCCTACCTATACTTCTTCTCAAGGTCATGTTTTTATTAATGGATTTAAGTATTCCCTTTGTAAGCCGGGATTGTTAAGCCTTTTTGGTAGTGACTTGTTTTGTAAGCATAGGACAGTGGGTGTTATAAAGGCTTAGAGTTTTTTGAAGAAAAGATTGTACTGCTAGGTTGATGTCCCCTATGTTACCCAACTCTGACTCCCAGTTGACATTATCAGCAGCAGTTATAAAATTGCCTATAGCAGATTCATTGTGCAGCCTAAAACTTATCTCCCTTGACTCTAAGGTGGTTTGTTAATAGCGCTAATAAAGTTAGACAGACCACATTGGTTGAGGAAAGTTGTTGAGGTTATCCTCATTAGTAATTGTAAACATTTACCTGTTGATGTTTTCCTAACTTTAATCAAGCCATCTCTAACGAAGCACTGATGAATCGCTTCTGGGTTTTTGATGACGGATTTGACGCAGGCGGTAGAGGAGGTGCTGTCTTTTTCTAGTCAAGCACTCGTTTATGTAAATTCCCTTTTTTTGGGACGCAGCTGTTTGGACAAGATGAGATTTAGTGGACTGGGAGGCCAATTTCAGTCGAATTTTGCGCTGGTTGTGTCCAGATGGGTTAGTTTTGCCTACTCTGTAGGCAGCAATAATGTCAGTTTTGTCTAGATTGACCTTCAATTCTTGTTTTAAGAGATTCTGAACAATTCAGTACACTTTTCACCTTCGCGTGCAATTGGAATAGCTTGGGACGACACAACTACAGAATCAAGCAGCTTTTTGCTGATCTTGTTCATCCTGGGAGACGGAACGTTGGGCGGATAAAGTATTGATACTTGCAGTCATTTTGCTGAGAGCTTCCTCTTGTTTTTTTATGGTTTCATCAGATTTCAGACGAACGTTTTCCTCACGGAGATCATTCAAGCATGCTGGAGTTGATCTCGGCTAGCCCTTAAGTTTCTATTATCATCCTGGAGGAGGGTTATTTCTTGCTGTTGTTGCTGGAGGTTCGAACAGTTGGCTTGATTTTTCGGATTGAAGACTCAAGATGATCGTATTTTGAGCCTCAAGGACTGAGCACAACTTTTTGAACCATTGGTTATCAGCCCAGTTATGGAACTCCCGTGAGGGACCAGAAGCACACGTTACAATTGTGGTTACAATTATGGTTACAATTAAACATTATGTTATGCTGCCGATGTCCCTGCACCTGCTGCCACAGCTGGTTGTGTTCCAGCTGTGCATGTCCCCTGCGGGCCAATCCCGCCCGCTGAAGTTCCGGCTGAAGTGGCCCCATATGATGATACAGCTGCTGATGTCCCAGCAGCCGGTGTCCGACTGATGTGGTCCAAGGACGCTTGTTCCAGACTTAGGTCTGGCCGGTGTTGCCCGGCATTATTTAGTTATTTATGGTTCCAATTAACAATTTTGTTATGCTGCCGATGTCCCTGCACCTGCTGCCACAGCTGGTTGTGTTCCAGCTGAACATGTAATCTGGGGGTCAAGCCAAGTTGATGAAGTTGACTCACCCATTGCTACAGCACTCCTAGCCTGTCCCGGCCGCTGTTGTCCTGGTGGATGTGGTCCCCACTGACGATCCAGCAGCTGAAGGCGCGGACGGCGCTGTTCCCGCCGCGCACGCCCAGCTAAGTACCGTCACGGGTACGGTAAGTACGGCTGTCGGTAGGCGCCACAGGTACAGGTTAGGTCGTCGACGCCCCTTGAAAATTTATTAATTTATTACAGTCTTTATGCCTGAACTTGGCTGCACAGTTATGTTGCTTACTATGGTTACATTTATGTGGTTATCAGTGCGCTGGCTAAATGTTTACGTTTAGCCTAGCACGTTTTATTACTACATTTGATGCCTTGCCCATGTTGCATGTCCATGTTACTTCTGCTGTCTTTACAGTCAGGTTGTTTAACTTTAGCTTTGCCTCTTATGTTATTAACTACTCATAAACATCCTACGTTTGGTTCATTGCTCATGTTGCATGTCTAGGTTACTATTGCTGTCTTTGCAGGATGGTTGTTTAACTTTAGCTGCCTTTAAGTTATTAACTAGGGCGGCTTGGATGCGCTAGTTAAAGTACTACGGGCCCTCGCCTCTTGTGTAAAGTTATTAAGTAAAGTCAGCTGGGATGTGCTGTTGCAGTCTTCTTATTACTTACTTGTTGTTTAGTTATTTACGGGTAATAATTAACCAATATGTTATGCTGCCGATGTCCCAGCAGCCGCTGGCACAGCTGGTGGGGTTCCAGCTGAGTATGTCCCTTGGGGGGCCACCCCCACCCGCTGATGTTCTGCCTGATGTGGTCCCAGACGACGATCCGGCAGCTACCATGGGACACGACCTGCGGCTGATTATGATGTTGCTGATGTGGTCCCTGCATCAGCCAGGAAATAATGAAATGAAGCCGGGCAAGACCGGCCAGACTTAAGGTCTGGGGCGCACGGCCTGGGACCAACTCAGCCGGGGCAGCAGCTGCTGGGTCGGGCCCCAGGCAGCTGGATCATCATCTGTGGCCACATCCGTCGGGACATCAGCGGGCGGGGTCGGCCCCCAGGGGACACGCACAGCTGGAGCACCCCCAACTGGGCCATCTGCTGCTGGGTCATGGTCAGCAGAACATAATGGGTAATTATGCGCCATAAATAACTGGTGAAAATTAGCATGATTTAATACTTGAAGAATGGCTACAGTAATTAATTAATAGGAATACCCAAATAAATAGGAATAATTAAAACCGCTGGGTCGTGCCCCATGGCAGCTGGGCCATCTGCTGCTGGGTCGTCATCCGGGGTCACATCAGCTGGGACGTCGCGGGCGGCTGGCCCCGAGGGGACATGCTCAGCTGGGACACCACCAGCTGGCCCAGCAGCTGCTGGGTCATCGGCAGCATAACATAATGGGTAATTATTAACCATAAATTACTGGTTAAATAGCGGGTTTTGAAAATTGATCAAAAGCCACAAACAAGTAATTGAATTAACAAGCAAATGATAGATAAATTAATTATAGGCCATGGGTCAACGTCAGGGAACACATCCGCTGAGCCAACGGCAGCAGAACGTAATGGGTAAGCAGTAACCATAAACAACTGGTTAAATTAGCGGGTTTGAATAGGTGATTAAAACCCACAAACGAATAATTAAACTAACTACCAAATAATAGATGAATTAATTATAGGCCATGTGACATCAACAGGAATCGCATCTGCTGAGCCAATGGCAGCATAACGTGATGGGTAAGCAGTGTCCACAAATAACTGGTTAAATTAGCAGGTTTGAATAGATGATTAAAAGCCACAAACGAATAATTAAATTAACTAGCAAATAATAAATGAATTAATTATAGGCCATGGGTCATCATCAGGAATCACATCTGGTGGGTCAATGGCGGCCTAATGTAACGGGTAAGCAGTAACCATAAATAACTGGTTAAGTTAGTGTATTTGTTTAAGTGTTTAATAGCTGCAACGATTAATTAAGATAACAAACGAATTAAATGAATAAACATAAGGTCATGAGCCATCGGCGTGAAACACCTCCACCAGGCCGACCGGGTCATCAGCTGAGCCGGCGTCAGCAGCTGGGCTTGGCCCCCAGGGGACGCGCTCGGCTGGGACACCCCCAGCCAGGCCATCAGCTGCTGGGCATCGGCTACATACTGTAATGGGGAGTAGTAACCATAAATAACGTAAAAGAGCGTGATTGAATATTTGTTGAATGGCCACAACGAGTAAATAAGATAAGAGTCGAATTTAAGGTCATGGGTCATCGGCGGGACTCACAACCGCCAGACCGTCAAGGACATCAGCTGAGCCAAGGCCGGGCTTGGCCCAATGGGACATGTGCTCAGGCCGCACCCAGGGCCCAGGCAGGGCGACACCCGTGCCCGGGACGCTGCTAGGCCCCTCAGGGCACGCACAGTAATCACTTGCGCACGTATGTACGTGCACACGTACGCACGTACAATCCATGCCGGATGCTGCCCGCTAAGGACAGGGCCCAGCACACGCTAGCCCGTGGCAGAGGGGGGCAGGATGGGCTGAACACGGCCCAGGGCGTACGCTCCAAGGAGTGCCTTGCCACGTGGGCGTCACGACCAGGGCGTGGACCCCGGGAACAGGCCCGGGCATAGGCCTGGAGCCTGGCCACGTGACGATGCCAACTTGGCGTGGGCCCTAGGGGCCGGGCCCAAGGGCGGAGGGCCGCCACCGCCAGGCCACGTGGCGAACACGGCCCAGGGCGTGCGCTCTAAGGAGCGCCTTGCCACGTGGGCGAAACGACCAGGGCGTGGGCCTCGGGAACAGGCCGTCTGGAGCCTGGCCACGTGTCGACGCCGACTTGGCTTGGGCCCTAGGGGCCGGGCCCAAGGGCGGAGGGCCGCCACCGCCTAGCCACGTGACGTCGATTAACTTAACGACCATTGCCGAATGTTGAACTGCAAAACCGTGCCCGTAACATCAGCGGCTGGAGCATCGCCGCTGGGACACCTGCAGCTGGACATCAGCGGCTGGGCATCAACATCTGATGGAGATAGGAAATAGCGTCAACTGGCCACTAGGGAAGACTTCGGTGGTAAGTAGGAGTCCGGCTGCAAGACAATTTAGGCAAAAGCCTGGAATATAACTGTCAGTAGAGAATAACGGGAACTGGGTATGAAGCTGGGAATACCATAAATTACACTAAGGCTGAAAAGAGTGATAAATTGGTAGGGACAACGTCAGGTGGAACGCTGCAGCTGGGCTTCATGAGCCGTGTCATCAGCAGCTTGAACATCGGCAGCTGGGAAAGCGGCAGCTGGGACAGCAGCGCCACCGGCCAGGACATCGGCTGCCGGGAATCGACCATGGAACTGGGACGTTAGCAGCGTACATGACATTTACATTTACATTACCGTTAAGCCCGTACATTTTGGGCCGACGCGCAAACATTTAGGCCCTAAATGGTGGGCTACCAGCGGACCTCTAGTAAATAACATAAGCAGCAAGGGCTAAACATAATATACCGTAATAAATATCAGGAAACTAATCGTAAATGCTGGGCCAGAAAACTTAAAGCGTGAGACAAAGGCTCGTAACACTGCGACTAACGCACCGTAGCCGACTTTTATTAACCTAATGGCAAAGCAGAAGTAGTGCTTTTGAGTTCAATGATGTGTTTTGACTGGGGGAACTAAGCGTATCAAGGCCAGATAACTTAGCAGGAGGCATGTGGCCCGTGACACCTCAACCGCGCATCCTGGCTGAGTCCCGTAGTAGCTTGAAGGGGGAAGCGTGAGTGACACACGTAATTTTAACCGGGAATGAGTAAGATGAGTATTCAGCAAGACGAAACGTAAAAGCGAAGAATGCTGAGGGAACTAATCCACCAAGCAGGGCCAGACTAATCATAAGCGAGAGGCCAGTGGGGGGAGGCCGGAATACATCCCGGCTGACATTACTTAATAACTTTTCTGGCGAGAAGCGAAAGCTAACAACTGTGAATGTAAAATCTGTAAAGTAAAACAGTAGGTTGGATAATCGTGAAGCAAGAGGCGTGAGCCCCGTAACACTGCAACTGGCACATCCTAGCTGACCTGACGTAGTAGCTTCGAGGCAATGAGCAGAATTAAACAACATAAATGTAATTAGTAGTAAGTCACATACATATGTAGCCAGAGCTAACCGTAGAATACTGATATAAATTTCCGGGGAAACTAATCAAAATGCAGGGCCAGGAAAACTTGGAGCAAGAAGCAAGGGCCCGTAACACCGCTACTAGCACATCCTTGCTGACCGTAGTTACTAACTTAAGGCCAAGCTGAAGTTAAACAACCAAACTGTAAACACAGCAAAGTAACATAAACATGCAAGATGAGCAATAAATCCAATGTAGTATGAAATTGTGGTAGGCTAAATGTAAACATTTAGCCCAAAATGTTAAACTACCTATCTGTAACCAGTAGTAAGCAACATAAATGTGCAGCAAATACCAGGCGTAAAGTAAGGTAATAAATTTCTGAGGGACGGCGACGACGGATCCTGAACCTGTGGCACTTACCAATAGCTGAAACTTACCGCACCCCTGATGAATAATTATAAGGGCATGCTCAGCTGGAACACCGCCAGCTGAGCCTTCGGCCGCTTGATCATTGGCGGGGAACACATCCGACAGGACATCAACTGCCATGACAGGCCGTGAGCTGCCGCAGCATCGGCTAAGACAACATCAACAGCCGGGTTCGGCCCCCAGGGGACGTGCTCAGCTGTAACACCATCAGCTGGCCCATCGGCTGCTAGACCATCGGCAGGGACCACATCAGCAACATCATAATCCCAGAGATACTTGTAACCGAGTCTAAGCAGAGCAGTAGTAACATCTAGAAGTCTGCTGATTTTATTGGATGATCCATAGATGTGTGGCTCCTCTTGCATGATAGTATGATGATAGATGGAATTACTGGTGTCAATTTCACTTTGTCTCAGATCTACAAGATCTTGTTGAAGTTCTCGGTGTACTGCTGCTCTCAGATTGCTCATTGACAATCCAAAGTTACACTCAACGGCTCCTTTAAAGGCAGATTCTTTGGCTAACTTATCAGCTCTATCATGCATTCGGAGGCCAACATGAGATGGAGACCACATGAAATGGACTGGGAAAGGATTATCTCATTGACGTCAGTGGAATTAATAGGCTTTAGGTACAGAGACTGTGGATAGTTACCTGTAAGATAGTCCTTAACATCAGTACTGGAAGATGGAATATCATTTGCAAGGGATGACCCAATGAAAGAGAAGAACCTATTGAACTCAATAGCAGAATCAGAGGCTGAATGCTGACCATCGTTATTGGACAGGAGTGTTGGTTTGTTGTTTAAAATCTTCTTTGATCCCAATATTTGTGAAATTGTGCTCCAAGTTTTTTTAATGTTGCTCTTTATTTGGGTAAATTTATCTTCGTAGTATTTAGTTTTGGCTCGTCTAATTATCTTAGATAGCAGTAACGAGTAATTCTTTGAGAATTCTTTGGAGACGGTTCCTAACCTATACTTCTTCTCAAGGTCATGGTTTTTTATTAATGAATTTAAGTATTCCCTTTGTAAGCCAGGGATTGTTAAGCCTTTTGGTAGTGACTTGTTTTGTAAGCATAGGACAGTGGATGTTATAAAGGCTAAGAGTTTTTTGAAGAAAAGATTGCACTGCTAGGTTGATGTCCCCTATGTTACCTAACTCGGACTCCCAGTTGACATTATCAGCAGCAGCTATAAAATTGTCTATAGCAGATTCATTGTGCAGCCTAAAACTTATCTCCCTTGACTCTAGAGGTGGTTTGTTAATATTAGTTAAGAGAAATGTGGGGTAATGGTCTGTAGTGCTATCGGTGATTATACCTGAAGTAAGCGGAGAGGTTATGTTGGTCCAAATGTGATCTAGAGTCGGGGCAGTACTATCAGTGATTCTAGTAGGTCTAGTGATTAAGGGTATGAGGAAGCAGGAATTCATACAGTTGAGGAAGCTAACAGCAGTGGGTGCTCAGGCTCGCAGAGGTCAATATTAAAGTCCCCTGCGATAATTAGATGGTTTTTGTTCAGTCTGTTATCGAGTATTAGATTACTAAGGTTTGAATTGAATTCGGACACATCAGTGTTAGGAATTCTATAGACTGCACCCACAGACAGGACAGACTCGGCACCCTTGACTCTGAAACTGGCGAAGATATACTCCCCACAGCAGTCTCTAGTTCTAATTACTTTTAAGCATGTTAGTTCATGGTGGTAGTAAAGAGCAGTACCACCACTTCTCTGAATTTGACGACAGTTGTGAATTGCCGAGTAGTTAGGCATGTTAAAGAGTTGAGTAGTATCCTCTTTCAACTACGTTTCAGTAAGTATAATAAAAGTGAATTTGTTGTCAATAATTTCAATCAAGGCACTAACATCATCGAAGTGTTTACCTAGGGATCTAACATTTAAGTTGATAACAGAGATATTGTGATTAGTGTTGATACATTGTTTACATCATGTGCTGTAAAATATCTGCAGTTCAGATCATTAAAGTGATGATTGCCATAGTTAGTTAGTTAGTTTAGTTCATTTATTATGCACCCCATACCCATCTTGTGGGCGGTAGTTGAAAGGGCCATAGATAGTGGATAAGAGGTTTAGTTCAGGGTCTAAACTTGCCTGCATAAAAAGGCTGGTTGCAGGAAAACAAGGCAAGAATGGCAAATTACAAAATAGAATTATGATATAAAAGGGGAAAAATATATAAACAAGTTTATATAAAACACAAACAAAATGAACGAAAAAAGAAAAAATGAGGTAGCTTATAAGGGGCTTACAGGTACTCTCAGGTACACTGTAAGTAATAATTTGCATAATTGAGACACAAGCAAAGCCAGGGGTACAATGGAGTAAGAGAGTATGGCGAGGCTTGGCAACCTTGGTGATAAATGAAATCAAAGAAAAAAAGTTGAATAATAAACATAGGCAAGTTTAAGCTAAAGATTATTAACTAAAAGTAGTTTAGTTATGATCGTATAATTAATAAGACCTAAAGAAATATTAAAGCATTCGGTTGATTATGTCCAGAAAATGACTAGTAAAAGGTAAATTAAAAAATAATTTAAAAAGTGAAACAAAGAGAAATTAGGATACCTAGCCCGCACTAGGTGACAAGGGGGTTAATTATGTTGACTCATTGAGAGTGATAATAAGGTGAGACAAACGACATTGGGAGAGGAAAGTGTTCAGGTTATCCTCATTAGCAATTGTAAACATTTTACCTGTTGATGTTTTCCTAACTTTAATCAAGCCATCTCTAACGAAGCACTGATGAATCGCGTCTGGGTTTTGATGACGGATGTGACGCAGGCGGTAGAGGAGGTGCTGTCTTTTTCTAGTCAAGCACTCGTTTATGTAGATTCCCTTTCGTTGGGATGCAGCTGTTTGGACAAGATGAGATTTCGTGGACTGGGAGGCCAATTTCAGGCGAATTCTCTGCGGGGTTTTGTTATGATGTGTTCATTTTGCCTACTCTGTAGGCAGCAATAATGTCTGTTTTGTTTAGAGTGACCTGCAATTCATTTTTTAAGAGATCCTGAACAATTTCAATACACTTTTCACCTTCGCTTTTCACTGGAATAGCTTGGACGACACAACTATACCACACAGGGTAACAAAACTTATACCCACAGCCAGTCCAAACCAGCTCATTCTAACCCTATAACTAATGCACCTTCTGTTTCAGACATAACGAACCCTGTTAATTAAATTGCCTAGCCCCACGGCACCTAACAGTGAACCGAAGGGCAATCCTGTAGTAATGTCTCTGCTCCCCGATGTATCTGTGGTCGCTGTAAACGTCCAAACCACATTACTAGCCGTTGTTGGCAACTTTACCCAGAAAAAAGACCCAATGCTCTTGTTGTGACACAGGGCTTGAGGCCTTCTGAAGGGTTGGGGAGTAAGACCTCCAACCCGCAATGGTTGGACCTGCTTACCCCATTCTTATCGAAAGGGAGACTACTTTTGTCTGAGGGTTCTTCCAGGAAAGACGTGGTGATCTTCCGAGACACCGGTGCCATCCAAACTTTAATTTTAGAGAGTGCATTGCAAGATGCCAACACTCTCGACACTGGAGAGGTGGTACTGGTCGAGGGTGTCACTAGTGATACTCGAGCAGTACCCCTCCGTAAGGTTACCCTGGAATCTGATTTCCACAAGGGTGTTTGTGCAGTCGGAGTCACTTCGTACCTACCTTTCCCTAATGTTGATGTAATATTGGGTAATGATTTAGCAGGGGATAAGGTAGGGGACTCCAGACTGCCTATTATGTTGCCTACCCCTAAGGTTTCCCTGGATCTACCCGCCGCAGAGGATAATGTTGTGTACCCTGCGTGCGCGGTGACCAGATCTATGGGACTTAAATGTAAGGGCAGCCCTGTGCTTGCCAAGGTGGTAAATCCCGAGGACACGAAGAACTTTCCGAGTGGTGAAAGCCAAGTGGACCTTGCGGACACATTCATGGCCCGACTCGATGACATGGCCGAGGACATTGTGGAGAGCCTGCCACCGCCGCCTACCGAGAGTAGTGAGGAGATGGAGGAGAACACTGTTGAGCCTCGGCCAATGGCATCTGACCAAGGCCTGGACGCCTCCTTGAGTGAGTTACAGAAAGCTGACCCCAGTCTTGCAGATTGTCATGAGGCAGCCGTCTCTATGGAGGAAATTGTAGACGCAGCAACTGGGTACTACTACAATGATCGGATTTTGATGAGAAAATGGAGACCACAGAGTGCTCCCTTGTCAAATGAGTGAGAGGTAGTCCACCAGATTATGTTGCCGACCTGCTATTGAGAGAGTGTTTTGTCAGCTGCTCATGATGATCCTATGGGGGGACATCAAGGTATTAATATTACTTATCACAAAATCTGCAAGTATTTTTTTTGGCCCAAGCTGAAAAGCGATGTGGCAAAATTTTGTAATGCAAGTATTGCTTGTCAACTTGTTGGGAAACCAAACCAGACACCACCTAAAGCTCCTCTAAGGCCTATTGTCGTGCCGGAGGAACCATTTTCTCATGTTGTAATGGACTGTGTTGGTCCATTACCTAGAACTAAGTCTGGTAATATTTACCTAATCACGATGATGTGTATCACGACCCGTTACCCAGAGGCTTTTGCTGTAAGGAACATCCGAGCAAAGACTGTTGTTGCTCGTATGTTGCAATTTTTTTCGTCTTTTGGACTGCCTAGGGTCGTGCAAACTGACAATGGTACTAATTTTAGGTCTGATATTTTTGAACAATTCTGTAAGGAGCATGGAATAACTCATAAGGTTTCCAGCCCATACCATCCACAGAGTCAGGGGGTAATTGAGTGGTTCCATCTAACTCTGAAGCAGATGTTGAAGACATCGTGCGAGAGTTCCCACACCTTCTGGGATGAGAACTTGCCGTATGTTTTGTTTGCTGCTCGAGAGGGGTTACAAAGTTCACTGGGTTGTTCTCCTTTTGAGTTAGTCTTTGGCCATAAAGTTCGTGGACCCTTGCAAATGTTACAGGAGAATCTGTTAGGGAACGTAACGTTAACCGAAGGTTCGGCTTTCTTTGCGCAACACCACCAGAGACTCAAGGACTGCAAGGCTGCTGCACTAAAGTATCTTGGGAAGGCCCAAGAAAATATGAAAGAACGAAACGATGCTAAGGCTAAGTTGCGGGTATTTCAGCCTGGGGACGCTGTCCTGGTATTAAAGCCTCGACTAGGGAGCACTATGTCCCACAAGTACGAAGGCCCCTACATTGTGACAGAAAAGACTGGGGACCTCACGTACAAAGTGAGGCACTCTGACAAGCGTAACCAGGTAATGCTCGTACACTTGAATCGGCTGAAGAAGTTCCAGGGCCCAGGCCCATTGCACTAACCAATGTTTCCATTTCCAGTGAGGGAGGGGATGATTGTTCTGGGACCCAACTAATCTCATTCTCAATAATTCTAGTTCTGTGAATGCTGTGGAGGAGGGACTGTCCCATTTGCAGATGTCCCAACGTGAAGAGGTGCAGTCGTTGCTTGACGAATTCTCCAGTCTGTTCGGGGAGGTCCCGACCCAGACTGATGCCATTTACCATGATGTCAAGTTGACGGACTACACCCCCATTCGCCTTCAACCCTATCGAATGAGTCCGGAAAAGAAGGCCATCGTACGGAAAAGGTCGACTTCCTGCTCCAGCACGGCCTCATCCGGCCGAGCCAGGGCTCTTGGTGCTCGCCCTGCCTTTTGGTCCCCAAACCAAACGGCTCCTGGCGATTATGCACCGACTATCGGCAGCTCAACAAGGTGACCATTGTGGATGCCTATCCGATGCCCCTCCTCGAAGACTGCATCGACGAGCTTGGAAACGCCAATTACATCTCGAAATTCGACCTCTCGAGGGGTTATTATCAGATCCCGCTCACTGAACGTGCTAAACAACTAACTGCGTTCGTAACACCTGATGGTGTCTTTGAGTATCAAGTGTTACCGTTCGGCTTGCGTAATGCCCCTGCCACGTTCCAGAGGCTAATGAACTCTCTGCTCGCTAATGTGCTAAATTGGCGGGCGTATTTAGATGACATTGTGTTCTTTGATAGTAATTGGGTTGACCACATAGTTAGGTTACACCAGTTGTTCACAGTTTTGAAAAATGCAAATCTAACCTTAAATGCAAAAAAGTGTCATTTTGGCCAAGGCACAGTGACGTACCTCGGTTATGAAGTGGGCCAAGGAAAAGTGTTACCTCGGCAAGATAAAATCAGTGCCATTCTGGAGTATCCAGTGCTCCAGTCTAAAAAGGACATTCAAAGGTTTATCGGTATGTGTGCGTACTATTGACGCTTTTGTCAGAACTTTTCCAGTGTTGCCACTCCTCTCACAGACTTGTTGCGGAAGGCCGTTAAATTTAAGTGGTCATCAGACTGTGCAGAGGCATTTAAAAATTTGAAATTGATCTTAGCTTCTGCCCCAGTGCTCGCTAGTCCAGGGTTCGACTGACCACTTAAAATTCATGCTGACGCATCTGACTCGGGTGCTGGTGCAGTGTTGTTGCAAACTGGGGATGATCAAGTGGAACACCCAGTATATTATTACTCTGTGAAATTTGACAAGGCGCAACGCAATTATTCAGTGGTAGAAAAAGAGGCGTTGGCGCTAGTGTTAACATGTAAAAAGTTCGAAGTCTACCTCACAGGTAATATAGTGGAAGTGTACACAGACCAACTCACTAGTATTCTTGAATCAAATGAAGGAAAAAAATAAATGCATCCTCAGGTGGGCATTGTACCTACAGGACTTCAATCTTTCCATTATCCACCTACCGGGCCGGCTCAACGTGATAGTCGACGCTCTGTCCCGGTTGCCTGAGTAACATTCATCTGAGCCACAGGAAGCCATATACCAACTGTCATGCTTTAGTTATTTTTTTTTAGGTTCGCCTGTGACATTAAATATTCCATGTCAAATTTATTTACTTACGCGTTTTTTTTTTTATGTGTTTTTTTCTTTCAGATAATTCCTTTGTACTTTTTCTTACAGAGAAAATGTTGT
The DNA here is from genome assembly GCA_020271785.1 of Procambarus virginalis. Classification (NCBI taxonomy): domain Eukaryota; kingdom Metazoa; phylum Arthropoda; class Malacostraca; order Decapoda; family Cambaridae; genus Procambarus; species Procambarus virginalis. The sequence goes on from WNGS01111181.1 coordinate 50,035,802, forward strand.
TTTTGATTGATTTTCTTTTATGTCATAGATTTTCCTTTTTATTCTCTGTATACTCTTACAAAAAAATATGACTACTATTCTAGTAGCCAATTTTTTTTCTCTCTCTGAAGGGGGGAGGAGTGTTACGACCCTGGGTTCATCAGTGGAAACCAGAGGTCAAATTGAGCTAAATAAACCACTTTATATTATTTGATGCGCTTGTCAATGTGTGTCTGTTTGTATCTTCCTTGCCAGACGTAAGATGATTCTTGTTTCTCACAGAGCATTTTAAGACTGAGCTTGTGGTTGATTATTAATTAATAAAATAGGCATCAACTATGTTTACAAATGATTAGAAAGTATTAGTAAAGTAGATCTGAGTAAACTTGGATATAGGACTGCTGTACGATTAACTGAGTAGTCAGCCGGCAGCGGGTCAGCCGGTGGAAGCTGAAACTTGAGGCTGGCTTCCTTCTCTGGCTGGCGTTCGTGGGGTCAACCTCTCTGCAGTGTTGCTCTGCATCCCTCTCCTTCCTCCTACTTCTCTCCCATACCTTATCCTGTGTCTAGTTTACCAAGATAAGTAATGTGCCATATTCTCGTTTTCTGGCATAATGTGTATTAAGGTGTATAGGATTAAAGTGTATTAATTAATTAGGGTATCACTAGTATCACTAAGTTACTCTAAGGGGTCCCAGTGGAACCACGTGTGCTCAAGTGGTACCAGTAAGACCTAGAGTCCTGGCTAATGTCCCTTGCCTAGTAGACTTTACCCTAGCTTGTCCCAAGTGTAAACCTTGTATCCTGTCTATGTGGACCAAGGTAGTTAATGTAAGATAGTGTGGTAAAGTAATTATTGTATTGTTGTGAATGTATATGGGGGGGGGGTGTTGTTAAGAGGGTTTAATAAATAAGTTAGTTTTAAAGGAGTATCCATTTTTCCTGTGTAGGAGATCATTGATCAACCTCTAGACTGACATTTTCTGGAAGCCACTATAGTTCATACTGTTTATCTTTTTACTGGGGGCCGGGCCTTTATGATCTCCCTTAATGGTGATATCTCCTGATTCTAACTGTTGACCCTGCTCCATATAATACTAGATCCCCCATAACAGCCAACTTTTATAACACGGTCAATGAGAACGCCAAGGAATTTGCCATCTACTTTGTTACAAATTTGAGTATTGTTCGTCCTGAGATTTATTTGATTTGAGGATTTATTGCCAAACTAAATATATAAAGTTTTGTCAATATTGAGGGTGAGTTTGTTGGCAGTTAGCCAGTGATAGACTTTATTTAGCTCAGTATTCACAGTGACATTTAGAGCAAGGGGGCTCAGGACTGGAGTAAATGAAGGTCGTGTCGTCAGCAAATAGAATTGGTTGAGATGTTGGGAGGCATTTGGTAGGTCATTAATGTAGATGAGAAAGAGGAGAGGGTCAAGTATGCTGTCCTGGGGAACACCAATGTTGATGGGTAGGGTGGGAGAAATTGAATTATTCACAGAAACATATTGGAGCCTGTCATTAAGGTAAGACTTAAGGTACTGCAGGGAGTGACCTCTGACTCCATAACGTTGTAATTTTAGAAGAAGGTTTTGGTGGTTGACAGTGTCAAAAGCCTTCCGCAGGTCCACAAATAACCCAATAGGAAACTCATTTTTATCAAGAGCTGCATGTATCAAGTTAAGCATACAAATAAGTGCATCGTCAGTGCTTTTTTGGGGTCTGAAGCCATATTGACAAGAGCTAAGTATATATTGTGTTTGGCTAGATAAGAGTAAAGCTGCTTGTAGATAAGTTTTTTAAATATTTTAGACAAGTTTGGCAGAATTGATATAGGTCTGAAGTTGTTAAATAAATAAATAAATAAATGTTTATTCAGGTAAGGAACATACATATAAGAGATTTTACAAAAATTGAAAGATTTATAGATAGAGCTAGTACATACAATGCCTAAAGCCACTATTACGAAAAGCGTTTCGGGTAGGATAAACATTAATGACTAAAACTTAATACTAATTGAGTATAAAGAAAAAAATGTGTTGAGAACAAATAAAAATAGAGATAAAAAAGGAGGGAATATGGCTGAAAAAGCAGCACAAATACAAATAGGTCGACAAACAGTGTAGTTTAAAAAAACAGTCATGGGTTGACAATAGAGGGGTAAGGTAGGTTACAGGGAATTTATTAGGTAGTGCTTCGTTTTTATCTTAAACTGGTTGAGAGAGGTACAGTCTTTAACATGGTTGGGGAGGTCATTCCACATTCTGGGTCCCTTGATTTGTAGAGCATTTCTAGTTTGATTAAGTCGTACTCTTGGAATATCAAAACTGTATTTGTTTCTGGTGTGGTGCTCATGGGTTCTGTTACAACCTTCAATGAAGCTTTTGAGGTCGGGATTGGTATTACAGTTCAGCGTTTTATATATGTATAATACACATGAGAGGATGTGCTGTGACTTAATATCTAACATATTCAGAGATTTGAGCAGGGGTACCGAGTGATGTCTGGGGCCAGAGTTGGATATTGTCTTAATAGCAGCTTTGTGTTGAGTAATTAGAGGACGTAAATGATTTTGGGTAGTAGAACCCCAAGCACAAATACCATAGTTGAGATATGGATAGATGATGGAGTAATAGAGAGTCACCAGGGCAGGGCGGGGTACATAATATCTTACCTTAGAAAGAATGCCAACAGTTTTTGAAACTTTTTTTGATATATTTAGAATGTGTCCCTGGAAATTCAGCTTGTGGTCAATGAGAACGCCAAGGAATTTGCCATCTATCTTGTTACAAATTTGGGTATTGTTTATTCTGAGATTTATTTGACTAGAGGATTTATTGCCAAACAGAATATAGAAAGTTTTGACAATGTTAAGGGTGAGTTTGTTGGCAGTTAGCCAAAGACGAACTTTATTTAGCTCAGTATTTACTGTGGCATTTAGAGCAAGGTGGTCAGGACTCGAGTAAATGAAGGTTGTGTCGTCAGCAAATAGAATTGGTTTGAGGTGTTGGGAGGCATTTGGAAGGTCATTAATGTAGATGAGAAAGAGGAGAGGGCCAAGTATGCTGCCCTGAGGAACACCGATGTTGATGGGTAGGGTGGGAGAAATTGAATTATTCACAGAAACATACTGGACCCTGTCAGTAAGGTAAGATTTGATGTATTGCAGATGTGTTAACATCAGTGGGATCACCACATTTGTGGACAGGGGTTACTCTCGCTTTTTTTTAGAATATCTGGAAAGGTTTGGAGTTCAAGTGACTTGTTGAACTTCTTTGATCCCAATATTTGAGAAATTGTGCTCCAAGTTTTCTTAATGTTGCCCTTTGTGTGGGTAAATTTATCTTCGTAGTACTTAATTTTGGCTCTCCTAATTATTTTAGATAGCAATGATGAGTAATTCTTTGAAACTTCTTTGGAGACGATTCCTAACCTATACTTCTTCTCAAGGTCATGTTTTTTATTAATGGATTTAAGAATCCCCTTTGTAAGCCAAGGATTGTTTAGCCTTTTAGTTCTGACTTGTTTCGTTAGCATAGGACAGTGGGTGTTATAAAGGCTGAGAGTTTTTTGAAGAAAAGATTGCACTGCTAGGTTGATATCCCTTATGTTACCTAATTCGGACTCCCAGTTGACATTAGCAGCAGCAGCTATATAATTGCCTATGGCAGTTTCATTGTGCAGCCTAAAACTTATCTCCCTTGTCTCTAGAAGTGGTTTGTTAATGTTAGTTAGGAGAAATGTAGGGTAATGGTCTGTAGTGCTATCGATGATTATCCCTGAAGTAAGCAGAGAGGTTTTATTGGTCCAGATGTGATCAAGAGCTGTGGCAGTACTATCAGTGATTCTAGTAGGTTTAGTGATTAAGGGTATGAGGAAGCAGGAACTCATACAGTTGAGGAAGCTGGCAGCAGTTGGGTTTTCAGACTCGCCGAGGTCAATATTAAAGTCCCCTGCGATAATTAGATGGTTTTTGTTCAGTCTGTTATCTTGTATTAGATTTCTAAGATTAGAGTTGAATTCGGACACATCAGTGTTAGGAATTCTATAGATTGCACCCACAGACAGGACAGACTCGGCACCCTTGACTCTGAAACTGGCGAAGATATACTCCCCACAGTAGTCTCTAGTTCTAATTACTTTTAAGCATGTTAGTTCTTGGTGGTAGTAAAGAGCAGTACCACCACCTCTCTGATCGACAGCTGTGAATTGCCGAGTAGTTAGGCATGTTAACGAGTTGAGTAGCATCCTCTTTTAACCACGTTTCAGTAAGTATAATAAAAGAGAATTTGTTGTCAATAGTTTCAATCAAGGCACTAACATCATCGAAGTGTTTGCTAAGTGATCTTACATTCAAGTTAATTACAGAGATATTGTGATTATGTGTTAATACATTGTTTACATCATGTGCTGCAAAATATCTGCAATTTTGATCATTAAAGTGATGATTGTCATAGATAGTGGATAAGAGGTTTAGTTCAGGGTCTATACTTGTTTGCATAAGAAGGCTGGTTGTAAGGAAACAGGCAAGAATGGCAATTACAAAACAAAATTTTGATATAAAAGGGGGGAAAAATATAAATATATACAAGACTATACAAGACAAACACAAAATGAACAAAAAAAGAAAAATGAGGTAGATTGCTTACAAGTAGTCTCAGGTACACTGTAAGTAATATTTGGATTTTGAGACACAGGGAAAGCCAGGGGTACAATGGAGTAAGGGAGTATGGCGAGGCTTGGCAACCTAAATAATAAATGAAAGCAAAGAAAAAAGTTGAATAATAAACATAGGCAAGTTTAATCTAATGATTATTAACTATAAATAGTTTAGTTATGATCCTATAATTAATAAGAACTAGAGAAAATATTAATGCAGTCAATTAATTAAGTCCAATAACTGACTAATATAAATTAAATTAAAATTTACTTTAAAAAAAAGTGTAACAAAGAGACATTGGATACCTAGCCCGCACAAGGTGACAAAGGGGGATTAATTATGTTGACTCAATGAGAGGGATACTAAGGTAGGACAAACCACATTGGGAGAGGAAAGTGTTGAGGTTATTCTCATTAGCAATTGTAAACATTTTACCTCCTGAAGTCTTTCTCGCTTTAATCAAGCCATCTCTAACGAAGCACTGATGAATCGCATCTGGGTTTTGTTTACGGATTTGACGCAGGCGGTGGAGGAGTTGCTGTCTTTTTCTAGTCAAGCACTCGTTGATGTAGATTCCCTTCCGTTGGGATGCAGCTGTCCGGACAAGATGAGATTTTGTGGACTGGGAAGCCAGCTTGAGGCGAATTTTTCGCTGGTTTAGACCTGATGGATTCTTTTTGCCTATTCTGTAGGCAGCAATAATGTCTGTTTTTTTTAGAGTGACACGCAATTCGTCTTTTATAAGAGCATGAACTATTTCAATACACTTTTTATCTTCACGTTCCACAGGAATATCTTGGGACGACACAATAACAGAGTCGTGCAGCTTTTGCTGGTCCTGTTCATTCTGGGAGATGGAATGTTGGGCGGATAATGTACCGATACATGCAGTCATTTTGTTGACCTGTCAGTAGCCTGCAATGTTAAATGGAATTCTTGTAATGTTATTTGTCTATTTGTACTCACTGAATTTGTGTGCCTCTTGAAGGAATTGAAGTAGAGGAGGTAGAAATAGCCAAAGCTACTCTATCCCTTTGAGATGTATTTCTTTCTTATCTCAATAAACATACTTGAACTTGAACCAGCCACCCCTGACAGCACTGTTGCAGCTCTGATTCACTTCGCAACGGAACTCTCAGGTGGAGATCTCAAAAAACGGTACGAAATGTACTGTACCTCTCTCAACCAGTTTAAGATAAAAACGAAGCACTACCTAATAAATTCCCTGTAACCTACCTTACCTCTCTATTGTCAACCCATGTCTGTTTTTTTTTAACAACGCTGTTTGTCGACCTAATTGTATTTGTGCTGCTTTTCCCCCCTTTAGTTCCCTATGCTTTGTTCCCTACTTTTGTTCCCCCCTTTTTATCCCTATTTTTAATTGTTCTCTACACATTTTATTCTTTATACTCAATTAGTACTAAGCTTTAGTCATTTAAGTTTTTCATGCCCGAAACGCTTTGCGTAATAGTGGCTTTAGGCATTGTATGTACTAGCCCTATCTATAAATCAATCATTCTTTGTATAATCTCATGTATGTATGTATGTACCTTACCTAAATAAACATTTTATTTTATTTATATTTTTAAATTCTGAACGACCTGTACAAGCTGAACAACCTTCCTACCTTTGTGATACCAGAGGCCATGTTTACCGGTTGCTCTTCTCAACCAGAGTCCGACCCTACGCCAGAGACACCTGTGAACCCGGACGCTATTACTCCAGTCATACCTGCGACTACATCACCTGCAACGATACCGCCATCAACTGCTCCTGCAGACCTCAACATGTCTTCTGATGACGACTCTACTGCCTCTGTCGACATTGAAACAAACTCGCTGTAACAAAAAAAAAATCAAAATGTTTATTTAGGTAAGGTACATACATACAAGTGATTGTACAGAGTGATGGAGTTAATAGATAGGGCTAGTACATACAATGCCTAAAGCCACTATTACGCAAAGCGTTTCGGGCATGAAAAACTTAAATGACTAAGGCTTAAGACTAATTGAGCATAAGGAAAAAATGAGTTGAGAAAAAAAACTGTTAAGAAGGGGGGAACATGGCTGAAAAAGCAGCACAAATACAATTCGGTCGACAAAACAGCGCCATTTAAAACAAAAACAGACATTGGTTGACAATAGAGGGGCAGGTTACAGGGAATTTATTAGGTACAGCTTCGTTTTTCTCTTAAACTGGTTGAGAGAGGTACAGTCTTTAACATGGTTGGGAAGGTCATTCCACATTCTGGGTCCCTTGATTTGTAAAGCATTTCTAGTTTGATTAAGTCGTACTCTAGGAATATCAAAACTGTATTTATTTCTGGTGTGGTGCTTATGGGTTCTGTTACAACCTTCTATGAAGCTTTTGAGGTCAGGATTGGCATTACAGTTCAGCATGTTATATATGTATAACACACATGAGAGAATGTGCAGTGACTTAATATCTAACATATTCAGAGATTTGAGTAGGGGTACCGAATGATGTCTGGGGCCAGAGTTGGATATTGTCCTAATAGCAGCTTTGTGTTGAGTGATTAGAGGACGTAAATGATTCTGGGTAGTAGAACCCCAAGCACAAATACCATAGTTGAGATATGGATTGATGAGGGAGTAATAGAGAGTCACCAGGGCAGGGCGGGGTACATAATATCTGATCTTAGAAAGAATGCCAACAGTTTTTGAAACTTTTTTAGATATATTTAGAATGTGTCCCCGGAAATTCAGCTTGTAGTCAATGAGAATGCCAAGGAATTTGCCATCTAATTTGTTACAAATTTGGGTATTGTTTATTTTGAGATTTATATGATTAGAGGATTTATTGCCAAACAGAATATAAAAAGTTTTGTCAATGCTAAGGGTGAGTTTGTTAGCAGTTAGCCAAAGATTGACTTTCTCTAGCTCAGTATTCACTGTGGCATTTAGAGCAAGGGGGTCAGGACTGGAGTAAATGAAGGTTGTGTCGTCAGCAAATAGAATTGGTTTGAGGTGTTGGGAGGCATTAGGAAGGTCATTAATGTAGATGAGAAAGAGGAGAGGGCCAAGTATGCTGCCCTGAGGAACACCAATGTTGATGGGTAGGGTGGGAGAAATTGAATTATTCACAGAAATATACTGGAGCCTGTCAGTAAGGTAGGATCGTACTATTAAGTTACGTTGTTGGGTAGATTAGATACACAGTGTTTAGTGAGTTTCATATTTATTGAGTAGTCCTGGATATAGCAGTGTCGTAGACGTTGAGACGAAGCCTAGAGCAGAGCAGAAAGCTGAGTGAGGCCGGAGTCATGGAGCTCTATGCGGAAGAGCGTGGCGGCTCGATTGGGAATTGAGAGTGTCTGAACTCGGGGAGCGATAGCGTTGTAGCTGGATGGGGTCGTAGTCTGCTGTCTGCTCTGTGTCGAAGCTGTAGCGTCTTGGGTCGACTAGAACTGCCCAAGCCGAGTACTACATTCTTGACTGGAGATTGTACTAGTTTGCTGTTCTCACAACGCTGGGTTATATGGTGATTACACCTCAGCTCCCTCCAACAAGATGAGAAGAGTATTACCTGTAATTGGGGAAAGGATTGTAGCTTGTGTGATTAGTAATGCATTAAGATAATGAGATAATGGAGCGAGTATAAGGATTACTCGCTACAGGACTCCCCCTGCCAGGGAATGGAAGAAAACAATATAACAAAAAATACGTGGTCGTTGTGGAACATGTAGTCCGGTACCAAAAGGTGCAGGCAGTGTGTGGACAAGCTCGATGTAGCAGGAGAGAAGAATGTGCATGATTGTTACGTCCTTGGGTCGCTGGTGGAGCATTTAGATCTGGGGCGGATGGGCTCGGGCACCAGGACATTAGGAGGTAATGTAGGCACGTAGGTAGGACAACGAGGGAATCACTGCTAGAGCTGAATTGTCCTGGAGGCGACGAAGAGTCGGAAACGCAAGCTGTAAGTCCTGTACTGCGCAAGGTGCTTTAGTCGGCAGAGTATCAGAATGCAGTGAACGTGTAGATGAATCTGACGAAAGAGCAGCTTTCGTGGGCATCCCTGTAGGACACGCAGTGCCCTGGCAGCGACGGAGAGTCGGCAGGACAGGCTGTAGATCCCACATTATGTAGTTACTGATGAAGCTGCCAGATGAGTGAGTAGCGATTGTGGAGCAGCAAGCCGTAGTAGATGAAAATGCAGAGATGATCGCGATGAAAATCATAGCTGTGGCGAGGGTGTTGGCAACGTTCCATGACAGGTGGCTGTGGTCCACAGCAAGCAGCAGCAGTAGAGGTCCAGTGAGTGAAAGTCCATGTTGTAGTCCGTCGTGGCTGGGTATCGTCGAAACTCTCTGGGGTCACCAATGTAACGTACGATTAAGTTACGTTGTTGGGTAGATTAGATACACAGTGTTTAGTGAGTTTCATATTTATTGAGTAGTCCTGGATATAGCAGTGTCGTAGACGTTGAGACGAAGCCTAGAGCAGAGCAGAAAGCTGAGTGAGGCCGGAGTCATGGAGCTCTATGCGGAAGAGCGTGGCGGCTCGATTGGGAATTGAGAGTGTCTGAACTCGGGGAGCGATAGCGTTGTAGCTGGATGGGGTCGTAGTCTGCTGTCTGCTCTGTGTCGAAGCTGTAGCGTCTTGGGTCGACTAGAACTGCCCAAGCCGAGTACTACATTCTTGACTGGAGATTGTACTAGTTTGCTGTTCTCACATCGCTGGGTTATATGGTGATTACACCTCAGCGCCCTCCAACAAGGTGAGAAGAGTATTACCTGTAATTGGGGAAAGGATTGTAGCTTGTGTGATTAGTAATGCATTAAGATAATGAGATAATGGAGCGAGTATAAGGATTACTCGCTACATCGCCACCCCCAGCCCCACCAGTTATTGATTCTCCAGCAGTAATTAAACTGTATCGGCAACGTAGCAACACGGCGCATGGATCTCCTGCATTCCGACGGCTCACCAGCCGTATATTCAACACGAAGTATGAGGAACATTTACGGCGTATGCCAGGAACGAAGTGCGTGCTTGACAACGAACTAATCATCTCGGAATGTAACGAATCCTCACTGTCAGCCGACCTTTTCCCCAGCGACTACGCCGAGTACAAAGCTGAACATCAAATAAAGAAAAGAAAAAAGAAGACATAGCATGAGGATGCAGAACTAAGACCCACTGAAGGCAGCTGCCTCCTTCCCCCTCTTTAAGACGATGAGGACCTAATTTTGCTCGTTTGGAGATGGTGGACTCCCTGTAAGCTTCGGAGCAGACCGACGTAGAAGACAGAAAAACGAAGACTCCAGCTTCAAAGAAGAAAGAAGACTCCTCACCTCAAGAGGAAAGAAGACCTCGCATCGCCGCCCCCTCACTTGGGACCCTGCCTCCTAGTCTAAGCCAGCTGGGTGTCCAGACAGCCTTATTTACGCCGTGCAGCTGGGTTTAGCCCTGGCTCTGTCTTTCCAACTTCGACGTTTCCTCTCACCAGGCTATTCTTCAACTATACCCACTTCAAAGCTCACCCGAATGGGTACCTTGACCTATATTTAGTTCGTTCGTTCGTTCGAAGTAGCCTGGATATTGAAGCTCACCTGCTGATTGGTTGTTGGGTTGGCAGTTACTGTTTTCTTGATTTCATCCAGTCGTACTTGGCAGTCCATGGAGACGGCGGTGTGAGCTCCACATCTGAGGCACAATTTGTTGATTGACTAGCAGATTTTGAAGTGATGATCATGGGTGCAGATGCTGCATTTATCCTCTGCTTGTGGGCAGTTCTTGGTATCATGGTCGTATTTGTAACACTTAAAGCATTGGAGTACGATGCAGTAACGCTCCTTCTTGACAATGTCAGGTGTAATAGAAATATCTAGGCATCTGAATCCATTTTCCACAGCCTGGGTCGCTGCAGCAGCTGTTGTGAAGGTCACCTTGAGAGTAGGCCTTGGACTGTCGTTGTTCTTGATGACTTTGACTTTAGCTGCAGTCAGGGCCGGGTTCCTGGAGTTGATGCTATCCAGTTTGGCGTCAGGGTCCTGGGTGGCATTGTAGACACTCGTGTGGCTGACGAAGATGGTTCGTTCAGCCAAGTAGCGTCGGGTAGGAGTGATGATCAGGTTGGAGTTTCGTAAGGTGTTCTGGTGCAAACAGTTGCTCCAGAGCTTGCTCGCTTGAATAGAGAAGTACAGGGCCATCTGCGTCGTCACAGATGTCCAATAGAGCTGTATTCGTGATGTCTACGATTTTCCGTAGGTGTAGGAAAATGCAGTGTAGGTGGTTTCGTCACGAAACCGTACCTTGATGCGGCAGATCATGATGATGGTGAATCTCTTAATGACTACCGCATCACTGGAGATTGCCTACCGTCTCTTCTCGGTATATAGTACCAAGATGGGAGTGGGGTGTGACAATCTAGAATGAAGCAAGTCTTCTGCTCAGTTTTTACCCACCCGGCCGTGCTAGGTGCATGAGATCTATGTGCCGTTTATGTTTATCTTTATGCTTTATGCCCGTGCTAGTGGCTTTACAAGAATGTAAAACTTCAAGTCTCTGCATTCTAACAAACCCAGTGTACCTTCTTGTATATAAATAACTAAATAAATCCAACATTATGTTTGTAACTCATCTTCTATGTATGTACTTTTACCTGAATAAACATTTGAATTTGAATTTTGAATATGAGTGTGGCAATACAGAAGGGAAACTCACACTATTCAGGGTTCCTGTCCGCTACCTGAACACTTGGATGAACTCCACCGCCTGTGAGAAATAACTTTGTACCTTGTAATTCATTTTGTAAAATAGTTTCAAATATATAAGGGGTAGTAGAACGCTATGAGAGCACAAGAAGGAACCCCACAAGGCTTCCCCAGGATGCTACCATTTCATACTTAAAGTACTTTGCATAATTTAACGTTTGCAGGGTGTCCGAGCGCGGAGCATGCAAACTTCCCTGCTTTATTAAAAAATTATGTGTCGGGTATGTCTTGATGGCCATACCCCGAGGAACCGAAATCCCAAGTGCCACTTAGTACGGCAGACACCCTTTTATACAAAGAACTATATTAACTTTTCACGGTATAGCTAAAGCAAACTAAATATATAATAATAATTGTATATTTTTATATTAATTTACTTTAAATACAATAACAATTGCATTTATTTTAAAACAACAAATTATATATATATATTGTAAAATAAACTGAATTCAAAATAATTATTAATAATTATTAGTAATGAATCTGCTTACAAAAATAAACTTTAAACTGGTTGATCGTACATCTTGTGCGCAGATAAATAACAATGGTATACTATGCCATTTGGATATGCATACCTGTGTTTTGCCTCAGGGCCACTAACACTAGTGGCCTAGAAGCCGAAAGAAGATGGTTTTACCACTAGGAAGAAGGAAGCCGCCGGCTTGTCATAGGTCCTCCCATTTGTCCTGATGTTTTTTTCAGGCTAAATTTTTAAAGTTCCGCAGAGTTTTGGCATTTACAGCTTGGGCGGGTAGGCAGTTCCATTGGTTTATTTATTATTTATTTATTTATTTATTTATTATTTATTTATTTATTTATTTATTTATATTTATTTATTTATTTATTTATTTATTTATATACAAGAAGGTACATTGGTTTGTGAGGATACATAACATGGTGTTAACAATCTTGTAAAGCCACTAGTACGCGCAGCGTTTCGGGCAGGTCCTTAATCTAACATATAATTTTAAGTAGGTAAATTCTAGCAAATTTAAAAGTGTTAATAAATTGCAAGAAAAAATGAGATTAGAGAGATTAGTAGATATAATAGAACATATCGGTAGCTCTGATTGAATACATTGACAGCTTGACTGGTAATTTAACAAAGATTAATAAGCACAATACAGCATATTGATAGCACATATAAGAGGACAGCAATGATCACAATGGTAAAGTTGTTTGGATTAGGCACATAAAGATTGGGGGATTGGATAACACTATAACAATGTAATTTTAAAGCATAAGGTAGGACACTATGAAGATGAAATTAGGTACTTTTTTTTTGAATGAGGCAAAAGTTGGACAGCTTTTCAATTATAGACCCATATCTCTAACATCGTGTGTCTGTAAAGTGCTTGAATGTATTGTTCTCATGTATCGTATACAGGGGCACCTGTCACCTCAACTGTTTGGATTTATGCCTGGGCTCAGTACACAACACTGTTTTGCTGAATACTTCGCACATATTGAAGCTTCCCCTCAAACAGTCTTCATCGACCTAGCAGCAGCTTTTGATACAGCAAACAGAGAAATCATACTAGAATACCTTGCTAAGCTGGGAATACAAGGAAAATTACTGAAATGCATAAAGGGCTATTTGTCTAATCGAACAGCATATGTTTTGTTTAATGGTGTTAAACGCACAGAGAGCAAACACTTTGATCTGGGAACTCCACAAGGAGGGGTTCTCAGCCTCTTGTTGTTCAACGTTCTGATGCATAAACTTATTAAAGATCTTCCAACTAATAATGAAGACACTGTCATTTGTTATGTTGATGATATATGTTTACAGGCTGCCTCCGAGCCTAGAATGCAAGTTCTGCTCGATGCTTTTGCTACTAGAGCTGAGGAATGTGGCCTCCTTATCTCTGTACAGAAAACTCGTGCCCTCATTCCATGTGGTATTCCACCAGACAATTATCATATAGATGGGCGAGCACTTGAGAACTGCGAGTCTTACAGATACCTTGGTGTCCCCATTAACGACCCTGGGTACCTTTCTTCTCTCAAGAGGAGACTCTGGGAGAGATTAAAGCCCTTGCGGGTCCTTGTTGGTGTCAATCATGGAACTAACGTGAGACTTGCTAGAATGTTTTATGTATCATTTATACGCTCTGTGATTGACTACAATGCTCTACATCTCACACTGTATTCTGACAAAGAGCTGAAATCTCTTGAAACCTTGCAAAATGAAGCTATGCGTCTCATCCTTGGGGCTCCAAAGTCCACGAGAATAGTTAATATGAGAGCAGAGTTAAAATTACCTACAATAAGTGAGAGAATTTTGTCTATTAGCACAGTTTTCGCGGCGTGAAGGCATTGAGTAGATCTAGGCAACACATGAAGTTTCAAGCTAAACTTTTAATATGCTGCACTCACCTGAGGTCTATAGAAGAAGAACGAAATCTGATTATGTATATTGGTTCTACAAGGTAGCCAACGCCATCAAAATATTAAATATATACCCAACTCAACTAATGATTAATCAACCAATTACTCCATGGGATAACTGGGATTTATCAGTTGATTTTGTAAATGCGCCCAAGAAAGATAGTGTTCACTCTACATTATTAAAACAGTTAACACTGTGCAGCATCACTGAGAGTACTCAGAGTATGGGTAACGATGTGTATCAGTGCTATACCGACGACTCTGTAGAAGAGGGTGGACGATGTACCGGATGTGCATGTAATATATTTGAACAATGTTCTCTCGTACATACAGCAATGAAGCGCGTCAATGACTGGGCAAGTACAACTCAAACCGAACTTGCAGGCATATACCTTGCCAATGAATTTTTAAAAGACAAAGGCAGTGGACTTATATACTGTGACTCGCAGAGTGCACGCCTGGCATTGAACGCACATATTAGTGACACCCAGAAAATAGTCAGTGATATTCGAATGAATGTTTTAGCTGCTAAAGAAAACAAATTTGAAATTAAATTCCTATGGATACCATCACATGTTGGCATCTCAAGGCATGACACTGTTGATATGCTTGCAAAGACAGCCTGTAGAAAACCAGTGGTAGAAATTGATATGGGTATTTCATTAGCAGTGACAAAGAGAATACTTAAACAAATATCTAATGAAGATCTCACCGACCTAACAAATTCACAAAGACCTGAAAGTTGTAGCATTAAATATTATGATAGATATCGTGAGGAGACATTCACATATGGGACTAATAGAACAAGAACCCGGCAATGTGATGAACAGTGGCCAGAATACGCCTGGGATATAGACGTATCTGGCAGCTTTCTCAAAACCCAAATGTCGAGTACACAATGTGTCAACTTTGTGAAAGAGAAAACATGCACTCTCTTCAACATTATATTGTAGAATGTCCCATACTGACTGACTTTCGCCCTCCTGGGCTGAGGTATGCTGAACTCTGTAATTACTATATGAGTACTGGAACACTTGATGATATATTGGACTTGTATCCAAGATTGACCATGTAATAGATTAATTATACAATGTATGTGATGTAACTATATAAACCTGAGCTTGTAAAAGCACCTTAATCACCTTCAGTGATTAAGTGCTTAATTGCACACTAGTTTCTTTATCAGCTATCTCACCTGTCAGAGTGAATGAGACAAATGTCTGTGAATGCATGTGTGTATATATGTAATATGTGTTGTGTATGTATATGTATGGGTATAAAGTATATATGGAAGCTGATCAGAATTACATTTCATTTCACCTTTGTAAATGTACATTAATGACACTATGTNAAAAGAACTATGGTAACAGCGAGTAATAGAGATCATAGTATAACACGTAATATGGCTTATTTCAAAGTGATTCCAAATAGTATAGAAAATGATGAAGTGCAAAGTCGTGCAAAAGAAAAAGAAAAAATGAGTTATAACTCGATAAACAATTCATCGAGGGATATTTTTCTATTTAAGGACTCTCGTCCAAAACGTTATGTTAAACGCCCTACACGATATGATGATTATTGTGTTCATATGTAATGCAAAGTATTTACTTGTTGTGCTGAACTAATTTAATATTGTTTGAATAATGCAGATCTCTCATTCAATATTTTGTAACTTTGTATTACAGTTTCTTTCATGTTTGTTTAACATTGCATATGTATTTTTTAACATTGAAATCCTTTGTGGTTAAGATTGTTTAAATTCTTTGTGTGTTTAATTAATGTTAAATGTATGCAATATCTCTTGATATGTTAATAACTTACTTTGTGTCAATAACTTTGCTTTGTGCTACAAGCATGGTAGACATCCTGTATTCATTCTTTTTAAAGAAAAGGAGGGATGTCATGTTCACAGAAAATGGTACCATCCGTTTTCTATGTGCGGCGGCTGGACGCCACTAGAGAGAAGAGAAGGTAAACAGCACACAGGACGCCTGCCAAGCTTGGGAGCTACTCTATCATGTAATCGTTTATTATTATTAAAGTCAGTAACCAGGAATGACTTTACATCAACCTTACTACCAAGACTATCTCACCTACACACAGACACCACAGTAACGTTAACTGAAGGTTCGGCTTTCTTGCGCAACACAAAAGAGACTCAAGGACTGCAAGGCAGCTGCACTAAGTATCTTGGGAAGGCCCAAGAAAATATGAAAGAACGAAACGATGCTAAGGCTAAGTTGCGGGTATTTCAGCCTGGGACGCTGTCCTGGTATTAAAGCCTCGACTAGGGAGCACTATCTCCCACAATACGAAGGCCCCTACATTGTGACAGAAAAGACTGGGGACCTCACGTACAAAGTGAGGCACTCTGACAAGCGTAACCAGGTAATGTTCGTACACTTGAATAGGCTGAAGAAGTTCCAGGGCCCAAGGACCATTGCACTAACCAATGTTTCCATTTCCAGTGAGGGAGGGGATGATTATTCTGGGAACCCAACTAATCTCATTCTCATAATTCTAGTTCTGTGAATGCTGTGGAGGAGGGACTGTCCCATCTGCAGATGTCCCAACGTGAAAAGGTGCAGTCATTGATTGACGAATTCTCCAGTCTGTTCGGGGAGGTCCCGACCCAGACTGATGCCATTTACCATGATGTCAAGTTGACGGACTACACCCCATTCGCCTTCAACGCTATCGAATGAGTTCGGAAAAGAAGGCCATCGTACGGAAAAAGGTCGACTTCCTGCTCCAGCACGGCCTCATCGGCCGAGCCAGGGCTCTTGGTGCTCGCCCTGCCTTTTGGTCCCCAAACCAAACGGCTCCTGCGATTATGCACCGACTATCGGCAGCTCAACAAGGTGACCATTGTGGATGCCTATCCGCTGCCCCTCCTTGAAGACTGCATCGACGAGCTTGGAAACGCCAATTACGTCTCGAAATTCGACCTCTCGAGGGTTATTATCAGATCCCGCTCACTGAACGTGCTAAACAACTAACTGCGTTCGTAACACCTGATGGTGTCTTTGAGTATCAAGTGTTACCGTTCGGCTTGCGTAATGCCCCTGCCACGTTCCAGAGGCTAATTAACTCTCTGCTCGCTAATGTGCTAAATTGGCGGGCGTATTTAGATGACATTGTGTTCTTTGATAGTAATTGGGTTGACCACATAGTTAGGTTACACCAGTTGTTCACAGTTTTGAAAAATGCAAATCTAACCTTAAATGCAAAAAAGTGTCATTTGGCCAAGGCACAGTGACGTACCTCGGTTATGAAGTGGGCCATGGAAAAGTGTTACCTCGGCAAGATAAAATCAGTGCCATTCTGGAGTATCCAGTGCTCCAGTCTAAAAAGGACATTCAAAGGTTTATCGGTATGTGTGCGTACTATTGACGCTTTTGTCAGAACTTTTCCAGTGTTGCCACTCCTCTCACAGACTTGTTGCGGAAGGCCGTTAAATTTAAGTGGTCATCAGACTGTGCAGAGGCATTTAAAATTTGAAATTGATCTTAGCTTCTGCCCCAGTGCTCGCTAGTCCAGGGTTCGACTGACCACTTAAATTCATGCTGACGCATCTGACTCGGGTGCTGGTGCAGTGTTGTTGCAAAACTGGGGATGATCAAGTGGAACACCCAGTATATTATTACTCTGTGAAATTTGACAAGGCGCAACGCAATTATTCAGTGTGAAAAGAGGCGTTGGCGCTAGTGTTAACATGTAAAAAGTTCGAAGTTTACCTCACAGGTAATATAGTGGAAGTGTACACAAACCATAACTCACTAGTATTCTTGAATCAAATGAAGGAAAAAAATAAATGCATCCTCAGGTGGGCATTGTACCTACAGGACTTCAATCTTTCCATTATCCACCTACCGGCCGGCTCAACGTGATAGCCGACGCTCTGTCCCGGTTACCTGAGTAACATTCATCTGAGCCACAGGAAGCCATATACCACTGTCATGCTTTAGTTATTTTTTTTTAGGTTCTCCTGTGACATTAAATATTCCATGTCAAATTTATTTACTTACGCATTTTTTTTTGTTGTTTTTTTTCTTTCAGAGAATTCCTTTGTACTTTTTCTTACAGAGAAAATGTTGTTTTTGATTGATTTTCTTATGTCATAGATTTTCCTTTTTATTCTCTGTATACTCTTACAAAAAAATATGACTACTATTCTAGTAGCCAATTTTTTTTTCTCTGAAGGGGGGAGGAGTGTTACGACCCTGGGTTCATCAGTGGAAACCAGAGGTCAAATTGAGCTAAATAAACCACTTTATATTATTTGATGCGCTTGTCGATGTGTGTCTGTTTGTATCTTCCTTGCCAGACGTAAGATGATTCTTGTTTCTCACAGAGCATTTTAAGACTGAGCTTGTGGTTGATTATTAATTAATAAATAGGCATCAACTATGTTTCAAATGATTAGAAAGTATTAGTAAAGTAGATCTGAGTAAACTTGGATATAGGACTGCTATACGATTAACTGAGTAGTCAGCCGGCAGCGGGTCAGCCGGTGGAAGCTGAAACTTGAGGCTGGCTTCCTTCTCTGGCTGGCGTTCGTGGGGTCAACTCTCTGCAGTGTTGCTCTGCACCCCTCTCCTTCCTCCTACTTCTCTCCCATACCTTATCCTGTGTCTAGTTTACCAAGATAAGTAATGTGCCATTCTCGTTTCTGGCATAATTGTATTAAGGTGTATAGGATTAAAGTGTATTAATTAATTAGGGTATCACTAGTATCACTAAGTTACTCTAAGGGGTCCCAGTGGAACCACGTGTGCTCAAGTGGTACCAGTAAGACCTAGAGTCCTGGCTAATGTCCCTTGCCTAGTAGACTTTACCCTAGCTTGTCCCAAGTGTAAACCTTGTAANGCTCCCAGCGACCCGATCAGGGCTCCCCGCATTGTGTGGTGCCGGGAAGAGCCTAATTGATCGTGCAGCTATACACATTAAAATTCTTCCCCAATGCATCATATTGTTTACTTTATTCGTTCTAAGGATAGTTAATCTCATAACAATGCTATACTAATGCACAGCAAGTAAGTAAGTCTGAAGGGGGCATATTACGGGTAAAGTAAAAGTTGTTCAATTTGTTTGTAAATATATTTATGTAATGGGTATAGAAAGGCTGCAACTGGTCCAAGTTTCAGCAACACAACCTAAATAGAAAGGGAGAAAAAAAACGTATTATGCAACGAATTTTTCAACATTTTCGAAAAATTTCTAGGAACACATGTGTTAACTAAAATCATGTTTATAACAATCAGATGTCACATTAGCATGTAATGAAGGATTTCACAAGACAGTTTTATCAAAAAAGTGTTTAGTGCAATAATACAATTATTCAAAGTTCCCTTTCCAAAAATATGCAATATATGATGTTTATCAATATTTATAAAATCAATAAATTGACTTTGGACTAAAATTTTCTATACAAATTGTAGAAGCACAAACTCTACATATAAGGTGTAATTTGCATGTAAATTGATTAAAAAATGAAAGCTGTGAAACACCTTGAAGTTGAAAATTTCTTTACCTGAGTAAAATAAGATCAAAGTTTGGCCACCTGTAGCCGAGCTTGACGTGGACCAATTTCGTTCATAATTGGCACCCTTGCAGATAGGCATCCGTTCAGCAAGGTGTGTAAGTTCCATGCAAATCCCCTGATAACAAACGGAAAAAAAATTGAAAAAAAAAATCCATATAAATATATATATATATATATATATATATATATATATATATATATATATATATATATATATATATATATATATATATATGCCTGCACATATATATTACAATTATTTATTACAAAATATCCAATTATAACACTAAAACATACTAACCTATTATAATTGGTCCGAATTGTGGGTCATCAAGGTGGCACTGCAATGGGCACTCACAGGCACCTGCATGATTGCTGGATCACCTTCCTCAGGAGCCTGTCTTGGCTTGTTGGAGGGAGGGAGGGAGGTCTAGGAAGGTGTGTGAGGAGGGTCTAGGAGGGTTGAGGAAGGTGTGTGAGGAAGGTTGAGTAAGGTTGAGGAGGTGTCAGTGTTGTGCCTCACAGCTCTCCATCATCTGTCACTGGATATTACTCTTCTTCGCGCTAAAGCGGCTTTTTTTTACTGATAAAGACGGCGACCGAGTGCCAGATTTGCTGCTCTTATCTTCTAACGCTTCATCTATATATGTCATTGTGCAGTAGACGCAAGAATGCGCTATTCCAAGAGCGAGAATGGAGCGCGCATCGACAAAACGTCTGCATTCAACAAGACACACGAGGTGACTGAGGGCTTGTGGCCTGCTCAACCCTACGAGGGATGAAAGAGTTGCCAATGAGTGTATATTTACTCTTCATACATACAGAGTTATTTACGACGTTATTACGAAAAAATTGACGTTTAGAACATACGACGGAATACCTTCGGCACAAGCACTAGGGCGCGGGTCAGCTGATATTTGACAGGTGACGTTAGGGGCGGAAGTGTGTTGCCATTCGGAGTGCTCCAGATTATCTGCTGAGGAGAGAGAGCGGCTATTTGTACTTGTTCTTGCATGTTTGTCAATACATAAATATCTTGTTGTTTTTAAGTAAAATACCAAAAAGTCCTTGGTGTTTGTATCATCCCCTCCATATACCTTGTGACTGCGAAAAGATAAAGAAGACAGAGTGACAGCAATAATTACTTGCCTGATACCAAACTAATCGAGCTTGCTCTTGCCACAATTACCACAATTATGCAAAACCACTGTAGTGTTACTGGACACCTAAAAACACCAGTTGGCGACCTTGAAAGTAGTGTAAGAGTCCTTGTCGGGGCGGGCACACAAATTGAGGGAACAATCTGTGTCTCCACTCACTCTTCGACCTGAGGCCGGTTGAGAGATCGACTGGGGTACTCTCCTGGGCGTACAGTGGCGCCGAGAGGATTGAGGGAAGACCCGTAGGACTACGGTGAGTAACGGCCATCGTCAGAACAACCGCTTTGAGAGGATTCAGGGATAAAGTCCTTGCATACCGTTGCTCACCCCTACCGTGAACCCCGACAACTACAACATGGATTCTCACTGGACCTTCACTCCTGCTGTTGCTTCCTGTGGACCACCTCGTGCCACCTGTCACGGAACGCTGCCAACACCCTCGCCACAGCTATGATTTTCACCGCGATCGTCTCGGCATTTTCATCAACTACAGCTTGCTGCACAGCGAGTGTTACTTACTCATCTGACAGTTTCATCAGCAACTACATCATGTGGGATCTACAGCCTGTCCTGCCGACTCTTCGTCGCTGCCTGGGCTCTGCTTGTCCTACAGGGACGCCCACGAAAGCTGCTCTTTCGTCAGATTCATCTACACGTTCACTGCATTCTGATACTCTGCCGACTCAAGCACCTTGCGCAGTACAGGACTTACAGCTTGCGTTTCCGACTCTTCGTCGCCTCCAGGACAATTCAGCTCTTGCAGTGATTCCCTCGTTGTCCTAACTACGTGCCTACATTACCTCTTATTGTCCTGGTGCCTGAGCCCATCCGCCCCAGATCTAAATGCTCCACCAGCAACCCAACGACGCAACAATCATGCACATTCTTCTCTCCTGCTACATCGAGCTTGTCCACACACTGCCTACATCTTTTGGTACCGGACTACATGTTCCACAGCGACCCAGGGAACAGTAGCCTCGTATTTTTGTTGTATTGCTTTTCTTCCATTCCCTGGCAGGGGGAGTCCTGTAGCGAGTAATCCTTATACTCGCTCCATTATCTCATTATCTTAATGCATTACTAATCACACAAGCTACAATCTTTTCCCCAATTACAGGTAATATTCTTCTCACCTTGTTGGAGGGAGCTGAGGTGTAATTACCATATAACCCAGCGATGTGAGAACAGCAAAACAGTACAATCTCCAGTCAAGAATGTAGTACTTGGCTTGGGCAGTTCAAGTCGACCCAAGACGCTACAGCTTCGACACAGAGCAGACAGCAGGCTACGACCGCAACCAGCTACAACGCTATCGCTCCCCGAGTTCAGACACTCGCAATTCCCAATCGAGCCGCCACGCTCTCCCACATAGAGCTCCACGGCTCCGGCCTCACTCAGCTCTCTGCTCTGCTCCAGGCTTCGTCTCGACGTCTACGACACTGCTGTATCCAGGACTACAAAATAAATATGAAACTCACTAATCACTGTGTATCTAATCTACCCAACAACGTAACATAATCGTATGTTACATTGCCAAGGGAAGAGTGGGTGAAAATCTTACAGGGGCGGCTTAGGGGTAAAGCAAAAGATATTTTTATAAACATGCCTGACGACGAATAAATACAATAAAGATAAAAAAAGGGGGGAACATGACTGAAAAAGCAGCACAAATACAAAAGGTTGACAACAGCATGATTAAAAAAAATAACAGACATGGGTTGACATAGAGTGGTAAGGTAGGTTACAGGGAATTTATTAGGTAGTGTTTAGTTTTAATCTTAAACTGGGTTAGAGAGGTATAGTATGGTTGGCAAGGTCATTCAACATTCTAGGTCCCTTGATTGTAGAGCATTTCTAGTTTGATTAAGTCGTACTCTTGGATATCAAAACTGTATTATTTCTGGTGTGGTGCTCATGGGTTCTGTTACAACCTTCAATGAGCTTTTGAGTTCAGGATTGGCATTACAATTCAGCGTTTTATATGTAAGACACACATGAGAGAATGTGCAGTGACTTAATATCTAACATATTCAGGATTTGAGTAGGGTACCGAGTGATGTCTGGGGCCCGAGTTGGATATTGTCCTAATAGCAGTTTTGTGTAGAGTAATTAGAGGACGTAAATGATTTGGGTAGTAGAACCCAAGCACAATACCATAGTTGAGATATGGATATGTGAGGGAGTAATAGAGAGTCACCAGGCAGGTCGGGGTACATAATATCTGATCTTAGAAAGAATGCCAACAGTTTTGAAACTTTTTTTGATATATTAGAATGTGTCCCTGGAAATTCAGCTTGTGGTCAATGAGAACGCCA
>WNGS01111181.1:50078360-50088549 GCA_020271785.1 Procambarus virginalis
TTTGAAATCCAGGCGAGACAGCAATTATTGGGCGCGTTTTATATCACCTAATAACTTGCAGACACATTCATGGCCGACTCGAGACGGGGCTGAGGACATTGTGGAGAGCCTGCCACCGCCGCCTACCGAGAGTAGTGGGGAGGTGGAGGAGAACCCGTTGAGCCTAGGCCAATGGCATCTGACCAAGGCCTGGATGCCTCCTTGAGTGAGTTACAAAAAGCTGACCCCAGCTTGCAGATTGTCACGAGACAGCCGTCTCTAGGGAGGAAATTCTAGACGCAGCAAATGGGTACTACTACAATGATCGGATTTTGATGAGAAAATGGAGACCTCAGAGTGCTCCCTTGTCAAATGAGTGGAGGTAGTCCACCAGGTTATGTTGCCGACTGCTATAGAGAGAGAGTTTTGTCAGCTGCCCATGATGATCCTATGGGGGGACATCAAGGCATTAATATTACCTATCACAAAATCTGCAAGTATTTTTCTGGCCCAACTGAAAAGCGATGTGGCAAAATTTGTAATGCATGTATTGCATGTCAACTTGTTGGGAAACCAAACCAGACCCACCTAAAGCTCCTCTTAAGCCTATTGTCGTGCCGGAGCAACCATTTTCTCATGTTGTAATGGACTGTGTTGGTCCATTACCTAGAACTAAGTCTGGTAATATTTACCTAATTACGATGATGTGTATCACCACTCGTTACCCAGAGGCTTTTGCTGTAAGGAACATCCGAGCAAAGACTGTTGTTGCTCGTATGTTGCATTTTTTTTCCACTTTTGGACTGCCTCGGGTTGTGCAGACTGACAATGGTACTAACTTTAAGTCTGATATTTTTGCACAATTTTGTAAGGACCATGGAATAACTCATAAGGTTTCCAGCCCATACCATCCACAGAGTCAGGGGGTCATTGAAAGGTTCCATCTAACTCTGAAGCAGATGTTGAAGACATCGTGCGAGAGTTCCCATACCTTCTGGGACGAGAACTTGCCGTATGTTTTGTTTGCTGCTAGGGAGGGGTTGCAAAGTTCACTGGGTTGCTCTCCTTTTGAGTTAGTCTTTGGCCATAAAGTTCGTGGACCCTTGCAAATGTTACAGGAGAATCTGTTAGGGAACGTAACATTAACCGAAGGTTCAGCTTTCTTTGCGCAACACCACCAGAGACTCAAGGACTGCAAGGCTGCTGCACTAAAGTATCTTGGGAAGGTCCATATGACTACTATTCTAGTAGTCACATTTTTTTTTTTCTCTGAAGGGGGAGGAGTGTTACGACTCTGGGTTCTTTAGAGGGAAACCAGAGGTCAAAATTTGAGCTTATTGAGCTACCATAGAGTAAAAACGCATTCCGAGTGGCATTTGTCGTATCTTCCCTGCCAGTCGTAAGATTAGTCTTGTCTCTCGAGAGTATTTAAAGATTGAGCTTGGGGTTGATTATTAAATAATAAAATAGGCACCAACTATGTTTACTAATACTGTCTAATCATTTGTAAAGTAAACCTGAGTAAACTTTGTATCGGGCGCCGGTATGATTAGTTGAACAGTCTGCCGGCAGCATTAGTCCACGGAGGAGGAGACGAGAGACTGCCTCCTTCTCTGCTGACTGGTTGTGGTGGAAGGAAGTGCCTCTCCTTCCTCTCATTTATTTATTTCTGTATCTTCGTCTGGTTAAGTCTTCTTTGCTATTTTTATGGTTATATTGTGGCATACCTATCGTTATATGTGTAGAGTAGTATACCTGGGGTGTAGTAAGTGTTTTTTAAGTGTTTATCTTACCTGCTATGCTAACGGGGGTCCCAGTGTAACCACGTGGTCCCCTACCCTAAGCTGACTCAAGTGTTTTATAGTAGAGCTTTACCCTAGCTTGCTTTCAGTGTAAACCTTGTATCCTGTCTATGTGGACCAAGGTTTTTAACGTAAGATTGTGTGGTAAAGTTAGTATATATTGTTACTGGTGTGATTGTGTATGGGGGTGTTAAGGGGTTAATAAATAAGTTTGAACAGAGTATCCCTTTTTCCTGTGTGGGAGTACAATAATCTATTCCTAGACTAACCGGGTTTAGTAGCAAGCATTTATTACTGTGGATATATTATTTTGGGGGCCGGGCCTTTTAGTTCTCCCATATTTAGATACCTCTGTATTCTACTTACCCTTACCCCTTAATAGTACCAGTTCCCCATAGCAAGCCCACTATAGTTCATAACAACACCCAAAGCCCAACAGGAGGCCGAAAAACCGAAAAGGTAAAACGGACCAGCAGAGGCAGACCCCGAGGAGCCTGTGGAAGGTGGCCCCCAAGCCCCAAGGGCAGTACTTACAGGGCACCTAGGGAAGAAAGCCCTAGGCGCATGCAGCCCGAGTACTGAAGATAACTCCTGGCTCTCACACCCACAAAAACAAACACCACATGCAAAGCACAGTGCTGTAGCGACACCGGAGCCAGAGCACACGACCTTCGCCTATAGCATCAGCCTCAAGAACTGAGGTGTGGGTAGCCGGCGTGGAGGGTCTGGAGCTCCCCCTTCCCCTCCCGGAGAGGGGGGAGCTGCGCAGACAGCGGCACGGCGGCGTGTGACGTCACACTAGTTTGCTTGTTTTTCTGTTGGGGAGTTCTATCCACTAGTTCGGCTTTTTGTAGCAATTTTAACCAGAATAGGGGGTTTGTTTTGGGGCGCTTACCTTTCTGGGTGCCTGTTCCGGTCGATGGCAGACATAGAATGCTTCCAACCACACGGGGGCTTCTATAGGCCACTGCTCCCCTTGCCTCTCTGAGGGGGCCGGTTCTGGCCGTGATCCTCGGTAGGCCTAAGAACTCCATACACATGACTGATGCCAAAGTCTGACATTAGCATATCAGCCTGGCATAGCTCCGGGGAGCCGACGGGGCTCCCCCCAGAAACAACCTGCAAAATAGATGCTACCTCATATGTGTGATGATCATCAGGAGGGTCAGGGGGAAAAAAAAAAAAAGTCAAATGGGGAGAGCAAACTCCACAGGACTCGGCTCTGGGTTACAGGTGTTGTCACCCCAGTAGGCAGCATGGAGGAAGAAAGAAGTCCAAGGAAAAAACTCCAAGGATAGTTGCACTTAACTGAGTAGCAGTGGGACCCGCTACGGGGTGCTGACGACCCAGGAGTCCTACAGCAGATGTACACTACAATCTGCATCAGTGACTGAACTGGATTTAACAGTCCAGTGGGCACTGGAAGCTCCAGCTTGTTAGCACTGGAGGTAGTGCTAATGAACTTACACTTGTTTTGAGAGATTCAATCTTTTGTTTACACTGTTGGAGAGTTCGATTGGAAGTTTTGACCCTGGAAACACAAACCAAAACTGTCTCTATTTTCCGCTTGTTACAACTTGTAATAAAGTTGTTACATCTTGGCTTAACGTGTTTATGACGTATTAGAACGTTGTTACAACTTGCTATATTGGTTGTTATAACTGGTTAGGAAGTGATAAAACTTGTTAGAACGTTGTACCAACATCGGTTTCGGTGTGTGTTTGGCGGGGAGGCTTTGGTTCCTTTGCAACCAGCAGTGGGCTGTTTTAGTTCATTATCTGGATACTTTCCCAGCAGGGTGGTGGAGTGTCACCTTCCTTCACCTTTGTGAGTGGGGGCAAGAATCCCGCTGTGGTCCCCAGAAGTCAAACAGAATACCACAGCTGGTGTGACTTAGTACAGTAGTTGGGAGCCATGGTGGCTTCAGCGAGCCACAAGGAGCTCTCCAGAAATTTAGGTTTCCATTATATTTGTACAATATAATTTATGAAAATACTGCACTGTGTGTGGAAATCTGCTGTATATTTTATTGGATTAAGAATCCTCTGCACAGTTTCATTCTTTCTTTTAATTCTTTCATAATTATTATTTAATTCTTTGCCTCTTACAATATTATTCACTTTTCTACACAGTTAATTTGTTTTGTTAATATTACAAAAGTAACCTCCTTGGACTAAACAATTAGTCACGTAAGAAATCTGTTTCATAACACTACCGAAAAAAAATCCAAATTATTTTAATAGTAAAAATCATCTATTTAACCAAAAGAGCAGTACAGTACAGTAAATACAGTATAATTATGCTGTATTTATTACAAACTTTTTTCATCACATTTGATTAACATTTCAGACCCCCTAACAGCTAAAACTACCAGTAAGTTTTATTGCTAAACAAAAATCATGCACTCTTAATATGCTGCTAAACTGTATGTGTAAGTTACTGTAGTATACTGTACTGAATAGATATTTGCCAGCACCTGTTGACCTGCCTCCCAGTGTTGGGTAGCCAACACATGCATGGCACTGGCATATGTATGGAGCTCCTCTTCATGTTGTGTGTGTTCTTGCCACAACTGACTTGCATCTTCACCTGAAATATACATCATCCTGAATACTGTGCAAGCTATGTACTGTATGCAATATGAATTTCTTTCCAGCTAAAACAAAATTAAGACAAGTAACTGGCAAAAAACTGAACCCTGAAAAACCTGAATTGTATAATAGCAAATGTTAGACAGAGATTTAGTGTGTTAAGATGGAACACATTTAAACTGAAGTTGGGACGCCTTTATGACAATGGAAAAAGAAAAATAACATAAAAGCTTTCGAGTTGCTGAAATAACACAAGTGAACAAACTGCAAATAATGGTGCAGAAAATTGAATAAACAGTTGGGCAGAACTCAGAAACTCTCAAAAGAGGACAGATAACTGCATCCAAATGAATCCAAGAAAAAGATGGTATCACTTATGACATATTGCGTCTGCTCCCCTTAGTACAGTGGTACCTCGGAACACGAGTGTCCCTGTATGCGAGTTTTTCTGAATACGAGCAGGATTTCCTCGAAAAATATGTCTCGGAAGGCGAGGGTTACCTCGGAACGCGAGTTTGTTGATACGTGTACAGGCCGACTAGCGCGTGGTGGCATGGCGATTGCGCCTCAGTTTACCAGTGTCTCGTGCCCAGTGACTATCCCACCTGAATTCTTCACAAGGATTTACAGTTTTTTGTCGTTTTTTTAGCCATTTGAGCATAAAAGTTGTCGTTATATATCTTGCCATGGGTCTCAAGAAAGCCATTGGTAAGGTTCAACCTAAGAAAATAGCTGTGAGTAGAGGCAGTAGAGGATGTCCCTTCTTGATTAAGAAAATGTGTGAAATATGGGAAGAACTGCAAAGTTTTGTTGAAAAAACTCGCCCAGATAAAGCTGTAGCAGGCCGTTGCATTGACCTTTTAAATGATAATGTGATGTCTTACTACAGACAAGTGATAAAATGTAGGGAAAAACAAGTGTCATTAGACAAATTCTTAGTTAGACAAGCAAGTCCTAGTGGTATGCAGGCAAAATGTGCTAGAGTGTGCATACCAGTGAAGTCCTCACTGCCTGATGTGATAATGGAAGGGGACTCCCCTTCCAAACAGTAACTCCTCTCCTCCTCCCCCCTCCTCACCATCTTCCATACGCCTACAGCATTCAACAGCAAGGTAAGTAATATTTTGAACATAGTTTTGTAGGTTTATTTAGATGAATTAGGTATAAAAATTTAGTTTTATATGGGGTTTTTGGGGTAGTCAGGAACGGATTAATTCATTTCCCATTATTTCTTATGGGGAAATTAGCTTCGGAATGCGAGTTTTCGGAATACGAGGCGTCTCCAGGAACCAATTAAACTCTTAAACTGAGGTATGCCTGTACCAGGGAATCCCCTGCTTGAGCTGTATAATATGAGCTATGTTAATGGGGAACTTCCTATCTCTTGGACCAACAGTATAATCATTCCAATTCCCAAGCCAAATCAAGAGAATGCTTTCTGCCCAATTTCCCTTACTAGCTGCATTTGCAAAACATTCGAGAGAATGGTCCTAAACCGTCTCCTCCATAGAATAAGAACCATGCTATCTCCCCAGATATATGGCTTCATGCATGGAAGGAGTGTGCATCATTGCATCACCACCATTCTTACCCTGCACACTGAAAAGTCATATACCACCTTCCTAGATCTTAAGTCTGCCTTTGATATTGCAAATAGACATGTTATCTTGAGTGAGCTTGCAAGAATGAATATTGGTGGTCGGCTTCTTTGTTGGATCAGGGGTTACTTATCCAACAGGAAGTCATCTGTATTTTTCCAGGGGCATAGAAGTGTAACAAGAGACTTTGAACTAGGTACCCTGCAGGGTGGTGTCCTCAGTCCTACCTTATTTAATATCTTAATAAACACGCTGTTAAACTCTATACCGAGCAAACCCAACGTCCACATCATTAGCTATGCTGATGATATAATGATACACACCACTGGGTATGCTAACACGCAGAACACTCTTAACTCTGTATTAGACTCATGTCAGGATCTAGGTTTGATTATCTCAGCAGAGAAAACAAAGATACTAAATTGGCGCCCACCCAGGCAGGGAGGAGCTGTTCGCAAGATGCAAATGTCTAATGGCTCCCAGCTTGACTATGTAAACAGATTCAAATACCTTGGCCTTGAGGTGCCACTGTATGGTCCTGTTGTATTCAGACTCTGTCATCAGTATAAAGAGAGGCTCCGAGCTCTCAAGGCTGTTGCAGGTTATCACTCAGGCTATGGTGCCAATGTCAGAATTGTCAAAATGATGTACCTTGCATACATCAGATCTTTAGTGGATTATGCTGCACCTCTGCTTGTTTTGATGCCTGAAAGAAAGCTTGGAGGGCTTGAAAAATTGCAGAACGAAGCCTTGAGGATAATCCTTGGGTGCCCTCGTACCACAAAGATACTTAATATGAGAAAGGAACTTAATATTCTGAGCGTTGTTGATCGTGTTACTGAAATTAACTGTCAAATTGGTATAAAAATGCTTAGGCTAACTCATCCTAATCCTTGCACAGAAGCCCTCCAGAATTACTTTATTGAAGATCAGCATTGTTCCAAATAGATAACAAAAACTGGAACTCAACTCAGAATGTATCAGGTTCATGATTTGTACCAAGAGAAACAACAACGGCACTTTCCTGCACCGTGGGAGGTTACACCCTTTCCAGTTTTAATCCCTCCCTTTCCACCCAAGAAGCTAATTAGAGATCAGCCCAAGTTTCGTCTTGAGGCAAAGCTCAACACCTTAAGCCATATTGATGCTCTGTCCACAGAGCATTCTCTCT
This sequence comes from Procambarus virginalis, assembly GCA_020271785.1. Lineage (NCBI taxonomy): Eukaryota > Metazoa > Arthropoda > Malacostraca > Decapoda > Cambaridae > Procambarus > Procambarus virginalis. Next base: position 50,085,502 of record WNGS01111181.1, read on the forward strand.
CTCAAATCATATACACTGATGGTTCCCTACACCGCACCACGGGTGCAGCTGGAAGTGCAGTTGTTCTGACAATGGGCGATGGCTTGTCCTTTGAGTGGGGAGTCCGTATAAACAACTGGGCCTCTATCCCATCAGACTGAACTATTTGCCTTGCTCCTTGCACTGAAATGTGTACAGGTCTCCAAACTTGATACATTAATTGTAAGTGACTCCTTATCATCCTTAAATGCTCTCAACTCTTTAAGACATAACTGTAACATGCTCGTGTCCAAAGCTAGACACAAATACAACAAAATTATTAAGGATGGTAACAGAGTCCATTTAATGTGGTCTCCATCTCATGTTGGCCTCCGAATGCATAATAGAGCTGATAAGTTAGCCAAAGAATCTGCCTTTAAAGGAGCCGTTGAGTGTAACCTTGGATTGTCAATGAGCAATCTGAGAGCAGCAGTACACCGAGAACTTCAACAAGATCTTGTAGATCTGAGGCAAAGTGAAATTGACACCAGTAATTCCATCTATCATCATACTATCATGCAAGAGGAGCCACACATCTATGGATCATCCAATAAAATCAGCAGACTTCTAGATGTTACTACTGCTCGGCTTAGACTCGGTTACACGTATCTCTGGGAATTCTCATTATCTGCCGATGTAGACCTGACCAAATGTAAACTGTGTCAACAAAATTATTTGCACACCCTCCGTCACTATGTGATGGAGTGCGAAAAGATACGTGAATTTAGAGACAATTCTATAACCAATGTTCCAGCGATGTGTAAATATTTCATTCAAAATGATCTGCTACCAGAATTTTAGCCAAATATCCCCAGTTTGCTAACTGTAGGTAGTAACTAAGTGATTGTAACCAGTAACTAAGTGATTGTTTGTCCTGCACACCGCTGCCCGCTGGATGGGGGGGGCGGTGTGCAGGACAAACATATAAATTGTGACACTAGCTCTCCACATACGTCAGTTGCTTATTTAGAACCTGTACTTGAGGTTGATCTCGAACCCATTGTTGATGTGACGACTTATATTGAATTTTGTAACTAGCTCATCAAGATTGTAACTTGCTTAGCTAAATGAATTGTGGGGTTCAGTCCCTGAGCCCATTATGTGCCTCTGTAACCCTTTGCACAACCGCCCACGGCGTAGCCCTCAACCGTTCCTGATATGAGAGATGATTTAGCTTTGATGTTTATGACAAAAAGGTTGGCCCCAAAATGGACCACTGTGGCACCCCACTTAACACATTTCTCCAGTCAGATTCATTCCCATTTAGTACGACCCTTTGTTTTCTTTGTTTTAACCATTGTTTATCCATTCCAGTATTCTCCATATATTCTATGTGCCTGTAATTTCCTTGCTAGTCTTTCATGCAGTACCTTGTCAAAAGCTTCAGCAAAGTCCATGTAAGCTACTTCTACCGGAAGGCCTATGTCTGAATAGCCGGTTACCATTTCCAGAAATGTTCAATAATGCAAAGAGAAGAAGACAGATTCTCACCAGGAGGAGGAGAAACCACAAGCAGCCAGATTGAAGACAAAACTGCAGACTGAGAGATATGACCCGGGAGCAATAACCAAATACCAGGCTGCCAGAAACCTATTTGACCACTAAAACCACCAATCCCGAATATCAAGCCCAGGATACATTAACAAAAACTGCCATGAGAGCACTGTACTTCCATGATGAGCATAACATCAACCAAGGCTAATTAAGAAAAACCATGCCTTTGGCAAAGAGCATGAAGCTCCCCAACTCTACAACTGAAGGTAAGTGTCAACAAGAAGAAAATTAGCGTTGAATGTAAGGAAACGTAATTTCTAGGGGAGCCCCGGAAGTTTCCTGAAGCTATCCGAATATGTGCTATATTAGTTTGAGGTTATCAGTCACATGAGTCCTTATGCCCACCGGGAACCACGAACTAAACCTGGCCACCTCAGAGAGGTGCAGGGAGCAATGGCCTATGAATGCTTTACATTTAAAGTGGCAAAGCTGCCATCAACTGGGGAGAACACAGAATGGTAGGCGAATCAAAACAGAAAAAAATGCAGCGTTGAATGTAATGAAATGTCATTTTCTGGGGAGACCTGGAGGCTCCCCGGAGCTACCGGGCTGATGCGAATGTATTAGACCCTGGCATCAGTCAATGCACATGGAGTCTAGGCCTACTGGATGCCATGAGCCAGAACATGGTCCCCTCAGAGACATGAGGAGCATGGCCTATAGCAACCCCCCATGTGGTTGGAAGCATTCTGTCTGCCATCGACCGGGTCAGGCACCCAGAAAGGTAGCGCCCTAAAACAAACCCCCTATTCTTGTTACAATACTGCTACTGAAAGCCGAACTAGTGGACAGAACTCCCCAAATGAACACGAGCAAACGAGCATGGCGTCACCACGTCGCCGCGCCGCTGTCTGTGCAACCCCCCTCCCCTCCTGGGAGGGGGAAGGGAAGACCCAGATCCCCGTGCCGGCTATCCACCCTGCAATTCTGTGGCTGACGTGAACTGGCAAGGTCGTGCATCTCTGGCTCCTGTTTTCAGTTCTGTGTCTTGTGGTGTGGTGCTGTCTTATTGGTGGTGTGCAAGCCAGGCGTAATTTCACAAGTACTCGGGCTGCATGCGCTATGGCCATCAGCCAGGACATGTTCTCAAACATGGCGCCAATGCAGCAAACTTCCTAATGTAATTTGCATGAGGACAGACCACAGGCTGGTTGACTATAACCCTATCCGGACGACCTGGAGACCAACCTGGAACAGGGAACGAGGGAAACCAGTCAACCCAAAGCGCATTCTCAGCCACTGAAGCCGAAGCATGCAGATAACGACAAAAGCTGCAAACTGGATACAACACATGATGCACCCTAGGCCTGATCACCAAGCATCAATGACCCAAGGACCCCTCCGAAAGCAGCCGCCTCGTTCTTCGGCAGAAAAGAAGGCTGCAACCGAACAAACGACCACCAGGCCCGAAAGAACAGAAATCTCCTGCGCCAGTGGAGAGCATGAAACTCACCGACCAGACCTCCAGAGCCCAAT
>WNGS01111181.1:50088767-50112216 GCA_020271785.1 Procambarus virginalis
GCCAACAGAAACAGACCCTTGGAAAAATAATCTTGAACCAAAGGAGCCATCCTGTCCAAGGACCAGGATGGCTCAGGCAGAGCATGAGCAGGACAGAGAGTGAAAACAAAGCATGAGAAAGCTATGGAACTTTTGGTATGTGTAAGCGCCAGGGCAGAGTAACATCCATCCTGAACACAAGCTGGAGCGGCTCCACCAGCGCGGCACGATATGAGTTGACAGTAGTAGGCATCAAATGACAGTCCTGAAAGAGCCAAGATAGAAAGGACAAACAACCCAATTAGAAATAGAAAACGAGAAGAGAGAGAAAATGGCAGGAAGAATGCCAAGAAACTTCATACTGCTGCCGAGACGAAGCTCACAGGTGGGACACCACCAACAAAGCCACCTGATTACCATACAAATGGTGATAAACTCGCGTCAAAAAGACCAGACGTGAAGAGCGAAGAGACTGAACCAGCTGCGTACCTAACCGGTCTAACCTGCTGGAAGAGGCGGAGCTGTGGAAAACATCCCAGGTTCACACACCGGGCAAGCAGTGCCTGGAACCAAGGCTGAGCCGGCCACCCAGGGGCCACAAGGACTGTTCTCCCTTGGTAGGACTCCAACAGAGCCAGAACCCAAAGCAACAGCTAGACCGGGAGGAAGAGGTACAGGTAACCCCCACCTTGACCAGTCCTGCTGACGCGTGAATACGTGAGGTGCCAGATTGAAGTCAAAAGGAAGGCAACGAAAGCGGGAAGCCTGATGACCCACCACAAAACCTAACCAGTCCCCGAACCCTGGATGAATAAGAACATGCCAATACGCATCCTTGAGGTCCAAGGACACCAACCAGGCACCCGGCTCCAAAAGAAGCCAGACCTGAGAGAGTGATCATCTGAAAGGACGGGTAATAAATTTCAAGAGTTCAGACGGGAAAAGTTCAGAATGAACCTCAGATCTGCAGTCTCGTTTTGGAACTGGAAACAGGTGGGAAACCCACCTGAGGGACGAAGTCGTTTTGACCACGCCCAAGCGCACCCACTCCAAGATGACCTGATGAAGTGCAGGGGGAAGAAGCCTGCCCCGCCAGCCCCGAACCCTTTTGCTAGATGGGACTCAGACCCAATTTAGTCCAAAGAAAACCAAGGAACCCCCCCCCCCTTTATCCAACTCACCATGCTATGAAAACCAAACACAGAGGCTCTGGGGCAGAGCCAGTGTCCACACCCACCACCGGGATAGAAAAGCAGAGCCAAAGGGGAAGGTCTAAGATGATGATGGTGGCTGGGAGAGGAAAACCCCAACATCTTGGAGGGAACTAGCCAGATCAACTGCTTCTGCACTTTATGCCTTTATCAGTTATATGATAAAGAGTGTTGGGAAGATGGATCACCACAAGCATAGCTCTCATCCTGTAACTATACTTAAGTAATTACACGTAAGTAATTAACCAAACTTGAAGGAGCCACATCCGGGGCTAAACCCTACCGTGACTCAGAAACCCTTGGGTGTTTTGGAGGTGGAAGCAGGGAGGGAGGGGGGATAATGAACAGAAGCTGGCAAACCAAACCCAAAGGAAAAGGAAGAGAAGGTTCAGACAGAGCCATGGTGGAGTTCAACACCTCCAATTTTTGGTCCTTAAACACATAGTGGGCCAGCTCTGTGGTATCAAATTGGGCACAACCTAGACTACTTAAGGCAGTAGCTCGACGGAAGGACGGATCCCAACACCCCTGGCCGGCCTGGTGAGCACTGGTCACAAAACCCCAGCCGAGAGACGACGCATCCATGTACACATCGAGCGAGGGCTCAGGTAGGCGCCAAGGCACTGAACCCGAAAAGACCCGAAGAGGAATCCGGTGATGCAGCAACCGACGCAAGGCCCCCGGGAGTCGAACTCTGCGATTGCGAGAAAGGCGGAAGGGGGAACCCCGAAGGAACCAGAACAGCCGACGAAGAAAAACCCAACCCGGTGGGTAGACCACCATCGCGAAGTTCAGGCACCCGCACAGCCCCTCAAGCAACCGCCGGGTGACCCAAGGGCCTACCAGAAACAGACGAAGGCGGGACTGCAGCCGCAGGAGAGACTCCGGAGGGAGAGACAAGGAGGCGGTTCGAGAGTCCCAAATGAGACCCAGCCAAGTCCGAACCTGAGAGAGAACCAGATGGGACTTCCTCCAGTTCACCAAGAACCCGAACCCGGCGAGCTGGGAAAGAACAAAGTTCCTGGTTAGCAAGCAAGCAAACCGGCTGGGAGACCAAACCAGCCAGTCGTCGAGGTAGGCCAACACCCGAACACCTAGGAGACGCAAACGAGCCACCACAACCCGTGTAAGGCGCGTGAATACGCGAGGTGCCAGGTTCAACCCGAACGGGAGACAACGAAAGCTGTAACTCAGACGCCCCACAACAAAACCGAGCCAGTCCCTGAACCGTGGATGAATCGGGACATGCCAATAAGCGTCCCGGAGGTCCAGGGACACCATCCAAGCGCCCCGGCTCCAAGAGGAGCCGAACCTGAGACAGCGTAGTCATCCGAAAGGAGGGGCAATGAACCCAGGGGTTCAGACGGTACAAGTCCAGAATAAACCGCAGGTCCGCGCAGTCCCGTTTCGGAACCGGAAACAGACGGGAAACCCATCTGAGGGACGACGTCGTTTCGACGATGCCCAAGCGTACCCACTCCAAGACGACTCGACAGAGTGCAGGGAAAGAAACCTGCCCTGCCAGCCCCGACCCCCCCCACAAGGGGGAGGGGCCACCCAACGCCACCGCAGGCCACTAGACACGACCCGAAAGGCCCACAAATCGTGGGACCAGGCGCGGGCGAACAGCGCAAGCTGCCCCCCCATCGCCCCGTCAATGGGGCAAACCGCGAAAAGGCTGGCGACCCTTACAAGACCCAGAACCCCACACAGAGCGAACACCGCGCCGACCAGACGAGGAAGGGTCCTAAGTAGGAGCCGAACCCGAACCTGACACCAGAGGCCTTTCACGACGAGAGGAACCCCGAGCCCTGCCACGACTCTTCCGGGAAGACCCACCCGGGGCCCCTGCAAAACCAACAAGTCCGACATTGGACGACAAGCCGCCGACGCAGCCTGAATAAACTGCACCACGGCCGACTCCTCAAACAGAAGAGGACAAAAAGGTGAAGAACGCCTAAGAGCCAGAGCCCAAGCAGATTCCACGGAGGAACCCAGCACCGTCTGCCGACGCGTGAGACGGGAAGCATAAAACGGGGAAACCGCATCCCACAAAATCGCCGTGAACAGCTTCAACAAGGCAGCCGACGAACGCGCAGCCGAGGACAAGGTGCCGGACCCCGGGACGGACCCAAGCGTCCTCACATCTTCCACGAGCCAATCCGAGGACAGCTCCAGGAGGGAAAAGAACCGCAAGGCCGAAGCCAAAAGGCCCCGGGCGCGCAAGTCCTCCGCAACGAGCGCCACCGAAAGGGTGGAAACCTGCACATGGAGCTGAATAACGCCCACATCGCGGGGAAGGGCAGGGGCAAACAAGCACTCATTCAGGTACTCAAGCTCGCCCCCCAGGAAAACCTGAAGCACCGTGGAAGCTTCCTGCCACTCCAGCGTGCGGGAACGACAGAAGGAATGCCAGGAATCCAGAACAAACAAGGGGCAGTCCGCTAGCCAGGAAGACTCCGGAACCTTGTAACGGAGCCAGAAAGGGAACGAAGTCCCAAACCTGAACTCGGACGGATCCATTTCCGAGGCATAATCCGGGTCACGCAGGAGGTAAGCTGCAAAGGCCGCCCGCACCACCAGGTTGGATGCGATAAGCCGAAACCTCCGGAAAGACGGAACCGACGTACCCGGGGGAACACGGAACCGAACCCGGGGAGGGGCCGACACCAAATCCAACTCGTACGCAGAGGGGGAAAAGAAAACCCCACTCCTTGTAACAATAAGCCCCGCTCAGAGGGAAGAAAAAACCCAGGCGGGGTCCAGCGGGGCCCAAGGCCCCCAAGTCAGCCCCTCCCCAGCCTCGAGGTCCTTCACCACAGGACCCGAGGCCGAGTCCTCTCCCCAAGCCCCGACCCCACAAGACAAGGACGGAGCAGCCGAAAAGCTGGAGGAAGGGGGGCCCACTGGTCAGACCCAGAAGCTTCGGCCGGGAGACAAGACTCGAATGCCTCTGCCGCCCCCCCGGAAGGGGCACCCCCCGAAGCTGCCCGAGTCTTGAGATCAAGTAACCCTGCTCCGACCCCGAAACCCTCAGACGCTTCGGGGCCGGAAGCAGGGAGGGGGGGACCAGAACGAACAGAAGGGAAGGACGAGGAGGTGCGGACTGAACCAGGATCGAAGCGACCCCCACCCCCAAGTCCGGGTCTCGAAAAGCAAAGCGGGGCAGCCCCGGGGCATCCGGGTGAGCAACCAACCAAGCGCGTTGCAACAGACGAAACCTAGACTGCAACGCACGCGCCGCCTGTACCCGAAGAGAATCATCAGAGGATTGGGTAAATTGAGTCACAAGCAAGCACACACTCACAGGACTCAGGGTCGAAAGTATCACCGACCCAACAGGCAGCGTGGCAGAGGCAAAAACAATGAGGGTCACCCTGAGACAAGGGGACCGAGCAACCCTCAAACGCGCGAGCAGGGACTCCGGGGTCACATCCATCGGACCCACGCGCCCCCTAGGGATTCCCAGGGTCCTGAGCATTTACTTTAAGAGGACTCGCGCTCAGGTAGTCCCAGGCAGGGCGCTGCTAACCGGCGCCCAAAACTACCAAGCGAACTTCTATAGCTGTACCCCAGGGACGTGTACACTCACGGGGACCTAGCAGGGGGGCCCCAAGGAGAACCGTGGAAAGGCAAACAACAGTGGAATAATAGGGCAGAACCCCCCCCAGGCAAAAACAAAAAGAAAAACAAAACCCGCAAGAGGACAGCGAACCCCAAGGAACAGAGCCGGGGCTATGTCGGGAATACAAGCTGTGCAGCACCCTGCGCCCCTACCAGTGCAAACTGCCTCTTACCTGCCAGTAACAAGGGAGAACAGAACACCCAAAAGCCCAACAGGCGGCCGAAAAACCGAAAAGGTAAAACGGACCAGCAGAGGCAGACCCCGAGGAGCCTGTGGAAGGTGGCCCCAAGCCCCAAGGGCAGTACTTACAGGGCACCTAGGGGAAGCCCTAGGCGCATGCAGCCCGAGTACTGAAGATAACTCCTGGCTCTCACACCCACAAAAAAACAAACCACACGCAAAGCACAGTGCTGTAGCGACACCGAGCCAGAGCACACGACCTTCGCCTATAGCATCAGCCTCAAGAACTGAGGTGTGGGTAGCCGGCGTGGAGGGTCTGGGGCTCCCCCTTCCCCCTCCCGGAGAGGGGGGAGCTGCGCAGACAGCGGCGCGGCGGCGTGTGACGTCACACTAGTTTGCTTGTTTTTCTGTTGGGGAGTTCTATCCACTAGTTCGGCTTTTGGTAGCAATTTTAACCAGAATAGGGGTTTGTTTTGGGGCGCTTACCTTTCTGGGTGCCTGTTCCGGTCGATGGCAGACATAGAATGCTTCCAACCACACGGGGGCTTCTATAGGCCACTGCTCCCCTTGCCTCTCTGAGGGGGCCCGGTTCTGGCCGTGATCCTCGGTAGGCCTAAGAACTCCATACACATGACTGATGCCAAAGTCTGACATTAGCATATCAGCCTGGGATAGCTCCGGGGAGCCGACGGGGCTCCCCCCAGAAACAACCTGCAAAATGGATGCTACCTCATATGTGTGATGATCATCAGGAGGGTCAGGGGAAAAAAAAAGTGTCAAATGTGGAAGAGCAAACTCCACAGGACTCGGCTCTGGGTTACAGGTGTTGTCACCCCAGTAGGCAGCATGGAGGAAGAAAGAAGTCCAAGGAAATAACTCCAAGGATAGTTGCACTTAACTGAGTAGCAGTGGGACCCGCTACGGGGTGCTGACGACCCAGGAGTCCTACAGCAGATGTACACTACAATCTGCATCAGTGACTGAACTGGATTTAACAGTCCAGTGGGCACTGGAAAGCTCCGCGTGGTTAGCACTGGAGGTAGTGCTAATGAACTTACACTTGTTTTGAGAGATTCATCTTTTGTTTACACTGTTGGAGAGTTCGATTGGAAGTTTTGAGGCTTTGGTTCCTTTGCAAACCAGCAGTGGGCTGTTTTAGTTCATTATCTGGATACTTTCCCAGCAAGGTGGTGGAGTGTCACTTCCTTCACCTTTGTGAGTGGGGGCAAGACTCCCGCTGTGGTCCCCAGAAGTCAAACAGAATACCACAGCTGGTGTGACTTAGTACAGTAGTTGGGAGCCATGGTGGCTTCAGCGACCACAAGGAGCTCTCCAGAAAATTAGGTTTTCCATTATATTTGTACAATATAATTTATGAAAATACTGCACTGTGTGTGGAAATCTGCTGTATATTTTATTGGATAAAGGAATCCTCTGCACAGTTTCATTCTTTCTTTTAATTCTTCATAATATTTATTTAATTCTTTGCCTCTTACAATATTATTCACTTTTCTACACAGTTAATTTGTTTTGTTAATATTACAAAAGTAACCTCCTTGGACTAAACATTAGTCATGTAAGAAATCTGTTCATAACACTACCGAAAAAATTCCAAATTATTTTAATAGTTAAAAATCATCTATTTAACCAAAAAGAGCAGTACAGTACAGTAAATACAGTATAATTATACTGATTTATTACAAACTTTTTTTCATCACATTTGATTAACTTTTCAGACCCCCTAACAGCTAAAACTACCAGTAAGTTTNTTTCCCTAGGTCGCCAAGATTCAGTCTAGAGGCGACGATGAGTGGGCTGGATACCCTAGGCGGTGGAGGTGGAATGTTGTCACCTCCACCACCCTGTATCACTGTGTTATCACCTATTCCTCATCACTATGGTGACCCTGCGATCGTGGATCGTGCCTGGATCCAATTTGCGTGATTGAGGGCTGTTTTATAGGAATTGAGGGAGAAAAGACTCTGTATGGAGAACATGTGTTCAGTTGAGGTACGAGGCAGCCTCGTGGTTATCAGATGATACTTTGCACATCTGTAGCCACCCTGATATATTGACTAAGATGGTTTGGCAGGAGGTAGGATTGGAATGGGTCTTTAAGTGTTAGAAGAGACCCTGGTTTATGATTTTTCTGGAAATTACGAGTCCATGTTGGGACATTAATTCTACCTCACCCGCATCGCCATTATGCCCACACCACATGCCCTGTGTACGAGTACCACATTCTCGTGGCGTGAGTGAGTGTGTGTGTTCCCGAGTCACCATGTGTACGCCTGTGGGCCACCCAGTGCACCACCTTCTGGGGAAGGCGCTGCGACCGTCTCGCGCTACTCCGTGACCACACACCCTGGGGCGACACCCCTGGGGCCACACGCTGGCCATACCCCAGGGCCACGCGCTGGCCATACCCTGGAGCTACACCTAGCCGATGCACGTGGGAGCGAATTGGGTGTTTCTCAACTTCAGTGGTTCAGCCAGTGAGGGTGAATGGGGATGAATGTGGAAACTGGTCACGTGAGTACTCATATGTAATGTAGCTACAGTGCCTCAGGGCTGATGTTAAATCAGGTAACAGCTGTGCTGTCCCATAGCGCCTGCTAGGCGAGGAAGCAAGATGAGAGGCATCTGTATGGACGTCAAGGTAACTGTCTGTGGGTGGGCACAAACTGTCTGTTTGTGACGTGAGGGTGTATGTTATACACAGAATCACACATGTAGATGTATATGAAATACAAATTGTGTGTTGACTGACTCGAGTATGTAAACTGGTCAGTGTGGAGATTTTTCCCATAATGCTGTGTTGATCTGACAATTCAATATATATCGTTCAGAGTCAAGATTAATGCCATGTTGCCATGTTAATTACATCATTTCAGAGGTAGGCAGGCCAGTGTATTTAGGGTTGTCAGGGAACACCCAGAGGTCGTATAACTGTGTTAAGTTCTCTAGTGATATATATTTTTGATTGATTCATGTGGGGGCAAAGTGGTATGATTTATTATCATAATGATGTGTACCATTACCATGAGTTTTCACTGCATGTCCAGTAATTTGTCAGACTATGCCCATGGGTGGTCGGCTGTCACCCTTGTGTCTGAAATTACGGTGTTGTGTGGTGAGTCAGTAATTGTGATTACTGACTGATTGCATAGTGATGTCATTAGCATATGGGGTATGTTGATGACATCAGTATGTTGTGTGTTTGGGCAGTGTTGTTGTTTTGTACACTATATATTAATGCCCTAAGAACTGTGTTGATGATTTAAGGAGGGCCTTTTAATTAATCAGGGAATTCACAGTGCTTAATGAGGGAGCAAGCAATTGATTGGTTAATCTGACTGATCATGAGAATTAATGCCAGCTGTCAGTAGAGCGACGGTGTCTTGAGTTAACGTAAATTGCTCTGCTGAAGTAGTGATTCCACACAGTAGTTTTTTGTAGATTTGTTGCAAGAAAAGGGGGGGAGGGTAATGTAAATATACTTTTGTATTGTTGCCAAACTGTGTGTCAGTACTGTGTGGGGCACAGTAATTAATGTAATGCAGAGGGCTGCAACCGGGCCATGACATGGCCGTGACATTTATTTTGTTATGTCACTGAGAGTGTGACCTATGTAACCTGAGGGTACTTTGTGTTTCTTAAAGTTGTGTTGACGACTTAAGGATTCAGTGAGTTAATTAAAGGGGTGATTAACTTTATAAGGGGTTGCACATTACTTATTGAGGGAGCTGTTAAGGGAAACAGTGTTGAGCTTGTTGAGATACGTTTCAGATGCAATTAATTGTCTGTGTGAAAACTAATTGCCCACTCTAGCTAATTGTGTTATTAGCATTCTCATCATGAATTCACATAGTGGGGAGGAGCTGTCAAGGTCTGACAGTATTTGTGTTAAAGTAATTTGCTTGTGACTAACTACCTGTCTGTGGTACGGCAATTAGCGGCTCATGTTAATTAGTGGAATAATTAACGTCAAGGGGTTGACCGACTCGTAGGGCGATGTCATTGGGCTAGCATAACTCGTTGGATTAATCATATCTTGTCAGGGATGACAAGTGACTAAGATGCACTCATGTTAATTAGATTAATTAACACCTCATCCGTGAATCACTGTGTTTGATGAGACCTGCTTAGGCAGTACGGAGCGAGACTTAGGCAGTACGGAGCAAGACTTAGGCAGTAAGGAGCGAGGCTTAGGCAGTACGGAGCGAGACTTAGGCAGTACGGAGTGAGACTTAGGCAGTACGGAGCGAGACTTAGGCAGTATGGAGCGAGACTTAGGCAGTACGGAGCGAGACTTAGGCAGTACGGAGCGAGACTTAGGCAGTACGGAGTAAGATGTATTTATGTATAATTAATTATCGGTCCAGGTCATGGTTAATTAATTGCTCGGGGTTAATTAAGAGTAAATAACGCTCATTAAAGTAAAGTTTGACATATACTGTTGAGAAGCCACCAAGAGTGAGTGGGAGACTGTTGAGAAGCCACCAAGAGAGAGTGGTAGACTGTTGAGAAGCCACCAAGAGAGAGTGGTAGACTGTTGAGAAGCCACCAAGAGAGAGAGTGGTAGACTGTTGAGAAGCCACCAAGAGAGTGTGTGGTCGACTGTTGAGAAGCCACCAAGAGAGTGTGTGGTAGACTGTTGAGAAGCCACCAAGAGTGTGTGGTCGACTGTTGAGAAGCCACCAAGAGAGTGTGTGGTAGACTGTTGAGAAGCCACCAAGAGAGTGTGTGGTCGACTGTTGAGAAGCCACCAAGAGAGTGTGTGGTCGACTGTTGAGAAGCCACCAAGAGAGAGTGTGGTCGACTGTTGAGAAGCCACCAAGAGAGAGAGTGGTAGGCTGTTGAGAAGCCACCAAGAGAGAGAGTGGTAGGCTTAGTTAACCTAACTCAATTGGGATTTAATTAGTTGTCTGGTTGACAATAATTAAGAATTACTCACTGAAGCTTGAGGGGTCAAGTGTGATGTAATTTAGAGATAATGAGTTATTGTTAACAGTTTGACTTGTTTGAAGGAGACAAGTGTTGGTGATTAACGTAGAGTACTATTGTCGTTTGTTGTCTGAGGGAGACAAGCGTTTGTTATTAACGTAGAAGTACTTTGTTGCTGACTGCTGTTGACAGTCAATTAACGTAATTAATCACATAATCAATTTGGTAATTGATTAAGGTAATTTGCTGCATTATCGTCTCTGGAGACGAGAGTAAAGTAACTTGGGGATTACTGGAGACGTGTCTCAGAATCCTACTTGCCTAGCTTTGTTTGCATTTGCAACTTCTTGCAGGAAGTTGCAAAGAGTGTTCACATTAGATTGTGATAGGGGGTTATCAGTGTTGGATTACCCACCTAGTTACGGGGTACCTCGCCGGGAGGGCTGCAAGGGCCAGTAAAGATTGTGATTAAGAGTAAATTTACTCACCAGGAGGGCAGTGAGATATATTGATTGCAAGCTTGTGTCACCAGTGGGCACCATTGTTCAGACTTGTTATTTCTCGAGGGGCTATTGAAGAGCTGTCTTGCAAGTGCCACTGGATGGACCTTAACGTATCGTATCACTCACTGTTGTGTAAACTTAGTCTTGTGAATTATTTGTTTGCAATACTGCGTCATCAGTGGGCATACCTGTGTTCAGGTTAGTTCAGCATTCAGCCACGCAGCAATTGACCAGAGTCATTGCTATTTCATGGTTGTTAAGTAGCTGTTGTTAAAGTGCCACTGGATGGACATTAACATAACGCAAACTCGATGTTGTAGTAGTTTAGCCTCTTGGTAATAAATTGTTTTGTTATAGAAAACGGTCTTTGATGTCAACCCTTCAACCATTCTTTTCCACCCGTGTTCTGCCTTATACGATTGTCTAGTAATGTGATCTTTTTAATGACAGCTGTTCTTGGGAAATTCGAAATCTCAATTCATAGCGCTACACTTCAAATACGAGTATACGAAGTGAGAACCCATTGGTTACGCTTTAGTAGTTATCGAAACTAGGAGGAGCCAGCGGCTCAGTTGGACTGGTTTTCACCCATGTGGTGGAAGCCGCATGGGTGAAAGTGGAAGTAGAAATATCTACTTTACATAAGTAAAGCAGTTATTTATGTTTGAAGTCCACCTCCTAAGGGAAGAAAGCATAGAAAAAAGTCTCACAACAGGTGGAAATTGAGCACCCAAATGTGCCACAGAGACATTAGAATGAACTTTTTTTAGTGTCAGCGTAATTAACAAAAGGAATGCATTAGAAAGTGATGTGGTGGAGGCAGACTCTATACACAGTTTCAAATGTACATATGATAGAGCCCAATAGGCTCAGGAATCTGTACACCAGTTAATTGACAGTTGAGAGGTGGGACCAAAGTGGCAAAGTTAAACTCTCGCAAGCACAACTAGGCGAGTATACACACAGACACACACACACACACACACAGACACACACACACACACACACACACACACACACACACACACACACACACACACACACACACACCGACAGCAGTGTACTCTACACTGGCGAAAATTAGAACTTCTTTCAGAAACCTAAATGAGGAGGCTTTTAGGGCGCTTTACACTGCCTACGTGAGACCAGTCTTAGAGTATGCCGCACCATCATGGAGCCCCCACCTGAAGAAACACATAAGGAAACTGGAGAAGGTTCAGAGGTTTGCGACGAGGCTTGTCCCAGAGTTACGAGGGATGGGATATGAAGAGCTTCTGAAGGAACTGAACCTTACGACACTAGAGAAAAGAAGGGAGAGAGGAGATATGATAGGGACATATAAAATACTCAGAGGAATTGACGAAGTGGAAATAGATGAAATGTTCACACGTAATAATAACAGAACGAGGGGACATGGGTGCAAACTGGAAACTCAGATGAGTCACAGAGATGTTAGGAAGTTTTCTTTTAGCGTGAGAGTAGTGGAAAAATGGAATGCACTTGGGTAACAGGTTGTGGAAGCAAACTCTATTCATACTTTTAAAATTAGGTATGATAGGGAAATGGGACAGGAGTCATTGCTGTAAACAACCGATAGCTGGAAAGGTGGGATCCAAGAGTCAATGCTCGATCCTGCAAGCACAAATAGGTGAGTACAAATAGGTGAATAGGTGAGTACACCCACACATTACTCTTGGATGAACACTTTTTATCACACTCAGCCAGATTTCCCTCTTTCATCCTCTGGCACTTCCTCACTGTCTGAGAGGTCCTGAAAATCTTGAGGGATGTACATCTCACTACTAACTTTGTCATAATCTATCCCATCAAATTTCTTTTTTACGTTGGTGTTTTTCACGAGAGACAATTCCCTTGTAGCATCAAGTTCCCAGGCACCCTTACACAGTCCTTTGCGAAACACCATACCATGGAAGTGAGTCAATTTTTCATACTTTGTCCTTGCAAAGCCTAAGAATCCAAGTGTTATTTTCCACAGTTTGTAGAGATGAACATTAGCATTTTGGTGTTTACTATCAGGAGTGATGATGCATAGAATGCCGTTTGGTTTTAGAAGATCATATGCTTTCTGGCAACACAAGAATCTCTGCTTAGGTGAAGGTATGTACTCAAGCAGCAGGCAAAATACCACTACATCATAGGAACCACCTTCCAAAACTGTAATAGTATTCAAGCTGATCTCTGAACTGGTTGTAAAGTCAATTAAACTTTCATGCTTAACGTCTTGCAAATCTTTGTTTTTACACAACATTCCAGTACTGTTCCTTGCACAATCTCCTGAAATATCTGTTAAAATGGATTTATCATCCACTGTATTTACACGTATTTTGTTTTCATCAGACATGGATGAACATGCTAACTCTACACGGTTTTCCAATTGTAAATCATTTGATGCATCTGATATTATTACCTCAGAGTTTGGTACACTACTTGGGGATGATGATAATAAATCTGTTGCTTCATATTCATCTGATTCTGATAATACTTCTGAATTATTGCTAGTATCAGGTTCACTTTTGCCTCCAATGCACACTTCTAATCTTAAGAAGTCACATTTCTTGACAGACTGAAATAGCAAAACATTTAGGTTTAGGATAACTTTCAACTACAAGAGAAAGGAGCTAAAGTAACAACTACCATATTAGAAATGACTAAATGATCAATTACATATTAATCTTGTATAGAACTACCAGGTACATGACTAGCAACCTGTCGATGACTACCAAGGACTAGCAACTTCAATGAAAAATCTGAAATGCTTTAATATTGATATCTGAAATGCAGTTAAATAAATAACTATCAAAAGAATGTCATGTACGTGTAGTTAAATGCACTAAATAGGAAAACCAAAAACTTCATCCTTCTCTTCCCCAAAAAAATTGTAACTGAAATTAAGAGGTTACAGAAACCAACATTTTGACTGATTCTCCAATTCATGCCAATCTTCAGGAATTCAACTTCACATGATCAGTGATGTACTGTACTTGCCAGAGATAGGTATAGTGACACTTGGTTTGAAAAAATAAATATTTCTCTAAAATATCTAGGACTCAATAACAAAATATGCTAATGACCAAGGAAAACATTACATACCAGATGAGCAGGACACAGATCAATAGCAGTTACATCTAACTCTTCATATGCTAGAAATGGGTTGTAGCAGCTTCCCACATCTAACATTTTAACTTTCGAAGTTAAAGGCAGCTTACATCTGGAGGAAAAAAAACCTCCCTACAGTATATGAACCACATTTTAAATTTAATATGAAGGAAGAGTGTCATAGTATGAACTCTTTGAATATAAAATACTGCAGGTACACAATCTTCATGAGATTGGATTACACAGGTTCAGAGATGAGTTATGCATTTCTTTTCTTTATCAAGTTTCAAAATGTGCAGGTGAACTTCAGTTATGCAGGTTGAGCTCTAATTAGTGCTAATAATCTGTATTAATTCCTGAATCTACAGCACTCTGAGCAGTGTGTCAAGCTGTCCCACACATCCTACATTCTTACTTCACAAATTTGTTGGGTTACATTTATGTAACATTGCACATTCATTCTGGACTTCTTTATGTGTGTAAAATTTATGATTGACAGGTTAACATTAAATATTAATGTTAAAATAGGTGTTTTATTGCTTCATTTCATTTTAATTTGCACCACTTTAGCAGGAAGGTATCCCCAACACAAATCAAGGGCCATCGGTACAGTCCTGTGAAGAATGATAATAAGCGCTAAATACTGTAATAACTACATGTAGTGCGCCAGGGGTATTAGAATACTACTGTATATAGTACTGTAGACATGTTACTAACCCTCTGGCTTTGTCAGGATCATCCACTTTCAAACTCAGGTGTTCTAATTTACGCATTTCTTTTTCAGTTGTGCGCTGCATTTCTCCTTCATTGAAGTATTGCATAATGGCACCGTGGATCCAACTCACTCTAGAGGTATTAATCTGTAAAATGAATTTCCATTGTTAATGTAGTTGATATGGATAGATAAATAGACTGAAGCTCGGGCTTGAACAAGATATGTTAGAGCAATGAAATTATCTTGTTTCTGCAGTTTGACATTTTACTCAGTAGATCAGGCATTATTTACACCATTATAGTAAATTTGAACGCCAATCGATTAAATGTCCTGATAATTGAGAAGTTTGTGCTTGACAAGATTTTGAGTGCTGTTCAGTGTAAAGAACATTAAGAAAAACTTTTTTTTATATTCTATATACAGTACCTAAAAGATACAGCATTGAATGCAGTGAAATGTTTTTTTCTGGGCATGGCCTGGTGGCACCCTGAAGCTATCTCACTAAGATTCCTCCCAACTACCAGGTCACATCAGCCGTGGAGTTTTGTTTGGTTTATCAGGCCAAAAATATGGCAGTGGAGCCACAACCTGGCCTCCACTCACAAAGGTATGGAAAGCAGGTGACACTCCACCACCCTGCCAGGGATGTATCCAGATAGTGAACCAAAACTGGGTTCAAAGAGACTGAAGCCTCAAAACCACCAAATGAACTCCCACAAGAACGTAAATAAATGACTGAATCTCTCAAAACAAGCACCAGCTCATTAGCACTAACCCCCAACCTCACTAGTGGAGGGGAACTGGAGGCTCAGATGCCCAATGGGCAATGAGCCCAATTCTGGAGCAAATGTACAAGTGAAAACACAATCAACGACCTGGAAGTGAGGAAGGGGTTCACTCGGAAACAGGCGTTGCATTTCATTCAACGATGGGTTTCTGGGGGGAGTCCCTTATGGCTTCCTGAAGCTAACTACATTTACCAACTTTTACCCTAGGGCCACTACTACTAGTGGCCTTGACGAGGACAGGAAGCCAACAGCTTGTCAAAGCCCCCTGCCCATTTGCCCTGATCATTTCCAGTTGTATTTTAAAACCCAACAGAGTTTTGGCATATATGGCTTCGGTGGGTAGGTAGTTCCATGGGTTTATAGCCCTATGGGTGAAAAAACATCTGTTCTCAGTCCTACATTGTGGCTTATTGAGCTTGAAACCATTGCTCCTCGTTCGTGTTACATCTGACCCTTTGAAGAAATTGCCCGGATACACATCCTCCAAATTCTTTAGTATTTTAAAGGTTTTGATGAGATCCGCCCTGTCATGCCTGGTTTGCAGTGTTGTTAGCCCTGTAGCCCTCAACCGTTCCTGATATGAGAGATGATTTAGCTTTGATGTTTATGACAAAAAGGGTTGGCCCCAAAATGAACCCCTGTGGCACCCCACTTACCACATTTCTCCAGTCAGATTCATTCCCATTTAGTACGACCCTTTGTTTTCTTTGATTTAACCATTGTTTTATCCATTCCAGTATTCTCCCATATATTCTATGTGCCTGTAATTTCCTTGCTAGTCTTTCATGCAGTACCTTGTCAAAAGCTTCAGCAAAGTCCATGTAAGCTACTTCTACCGGAAGGCCTTTGTCTGAATAGCCGGTTACCATTTCCAGAAATGTTCAATAATGCAAAGAGAAGAAAGACAGATTCTCACCAGGGAGGAGGAGAAACCACAAGCAGCCAGATTGAAGACAAAACTGCAGACTGAGAGATATGACCCGGGAGCAATAACCAAATACCAGGCTGCCAGAAACCTATTTGACCACTAAAACCACCAATCCCGAATATCAAGCCCAGGATACATTAACAAAAACTGCCATGAGAGCACTGTACTTCCATGATGAGCATAACATCAACCAAGGCTAAATTAAGAAACACCATGCCTTTGGCAAAGAGCATGAAGCTCCCCAACCCTACAACTGAAGGTAAGTGTCAACAAGAAGAAAATTAGCGTTGAATGTAAGGAAACGTAATTTTCTAGGTGAGCCCCGGAAGTTTACTGAAGCTATCCGAATATGTGCTATATTAGTTTGAGGTTATCAGTCACACGAGTCCTTATGCCCACCGGGAACCACGAACTAAAACCTGGTACCCTCAGAGAGGTGCAGGGAGCAATGGCCTATGAATGCTTTACATTTAAAGTGGCATAGCTGCCATCAACTGGGGAAGAACACAGAATGGTAGGCGAATCAAAACAGAAAAAAACAGCGTTGAATGTAATGAAATGTCATTTTCTGGGCGAGACCTGGAGGCTCCCCGGAGCTAACTGGGCTGATGCGAATGTATTAGACCCTGGCATCAGTCAATGCACATGGAGATCTAGGCCTACTGGATGCCATGAGCCAGAACATGGTCCCCTCAGAGACATGAGGAGCAATGGCCTATAGCAACCCCCATGTGGTTGGAAGCATTCTGTCTGCCATCGACCGGGTCAGGCACCCAGAAAGGTAAGCGCCCTAAAACAAACCCCCTATTCTTGTTACAATACTGCTACTGAAAGCCGAACTAGTGGACAGAACTCCCCAAATGAACACGAGCAAACGAGCATGGCGTCACCACGTCGCCGCGCCGCTGTCTGTGCAACCCCCCTCCCCCTCCTCGGGAGGGGGAAGGGAAGACCCAGATCCCCGTGCCGGCTATCCACCCTGCAATTCTGTGGCTGACGTGAACTAGCAAGGTCGTGCATCTCTGGCTCCTGTGTTTCCAGTTCTGTGTCTTGTGGTGTGGTGCTGTCTTATTGGTGGTGTGCAAGCCAGGCGTAATTTCACAAGTACTCGGGCTGCATGCGCCTATGGTCCATCAGCCCAGGACATGTTCTCAAACATGGCAGCCAATGCAGCAAACTTCCTAATGTAATTTGCATGAGGACAGACCACAGGCTGGTTTGACTAATAACCCTATGGACGACCTGGGAGACCCAAGCGCTGGAACAGGGAACGAGGGAAACCAGATCAACCCAAAGCGCATTCTCAGCCACTGAAGCCGAAGCATGCAGATAACGACAAAAAGCTGCAAACTGGATACAACACATGATGCACCCTAGGCCTGATCAACCAAGCATCAATGACCCAAGGACCCCTCCAGAAAGCAGCCGCCTCGTTCTTCGGCAGAAAAGAAGGCTGCAACCGAACAAACCGACCACCAGGCCCGAAAGAACAGAAATCCCTGCGCCAGTGGAGAGCATGAAACTCACCGACCAGACCTCCAGAGCCCAATGCCACAGAAACAGAGCCTTGGAAAAATAATCTTGAACCAAAGGAGCCATCCTGTCCAAGGACCAGGATGGCTCAGGCAGAGCATGAGCAGGACAGAGGTGAAACAAAGCATGAGAAAGCTTATGGAACTTTTGGTATTGTTTTAAGCGCCAGGGCAGGAGTAACATCCATCCTGAACACAAGCTGGAGCGGCTCCACCAGCGCCGCACGATATGAGTTGACAGTAGTAGGCATCAAATGACAGTCCTGAAAGAGCCAAGATAGAAAGGACAAAAACCCAATTAGAAATAGAAAACGAGAAGAGAGAGAAANAAAGAGTGATATGATCACTACATACAAAATAGTAACAGGAATTGATAAAATCGACAGGAAAGATTTCCTGAGACCTGGAACTTCAAGAACAAGAGGTCATAGATATAAACTGGCTAAACACAGATGCCGAAGAAATATAAGAAAATTCACTTTCGCAAACAGAGTGGTAGACGGTTGGAACAAGTTGGGGGAGAAGGTGGTGGAGGCCAAGACCGTCAGTAGTTTCAAAGCGTTATATGACAAAGAGTGCTGGGAAGACGGGACACCACGAGCGTAGCTCTCATCCTGTAACTACACTTAGGTAATTACACTTAGGTAATTACACACACACACTGCTTGAAACCAGCAACTTCACGAACAACAATAGGACAATAGGACACACACATTCAAGTTAAAGAAACAAAGGTGCTGAAAAAATATTAGAAAGTTTTCATTTTCAAACAATGTGGCAGATGGTTGGAAAAAACTAAATGAGAACGGGGTAGAGGCCAAAACTGTCAGTAGTTTCAAAGCGTTATATGACAAAGAGTACTGGGAAAACGGGACACCATGATCGTAACTCTCCTCTTGTAACTACACTTAGGTAACTACACTTAGGCAATTACACACACCTGGAGAGTAATGACATAACACATCTGGAGAGTAATGACATAATAACAGGCAGACAGTATGGTTTTTGAACAGGAAGATCCAATATAACAAATCTACTTAGTTTTTATGATAAGAGCCACAGAAGTACTACAGGAAAGAGATGGTCGGGTTGACTGTGCCTATTTGGACCTAAAAAAGGATTTTGACAGAGTCCCACACAAGAGGTTGTTTTGGAAATGGGAGCATGCTGGAGGGGTGACAGGGAAACCTCTGATATGGATGAAAAATGTTCTAACAGACAGATGAGAGCAGTGATCAGAAACAATGTATCTGACTGGAGGAGTGTTACTAGTGGAGTACCACAGGGTTCAGTTTTTGCACTAGTAATGTTCATAAACGATCTACCAGAAGGAAAACAGAAACATAAATGATCTACCAGAAGGAATACAGAATTATATGAACATGTGTGTACGGATGATGCTAAGATAATGGGGAAGATAGAAGATGAAGACGATAGTCATGCCCTTCAAATTGATCTAGATAAAATAAGTGTTTTAAGTGACATGTAGCAAATGGAATTCAATGTGAATAAGTGCCATGTTTTTGAATGTGGAATTGAAGAAAATAGACCACACATAACTTACAAATTATATGGAAAGGAATTAAAGAACTCAAATAAAGAATGAGACAAACTTCAAACTTGCTTTTAAATATATATGGATGGTGAAATACTAAAGAAACTTCATGACTTTTGTGAGACCAAAATTGGAATATGCAGCAGTAGTATGGTGCCCATATCTCAAGAAACATATAAATAAACTGGAAAAGGTGCAAAGGTAGCTACAAAATGGCTTCCAGAACTGAAAAACAAGAGTTACGAGGAGAAGCTAGAGGCATTAAATATGCCAAAACTAAAAGATAGAAGAAAAGGAGGTGATATGATCACCACTTACAAAATACTAACAGGAATAGACCAAACTGACAAAGAGGAATTCCTGAAACCAGCAACTTCATGAACAAGAGGACACAGATTCAAGCTAAGGAACCAAAGGTGCCAAAAAGATATTTAAAAAACTTATTTTGCAAACAGAGCGGTAGATGATTTGGAACAAGCTAAGTGAGAAGATGGTGGAGGCCAAAACAGTTACATTAGTTTCAAAGCGCTATACGACAAAGAGTACTGGGAAGACCGGGCACCATGAGCTTAGCTCTCATCCTGTAACACACACACACACACACACACACACACACACACACACACACACACACACACACACACACACACACACACACACACACACACAAAGCATGTGTGTGTGTTTGTGTTCTTTTTGTTCTTTTAGCGTGAGAGTAGAGGAAAAATGAAATGCACTTGGGGAACAGGTTGTGGAAGCAAACTCTATTCATACTTATAAATTAGGTATGATAGGGAAATGGGACAGGAGTCATTGCTGTAAACAACCTATGGCTGGAAAGGCGGGATCCAAGAGTCAATGCTCGATCCTGCAAGCACAAATAGGTGAGTACAAATAGGTGAGTACACACACACACACAAACCCGGTCCAAAAGAAGAAAAACGAAAAACAACAGAAAAACCCATGGTTCAGCCAGGAATGCAAGGTAGTAAAGCAACTGAGTAAAAAAACATGGAGAAACTACAAAAATAACAGAAAACCGGAGAGCAGGGAGAGATACCAGAGGGCCAGAAATGAGTACCTCAGAGTGAGGAGGGAAGCAGAGAGACATTATGAAAATGACATAGCAAGTAAAGCCAAGACCCAACCAAAGCTGCTCCACAGCCACATCAGGAGGAAAACAGCAGTGAAGGAACAAGTGATGAAATTGAATAATGGGGAGAACAGATACACAGAGAATGACAAGGAGGTGTGTGAAGAACTCAACAAGAGATTCCAGGAGGTCTTCACAATAGAACAAGGAGAAGCCCCTGCACTAAATGAGGAGGAGGCAAACCAAGCAACCTTGGAGGAATTTGATCTCACCAGTGATGAGGTCAAAAGGTGTCTGCTGAAGCTGGATGTGACAAAGGCTGTTGGGCCTGACATAATCTCACCATGGATACTAAAGGAAGGTGCAGAAGCACTAAGTGTGCCACACTCTCTATGGTGTATAACAGGTCAGTGGAAACAGGAGACCTACCAGAAAGTTGGAAGACAGCTAACGTAGTCCCAATATACAAGAAGGGTGACAGGCAAGAGGCACTGAACTACAGGCCAGTTTCCTCTAACTTGTATACCATGCAAGGTGATGGAGAAGATTGTGAGGAAAAGGCTCGTTGAGCATCTGGAGGGAAATAACTTTGTAACACACCACCAACATGGGTTCAGAGATCGTAAATCGTGCCTCACAGGTTTAATAGAATTCTATGACCAGGCAACAAAAATTAGGCAGGAAAGAGAAGGGTTGGCTGACTGCATTTTCCTGAACTGCCAGAAAGCCTTTAACACAGTACCCCATAAAAGGCTGTTAAAAAAGTTGGAGCAACAGGCAGGAGTAAAAGGGGAGGTGCTCCACTGCATAAGGGAGTACTTAAGCAACAGGAAACAGCGAGTAACGGTGAGGGGGGAGACATCAGAGTGGCGAGATGTCACCAGCGGAGTCCCACAGGGCTCAGTACTTGGACCCATCCTGTTTCTAATATATGTAAATGATCTTCCGGAGGGTATAGACTCGTTCCTCTCAATGTTTGCTGATGATGCAAAAATTATGAAAAGAATCAAGACGGATGAAGACAGAGACTACAGGATGACCTGGACAAACTGGAGGAATGGTCTAGAAAATGGCTGCTAAAGTTCAACTCAGGAAAGTGTAAGGTAATGAAATTAGGCGAAGGGAGCTGGAGGCTGAACACAAGGTACCATCTGGGAGGTGAAATCCTGCAAGATTTAAATAGAGAGAAAGCTCTGGGGGTTGATATCACACCGAACCTGTCCCCAGAGGCCCACATCAAAAGGATATCATCAGCGGCATATGCTAGACTGGCCAACATAAGAACTGCCTTTAGAAACTTGTGTAAGGAATCGTTCAGGACCCTGTATACCACTTATGTCAGACAAATCCTGGAATATGCAGCTCCAGCCTGGAGTCCATACCTAGTTAAACACAAGACAAAGTTACAGAAGATTCAGCGGTATGCCATCAGGCTCGTCCCAGAACTGAGAGGTATGAGCTATGAGGAAAGGCTAAAGGAGCTGAACCGCACGTCCTTGGAAAACAGAAGAGTAAGAGGAGACATGATAACCACCTACAAAATTCTCAGGGGAATTGACAGTGTGGACAAAGACAAACTCTTCAGCATGGGTGGGACACGAACAAGGGGACACAGTTGGAAACTTAGAACCCAGATGAGCCACAGAGACATTAGAAAGAATTGTTTCAGTGTCAGAGTAGTTAATAAATGGAATGCAATATGCAGTGATGTGGTGGAGGCTGACTCCATACATAGTTTCAAATGTAGATATGATAGAGCTCAGTAGGCTCAAGAATCTGTACGCCAGTTGATTGGCAGTTGAGAGGCGGGACCAAAGAGTCAAAGCTCAACCCCCGCAAGCACAAATAGGTGAGTACAATTAGGTGAGTACAAACACACACACTAACAAAATCTAACACAAACGACCAGGTAGACGAGGATAAACTATTAAATCTAACACAAACAACCGGGTAGACAAGGATAAACTATTCAACACTGGTGGTATGCGAACAAGGGGACACAGGTGGAAACTGAGTACCCACATGAGCCACAGGGACATTAGAAAGAACTTTTTCAGTGTCAGAGTAGTTAACAGATGAAATGCATTAGGCAGTGATGTGGTGGAGGCTGACTCCATACACAGTTTCAAGTGTAGATATGATGAGAGCCCAGTAGGCTCAGGAATCTGTACACCAGTTGATTGACAGTTGAGAGGCGGGACCAAAGAGTCAAACCTCAACGCCCGCAAGCACAAATAGGTGAGTACACAAGTCTAGGGGTAGTTCTAGATAGAAAACTGTCACCTGAAGACCACATTAAGAACATTGTGTGAGGAGCCTATGCTACACTTTCTAATGTCAGAATTGCTTTTAAATACATGGATGGAGAAATATTAAAGAAATTGTTCACGACTTTTGTTAGACCAAAGCTAGAATATGCAGCGGTTGTGTGGTGCCCATATCTTAAGAAGCACATCAACAAACTGGAAAAGGTGCAACAACATGCCACTAAGTGGCTCCCAGAACTGAAGGACAAGAGCTATGAGGAGAGGTTAGAGGCATTAAATATGCAAAACTAGAAGATTGAAGAAAAAGATGAGATATGATCACTACATACAAAATAGTAACAGGAATCGATAAAATTCATAGGGAAGAATTCCCGAGACCCGGAACTTCAAGAACAAGAGGTCATAGATTTAAACTCACGAAACAAAGCTGCCGGAGAAATATAAGAAAATTCACTTTTGTAAACAGAGTGGTAGACGGTTGGAACAAGTTAGGTGAGAAGGTGGTGGAGGTCAAAACCGTCAGTAATTTCAAAGTGTTATATGACAAAGAGTACTGGGGAGACAGAACACCACAAGAGTAGCTCTCATCCTGTAACTACACTTAGGTAATTACACTTACACGCACACATAAGCTGGGGGTTGATATCACACCAGACCTGTCCCAGAAACCCACATCACAAGGATATCATCAGTGGCATATGTTAGGCTGCTCAACATAATTACGGCCTTTTGAAACTTGTGTACGGAATCATTCAGAATCTTGTATACCACATATGTCAGACCAATCCTGGAGTATGCAGCTCTAGCATGGAGTCTGTATCTCATTAAGCACTAGATTAAATTGGAGAAGGTTCAGAGGTATGACACCAGACTAATACCTGAGATGAGGGGTATAAGCTACGAGGAGAAACTACGTGAGCTAAACCTTACATCACTGAAAAACAGGAGTTAGGGAAGACATGATCACCACATACAAGATTCTCAGAGATATTGATATGGTAGATAAAGA
>WNGS01111181.1:50125092-50138223 GCA_020271785.1 Procambarus virginalis
AACACGGATTTAAACCTAGTTTCTCCCGATTTCAAGGAAGTTTGTCTCAGTCTGCCTTGCCTGGAAAAAGATTCATCAGTTATGACAATGTATGCAGCAAGGTTCTGTTGTAAACAGAGAAATAATATTGTATATCCGTCTGTCAACGGCTTCCTTGACAGCTGTATACCTATTCTCAATACAAAAATTTATGCCTCGGTGTGAAGTTACCTTTGAGGTTACCTTGAGGTGCTTCCGGGGGCTTAGCGTCCCCGCGGCCCGGTCGTCGACCAGGTCTCCTGTTGCCGGACTGATCAACAAGGCTGTTGGACGCGGCTGCTACAGCCTGACGTATGAGTCACAGCCTGGTTGATCACTTATCCTTTGTAGGTGCTTATCCAGTTCTCTCTTGAACACTGTGAGGGTTTGCCAGTTACGTCCCTTATGTGTAGGGAAGCGTGTTGAACAGTCTCAGGCCTCTGATGTTGATAGAGTTCCTCTCTCAGAGTACCGTTGCACCTTTGCTTTTCAACGGGGGTATTCCTGCACATCCTGCCATGTCTTCTGGTTTCATGTGATGTTATTTCTGTGTGCAGGTTTGGGACCAGCCCCTCTAATATTTTCCACTTGTAAATCTATTATGTACCTCTCTCGCCTGCGCTCAAGGGAGTACAGATTTAGGTTCTTTAGTCGGTCCACAATAGTTTAGATGTTTTACTGAGTGGATTCTAGCAGTAAAGGTCTCTGCATGCTCTCCAGGTCATCTTTCTCCAGCTTTGAAAGGGGCTGTCATTGTGCAGCAGTACTTGTATAGGACTTTTTATATATTTTTCCCCCCTTTTATATCAT
Organism: Procambarus virginalis; assembly: GCA_020271785.1. Taxonomy (NCBI): domain Eukaryota; kingdom Metazoa; phylum Arthropoda; class Malacostraca; order Decapoda; family Cambaridae; genus Procambarus; species Procambarus virginalis. Next base: position 50,125,921 of record WNGS01111181.1, read on the forward strand.
AATTCTATTTTGTAATTTGCCTTCTTGCTTGTTTTCCTGCAACCAGCCATTTTATGCAGGCAAGTTTAGACCCTGAACTAAACCTCTTATCCACTATCTATAACAATCATCACTTTAATGATCTGAATGCAGATATTTTACAGCGCAAGATGTAAACAATGTATTAACACATAATCACAATCTCTCTGTGAATCAACTTAATGTTAGATCCTTAGGTAAACACTTCGATGATGTTAGTTCCTTGATTGAAATTGAAATTGAAATTGAAATAAGTTTATTGATGTAAAATACACACAAAGGATGAGGTAGCTCAAGCTATTCTCACCCCGTTCAGTACATATACACACATCACAAACCATAAACATATTACCAAACATTCTGAGAGATAACATATACATTTCCTCCTTCACAAGTAGTATGGTATCAGACGTACACAAATACTTTTATGACCTAGGTATACTGTATAGACAATTTGCAAGAGACATGCAGATAAGTCAACAAAATATTACAGTCTTGGTGCAAAATTCATATATCTCTCAAGAATATCATCAACCTTTCCGTTGTGACACATCCAGGCTATTTGTTCAGGAACAGTCCTTATCTCAGTGTTTCTATATACAATAATCAACGGACAATCAAGAACATAATGGGCAAGGGTGTGAGACCTTAACACACCACATAGTTTACACTTCGTGTCATTATCATGAACACCTATCCCATATTCCCAGTAATATTTGTACCCAAGCCTGAGCCGCATGTACACAGAGTCACTCCAAGCATTTCTCCTTTTACCATAAGTGAAGTGGGTGTTTTGACTCACGTACATGTAGTGTTGCATGGTTTGACTTCTCTCATACATTATATCTCTCCTCTCCACTCCTGCCTGTGCCTGAATATTTCTGATTTTGCTTCTTATTTGTCTCATTGTGAATTCACATTCAATGTCAACTTGTGGTTTTGATGTGACACGTTTGGCCAAGTCATCCGCCACCTCGTTGAGCATTATTCCAACATGAGATGGAATCCACATGAATTTCACACTATGACCTTTCAGCTGTATCTCAGTTATTCTTCTCTTACAATCCTCAACTATGGAGATGAAGACTGGGTTTCGACTGTTTAAGGACTCAATTGCTCCTCGGCTATCGACAAATACAAAAACATTTTTGTCGTCATGACGTACTTCCTCCAAACACGCCACAATGGCCTGCAGTTCAGCTTGTGTGGATGATATATAATTACTAAGCCGGAGTTCAATTATCCTGTCCACAGTCCCAAACTCCGTATATTCTCTTATTAGGACACCACACCCTGCCCTGCCATCCTCCGCCACCGACCTGTCGCAATATACATGTAAACTGTTGCCTCTTGGTAACCGAGATATCCTGCTTCCATACAAGCACCGTAATTGTCTCGGTTAATGATGTAACTTTTTCGCCTTGAGGGGTACAATTTCGACGTCTATTTTCTGTACTTTCCAGGGAGCAGACATATTACACTGTCGAGAGGGTTTACAGCAGTCAAGTACATCGTATTCCCTGAGGTCATGAGCTAATCCCCTCGTGTAGCGTGTCTCCCTCAGTTTCAATATGGCTTCAGACCCAAAAAAAGCACTAACGATGCACTTATTAGTATGATTAACTTAATTCATGCAGCTCTTGATAAAAATGAATTCCCTGTTGGGTTATTTGTGGACCTGCGTAAAGCTTTTGACACTGTCAACCACCAAAACCTTCTTCTTAAATTACATCATTATGGAGTCAGAGGACACTCCCTGCAATACCTCAAATCTTACCTTACTGACAGGCTCCAGTATGTTTCTGTGAACAATTCAATTTCTCCCACCCTACCCATCAACATTGGTGTTCCTCAGGGCAGCATACTTGGCCCTCTCCTCTTTCTCATCTTCATTAATGACCTTCCAAATGCCTCCCAACACCTCAAACCAATTCTATTTGCTGACGACACAACTTTCATTTACTCCAGTCCTGACCCCCTTGCTCTAAATGCCACAGTAAATACTGAGCTAAATAAAGTCCATCTTTGGCTAACTGCCAACAAACTCACCCTTAACTTTGACAAAACTTTCTATATTCTGTTTGGCAATAAATCCTCTAATCAAATAAATCTCAAAATAAACAATACCCAAATTTGTAACAAATTAGAAGGAAAATTCCTTGGCGTTCTCATTGATCACAAGCTGAATTTCCAGGGACACATTCTAAATATATCACAAAAGTTTCAAAAACTGTTGGCATTCTTTCTAAGATCAGATATTATGTACCCCGCCCTGCCCTGGTGACTCTCTATTACTCCCTCATCTATCCAAACCTCAACTATGGTATTTGTGCTTGGGGTTCTACTACCCAAAATCATTTACGTCCTCTAATTACTCAACACAAAGCTGCTATTAGGACAATATCCAACTCTGGCCCCAGACATCACTCGGTACCCCTACTCAAATCTCTGAATATGTTAGATATTAAGTCACTGCACATTCATGTGTATTATACATATATAAAACGCTGAACTGTAATGTCAATCCTGACCTCAAAAGCTTCATTGAAGGTTGTAACAGAACCCATGAGCACCACACCAGAAATAAATACAGTTTAGATATTCCAAGAGTACGACTTAATCAAACTAGAAATGCTCTACAAATCAAGGTACCCAGAATGTGGAATGACCTTCCCAACCATGTTAAAGACTGTACCTCTCTCAACCAGTTTAAGATTAAAACTAAACACTACCTAATAAATTCCCTGTAACCTACCTTACCACTCTATTGTCAACCCATGTCTGTTATTTTTTTTAATCAATGCTGTTTGTCAACCTTTCGTATTTGTGCTGCTTTTTCAGTCATGTTCCCCCCCTTCTTTTATCTTTATTTGTATTTGTTCCCAACACATTTTATTCTTTATGCTCAATTAGTATTAAGTTTTAGATATTAATGTTTTTCCTGCCCGAAACGCATTGCGTAATAGTGGCTTTAGGCATTGTATGTACTAGCTCTATCTATAAATCGATCCATTTATGTAAAATCACTTTATGTATGTACCTTACCTGAATAAGTTAGTTTAGTTCATTTATTATGCACCCCATACCCATCCCGTGGGCGGTAGTGGAAAGGGTTACAGAGGCACATAATGGGCTCAGGGACTGAACCCCACAATTCATTTAGCTAAGCAAGTTACAATCTTGATGAGCTAGTTACAAAATTCAATATAAGTATTTATTATTTTTTTATACTCCACTCTAAAGAGCACAAGCGTTTTGAAAAGTATCATCATCGGTATAGCATCTCTAGTGTGAAAAGTTCTTGTAATCCAACCTGTCATTTTTCTTGCAGTTGTGACGGCTACTTTATTGTGTTCTTTAAAGGTAAGGTCTTCCGACATGAGTACACCCAGATCCTTTACATTGCCTTTTCGTTCTATGTTATGATTTGCCTGAGTTTTGTACGTGGTTTCCGTTTTTATATTTTCATTTTTTCCATAGCGCATGAGCTATGGAAAAACTTTTCTTCGTTAAACACCATATTATTTTCTGTAGCCCATAGAAAGACCTGATCTACATCTGACTGGAGGTTTACCGTGTCCTCTATGTTGCCTACTCTCATGAAGATCCTAGTGTCATCTGCAAAGGATGATACAGTGCTATAGGTTGTGTTCTTGTCTATGTCCGATATGAGGATGAGAAAAAGTACTGGAGCAAGCACAGTACCCTGGGGGACTGAGCTCTTCACGGTTGATGGGCTGGATTTTATTTTGTTGACTATTACACATTGGGTTCTGTTGGTCAGGAAATTGTAGATCCATCTGCCTATTTTTCCGGTAATTCCTTTTGAACGCATTTTATGTGCAATAACACATAAAATGCGTGAAGCAGTGAAACTGGCTCCCATTTATATTATATGGAGCGGCAATCTCAGGTAAGGGGATAAAACATGGACATTTAACCATTTTGTTCCGTTAATGTCCTTGCCTCCACTGGGTCACATATCCATAGACAGTACCCAAAGCACTATGACATCCACATCTCTGAGTTTGTGTCGATCACTGTTAATTATCTGAACCACCCATGTACTCATCAACTCCAATCGGAAAGGATTTTATACTCATTTTGTGTCCAAAATACAGTATGACTTTAAGGAGACGCACTATTTTAAAGAAGCTTTTTAAAGAAGTAATTATCAAAGAAGACACCAAGCCGGGAAGGCTATGTAGCACCATCAAATAAAGGTTTTATTGAAACTTTGTAGGAAAACGTTAAATCCTAAATATATCTCTATTCTTATACTTGAAATATTGTATACTTTGCTCTCTCCATCGTACTTCTGCACCTGCTGGCAAGTGGTGCGGTGCGATGTGCAGGTGGTGTTCATTACTAGGTGAGCTGGCAGGTGGTGTTCACTGCTAGATGACCTGCTGTTCACCTAGCAGTAATTAGCTACCTGGGAGGTAGTTAATTGTTGTGGGGATGTATATCCTAAGGCCCTGTATACAATGTTCACAATAGAACAATGTATAATCATTTCATGGTATACAACACATTGAGATGGAATGAAGGTTAGATTTGAAAATTTAGTTTTTAATACACTTACACATTTATTGAGTCTTTCCTTCACCTTCATTCAAGCACAAGGGTATTACAGTAAGTTTCTCCATTATTATTTTTATTAATATTATTAGTTTTTTTATTATTTGTATTATTGTTAACAAGAGGAGTGAGGGGGGGAGGGGTAATGGTTCACATGTCCACATTCCAATGCCCGCTTCCCAGGGCTGAGGGTGCGAGGGTGTACAATAAACCAAGCACCTCCGGCGGCCGCTTGTCGAAGGCGGAAGTGTAGCCTAGGCCGTTTGTCATGATAATTATAGTGATGGCCTTTATTTTGATTATGGGTCCGTAATCCAGTTAAGCCTTTATTCTTAATTTATATTACAATGCTGGTAAAATACACTTCTTGATGATGGGCATGGAGTACAAATGAACTCACTGTGTACCCTATGCTCACAGGATGAGTATAGGGTACACAATGAACTACCACTCACACGATGGGTATGGGTTGCACAAGAAACTATCGCACAGAGGATGAGTATGGAGAATAAAGTAAACAAAGATACACACGATGAGAAAGGATTGCACAAGGATTTACTCAGTTTCTGTGATCGAGCAACAGAGATATTACAGGAAATAGATGGTTGGGTTGACTGCATCTATCTGGACCTAAAAAAGGCTTTCGACAGAGTTCCACATAAGAGGTTGTTCTGGAAACTGGAAAATATTGGAGGGGTGACAGGTAAGCTTCTAACATGGATGAAAAATTGTTCTGGAAACTGGAAAATATTGGAGGGGTGACAGGTAAGCTTCTAACATGGATGAAAAATTATCTGACTGATAGAAAAATGAGGGCAGTGATCAGAGGCAATGTATCGGACTGGAGAAATGTCGCAAGTGGAGTACCACAGGGTTCAGTTCTTGCACCAGTGATGTTTATTGTCTACATAAATGATCTACCAGTTGGTATACAGAATTATATGAACATGTTTGCTGATGATGCTAAGATAATAGGAAGGATAAGAAACTTAGATGATTGTCATGCCCTTCAAGAAGACCTGGTCAAAATAAGTACATAGAGCGCCACTTGGCAAATGGAATTTAATGTTAATAAATGTCATGTTATGGAATGCGGAATAGGAGAACATAGACCCCACACAACCTATATATTATGTGAGAAATCTTTAAAGAATTCTGATAAAGAAAGAGATCTAGGAGGTGGTTCTAGATAGAAAACTATCACTTGAGGACCACATAAAGAATATTGTGCGAGGAGCCTATGCCACGTTTTCTAACTTCAGAATTGCTTTTAAATACATGGATGGCGATATACTAAAGAACTTGTTCACGACTTTTGTTAGGCCAAAGCTAGAATATGCAGCGGTTGTGTGGTGCCCATATCTTAAGAAGCACATCAACAAACTGGAAAAGGTGCAAAGACATGCTACTAAGTGGCTCCCAGAACTGAAGGGCAAGAGCTACGAGGAGAGGTTAGAGGCATTAAATATGCCAAAACTAGAAGACAGAAGAAAAAGAGGCGATATGATCACTACATACAAAATAGTAACAGGAATTGATAAAATCGATAGGGAAGATTTCCTGAGACCTGGAACTTTAAGAACAAGAGGTCATAGATTTAAACTAGCTAAACACAGATGCCGAAGAAATATAAGAAAATTCACTTTCGCAAACAGAGTGGTAGACGGTTGGAACAAGTTAGGGGAGAAGGTGGTGAAGGCCAAGACCGTCAGTAGTTTCAAAGCGTTATATGACAAAGAGTGCTGGGAAGACGGGACACCACGAGCGTAGCTCTCATCCTGTAACTACACTTAGGTAATTACACTTAGGTAATTATAATGTCCTATATGACTCACAGAATGAGTATGAGGTGCACAATAAACTACAGGTAACAGGATAAGTATGGGTTGCACAATAATTTACAGGTCACAGGATGGGTATGGGGTGCACAAACAACTGATAACAGGATGAGAACGGGTTGCACAATAAATTACAGGTAACAGGATGGGTATGGGTCGCACAAACTACTGGTAACAGGATGAGTATGGTATGCACAATAAATTACCGCACAGAGGATGAGTATGGGGTGCACAAACAACTGATAACAGGATGAGAACGGGTTGCACAATAAATTACAGGTCACAGGATGGGTATGGAGTTGAACAAACTACTGGTAACAGGATGAGTATGGGTTGCACAATAAATTACCGCACAGAGGATGAGTATAGGGTGCACGTAAACAGGACTCACAGGATGAGTATGGGGTGCACAATAAACTACCATTCACAGGATGAGTCTATGATGTTCGTGCTCTATATTAAGATAACTAAAATACACCTCTGTTTCCAAAATACTTTAATGACCAATATTTGCAAATATATTTTATGTTTCCGATTTTCTGATAATATAAAACATATCATCATATGTATAGGGGTCCCAGTATTAGTCTTGTTCGTTCTCGACGCACAATCGAGAATTCCGTGTTCGAATCCTGGGCGGGACAGAAATGGTTGGGAAAATTTCCTTTCACGTAATGCGACTGTTCACCAAGCAGTAAGTAGATACTCAGGAGTTAGTCAGCTTGTTGTGGGGGTTGCATTCTGGGCGGGGTCAGTAATTCGGCCTTAGGGATGACCTTGATAAAAGCCTATCGTGTATGAATATACTGTGGCTTCCTGTTCCCCCCAAAAATGAATTATTATAATTGTAATATTATGGTTTATAATTAAGTTCTTAAGAGTGATTATGCGTCATAATTAACATACGTCTATCTTTACCTCAACATTTTATAAGTTAATTTCTGTCTGTATATGATGATGATCATATACAATTAAGGTAGCATTGCAATTTTATAGGAAATTGTTAAGTCCAAAATATATCTTGGTTCTTATACTTGAGATATTGTTACAATAAACGTTTGAAAACAAAGTTTATATATGTATTTAAAATATAAAACATTTTGCGTTTATCAACGCATCTCTCTGAATTACATTTTTTTCTGAATTGTGAAGCCTGTATTGCCATCCTGGCAGGACACTGATGCATTGGAAGTTTTCATGTGTCCGGACACCGGCGATGGTGTGGTATTGGCTATTTATTTAACCATGTCTTGGCTTTCATTTAAGATATATTTTACTTGAAATGTAGTCACATTATCGTCTACATCTTTGTTTATGCTGACATATAGACCTTTGATGTTACTTTGCACATATGCAAATGAATTACACAATTAATTCACTTGTTTGTAGGCCTTCACACTCCCTGAGATAGCCATCACATAACTTTAAAAAGACATATATCTTCACTTTCACTTCAGTTATATTTATGCTAAAGTATTAACATGCAGCTTATATTTCTGTCTTTATTATGACATAGAAAACTTCGTTTATTACAATATTTAGATTAAATTAACATTGATCTTCGAAAGATCATAGATCCCATTGATAGGGAGAGCGTCGGCCAAGAAACCTGGTTTAAAATATGAATATCTTTCCTGTCTAATAAGATATAATCTCTGTGATGGATTCAAAAAAAATATTTTATCTGTGCATTTTTGATAACATATACAAATATAAGTTTTATTTGTGAATCTCTATTAATTAAGCAATATATAAGAGAGCGTGTTAGGTTCGGTGTTCTATGAACGAAAAGGACATATGTAGTTTAAGTAGCGAAAGCATACAAACGAATAACATTAGTATCTATATAACAAAATTATTGTCCTGTGGAGTTGATTTAACTTCCAGACACATTTTTATAAATAAATATTAAATGTTTTGTGGCTATTTATGAAAGATATTATTACAAATACCCATTCTACTTGTTAATATCATTAATTAAATTTACGACAATTTGAGGAAAGAAGTGCGACGACTGGATCACTGTGTACAGGAGGCTGATATGGCAGCAAACACTCTCCAGGCGACCATATATCTTGGATAAGTCGCTCCACAATTTTGTCGCTTGGACCGTCGACTTCCTATGGCGTCACCTGCTACATATTTACTTCGAATTTCGATATGAAATTACATTATTTCAGAATGAAAATAGGTTTGATCGTGTTCTACTTGCAGCACCAACATTACTGTAAGTAAATATACCATATTTCTTTATTACTTACGTAATACTAGGAGGATTTGGGTACATTTGGGTAGATTTGGGTAATTCTACGGACCCTCTTTGTGTGCTGTGAGTTACATTTTTTGAGTTGTGTTTGCATGTTGTGTGTTGTGTTAGTGTGATGTGAGATTTTTTTGAGTTCTTTGCATGTTGTGAGTTGTGATTGTGTGATGTGAGTTGTGTTTTGTGTTGTGATGCATTGTCTAAGTTTGTGTTTATGTGTTGTGAGATGTGAGTTGTGTTTATGAGATGCGAGTTGTATTTTTTGAGTTGTTTGCGTGTTGTGAGTTGTATTTGTGTGTTGTGATACATTGTCTATGTTTGTTTTGTGTTGTAAGTTGTATGTTGCGAGATGAGAGTTGAGTTGTGTTTGCATGTTGTGAGTTGTGATGTGATGCATTGTCTATGTTTGTGTTACATTGTCTATGTTTGTGTTTGTGTGTTGTGTCAATGTGTCGTGGGTTGTGTGTGTGTACTCACCTAGTTGTGTTAGCAGGGGTCGAGCACTGGCTCTTTGGTCCCGCCTCTCAACTGTCAATCAACTGGTGTACACATTCCTGAGCCTACTGAGATCTATCAGATCTACATTTGAAACTGTGTATGGAGTCAGCCTCCACCACAACACTACTTAACGCATTCCATTTGTTAACTACCCTGACACTGAAAAAATTCTTTCTAACGTCTCTGTGGCTCATCTGGGTACTAAGTTTCCACCTGTGTACGTCCCTTGTTCGTGTTCCACCCGCGTTAAAGAGTTTGTCTTTGTCCACCCTGTCAATTCCCCTGAGAATTTTGTAGGTGGTTATCATGTCTCCCCTTACTCTTCTGTTTTCCAGGGTTGTGAGGTTCAGCTCCCTTAGCCTTTCCTCATAACTCATTCCTCTCAATTCTGGGACCAGTCTGATGGCATACCTCTGAATCTTCTCTAACTTCGTCTTGTGTTTAACTAGGTATGGACTCCAGGCTGGAGCTGCATACTCCAGGATTGGTCTTACATAAGTGGTATACAGGGTCCTGAACGATTCCTTACACAAGTTTCTAAAGGCAGTTCTTATATTGGCCAGTCTAGCATATGCCGCTGATGATATCCTTTTGATGTGCGACTCTGGGGACAGGTTCGGTGTGATATCGACCCCCAGATCTTTCTCTCTATTTGACTCTTGCAGGATTTCACCTCCCAGATGGTACCTTGTGTTCAGCCTTCTGCTCCCTTCGCCTAATTTCATTACTTTACACTTTCCTGAGTTGAACTTTAGCAGCCATTTTCTAGACCATTCCTCCAGTTTGTCCTGTAGTCTCTGTCTATCTTCATCTGTTTTGATTCTTCTCATAATTTTTGCATCATCAGCAAACATTGAGAGGAATGAGTCTATACCCTCTGGAAGGTCGTTTACATATACTAGAAATAGGATGGGTCCGAGTAGAGCCCTGTGGAACCCCGCTGGTGACATCTCGCCACTCTGATGCCTACCCCCTCACCGTTACTCGCTGTTTCCTATTGCTTAGATACTCCCTTATCCACTGGAGCACCTTACCTTTTACTCCTGCCTGCTGCTCCAACTTTTGTAACAGCCTTTTGTGAGGTACTGTGTCAAAGGCTTTCTGACAGTCCAAGAAAATGCAGTCTGCCCACCCTTCTCTTTCCTGCCTAATTTGTGTTGCTTGGTCATAGAATTCTATTAGGCCTGTGAGGCACGATTTACCATCTCTGAACCCATGCTGGTGGTGTGTTACAAAGCTGTTTCCCTCCAGATGCTCTACGAGCCTTTTCCTCACAATCTTCTCCATCACCTTGCATGGTATACAAGTTAGGGAAACTGGCCTGTAGTTCAGTGCCTCTTGCCTGTCACCCTTTTTGTAAATTGGGACTACATTAGCTGTCTTCCAGCTTTCCGGAAGGTCTCCCGTTTCCAGTGACCTGTTATACACCATAGAGAGTGGCACACTTAGTGCTTCTGCACCTTCTTTTAGAATCCACGGTGAGATTCTGTCAGGCCCAACAGCCTTTGACACATTCAGCTCCAACAGATTCCTTTTGACCTCATCACTGGTGAGGTAAATTTCCTCCAAGGTTGTTCGGTTTGCCTCCTCATTTAGTGCAGGGACCTCTCCTTGTTCTATTGTGAAGACCTCCTGGAATCTCTTGTTGAGTTCTTCACACACCTCTTTGTCGTTCTCTGTGTATCTGTTCTCCCCTTTTCTCAGTTTCATCACTTGTTCCTTCACTGCTGTTTTCCTCCTGATGTGGCTGTGGAGCAGTTTGGTTGGGTCTTAGCTTTACTCGCGATGTCATTTTCGTACTGTCTCTCTGCTTCTCTCCTCACTCTGATGTACTCATTTCTGGCCCTCTGGTATCTCTCCCTGCTCTCTGGTGTTCTGTTGTTCCTGTAGTTTCGCCATGTTCTTTTACTCAATTGCTTTGCTGCCGCACATTCCTGGTTGAACCACGGATTCTTCTGTTGCTTTTCATTTTTCACTTTTTGGACTGGGATAAACCTGTCTGCAGCCTCCTGACACTTCTGAGTGACATAATCCATCATATCCTGTACAGTCTTTTCTCTGAGTTGTTTCCCATGGTATTCCCATTAGGAAGTTCCTCATCTCGTCATATTTTCCTCTTCGGTAATTTAGTCTTTTTCCTTCCAATCCCATCCTTGGATAGGTTATCCCTACTTCTACCAGATACTCAAATATCAATACACTGTGGTCACTCATTCCTATGGGGGCTTCATATTTGACTTCCCTTATTTCTGAGCCATTTAAGGTGAAAATCAGGTCGAGTCTAGCTGGTTCGTCATTTCCTCTCATTCTTGTGGGCCCCTTGACATGTTGGCTCAGAAAGTTCCTTGTACTCACTTCCAAAAGTTTAGATCTCCATGTGTCTTCACCTCCATGTGGGTCCCCATTCTCCCAGTCTATCTTTCCATGGTTGAAATCGCCCATGATTAAGAGTCTGGATCCATTCCTGCAGGCAACTGAAGCTGCTCTCTCTATTATGTTAATGGTAGCCATGTTGTTTCTGTCGAACTCTTGTCTGGGTCTTCTGTCATTTAATGGAGGGTTGTAAATGACTGCCACTATTATCTTAGGTCCACCCATTGTCATAGTTCCTGTTATGTAATCTCTGAATCCGTCGCAGCCCGGAATTTCCATCTCTTCAAAGCTCCAGTCCTTCCTTATCAGCAGAGCCACTCCTCCTCCTCCTCTCCCGTCTCTCTCTTTCCTTACTATATAAAAGTCCTTTGGAAACACAGCATTTGTTATGACTCCTGACAATTTTGTTTCTGTGAGTCCTATTACATCTGGGTTTTCTTCCTGCGCCCTTTCTGCCAGTTCACTTGCTTTGTTGGTAATCCCATCGATGTTTGAGTACATTACCTTGAAGCTCACTTTCCTATATCCATTTTCACCCACCCTCCCCACTAGTGCAGGAAGCTGTTCCATGGGCATTGCTGCTTGGGTAGACTCATCCTCCTGTGGGGTAGTTACCAGGGGTTTGTGAGGGAGGTATGGGTGGGGGGAAGGAGGGGCAGGGGGAGGATGGCTTAGAACTGGGGTGGGGGATGGAGGACTTAGTTCGTGTCTGGGCCGGCTTGGGGCAGGAGG
>WNGS01111181.1:50143974-50169236 GCA_020271785.1 Procambarus virginalis
ACCCCGAAGCTGCCCGAGTCTCAAGATCAAGTAACCCCTGCTCCGACCCGAAACCCTCAGACGTTTCGGGGCTGGAAGCAAGGGGGGGACCAGAACGAAAGCAGTAGGGGGAAGGACGAGGAGGCGCGGGACTGAACCAGGATCGAAGCGACCCCCAACCCCCAGTTCGGGTCACGAAAAGCAAAGCAGGGGCGCCCCGGGGCACGGGTGAGCAACCAACCTAGCGCGTTGCAAACAGACGAACCTAGACTGCAACGCATGCGCCGCCTGTACCCGAAGAGAATCATCAGAGGATTGGGTAAATTGAGTCACAAGCAAGCAGCAACACTCACAGGACTCAGGGTCGAAAGTATCACCGACCCAACAGGCAGCGTGGCAGAGGCAAAACAATGAGGGTCACCCTGAGACAAGGGGACCGAGCCACCCTCAAAACTCGCACACAGCGAGTGGGGACTCCGGGGTCACATCCATCGGACCCACGCGCCCCCTAGGGATTCCCAGGGTCCTGAGCGTTTACTTTAAGAGGACTCACGCTCAGGTAGTCCCAGGCAGGGCGCTGCTAACCGGCACCCAAAACTACCAAGCGAACTTCTATAGCTGTACCCCAGGGACGTGTACACTCACGGGGACCTAGCAGGGGGCGCCACCGAGTAGAAACCGTGGAAGGGCAAAAACTAAGGAATGAATAGGACAGAACCCCCACCAGGCAAAAAGAAAAAGTAAAACAAAACCCGCAAGAGGACAGCGAACCCAAGGAACAGAGCCGGCTGCTATGTCGGGAATACAAGCTGTGCAGCACCCTGCGCCCCTACCAGTGCAAACTGCCTCTTACCTGCCAGTAACAAGGGAGAACAGAACACCCAAGAGCCCAACAGGTGGTCGAAAAACCAAAAAGGTAAAACGGACCAGCAGAGGCAGACCCCGAGGAGCCTGTGGAAGGTGGCCCCAAGCCCCAAGGGCAGTACTTACAGGGCACCTAGGGAAGGAAGCCCTAGGCGCATGCAGCCCGAGTACTGAAAATTACTCCTGGCTATCGCACCCACAAAAACAAACACCACACGCAAAGCACAGTGCTGTAGCGACACCGAAGCCAGAGCACACGACCTTCGCCTATAGCATCTGCCTCAAGAACTGAGGTGTGGGTAGCCAGCGTGGAGGGTCTGGGGCTCCCCCTTCCCCCTCCCGGGAGGGGGGGAGCTGCGCAGACAACAGCGCGGCGGCATGTGACGTCACACTAGTTTGCTTGTTTTCTGTTGGGGAGTTCTATCCACTAGTTCGGCTTTTGGTAGCAATTTTAACCAGAATAGGGGTTTGTTTTGTGGCGCTTACCTTTCTGGGTGCCTGTCCCGGTCGATGGCAGACATAGAATGCTTCCAACCACACAGGGGCTTCTATAGGCCATTGCTCCCCTTGCCTCTCTGAGGGGGCCCGGTTCTGGCCGTGGTCCCCGGTAGGCCTAAGAACTCAATACACATGACTGATGCCAAAGTCTGACATTAGCATATCAGCCTGGGATAGCTCCGGGGAGCCGACGGGGCTCCCCCCCAGAAAACATGTCATATACTACCCATAACGGACATAATTATCAGTAAAATGGTCTCCCAATCCTTCCCCAAGCAGCCAACGTAATTCCCAATTCGAGTAACGTAACCGACCTTCCAAAAGCCCCAACGTTCTATCCACTGTATACCCCTCCCGCCTCCCAACCCACACACAATAAAGATAATCCGATAGAACCAAAAGCACAGTATTGCGGACCCTCCTACAAGAAGCCTGAACATCAAACATCAATAAGCGTAAAGGGGAAATATGGAACGCTGACCCGCAAAACGCACAAGCGTCCCAGTCAACCAATCCACCAACCTCGCCCGTCCTGGGCAAAAATAAAACACATGAAACGCAGTCTCCAGCCCTCCACAAAGGTCACACCCAGCACTAACCTTAATCCCCAACCTCAGCAGCCGCTCGTTAGTCGCAAGCGACTCGTGTAAATACCGATACAGGAATTCCCTCTGCGACGGAGCTAGAAACTTCAAATGGAGCGATTGCCACACCACCATCCAATCAAAAAAAGGAAACGAGTCTTCCACAGCAGGGGCGACAAAAGGACACAATTCCTCATACACCCTCCGACATGTAAAAAACAAGAACCCCTCCACACGACAAAGTCTCCGGAGGACATCAATTGCACAAGTATAAAAGGGAGGCGATAGAAACGCAATCTCTATACACAAAGGCAACCTCAACAGAGAATTTACACGCATTGTACAATAATATAATTCCAGAGAGAACACACCATTCCCCCCCCCAAGAGCCCCTTCCTAAACGAGACAAAAAATATCACCAACGCCTTATAGTATACAATGAACAATCCAATCCCACCTTGCAATTTTGGCAAACAAAGCGTAGACCTACGTATCGGACAATACGTCCCACCCCACAAGTATCGAAAGAAAACCTTATTGATGGCCAATGCAAACTGCCAACTCAACAGAAAGGTATGTGCTATATACCAAACTTTGGATAAAACCTTGCAGTTAAGAAGCAGCCCCCTCTGAAACAAAGTCAACCTCCTCCTATACAAACATGAAATTGAACCCAAAACTCCTCTAGAGACTGCCTCCGAGTTCTCCTGCAAGGACATCGCATACGGTTTACACCACTGGATGCCAAGAGTCCGAATCGAGTCCACAACCGGGAACCAAGAACCCCCCCCACGAAGGCCGAGAAGCCCAGGCACCAAGCCCCATCATACAAGATTTCTCCTGATTTAACACTGCCCCCGTCGCCTGATGAAACCGAGCCAGTACATCCTGCACCACAAGAACTGACTCCTCCGTGGAGACAAACACAGTCGTGTCCGCATACCCTACAACGGGTACCAGCAAACCATTCGGGAGACGCAGCAACACAAGAGAATGATGGGACCGCAAAGCCATATACAGAGGTTCCTAAAACAGAATAAACAGGACCATAAAAAGGGGGCAACCCTGCCGGACCGACCTCCCAAGGAAAAAGGGGGCACTCAACACCCTGTTAATACAAACACTACTCTTGCAACCCCTATACAGCATTCTGATCCAAGAGACAAACTGCGGCCCAATCCCAACCATCTCCATCACCTGAAACACAAAACTCATATCCACCCTATCAAAAGCTTTGGACCAATCTAAATTTACCATGGCCGAGGGAACAACATAGTCCGAAAGATAATAAATCACATCCCTCATCAAATTATGGCAGTAGACAATCGACCCACCCGGAACACCACAAAACTGCCCCGGCGAAGTACACTTTCCCAAAACCAACTGAAGCCTATTCGCCAGTAACTTTGAAACAATTTTATAGCCCTGGTTAAGGAGAGACAACGGTCTCCAATTCAAGAACAGCTGCACATCCCCAGATTTCGGCAGGAGGCAAATAATACCAAACGACTGTGACCTACTAATAACACCATGCCTCAAGCTATACCGCACCACCACCTCTGAGAAGTCCGACCCCAATCACCCCCCATAAGCACTTATAGAATTCCGCCGGCAACCCATCAGACCCTGGCGCCTTCCCATTCGCCAACCCCCAAACCACCTCCCAAATCTCCCTATCCGTAAACTCGCTCAGTAATGATACATTGTCCTCAACAGACAACACATTTTGACAAAAACTAATAAAATGCTCACAGTCAGTCGAAACACACTCCACCTTCCTATACAAACCCTCCAACTCCTCCCGAACATAACACACCAACCCCATCAGTATTAGTGAGGACCGTTCCATCTACCCTGTGAATACCAGTCATCACGGTAGAGTACCTAGGAGATTTAACCTTACCCAATAAGCAATTGGGAGCCGGTCGGTCGAGCGGACAGCACGCGGGACTTGTGATCCTGTGGTCCTGGGTTCGATCCCAGGCGCTGGCGAGAAACAATGGGCAGAGTTTCTTTCACCCTATGCCCCTGTTACCTAGCAGTAAAATAGGTACCTGGGTGTTAGTCAGCTGTCACGGGCTGCTTCCTGGGGGTGGAGGCCTGGTCGAGGACCGGGCCGCGGGGACACTAAAAGCCCCGAAATCATCTCAAGATAACTCAAGATACCTCAAGTGTGCAGAGACTTTCTCACCCTCTAAATGCTCAGACATCAATAGGCGGATATGGATACCCTGAGCCACCTACTCCCGCAACCCATTTATCCGCCTCTTCAGCAATACAATCTCATCAAACCTATCCAAACCCTGGTCTATGAGCCCATAAAGCTGACACAATCAAGCCTGCAACAAATTCAAAAGACCATACCGTTCCGCCGCAAGACGCTTCGAGAAACGAACAAAGAAACGTTTGCACTCCACTTTACACCATTCCCACCAATCTAGGAGAGACACAAAGTCAACTTTCCACATCACACCAAATTCCTCCACCACCAACGGGCATCTAAGCAAACCACAATTTAGCTTCCACCAACCCCCTACCCAACCGCATCTGATCATTTACAACAACGCCCACCACCACCATACTATGGTCCGAAAAACAGACTGGAGCAGTGACCCAGGAGCGGACCTGACCATAAGATTTGTGCACATACACGCGATCAATGCGAGAGCCATAATCCCTACTAACAAAGGTTCTCTTTCTCTGTTTACCGTAAACCCATGCATAGTGGCATGTACATTCACTTCTTTTCCTACCATCCTCCTTCTGTTAAGAAAAGTGTCCTGGTCTCTCTCTTCCTCCGCGCTCTACGCATCAGCGACCCTCGGTTTCTTGATTCTGAAATTGCCTTTATCTATAAATCATTCTCTCGCCTTGGTTACCCTTTGCATTTCATCAACTGTGTCTACTCTCAAGCTAAACGAAATTTCTTTCATCCTAAACCTGCTTTCAACACTAGTAGCACTGTACTATGCCTTCCCTTCATATCTGAACTCAAAACTTTTACCAATACCTTTCGTCCTCTTGACATTAAACTCGCCTTTCGACAAACTAACACACTTCGTAGCAATCTAGTTCACACTGCTCCTCCTGCTTCTAATGCTGCTAGTGTCTACTCTATTTCCTGTTCGTTTTGTTCTCTCCAATACTTTGGCAAAACTGGCCGTACACTGAATGACAGACTTAAAAGAACACAAGAGAAGTGTTAAGTCTGCAAACACTAACAATGCTCTCTTCTGCCATGTAAGGGATTCTAATCATCCCAATGATTGGTCTTCCTCCAAAATAATCTTTCCTGCCTCTACTCTACACAGATGCCTTCTTGTTGAATCGGCTCTAATACACAATGTACCCAACATGAACTTGAGTCCTGGCTTTGTTGCTGTGGACTCTTCTCTTTCACAGTATATACTCAAATGCTCTAATCTTTCTAACAAACGTGACCTAACATAAGCCTACCCCTTCCATTTACCTTTCTTTCTCTTTCCTTTTCTTTCTCTCTTCTCCCTTTTTCTGTTCATTGTCTTCTCCTACGCTCCCTTGCTTTCCTCTTTTTATTCCTATCTCCTTCTCATTCGGTGGTTATAAAAGGAGCTGCCTCGTATGGGCCTATAGGCCCTCTGCAGCTCTTATTATTATTACTATCCCCTCTACTACACCTTAATTTGCTCCTCAGGTCTCTCTTGCCTATTTATTGCCTGTTTCTACTTCTTCATCACAATCGACTTGAGAATGGTCAAGAACGGACCGAAACGTCGTTGTCCCTTCACCTTCTAGTGTGTGGTATGGTCAACATACTTTAGCCACGTTATTGTGACTCATCGCCTGCATAACAAAGGTATAGGCCGGGACACCACCCGCCAGGAAACAGGTATCACGGAAGTGTATAGACTGCAACGTCCTAATTAAAGCAGGAGAGAGAGAGACGCCTGAGCACGAGTGCTACAGTCCCGGACTGAAATTACACAATTAACCCTTAAATGGCGCCTGGGTATTTAGCATGTGTCACCCACAGGTGCATACCAATAAAAAAAAAATATATATATATATTTTCTTCTAAACCCGTTAATTTGTGTTCACTGATCATGGGAAAAATAATACAAAAATCGTAAGTGGCATATATTGCCCGCTGTAGGGCGAGGAAGTCTGGCAAAAGACAGCCCCTGACTCAGCGTGCGTCCCAGACAGTCTGTTGCTCGCCAGCTGTCAGGCCGGAGCTGCCACAATCAGTTAATTACCTAATAATTTCAATGTCTCTGATTGATTTTTCGTAATTTTTTGCTGTAATATTATTCAATAGTGTGTAGTGTGATATATTTATATAATAAAATGAGTGAATCATCGCTGTACTCAAAAATATGGAGTGCATATTGTTGATTCAATTATGTTCATCAAACAGTGAACAAATATTTTGTCGGTTATTACACTATATACACAGGTTATATATAAGTATCTGCATGTTTTGTTCACCATAACGAACCACTAAGTTGCTATTATGAGTCAAAAAGTAACGAGGAGTGACCGCCACACACCACCCAGCCACTCACTCCCTCAACATCTCACTCGCCCACATTCTCCTCCCACCATACTGTTTTTGCTTTTATTCACTATATACAGACGTTATATATAAATATCTACATTCATGTTCACCTTAACGAATCACTAAGTTGGCATGCTGAGAGGCATTGGGAACCTGCCACTGGCTGCTACTTCCTCCCTCCCTCAAGTCACCTGACTCACCCACATTCACCTCCCACAATACTGTTTTTGCTTTTATTCACTATATACAGATGCTATATAAAAGTATCTACATTCGTGTTCACCATAGCGAACCACTAAGCTGGTATGGTGAGTAAGGGCACAAAGACGTAGCTACTCACACAGTCAGCTGGTGGCGGCCGCCCTCAAGGCCAGACGCACAAATATTTCTCCTCCAACAATACTGTTTGTGGTGTTATTATGCTATATACACACATTATATATAAATATCTACCTGTTTTATTCACCATACTTGTACAAGTAAACTGGTATAGTGCCCAAAGACCATAGTGGTCACCAGTAAACAACATGATAAGTAAAGCAGACGACGCCACCGCCCTCACCAAAATGGCGGCTCCCAACCTATTCCTATTGCTGTTTATACCCTCTATACACACGTTATATATAAGTATCTACATTTGTGTTCACCATAGCGAACCACTAAGCTGGTATGCTGAGTGCAGTCAATAAAAGGTGGCCACACACAGTCAGATAACAACGCCACCACCCTCCCTCCCACAGCATTACTCCTCCCTCCATGGAGCACAGCGCTAAATATCACCACAATACTGCTATTATCAGAACCCTGGTCAGTTTTATCACAGTCAGGGGACTTCTGTAATAATATCATTGCTAAATAATAGCAAGAACATGTATATTATGGCATTTTTAGGCGATGCTGTGGTCACAAGCTGAACAGCAGTGCTATGAGCTCATGCTGCGTGCATCAGGCTTGGTTGCTCACTCAATACTGAGGCCCCTCACACCCGGGAATTTGACCCACAATTTAAAAAAAAAATAGCGTCTGTTTACAAGAGCCCTGATGAAGGTGTGGTGAACCCCGTGTATCCGTGGGCCGTTTAAATCTTGCGCAGTACTCCAGAGCATCATATGATGCCGAGCGCAATTTACTGCAAGTCACTCAACGCATCATATGATGTCTTGTGCAACTAAAGGGTTATAGTCACCACCAAAATCATCCTTCTCGTGTCATTCCGTAAAAAATAAAGCAAACCATCTGAGAACAACTCTTCCCTCTCAGCTCGCCTATGCATCCCTGAGGGCGCATACACATTCAGCAAGGGAAACACAGAACCCATAAATGACACATGCGCCAAAATTACATTACCACAGTCATCCATTTCCGAACTCACTATCCCCATACTCGCCCTCTTCGCCAACAATGTCATCGTGCCGCCCTTTGATAACACAGGAGGGTTCAGCAACACCTCGAAATAATCCAACACCACCTCCAGTCGGTCCATACACTTAACATTATGCTCCTGAATAAATATAACATCCAACTTATAATAGCAGGCCACCAACACAAGCTGATGTTGCTTCAAACGGCAATTCAACCCATTAACGTTCAACGTCTCACATTTCATCCACACATCAATTGAGAAAATAAACAGAGAAGACCACACTCACACAACACTACCACTACATCCCAGGGTAGCATCGCACCCAACAGAAGAGCGCTCAACCCCATCTCCCAAAACTACTGGAGTGGGAGCCACATCGGCATGCCTACCCACAGAACTCTTCCGGAGCCTTACCACCAAATTGCCCCCCTACCGACTCTTCCTGGACCCCTTTCACAATATCCCACCAATCCACATTCTGTGTACCACCAGGTGGTGGACCACTCCCACGAATTTTAGGGACTCCATCATCCATCACAGACACGCCCCCACCAGAAGGCGGAATATCCGAGTCGGACGGAACCATAGGATCACACTGCACAGCCGTCAAGGAAGGAAGGGGGGGGGGTGCCGTCTTCCAACCTCCTCCTTGCATCTAGGATATTCTGAAGAGAACCTCCAAATTTCCGTCGCTTCAGGCTGTGCTGCCCAGCGCCAACAGGCAACAAGCAATCTGCCTCACGTCATCCAGAACCACGACTAAGAGCATGTACATCCTCCATATGCACTTCCGCCACCACCTCAATTGTTCGAGCAGCAGGCCGAGCCGCATTAACACCATCACGGATCACTTGCTGCGGGTTCCGATGCACACCAATCGACTCAGCACTGGAGCACCCATCCACCGATGAAATGCCCACCACTGCGTCTACCACCTCACCAGAGCTTGTAGTCACCGCAGCACACTCGCCTTCGGAGCCGGTCTGTACGGGCACGCACGGGCTTGTAGGGAGATCAACATCCCCACCAAACCGTCCGGGAAACGCCACAGCAGTACGGACGTCATCCCCACCAGGAGAAACCACTGAAGCAGCACTCGTAGAACCGATATTGGCGCCATCCACCACTGCATCCGTTCCCATACAAGGGGCACTGCTCAAAACTGATAGATCTTCTTGCTCGTGCAAAGGAGGAAAATCATTTTCATTAAACAGGTTAACCCGGTCATACATCCTAGTGGTGCAGGCAGTAGCCATATGGCCAACATTACTACACTTGAAACATGTCCGAGTCTGCCCCTGGTAGAAGAAGCCGACCGTATAGCCAGAAATCGATAGAGAGGAAGGCATATTTCCACGAAGGACCATTTTTGCCGTCCTGTAACCATTCATGAGTCCCTTCCAGATTTGTGCCTACACACACAAATAAAGTCGACACGCCCATACCTGGCAAGCGCCCGACGGAGAAGATCCTCCGACATTTCACTCGGAGCATTTTTAATCGATACGTATGTGTACTCAGTACTCAAATTTGCCACCCTTACAGAGCCCCGACTGTTGCTCAGCCACACCTCCCGATCCTCATACTGTTCGATAAACTGCCGGAACAAGCCATTCAAAGCAAACTTCACCACCACTTTGTCCTTGCGAATGATCTGCAAACCAACGAGATCTTCCACTTTCACTTTCATAACATAAAACAGCGTGTTGCTGATGACTCCAATATCCACTTTACAGGTGAATGTCAGCCCTGCCGACTCCTTCCTCCGCAGTGGCGGCATGTAAGTCCCCATACCGAGATGAATAAGTAGTCATCTCGCAGTGGCAAACGACCACTCGCCACGGCAACCGAGAAGTGTCCAATGTAAACACCAGCAGAGAGACCTCAGGAGTGCCCAACCTGGCTGGTAGTTCAGAGTGGAAACCCTCGGGGGGGGGGGGGTTAACTGGATGGCAGGGGAACTGGATGGATGGATGGATGGCGGGGAAACTGGATGGATGGACGGTGGGGAGAAATGGATGGATGGATGGTGGGGAGAAATGGATGGAGGGGGAAACTAGATGGATGGATGGTGAAGGGAACGGGATAGATGGATGGTGGAGGGAAACTGGATGGATAGATGGTGGAGGGGGACTGGATGGTGGGGGGACCGGATGGATGGCAAGTGAGTGGGACGAGGAGGGGGCAGGAAAAAAAATATTTCAGAGACTCCAGCGCTATAATCATGTAAGGGAAGAACACATGAAAGGGCGAGTGGGCAGGCAGGTGAGAGTGAGTGGATGGAAGCGTAGCAGGATGGGTGGCAAAGTTTTAGCAGTGGGCTGTGGGTAGCAGAGGCGGTGATATGAGTGGACCAGCATCCGATTAAGACACACAGAAGCTGATCTGGTCACTCCCAGTCCCTCCCCAAGACCCACCATCTCGTAGACCAGACCCTCCCTCACTACCTTCCTCACTACCTCCATCCCCCCCACAACTTCCATTCTCTCATCCCCCACACTGGACCCCCCCCCTTGCTGTACCCCTCCCAGCCATATCAGACAGTATTAATAAGGTGAGCTTCCTTGTTACCAGCTGTTGGATCAGGAGGCCGACTCCCTGAGCGCCTGTCATTAAACTCTAATGACTGGTTGCGACTATGAAAGCCTGAGTGACTGTAAATGGCTGATTGACTGTGAATGCCTGCTTGACTGTGAATGCCTGACTGACTGTGAATGACTGATTGACTGTGAATGGCTGATTGACTGTGAATAACTGATTGACTGTGAATAGGTGATTGACTGTGAATGCATGACTGACCCTTAACTGGTTGCTAACACAACTGTGAATGCTTGACTGCCTTTGGTTATGACTGCCTGTGACTGGTTTTAACCGTGAATGCTTGATTGACATTTGTGACTGAATTGACTGGTTCTGACTGGATGCCACATAACAGAGGCAGTAAAATGTGTGAAAGGAAAATCTGGAACATGTGATGCAGATATAACCTCTCCTCTTACTTCATAACCTCTCCGCTTACTTCAGGTATAATCACTGATAGCACTACAGACCATTACCCCACATTTCTCTTAACTAACATTAACAAACCACCTCTAGAGTCAAGGGAGATAAGTTTTAGGCTGCACAATGAATCTGCTATAGACAACTTTATAACTGCTGCTGATAATGTCAACTGGGAGTCAGAGTTAGGTAACATAGGGGACATCAACCTAGCAGTACAATCTTTTCTTCAAAAAACTCTAAGCCTTTATAACACCCACTGTCCTATGCTTACAAAACAAGTCACTACCAAAAGGCTTAACAATCCCTGGCTTACAAAGGGAATACTTAAATCCATTAATAAAAAACTTGACCTTGAGAAGAAGTATAGGCTAGGAACCGTCTCCAAAGAATTCTCAAAGAATTACTCTTTACTGCTATCTAAGATAATTAGACGAGCCAAAGCTAAATACTACGAAGATAAATTTACCCAAATAAAGAGCAACATTAAAAAAACTTGGAGCACAATTTCACAAATCTTGGGATCAAAGAAGATTTTAAACAACAAACCAACACTCCTGTCTAATAACGATGGTCAGCTTTCAGCCTCTGATTCTGCTATAGAGTTCAATAGGTTCTTCTCTTCCATTGGGTCATCCCTTGCAAATGATATTCCATCTTCCAGTACTGATGTTAACACTTTCGCGTTCCCAGTGAATAGGCCCAAAATATCCCCTAAGTGATCCCGACGGGTGGGCCTACGGCGCGTCAGCAAAAAAAAGTTTATAATCTTTTCAGGGTGGCGAGCTTAATTTTCGCGGTATGTATTTAAATTTGGTATCATTGTGTTCGCGAGAGAATGCTCTAGAGTAATATATACATAAATTGTCACCAAATCCAACATGAGAACCACACCGAATAAGAAAATGCGGCGTTCGTTAGCCGTGAGCGTCAAACCGGGCATGAATGTTTACGATGTTTTTATGTTTGCCAACCCCCTAATTTTTATTCGTGGTTTTTTTTTTTGTATCATTGTGACCGCAATAAAAATCCCTTCACGGACATATGCATATAAATGTAGAATCATGTTCGCGGCCCACCAGCAAGAGTGTGGAAAGTGGCTGAAGTATTACCTCTACCTGACGGCAGATCGGCGAAACACCTTTTGAAAAGTCTTATTCTTTTCACTGTCCTGACGTCAATTTTCGAAGTACGTACTTAATTTTTATACCAATATGTTCGCAATAGAATGTTCTAGAAGAACATATGTATAAAATGTCACACAAGGATGCGTGTGACCGGCACCAAATAAAAAACTTCGTTGATTACACTGGTCATGTCAACATTTTACAATAGTTTTACCACGAAGATACAAGCTAACTTCGTTTTCAATAATAGGCTATGTGACTATTAGAAAAAACGAAAATTTAATGGTAAACATGCTTAAATTATCCCCAAGTCGATCGAATAAGAATTGGATTTTATAGAAATATTTCTTTTCCAATGCCGCTTGAGGTGCATTCAAGAGATAAATATATGTCCTGCTCAAGTGACATATGGGTGCTAAATTGTGCGCAATTTAAAGGCGCTCATTTTAAAACCACTACCAGATTGATCTGATAAAATTTAAATTTTTAACAAATATTTTAATGAGTGACGCAGTGCGCGCCGTCGGCGAGGCAACGGGACCAAAATGGGTGACGCGAGCGTCGTCTATGGCCCGCTAAAGTGTTAAGGACTACCTTACAGGTAACTATCCACAGTCTCTGTACCTAAAGCCTACTAATTCCACTGACGTCAATGAGATAATCCTTTCCCTTAAAACCAAGTCTAGTGCCCTTGAGGAGATTCCGACATTAATTTACAAAAAAGCCTCCAGATCCTTAGCCCCTGCAATTGCATTACTCTTCAACAAGTCACTTGAACTCCAAACCTTTCCAGATATTCTAAAAAAGCGAGAGTAACCCCTGTCCACAAATGTGCTGATCCCACAGATGTTAACAACTACAGACCTATTTCAATCCTGCCTAACTTATCAAAAATTTTTGAAAAACTAATCTACAAGCAGCTCTACTCTTATCTAGCCAAGCACAATATACTTAGCTCTTGCCAATATGGCTTCAGACCTAAAAAAAGCACTAACGACGCACTTATTAGTATGATTAACTTAATTCATGCAGCTCTTGATAAAAATGAGTTCCCTGTTGGGTTATTTGTGGACCTG
The DNA here is from genome assembly GCA_020271785.1 of Procambarus virginalis. Classification (NCBI taxonomy): domain Eukaryota; kingdom Metazoa; phylum Arthropoda; class Malacostraca; order Decapoda; family Cambaridae; genus Procambarus; species Procambarus virginalis. The sequence goes on from WNGS01111181.1 coordinate 50,157,003, forward strand.
CGTAAGGCTTTTGACACTGTCAACCACCAAAACCTTCTTCTTAAATTACATCATTATGGAGTCAGAGGACTCTCCCTGCAATACCTCAAATCTTACCTTACTGACAGGCTCCAGTATGTTTCTGTGAACAATTCAATTTCTCCTACCCTACCCATCAACATTGGTGTTCCTCAGGGCAGCATACTTGGCCCTCTCCTCTTTCTCATCTACATTAATGACCTTCCAAATGCCTCCCAACACCTTAGACCAATTCTATTTGCTGAAAACACAACCTTCATTTACTCCAGTCCTGACCCCCTTGCTCTAAATGCCACAGTAAATACCGAGCTAAATAAAGTCCATCTTTGGCTAACTGCCAACAAACTCACCCTTAACATTGACAAAACTTTCTATATTCTGTTTGGCAATAAATCCTCTAATCAAATAAATCTCAAGATAAACAATACCCAAATTTGCAACAAATTAGATGGTAAATTCCTTGGCGTTCTCATTGATCACAAGCTTAATTTCCAGGGACACATTCTAAATATATCAAAAAAAGTTTCAAAAACTGTTGGCATTCTTTCTAAGATCAGATATTATGTTCCCCGCCCTGCCCTGGTTACTCTCTATTACTCCCTCATCTATCCATACCTCAACTATGGTATTTGTGCTTGGGGTTCTACTACCCAAAATCATTTACGTCCTCTAATTACTCAACACAAAGCTGCTATTAGGACAATATCCAATTCTGGCCTCAGACATCACTCGATACCCCTATTCAAATCTCTGAATATGTTAGATATTAAGTCACTGCACATTCTCTCATGTGTATTATACATATATAAAACGCTGAACTGTAATGCCAATCCTGACCTCAAAAGCTTCATTGAAAGTTGTAACAGAACCCATGAGCACCACACCAGAAATAAATACAGTTTTGATATTCCAAGAGTACGACTTAATCAAACTAGAAATGCTCTACAAATCAAGGGACCCAGAATGTGGAATGACCTTCCCAACCATGTTAAAGACTGTACCTCTCTCAACCAGTTTAAGATTAAAACTAAACACTACCTGATAAATTCCCTGTAACCTACCTTACCACTCAATTGTCAACCCATGTCTGTTATTTTTTTTTTTTATTCAACGCTGTTTGTCTACCTATTGTATTTGTGCTGCTTTTTCAGTCATGTTCCCCCCCTTTTTTTTTATCTTTATTTGTTACTGTTCTCAATACATTTTATTCTTTTTGCTCAATTAGTATTAAGTTTTAGATATTAATGTTTTTCCTGCCCGAAACTCATTGCGTAATAGTGGCTTTAGGCATTGTATGTACTAGCTCTATCTATAAATCCACTTATGTAAAATCACTTTATGTATGTACCTTTCCTGAATAAACATATTTATTATTTATTATTATTTATATGAATGCGCTTAAGGCGAGCAGGGGACGGTCTCACCTCCTCCTCCTCCTCCTCATTCTCCCCATACATCAACACCGCTCTTCCCTCCCTCTTCCCTCCTCACTGTCTCTCATACGCCAACACTGCTCCTCCTCCTTCACCCCTCCTCGCCATCTCCCTTATGCCAACAAGAGTCCTCAGTAAAGGTAAAGTGCAGTTATATGTTCACTTACTTTATTTATGGTTTATATTTATACCCAATTGTTTTGTACTGTATATGAAAAATATTCTGCATAAAATGTATTTTTAAATTAATATTTTTGGGTGTGTGGAACAGATTAATTCAATTTACATTATTTCTTATGTAGAAATTCGTTTTGGTTTTCAGACCGTCTCTGGGAACAGATTTAATTTGAAAACGGAAGTACCACTGTATATACACAGTATATACAATCCAAGGTACCACTGTATACAGTGGTACCTTGGTGTTCGATTGGTTGCTACACAATTTGGCGGGTTGTATTCTGGGGGAAAAATTTGGATTAAGGACCTGCTCGAAATGCTATGCGTGCTAATGGCTTTACAAAAATGTAAACTCTTGTATATAAATAAATACAGTAAATAAATAAAATATCTTTATCAAACCTAAACAATTTATAAAAATATCTGTCTTTAACATATACCCTGTTTGAGTTGTGACTTACTGTGAAAATTTGGGTAATAGTGGCACCTCGACATACGATTGCCCCTACTTACGATAATTTCGAGTTACGATATAAATTTCATCGATAAATGCGACTCGAAATCCGATATTTGTTGGTACACGTTCGGGTTTGCTGAGCGCGTGGCTCCCGGTCACGCGGTCCGACCTGCCTCAGTTTACTACAGCTACCCGCTTAGTAACGATCGCGCCTATAAGAAATTCCGCATTTGTGGTGATTTTTGGCATTTTGAACATTAAAGTAATTATTATATAATACGCCATGAGTCCCAGGAAAGTCAGTGGTAAGGTTCAACATATGAGATCCCATGTAAGAATGACCATAGAGCAGAAACAAGAGATCATTCGTAAATATGAAGATGGTATGCAGGTAGGTGAACTGGCAAGGCAGTACAACAAATCTCAGTCAACGATATCCACCATACTAGCTAAGAAAAAGGACATTATGGGTGCTAAAGTGATGCATCATTACAGACAAATGTTAAAACGAATGGAAAAACAAATGTCTCTTGACACATTTGTAGTGAGACAAACAAGCACTGAACCACAACCAGGTCCTAGTGGTATTCAGGCAAAACGTAGGAGAGAGAGAATACCCCAGAGAAAACATCACTGCCTGATGTGATATTGGAAGGGGACTCCCCTTCCAAACAGTAACAACTCTCCTCCTCCCTCATCACCATCTTCCATACGCCATCAAGAGACCTCCATATAGGTAAGAGTAACTTTGGTACTGTATTGTAGTTAGAAAAAAACATTGTATTCAATATAAAATGCATTTTTATGTTAATATTTTGGAGGGTGGGGAACGGATTAATTCAAATCCCTTCATTTCTTATGGGAAAATTCGCTTCAACTTCCGATATTTCGACTTCCGATCCGTCTCTGGGAACGGATTAGCATCGTAAGTCGAGGCCCCATTGTACTGTGGTCTATGTCGTCTGCTCATAAACATAATTTGAATAACTTTATTCAAAAATAAAACCAAAAAGTACCTAATTTCATCTTCATAGTTTCTTACCTAGTGTTTGAAACTCGCACTGTATCTAGTGCTACCCAATTCCCCAACATATGTACCTATGCCATACAACTTCACCATTGTAATCATTGCTGTTATCTTATATCATGTTATACACAAAGTTTTGCTACATTATATCTTGCAACAATCCTCAAATTATGCTAAAACGTACCTGTGGATAACCCTTAATCTTACTTTAATGTACCTACTTTTCTTAATGTCAAATTTCTTAAACAATTTATTTTGTTTATATTTTCTTACAATGCATTTTTATACCTTCTTACAATGTATTTTTATACTTTCTTACGATGTACCAATAAGCTTTTTTTTTTTAATTTTGCTAGAAATTACTTTTTTAAAATTATATGTTAAATTAAGGATCTGCCCGAAATGCTATGCGTGCTAGTGGCTTTATAAGAATGTAAAACCTGAAGTCTCTGTACTCTCATAAACCCAATGTACCTTCTTAAATATAAATAAATAAATATATCAAGGGTCCAAAATTGGACAGACAGACTTGGGCACATTCCTTATCCCTGATGCCTCTTCACCTAGCAGTAAACAGGTACAACAATCCACAACTGTTGTGGACTACATCCTGGAAAAGGGGTCCGTCTAATTACCACAAGCTACCACAAGCTTCACAAAGCTTCCTGGCAATACATTAGTAATAAATAAATATGATATGTTTGGTTAGGCTGACCTAACCTAACCTAACCAAACCAAACCAAACCTAACCTAACCTAACCGACGCTTGGATCGTCAACTTAATTTGGCGTCACCAGCTCTTTATTTTCTTCTACTTTCTTAATAAAAATACTTTTTCAGATTAAAATTATGTTTTTTTGTGTTGTACATTCAGTACCAACATTATAATGAGTAATTATATCATATTTATTCATTACTAACATAATGCCAGGCAGCTTTGTGAAGCTTGTGTAGCTTGTGGTAGCTTGTGGTAATTAGACGGACCGCTGGAAAAGGACAATAGCTGGCAATATGTAACAATATGTAAATATTATTTATATACTATACTACAATAATATTTTAACAATCCATAATGTTCAAAATAATTAACAAATCCTTGTTTTGAAATAGAGAAACCCTATACCAAGTGATTATTTTAAGTTGATTTAAGTGTTTTATGTTTCCTGTACTGTACTTTATTCCTACCTTCAGTAACTTTATATATATTATATAAAACTGATTGGTATAGCTGTTATTCAGATTTTTTCATAGATTGTGAAAGTGTGATTGTTTTATAAGCACACTTCCATATTCTGTATTGAAATCTTGTTGTTTTGAATATTCTTAGCAACAAAATACATTTTATTTTGAATATTCCAAGGGAAACCTCGATAAGTCTACAATACAAGTTTCCTACCCCAGACCTAGCTTGTACTGCCTCCTCAGCCTCTTGTGTCCACCTCTGCCAGCCTCTTGCCCTCCTTGTTCATTTCTCTTGTCCCAGGAGCAGTTCAAGCTCTAGACGCAATATGTCACACACTCTACTCGTAAATTCATTGACAAATAGAAGCAGCAGCCGGCAACCTGTCGTGCCTCACATACATATGAAAACAAACCCTTGAATAATATTTACCTCCGCTTTGGAAAATAAATACCAGTACTCTGTTGAAAATAGTTCATTAATATCCTAATATCTATTCATTCTTCACCATATATATATATATATATATATATATATATATATATATATATATATATATATATATATATATATATATATATATATATATATATATATATATATATATATATATATATATATATATATATATATATATATATATATATATATATATATATATATATATATATATATATATCCACTTGTATATCTCAAAAAAAAAGGAACTTAAATGTTTGTTTACCAATATAGGCGCCCGTTGTTGGAACTCCTAAAGCGGGGCTGCACCTTCTCGTACTTTGTTTACTCTCCAAAACGGCGCAAATTATTAAGAATTGGCGGCTCTTCTCAACTATTTAAATATTTGTAAGACAAAATATACTGTGCTTGTGTATTTACCAAATAGTATTTGGTAATACATAAAGTTGTATATTTGTTTACAAATATAAAAGATAAATTGAAAGTTATAGATGCTAATGTAGCTTGACTAAATATAATGTAAGTAGGATATAATTTGGTGCTGTGTAGGCGCGACTCACTGTAAGATGAGCGAAGACGAGAGTCGAGCTTTACCTCTTGTCCTCTTCCTCTCCCTTCACCTGTCTAGTTATGGACTCACAGAACAGATAAGTAATGGACCGTGGCGGCAAGAGGAAGACGGACGACTGCCAGACCATCAATAGTCCCGGAAAAAGATTAAAATACACCGACGAAAATACTGGATATGAAGTCAGCCCAGATGGACAGGTCCTAACACTGTTCCTACTTCACCCTCCTGTACGTACCGAGCCCCCATCCCTGAAGGGATTGAAGAAAATTGCCCTGAAGGGCCACAATTACCTCGAGGCTCTGGTAAACTATGAGTTTTGTACCATATTAGTGGACACCGGCTCAACACTCAATATGATCCAAGACCGAGATGCAAGAAAACTGGGTTTGGATAAGAAGGTAACCGCCAGCGTTAATCGTAAAATCAGCTTTTATAGCGGCTACAAAAACCTCACTATAAGGAGGGTGGAAAATGTTGAGATATACCTAGAAAACTGCATAGACTTAGTTACCAAAGTCGATATAATGCCGCCACACATGGATAATTATTTCGGCCCTCACTCAGTTCCAGAGCTTTTCTTAAGTTTTCCTCTCATGGTCGAGTATCATGTTATATAACAGTTTAAACGGGATAATTCTTATCTCTATTTCAAGAACCTCCGAAGTAGTCAAAATAATGGGGTGTGTAATTCCAGATCGTACCTTAGGATACCGTTGCCAGATTCATCACAACCCGACCAATGCACAGAAGATATAATTGTTGATACGGGGGCGGTAGAGACGAGGGTCTCAAGGTTATATTTGAAGAGAATAGGACTTGACAAATGTCCTCCCACAAAGCTTAGGATACACATGGGGGGTGACGTGTATGTAGATGATGAGTTAGGTGTCCTTCCAAACCCGGAAGAAACACATCCCTTTCTCATAGGCAAGGATTTATTGGTGAAATATAAGTGTGTAATCGACGCCTCATCATCCTATTTGTTTTTTAACGTTAAGAATAAAACTTACAGGACCCAGCTATGCTGATGAGGAGTCATAAATCGTGACATTGTGATGTATAAATACATATCTTATGTAAATTATGAACTCCAGATGCCTAACTGGACTTTAATAAAGTGATGATTATTTTTGTTTTATTATTTCATGGCTGCCCCTGTACTTACCTGTGTAAAAAATAAAAAAGTGTGTGTTCGTCTTATTTACGTCTACGACACTGCATCAACCATGCAACTGCTGTAACCAGGACTGCTAAATTTATTTATTTATTTATTTATTTATTTAGATATATATACAAGAAGGTACATTAGAATTGTGAGGATACATAGCATAGTAATTACATTCTTGTAAAGCCACTATAGTTTGCGAGTTTGAAGACCATAGGACTGGTAAGTCGGGAACAGAAGGATGGGGAAGGATGTAGGAAAACTTGAAAAGGATTAGGGTGTGAGGGAGAGGAGGGGGGTTACAGCTAGGTAAGTGGCCCAACCACTTTGGGGTTGATTGTGATAAGAAGTGATGGATGAAAGTGTAGGTGCCACTAGTACGCGCAGCGTTTCGGGCAGAAAATTTTAAGTAGGTAAATTTATTTTATTTTTATTTTTATTTATATTTTTATTTATTTATTTATTTATGCATGCATGCATGTACAAGAAGGTACATTGGGATTGTGAGGATACATAATATGGTAATTACAATCTTGAACCGCACGTCTATGGGGCATCCAATAATGTTAGCAGACTTCTAGATGTTACCACTGCTAGGCTTAGGCTCGGCTACAAGTACCTCTGGGAGTTTGTAACATCTGCTGATGTAGATTTGACTAAATGTAAACTCTGTCAGCAGAACTATTCGCATACTTTGCGTCATTATATAATGGAATGTGAAAAAATTGCGGAATTTAGAAATAACACCATCAATAGTGTCCAAGAAATGTGTAAGTACTTCATTCACAATGATGTGCTGCCCGAAATTTTAGCGAAGTATCCAAAATTTGCTTACTGTCGGTAATGCATGCACATGACTGTAAAGCTGCCGCCCAGTTGGGTGGGTGTGCAGCAAGACTAGTAACTGTGTGACTCACTATAGATGTAAAGTGCCTTGTATAGTGACTGTTGTGAGCCTCTTGTAGTGTCACTTGTGACACCTCTTTGTGTCACTTGTGACACAAAGATTCTTGATGTGTGTATTTGTGTGGGTGATTAGATATGTATGTGTATGTATATACGTGTATACGTATATATATATGTACATGTATGTATGAGGGTGTGTACATGTGTATACAACATTGATAATTTTGTAACTAGCGTCAAACATTGTTATTTGCTTAGCTAAACGAACTAGAGGGTTCAGTTCCTGAACCGATTATGTGCCTCTGTATCCTTTACACCACCGCCCACGGGATGGGTATGGGGTGCATAATAAAGAAAGAAATTGAATTGTAAAGCCACTAGTACGCGCAGCGTTTCGGGCAGGTCCTTAATCTACGAGAAAATTTCAAGCAAGTAAATATTTATAAATATTTATAAAAAAAATTTATAAAAATATAAATTTATAAAAAAATGATAACAGTTACAAGGCAAGAAAAAAAAAGATGAGAGAAAATTGTAGGTATATTAAAGCACATAGGTAGCTCAGATTGATTGCAATGACAGCGTGAATGGTGGTTGACAAAAATTGGTAGGCACAATATAGCATAGGGTTAGCACATAAAATAAGACAGCAATGAACACAATGATAAGGTTGTTTGGGTTATATACATAAAAATTAGGAGATTGGGTACAGGTACAGAGCAAATTTAAAGCTCAGTGTAGGAAACTAAGAAGATGAAATGGCCCCTGCATAATTTAAATTAAGCGGGGGAATTCTGGGAGGCGAAAACAATTACGCAGCGCTCAGTGAGAGCTGCGCGCGCCGTGGGGGGGCGCACATTTAAGCAAACGCACAAGGAGTTTCCCTCTCACTTCCACACAGCTACGGTACGCTCCACACGAAACAGAAGCCTGCAGACCACAATATGGACTCGACACCAGCAGCTGCGGCCCCCGCTCTATTGGACCTGCACCTTGGAGGCCCATCAACTTCCCAGAGCGACCCCCCTGGGGCGTCGGGCCCGCAACAGGACCTCAGGTATGGCCCCGCCTGCGGTTCGCACAAGGAGCGTGGCCACCTCCTAGGCTAGGATTGTCCGTTAGCCGTGTGCCCAGCGGCATGCCCCCCGGGCTAGTTCCGTGCCTTGCTGCTTTACTGGGCCCCTGTGCCCCTTGTGGTCCTTGCCCGTCACCCCCGCCTCCCCGGCCTCGTGCCCCAGCCGTGTTCCAGCTCCTACGGGCCCTGTTTGGGGGCCCAGTGCTGACGCCACAGCTGGCTGCGCCCTGCTTGGGCTGGAGGATACGGGGGGCGGGCGGGCCCCCTGTGGCCCCTACAGTTCACGCGGGAACCTGGTCTGGCGGCCACCTCCCTGCTCGGGAACCAGCTGGTGGCCCAGCGGATGCTGGGGGACGCCTGGCGCAGGTGTTGGTGTACACGCCTGGATGTCCAAGCGTCGTCGTCCCTACAGGCGGCGGGCCAGCTGCTGCTGTTCCAGCTTTGGGGGCAAGCTGACGATCCAGCAGCAGACGCCTAGGACGGCCGCCTACAGCAGGGGACGCGGGGGGGCTCGCCTGCTGGGCTCTGAGGCATAGGAGTGGAAGCTTGGCGCTCCTCCCTCCGCCTACACTGGCGGGCCAGCTGCTGCTGTTCCAGCCTTGGGAGCAAGCTGACGATCCAGCAGCAGACGCCTAGGACGGCCGCCTACAGCAGGGGACGCGGGGGGTCTCTCCTGCTGGGCTCTGAGGCATAGGAGTGGAAGCTTGGCGCTCCTCCCTCCGCCTACACTGGCGGGCCAGCTGCTGCTGTTCCAGGTTTGGGGGCAAGCTGACGATCCAGCAGCAGATGCCTCGAACGGCCGATTACAGCAGGGGACGCTGCATATGGGAGGCTCTCCTGCTGGGCTCTGCGGCATAGGAGTGGAAGCTTGGCGCTCCTCCCTCCGCCTACACACTTGGTGCTCCTCCCTCCGTCTCCACCCCGTCCCTAGGGGTGCAGTTGGCCTCCGCTCTGCGCCGGAGGAGAGGACGTTCGTTTGTGCATTCCCTACGTCCGTTCTGAAGGAAGTATCGTGTATTTTCGTTGCCTGGGGTCCGCTCTCGCTCCCTCTTCAGGTGTTGGTGCCTTTACCTTTCCTCTTATTTTAATTGTCTTTCCCCTGCGGCTTTTTCTTGCCCCTTTTTATTTATTCCTTTGTTCGTTCAGTCTTACTTTAGGCAGTCTTGGTCGTTTTCTTTCTATTTCTTTATTTAGCTGTTCCACTTCTTTTCGATTCTTTATTTCCGTTGTTCGTTAATTTATGTTAATTTCTTATGCCATTATTCTGTTACTGTTTGTTACGAACAATAGTGGGCTTGCTATGGGGAACTGGTACTATTAAGGGGTAAGGGTAAGTAGAATACAGAGGTATCAAAATATGGGAGAACTAAAAGGCCCGGCCCCCAAAATAATATATCCACAGTAATAAATGCTTGCTACTAAACCCGGTTAGTCTAGGAATAGATTATTGTACTCCCACACAGGAAAAAGGGATACTCTGTTCAAACTTACTTATTTATTAACACCTTAACACCCCCCATACACAATCACACCAATAACAATTTAATACTAACTTTACCACACAATCTTACGTTAAAAGCCTTGGTCCACATAGACAGGATACAAGGTTTTACACTGAAAGCAAGCTAGGGTAAAGCTCTACTATAAAACACTTGAAGAGTCAGCTTAGGGTAGGGGACAACGTGGTTACACTGGGACCCCCGTTAGCATAGCATGTAAGATAAACACTTAAAAACACTTACTACACCCCAGGTATACTACTCTACACATAGAACGATAGGTATGCCAGACATATACAAAAATGAGTTATGGAGTACTTAACCAACTAAGTCACAGAAATAAAGAATTAAGAGGAAGAAAGAACACGTCCAAGCACCACAGTCAGCCAGCAGAGAAGAACGAGCCCGTCTCTCGTCTCCTCCTCCGTGGACTAATGCTGCCGGCAGACTGTTCAACTAATCATACCGGCGCCCAATACAAAGTTTACTCAGGTTTACTTTACAAATGATTAGACAGTATTAGTAAACATAGTTGGTGCCTATTTTATTATTTAATAATCAACCCCAAGCTCAATCTTTAATTACTCTTCGAGAGACAAGACTAGTCTTTCGACTGGCAGGGAAGATACGACAAATGCCACTTGCAATGCGTTTTTACTCTATAGACTCATTCCTCTCAATGTTTGCTGATGATGCAAAAATTATGAGAAGAATCAAGACGGATGAAGATAGACAGAGACTACAGGATGACCTGAATAAACTGGAGGAATTGTCTAGAAAATGGCTGCTAAAGTTCAACTCAGGAAAGTGTAAGGTGATGAAATTAGGCGAAGGGAGCAGGAGGCTGAACACAAGGTATCATCTGGGAGGTGAAATCCTGCAAGAGTCAAATAGAGAGAAAGATTTGTGGGTTGATATCACACCGAACCTGTCCCCAGAGGCCCACATCAAAAGAATATCATCAGCGGCATATGCTAGACTGGCCAACATAAGAACTGCCTTTAGAAACTTGTGTAAGGAATCTTTCAGAACCCTGTAAACCACTTATGTAAGACCAATCCTGGAGTATGCAGCTCCAGCCTGGAGTCCATACCTAGTTAAACACAAGACATAGCTAGAGAAGATTCAACGGTATGCCTCCAGGCTCGTCCCGGAACTGAGAGGAATGAGCTACGAGGAAAGGCTAAAGGAGCTGAACCTCACATCCCTGGAAAACAGAAGAGTAAGGGGAGACATGATAACTACCTACAAAATTCTCAGGGGAATTGATAGGGTGGACAAAGACAAACTCTTCAGCACGGGTGGAACACGAACAAGGGGACACAGGTGGAAACTTAGTACCCAGATGAGCCACAGAGACGTTAGAAAGAATTTTTTCAGTGTCAGAGTAGTTAATAAATGGAATGCTTTAGGCAGTGATGTGGTGGAGGCTGACTCCATACACAGTTTCAAATGTAGATATGATAGAGCCCAGTAGGCTCAGGAATAAATAAATAAATAAATATGTTTATTCAGTAAGGTAACATACATACAAGTGATGTTACATAATGGATGATTTATAGATAGGGCTAGTACATACAATGCCTAAAGCCACTATTACGCAATGCGTTGCGGGCAGAAAAAACATTAATATCTAGAACTTTAACACTAATTGAGCATAAAGAATAAGATGTGTTGAGAACAAATACAAATAAAGATAAAAAAAGGGGGAACATGACTAAAAAAGCAGCACAAATACAAGAGGTTGACAAACAGCATTGATTAAAAAAAAAAATAAAGACATGGGTTGACAATAGAGGGGTAAGGTAGGTTACAGGGAATTTAATAGGTAGTGTTTTAGTTTTAATCTTAAATTGGTTGAGAGAGGTACAGTCTTTAACATGATTGGGAAGGTCATTCCACATTCTAGGTCCCTTGATTTGTAGAGCATTTCTAGTTTGATTAAGCCGTACTCTGGAATATCAAAATGTATTTATTCTGGTGTGGTGCTCATGGGTTCTGTTAGAACCTTCAATGACGCTTTTCAGTTCAGGATTGGCATTACAGTTCAGCGTTTTATATATGTATGATACACATGAGAGAATGTGCAGTGACTTATATCTAAATATATTCAGAGATTTGAGTAGGGGTACCGAGTGAGTGATGTCTGGGGCCAGAGAGTTGGATATTGTCCTAATAGCAGCTTTGTGTTGAGTAATTAGAGGACGTAACGAATTTGGGTAGTAGAACCCCAAGCACAAATACCATAGTTGAGGTATGCGATAGAT
>WNGS01111181.1:50169651-50181236 GCA_020271785.1 Procambarus virginalis
TACTCACAGCTATTTTCTTAGGTTGAACCTTATCAATGGCTTTCTTGGACCCATGGTGAGATATATAATAACAAATTGTATAGTCAAATGACCAAAAATTCAACAAAACACTGAAAATCCAGGTGAAGAATTGATGTGGGATAGTCACTGGGCGCGAGACAATGGTAAACTGAGGGGCGGAGGGGCGACGATCGCCGAACCACCACGCACTAGATCGGCCTGTACGCGTATCAACAAACTCGCGTCCCGAGGTAACCCTCGCGTTCCGAGACATATTTTCCGAGGAAATCCTGCTCGTCTTCCGAAAACTCGCATACAGGGACACTCGCATTCCGAGGTACTACTGTACAAAAATGACAATAATAAGTAACAATGTTATGCAGCATAAACGAATACAAAGCAAATTATTCAGTTTTAAATCACACAGTTCAGTTACAACACGTAACAGCCATTATTTTTTTTTATAAAGTCGTCATAAAATAAATATACATTCAAACTCTAGCAAAGACAGTGCTATCTCACACCACCAAAACCTAGAACATGAATAGTATAAAGGTAACAGAATAAATGCACAAAAGATAAGGTACCCACTCAAGTAAAATAGAACACATTTTAGCTCAAGGCCACATACTGTATGTACTATGGCAGGGCATAATAAAAGGAACCCAAGAATCCAATATGAAACACACATGCAATACACTCCGAACCCGGAGAAAGCATTAATAAAACCAGTTGATAAAACTAGTTAACTATATAACAAAGTCCCCTCTACCAGAAACAATGTAACAGGGGGGGGGGGGAGGGTGGCACAGCACTCAGTAAAATACACCTATACACATTAGTACCTGTACCACCCAGAAACTGAGAAAACAGGGAAGCATATATACAGGGACAGGTCATGTAAGGAATCCATGAAACCATAATTCAAACAAACCCATACACACCCAAACTGTTCCAAATCATAGCACCACAAACATACGTATGGTACCCAGTCACAATACCATCATATTGTTATGTAGTGACACACACACAGTGTCATCACACAAACCCATCACAAGAGGAAAGAAATGCACACGGACAACAGGTCAAGCCACGCGCAATCCCAGCACACACACACACTCGCACAAATGGAGATAAATCCCACAGCTATACATTACACTGACAACATGCCAACAACCAACGTCAAAACAAAGCGGAACCCAGAACACTAACAGCCTCCACCTGAAGAGTATAGTACAAATGTACAAACACCCCAGTAGGAGAAAAAAAAAACAGAGGCCCAACGAAACCAGAAAGACCCACACAAAGCAGGAAAAACCAAAATGATAACCCAGCAACGTCCCTGAAACCCAGGAAAACCCAAGACACATGGCAACCGACCTACGAAGCCCAGAGTCCAGCAAACCCACAAGCGAAAGCATACTACAATCCCAGTACCCCAAAAAAACCAGTGTTGAATGTAATGAAACCCCATTTTCTGGGTGAGTCCCGGAGGCTCCCCGGAGCTATCCCAGGCTGATATGCTAATGTCAGACTTTGGCATCAGTCATGTGTATGGAGTTCTTAGGCCTACCGGGGACCACGGCCAGAACCGGGCCCCCTCAGAGAGGCAAGGGTAGCAATGGCCTATAGAAGCCCCCGTGTGGTTGGAAGCATTCTATGTCTGCCATCGACCGGGACAGGCACCCAGAAAGGTAAGCGCCTCAAAACAAACCCCTATTCTGGTTAAAATTGCTACCAAAAGCCGAACTAGTGGATAGAACTCCCCAACAGAAAACAAGCAAACTAGTGTGACGTCACACGCCGCCGCGCCGTTGTCTGCGCAGCTCCCCCCTCCCCAGGAGGGGGAAGGGAGAGCCCCAGACCCTCCACGCCGGCTACCCACACCTCAGTTCTTGAGGCTGGATGTCAAAAACGCAAAAAAAAAACGCCGACCGGAGGGAGGGAGGGATGCCGGGGAGCTTCCGGGACTCACCCAGAAAATGACGTTTCATTACATTCAACGCTGGTTTTCTGGGGGGAGCCCCATCGGCTGCAACCGCCGACCCAAAGCAACACAGGCCCGACGGGGCCCAGGGACATTCACAAGGTAACGAGCAGCAAGGACCCTGTTCGACCGCCAAAATCCCCGCGCCTGAATATCAGACCAAGACATATTCCCAAAGACGGCAGCAAGAGCCGCAAACTTATGAACGTCATGGGCACGGGGATAGACCGCAGGCTAGCTGCACTTAATAAACCCTGTGGACGACCTGAGAGACCCGCACCCGCGAACAGGGAAGAAGGGAAACCGGATCAACCCAGAGCGCGTCCCCAGACACAGAAGCCGTGGCACGCAAATAACGGCGAAGCGCTGCAACCGGACACAAAACATGATGCACCCCCGGCCTGACCAACCAAGCATCAACCACCCACGGACCCCTCCGGAACGCAGCAGTCTCATTCTTTGCCAGAAGAGGAGACAGCTGCAAGCGAACAAAACAATCACCACGACCAAAAGAGCAGAAACCTCTGCGCCGAAGGAGAGCATGAAGCTCCCCGACCCGACCCCCAGAGGCCAAAGCCAACAAGAAAAGAGCCTTGGAAAAACAATCCCGGACCGAAGGGGCCACAAAGAAACGAGGAGACGAAAGGAAAGCGAGCACTCTGTCCAAAGACCAGGACGGCTCAGGCGGCGCATGAGCAGGCCGGAGGTGAAACAATGCACGAGACAGCTTGCGAAACGGCGCAGACGTAACATCGATACCGAAGGCAAGCTGAAGCAGCTCCGCCAGCGCCGCACAATACGAGGCGACAGTAATTACCTAAGTGTAATTACCTAAGTGTAGTTACAGGATGAGAGCTACGCTCGTGGTGTCCCGTCTTCCCAGCACTCTTTGTCATATAACGCTTTGAAACTACTGACGGTCTTGGCCTCCACCACCTTCTCCCCCAACTTGTTCCAACCGTCTACCACTCTGTTTGCGAAAGTGAATTTTCTTATATTTCTTCGGCATCTGTGTTTAGCCAGTTTATATCTATGACCTCTTGTTCTTGAAGTTCCAGGTCTCAGGAAATCTTTCCTGTCGATTTTATCAATTCCTGTTACTATTTTGTATGTAGTGATCATATCACCTCTTTTTCTTCTGTCTTCTAGTTTTGGCATATTTAATGCTTCTAACCTTTCCTCGTAGCTCTTACCCTTCAGTTCTGGGAGCCACTTAGTAGCATGTCTTTGCACCTTTTCCAGTTTGTTGATGTGCTTCTTAAGATATGGGCACCAAACAACAGCTGCATATTCTAGCTTTGGCCTAACAAAAGTCATGAACAATTTCTTTAGTATATCCCCATCCATGTATTTAAAAGCAATTCTGAAGTTAGAAAGCATAGCATAGGCTCCTTGCACAATATTCTTTATGTGGTCTTCAGGTGATAGTTTTCTATCTAGAACCACCCCTAGATCTCTTTCTTTATCAGAGTTCTTTAAAGATTTCTCACATAATATATAGGTTGTGTGGGGTCTATGTTCTCCTATTCCACATTCCATAACATGACATTTCTTAACATTAAATTCCATTTGCCAAGTGGTGCTCCATATACTTATGGAGCAGTGTTAGGCATAAGATGACGGTCCTGAAACAACCACGAGAGGAAGGACAAGACCACCCGAACAGACAAGGAATTAACACGACGAAGACGCAAAAAGAAACAAAAGGACCGCCAGGAAACTTCATACTGCCGCCGAGAAGAAGCCCGCAGGTGAGACACCAACAAGGAGGCCACCTGATCACCATAGAGATGATGATAAACTCGAGTCAAAAATTCCATACGCGAAGACTCGAGGAGAAGATCGAACCAGCCACGTGACGCACCGGCCCGATCTGCTGAAAGAGGCAGAGCCGCGGAAAACCCCCCGGGTTCGGACACCGAGCAACCAGCGCCTGAAACCAAGGCTGGGCCAGCCACCAAGGGGCCAGAAGGACAACTGTCACCTGGTAAGTCTCTAAGCGAGTCAGGACCTGGAGCAACAGCTGAACTGGGGAAAAGAGGTACAGGAACCCCCACCTCGACCAGTCTAGCCGCAAGGCGTTGACCCCGACGGCCTCGCGATCGGGGAAGGGCGCCGCATACACGGGAAGACGCCGCGACCACGCCGACGCGAAGAGGTCCACCTCGGGACGCCCAAACGTCTGGCAAAGCCAACGGAAGGACTCGTCATCGACCGTGCACTCCGTGGAGAGGGGAACGAAGCAAGACAGGGCGTCGGCCAAGACGTTGGACACGCCCCGTACGTGAACCGCCAGGAGAGCCAAACCCCGAGAACTCAGCAGACGAGTCACCCGAAGCGACCAACCCCAAAGAGACAAGGACCGCATCGAACCCCCACGGTTCAGGCAATGAACCACCGGAGAGCAGTCCGAATGGAGCCGGATCGTCGATCCGAGGGCCACCTGAATCCTCCGAAGAGCGAACCACACTGCCGCGAACTCCCGCACCGTGCTGTGAGCTCGACGGAAGGACGGACCCCAACGCCCCTGGCCGGCCTGTTGAGCACTGGTCACAAAACCCCAGCCGAGAGACGACGCATCCGTGTACACATCGAGCGAGGGCTCGGGTAGGCGCCAAGGCACTGAACCCCGAAAAACCTGAAGAGGAAGCTGGTAACGCAGCAACCGACGCAAGGCCCCCGGGGGTCGAACCCTGCGATCGCGAGAGAGGCGGAAGGGGGGACCCCGAAGGAACCAGAACAGCGGACGAAGCCAAACCCGACCCGGCGGGTAGACCACCATCGCGAAGTTCAGGCTCCCGCACAGCCCCTCAAGCATCCGCCGGGTGACCCGAGGGCCCACCAGAAACAGACGAAGGTGGAACCGCAGCCGCAGGAGAGACTCCGGAGGGAGAGACAAGGAGGCGGTTCGAGAGTCCCAAACGAGACCCAGCCAAGTCCGAACCTGAGAGGGAACCAGATGGGACTTCCTCCAGTTCACCAAGAATCCGAACCCGGCGAGCTGGGAAAGAACCAAATCCCTGGCTAGCAAGCAAGCTGACCGGTTGGGAGCCCAAACCAGCCAGTCGTCGAGGTAGGCAAACACCCGAACACCTAGGAGACGCAACCGAGCCACCACAACCCGTGTAAGGCGCGTGAACACGCGAGGTGCCAGGTTCAACCCGAACGGGTGACAACGAAAGCGATAACTCCGACGCCCCACAACAAAACCGTGCCAGTCCCTGAACCGCGGATGAATCGGGACATGCCAATAAGCGTCCCGGAGGTCCAGGGACACCATCCAAGCGCCCGGCTCCAAAAGGAGCCGAACCTGAGACAGCGTAGTCATCCGAAAGGAGGGGCAATGAACCCAGGGGTTCAGATGGGACAAGTCCAGAATGAACCTCAGGTCTGCGCAGTCCCGTTTCGGAACCGGAAACAGATGGGAAACCCGTCTGAGGGACGACGTCGTTTCGACGACACCCAAGCGTACCCACTCCAAGATGACTCAACAGAGCGCAGGGGAAGAAACTTGCCCTGCCAGCCCCGACCCCCCCAAAGGGGGAGGGGCCACCCAACGCCACCGCAGGCTGCCAGACACGACCCGAAAAGCCCACGAATCGTGGGACCACACGCGGGCGAACAGCGCAAGCCGCCCCCCCATCGCCCCGTCAATGGGGCAAACCGCGAAAGGGCCGGCGACCCTTACGAGACCCAGAACCCCGCACAGAGCGAACACCGCGCCGACCAGACGAGGGAGGGTCCGCAGCAGGAGCCGAACCTGACACCAGAGGCCTACCACAACAAGAGAAACCCCGAGCCCTGGTACGACCCTTCCGGGAAGACCCACCCCGGGACCCCCGGAAAAACAACAACAAGTCCGACATCGGACGACAAGCCGCCGACGCAGCTTGAAGAAACTGCGCCACGGCCGACTCCTCAAACAGAAGAGGACAAAAAGGTGAAGAACGCCTAAGAGCCAGAGCCCAAGCAGATTCCACGGAGGAACCCAGCACCGTCTGCCGACACGCGAGACGGGAAGCATAAAACAGGGAAACCGCATCCCGCAAAATTGGCGTGAACAGCTTCAACAAGGCAGCCAACGAACGCGCAGCCGAGGACAAGGTGCCGGACCCCGGGACGGACCCAAGCGTCCTCACATCCTCCACGAGGCAATCCGAGGACAGCTCCAGGATGGAAATGAACTGCAAACCCGAAGCCAAAAGCCCCGGCGCGCAAGTCCTCTGCAACGAGCGCTGCCGAAAGGATGGGAACCTGCACATGGAGCTGAATAACGCCCACATCGCGGGGAAGGGCAGGGGCAAACAAGCACTCATTCAGGTACTCAAGCTCGCCCCCCAGGAAAACCTGAAGCACCGTGGAAGCTTCCCGCCACTCCAGCGTGCGGGAACGACAGAAGGAATGCCAGGAATCCAAACAAACAAGGGGCAGTCTGCTAGCCAGGAAGACTCCGGAACCTCGTAACGGAGCCAGAAAGAGAATGAAGTCCCAAACCTGAACTCGGACGGATCCATTTCCGAGGCATAATCCGGGTCACGCAGGAGGTAAGCTGCAAAGGCCGCCCGCACCACACCAGGTTGGATGCGATAAGCCGAAAACCTCCGGAAAGACGGAACCGACGTACCCGGGGGAACACGGAACCGAACCCGGGGAGGGGCCGACACCAAATCCAACTCGTACGCAGAGGGGGGAAAGAAAACCCCACTCCTTGTAACAATAAGCCCCGCTCAGAGGGAAGAAAAACCCAGGCGGGGTCCAGCGGAGCCCAAGGCCCCCAAGTCAGCCCCTCCCCAGCCTCGAGGTCCATCACCACAGGACCCGAGGCCGAGTCCTCTCCCCAAGCCCCGACCCCACAAGACAAGGACGGAGCAGCCGGAAAAACTGGAGGAAGGGGGGCCCACTGGTCAGACCCCGAAGCTTCGGCCGGGAGACAAGACTCGAATGCCTCTGCCCCCCCCCCGAAGGGGCACCCCCGAAGCTGCCCGAGTCTTGAGATCAAGTAACCCCTGCTCCGACCCGAAACCCTCAGACGCTTCGGGGCCGGAAGCAAGGGGGGGACCAGAACGAGCAGTAGGGGAAGGACGAGGAAGCGCGGACTGAACCAGGATCGAAGCGACCCCCACCCCCAAGTCCGGGTCTCGAAAAGCAAAGCGGGGCAGCCCCGGGGCATCCGGTGAGCAACCAACCGAGCGCGTTGCAACAGACGAAACCTAGACTGCAACGCATGCGCCGCCTGTACCCGAAGAGAATCATCAGAGGATTGGGTAAATTGAGTCACAAGCAAGCAGCAACACTCACAGGACTCAGGGTCGAAAGTATCACCGACCCAACAGGCAGCGTGGCAGAGGCAAAAACAATGAGGGTCACCCTGAGACAAGGGGACCGAGCCACCCTCAAACTCGTACACAGCGAGTGGGGACTCCGGGGTCACATCCATCGGACCCACGCGCACCCTAGGGTATTCCCAGGGTCCTGAGCGTTTACTTTAAGAGGACTCACGCTCAGGTAGTCCCAGGCAGGGCGCTACTAACCGGCACCCAAAACTACCAAGCGAACTTCTATAGCTGTACCCCAGGGACGTGTACACTCACGGGGACCTAGCAGGGGGCGCCACCGAGTAGAACCGTGGAAGGGCAAAAACTAAGGAATGAATAGGACAGAACCCCCCACCAGGCAAAAACAAAAAGAAAAACAAACCCCGCAAGAGGACAGCGAACCCCAAGGAACAGAGCCGGCCGCTATGTCGGGAATACAAGCTGTGCAGCACCCTGCGCCCCTACCAGTGCAAACTGCCTCTTACCTGCCAGTAACAAGGGAGAACAGAACACCCAAGAGCCCAACAGGTGTCGAAAAACCAAAAAGGTAAAACGGACCAGCAGAGGCAGACCCCGAGGAGCCTGTGGAAGGTGGCCCCAAGCCCCAAGGGCAGTACTTACAGGGCACCTAGGGAAGGAAGCCCTAGGCGCATGCAGCCCGAGTACTGAAAATTACTCCTGGCTCTCGCACCCACAAAAACAAACACCACACGCAAAGCACAGTGCTGTAGCGACACCGAAGCCAGAGCACACGACCTTCGCCTATAGCATCTGCCTCAAGAACTGAGGTGTGGGTAGCCAGCGTGGAGGGTCTGGGGCTCCCCCTTCCCCCTCCCGGGGAGGGGGGGAGCTGCGCAGACAACAGCGCGGCGGCATGTGACGTCACACTAGTTTGCTTGTTTTCTGTTGGGGAGTTCTATCCACTAGTTCGGCTTTTGGTAGCAATTTTAACCAGAATAGGGGTTTGTTTTGTGGCGCTTACCTTTCTGGGTGCCTGTCCCGGTCGATGGCAGACATAGAATGCTTCCAACCACACAGGGGCTTCTATAGGCCATTGCTCCCCTTGCCTCTCTGAGGGGGCCCGGTTCTGGCCGTGGTCCCCGGTAGGCCTAAGAACTCAATACACATGACTGATGCCAAAGTCTGACATTAGCATATCAGCCTGGGATAGCTCCGGGGAGCCGACGGGGCTCCCCCCCAGAAAACATGTCATATACTACCCATAACGGACATAATTATCAGTAAAATGGTCTCCCAATCCTTCCCCAAGCAGCCAACGTAATTCCCAATTCGAGTAACGTAACCGACCTTCCAAAAGCCCCAACGTTCTATCCACTGTATACCCCTCCCGCCTCCCAACCCACACACAATAAAGATAATCCGATAGAACCAAAAGCACAGTATTGCGGACCCTCCTACAAGAAGCCTGAACATCAAACATCAATAAGCGTAAAGGGGAAATATGGAACGCTGACCCGCAAAAACGCACAAGCGTCCCAGTCAACCAATCCACCAACCTCGCCCGTCCTGGGCAAAAATAAAACACATGAAACGCAGTCTCCAGCCCTCCACAAAGGTCACACCCAGCACTAACCTTAATCCCCAACCTCAGCAGCCGCTCGTTAGTCGCAAGCGACTCGTGTAAATACCGATACAGGAATTCCCTCTGCGACGGAGCTAGAAACTTCAAATGGAGCGATTGCCACACCACCATCCAATCAAAAAAAGGAAACGAGTCTTCCACAGCAGGGGCGACAAAAGGACACAATTCCTCATACACCCTCCGACATGTAAAAAACAAGAACCCCTCCACACGACAAAGTCTCCGGAGGACATCAATTGCACAAGTATAAAAGGGAGGCGATAGAAACGCAATCTCTATACACAAAGGCAACCTCAACAGAGAATTTACACGCATTGTACAATAATATAATTCCAGAGAGAACACACCATTCCCCCCCCAAGAGCCCCTTCCTAAACGAGACAAAAAATATCACCAACGCCTTATAGTATACAATGAACAATCCAATCCCACCTTGCAATTTTGGCAAACAAAGCGTAGACCTACGTATCGGACAATACGTCCCACCCCACAAGTATCGAAAGAAAACCTTATTGATGGCCAATGCAAACTGCCAACTCAACAGAAAGGTATGCGCTATATACCAAACTTTGGATAAAACCTTGCAGTTAAGAAGCAGCCCCCTCTGAAACAAAGTCAACCTCCTCCTATACAAACATGAAATTGAACCCAAAACTCCTCTAGAGACTGCCTCCGAGTTCTCCTGCAAGGACATCGCATACGGTTTACACCACTGGATGCCAAGAGTCCGAATCGAGTCCACAACCGGGAACCAAGAACCCCCCCACGAAGGCCGAGAAGCCCAGGCACCAAGCCCCATCATACAAGATTTCTCCTGATTTAACACTGCCCCCGTCGCCTGATGAAACCGAGCCAGTACATCCTGCACCACAAGAACTGACTCCTCCGTGGAGACAAACACAGTCGTGTCCGCATACCCTACAACGGGTACCAGCAAACCATTCGGGAGACGCAGCAACACAAGAGAATGATGGGACCGCAAAGCCATATACAGAGGTTCCTAAAACAGAATAAACAGGACCATAAAAAGGGGGCAACCCTGCCGGACCGACCTCCCAAGGAAAAAGGGGGCACTCAACACCCTGTTAATACAAACACTACTCTTGCAACCCCTATACAGCATTCTGATCCAAGAGACAAACTGCGGCCCAATCCCAACCATCTCCATCACCTGAAACACAAAACTCATATCCACTCTATCAAAAGCTTTGGACCAATCTAAATTTACCATGGCCGAGGGAACAACATAATCCGAAAGATAATAAATCACATCCCTCATCAAATTATGGCAGTAGACAATCGACCCACCCGGAACACCACAAAACTGCCCCGGCGAAGTACACTTTCCCAAAACCAACTGAAGCCTATTCGCCAGTAACTTTGAAACAATTTTATAGCCCTGGTTAAGGAGAGACAACGGTCTCCAATTCAAGAACAGCTGCACATCCCCAGATTTCGGCAGGAGGCAAATAATACCAAACGACTGTGACCTACTAATAACACCATGCCTCAAGCTATACCGCACCACCACCTCTGAGAAGTCCGACCCCAATCACCCCCCATAAGCACTTATAGAATTCCGCCGGCAACCCATCAGACCCTGGCGCCTTCCCATTCGCCAACCCCCAAACCACCTCCCAAATCTCCCTATCCGTAAACTCGCTCAGTAATGATACATTGTCCTCAACAGACAACACATTTTGACAAAAACTAATAAAATGCTCACAGTCAGTCGAAACACACTCCACCTTCCTATACAAACCCTCCAACTCCTCCCGAACATAACACACCAACCCCATCAGTATTAGTGAGGACCGTTCCATCTACCCTGTGAATACCAGTCATCACGGTAGAGTACCTAGGAGATTTAACCTTACCCAATAAGCAATTGGGAGCCGGTCGGTCGAGCGGACAGCACGCGGGACTTGTGATCCTGTGGTCCTGGGTTCGATCCCAGGCGCTGGCGAGAAACAATGGGCAGAGTTTCTTTCACCCTATGCCCCTGTTACCTAGCAGTAAAATAGGTACCTGGGTGTTAGTCAGCTGTCACGGGCTGCTTCCTGGGGGTGGAGGCCTGGTCGAGGACCGGGCCGCGGGGACACTAAAAGCCCCGAAATCATCTCAAGATAACTCAAGATACCTCAAGTGTGCAGAGACTTTCTCACCCTCTAAATGCTCAGACATCAATAGGCGGATATGGATACCCTGAGCCACCTACTCCCGCAACCCATTTATCCGCCTCTTCAGCAATACAATCTCATCAAACCTATCCAAACCCTGGTCTATGAGCCCATAAAGCTGACACAATCAAGCCTGCAACAAATTCAAAAGACCATACCGTTCCGCCGCAAGACGCTTCGAGAAACGAACAAAGAAACGTTTGCACTCCACTTTACACCATTCCCACCAATCTAGGAGAGACACAAAGTCAACTTTCCACATCACACCAAATTCCTCCACCACCAACGGGCATCTAAGCAAACCACAATTTAGCTTCCACCAACCCCCTACCCAACCGCATCTGATCATTTACAACAACGCCCACCACCACCATACTATGGTCCGAAAAACAGACTGGAGCAGTGACCCAGGAGCGGACCTGACCATAAGATTTGTGCACATACACGCGATCAATGCGAGAGCCATAATCCCTACTAACAAAGGTTCTCTTTCTCTGTTA
>WNGS01111181.1:50181428-50239131 GCA_020271785.1 Procambarus virginalis
GTACACCATATTATTGCAGTAAAACATCCTTACTGTCCGAAGGACAGTGTTACGTGCATGATACTTGATGTACACATATGCAGGCACATATTTACTATGTATCATGCTAATGTATGTATACATACAATCTATTTACACTCTATACACTGTCCACCACTATATGACATTCACCATCAAACACTTCAGAACACCGCGAGGTGAGAGCTGCCACACCCAGGCCAGCCTCCCTCACTTCTACCACATTGTATTCGCCAACTTTGCCCCTCCCCATCATACAGTTATTCACACCAATGTTTCATGTTCCTTTATGTATATTTACAACACATACGTACCACCCACTATACACTGTCACACACTATATACATTTACCATCAACACATTCAGAACATCGCGTAGCAGCTGCCTCGTATGGCCAATAGCAGCTGCCTCGTATGGGCCTTGATTAGCAGCTGCCTCGTATGGGCCAATAGCAGCTGCCTCGTATGGGCCAATAGCAGCTGCCTCGTATGGGCCAATAGCAGCTGCCTCGTATGGGCCAATAGGAGCTGCCGGTATGGGCCAATAGCAGCTGCCTCGTATGGGCCAATAGGAGCTGCCTCGTAGGGGCCAATAGGAGCTGCCTCGTATGGGCCAATAGGAGCTGCCTCGTATGGGCCAATAGGAGCTGCCTCGTATGGGCCAATAGGAGCTGCCTCGTATGGGCCAATAGGAGCTGCCTCGTATGGGCCAATAGGAGCTGCCTCGTATGGGCCAATAGGAGCTGCCTCGTATGGGCCAATAGGAGCTGCCTCGTATGGGCCAATAGGAGCTGCCTCGTATGGGCCAATAGGAGCTGCCTCGTATGGGCCAATAGGAGCTGCCTCGTATGGGCCAATAGGAGCTGCCTCGTAGGGCCAATAGGAGCTGCCTCGTATGGGCCAATAGGAGCTGCCTCGTATGGGCCAATAGGAGCTGCCTCGTATGGGCCAATAGGAGCTGCCTCGTATGGGCCAATAGGAGCTGCCTCATGGGCCAATAGGAGCTGCCTCGTATGGGCCAATAGCAGCTGCCTCATATGGGCCAATAGCAGCTGCCTCGTATGGGCCAATAGCAGCTGCCTCGTATGGGCCAATAGCAGCTGCCTCGTATATGCCAATAGCAGCTGCCTCGTATGGGACAATAGGAGCTGCCTTATGGGCCAATAGGAGCATTTGGCCATGAACACATTCAGAACACCTCGAGTGAGAGCAGCCACACCCAGCCAGTCTCCCTCACTCCAACATCTTACTCGCCAACATTGCTCCTCCCACATACTGTTATAGTTCTTATTACACATGTTCTATATACCTATCTACATGTTTTATTTACCAGAACTATGCAAGTAAGCCGGTATTGTGTCCAAACAGTACAGTGGCCACCATACACTGCATGAAAAATCACACAGCGACGACGCTACGATTACGTCACCTCCCTCACCAAAATAGCTCCTCTCAACATCTCCTGTTGCCGTTCTTACACTATATACACACACTATATATACCCATGTACATATGTTTTGCCCGCGAACCACTAAGCTAGTATGGTGAGCAAAACAAGAGTCGCTGCCACACAACCACAATGAGGCTACCTCAATTCTCGCCCTCCCTCCCTCACAAAAATTCCTCCTTCCACAATACTACGCACAACGCTAATTATAACCACAATCCTGGTCACTAATTCCTGTAAATGAATAATTGACCACACGTTTATTTTGAAAAGGAACCTAAGAAATCATTTGAAGATTCCTAGATGGACGAAATAATGCTGTGGTGCTGTGGCTAGCGCTGTGAACATCGTGAACAGCATTGAATCACTGATATTTGAACATTGTACCCAGTCATTATCACACTCAGCTCTTCTATAACATATCATAGCTAAATAATACAAGTTATATATATATTTTGACATTATTAGGCGATGCTGTGGTCACACGCTGAACAGCAGTGCTGTGCGCTCATGCTGCGAGTGCGCCAGCCTTGGTTGCTCACTCACTACTGAGGCTCCCACACCCGGGAATGTGGACCATTTTTTTTAAAGATGGGTCTGTTTACAAGAGCCCTGAGGAAGCTGATGTGAACCCCATGTAGCTGCGGGAGTTTTGAATGGAACGTGAAAAATACAAATACCCGGAGGCGCGTTGCGCAAACAGACGTGAGCTGCAGGCGCGTTGCGCAGTTTAAGGGTTAACCCTTAAATAGCGCATGGTATACACCCTTTGACACCACAGGCGCATACATATGTTTTGCCCATAGCGAACCACTAAGCTAGTATGGTGAGCAAAACAAGAGTCGCTGCCACACACACAATGAGGCTACCTCAATTCTCGCCCTCCCTCCCTCACCAAAATTCCTCCTTCCACAATACTACGCACAACGCTAATTATAACCACAATCCTGGTCACTAATTCCTGTAAATGAATAATTGACCACACGTTTATTTTGAAAAGGAACCTAAGAAATCATTTGAAGATTCCTTGATGGACGAAATAATGCTGTGGTGCTGTGGCTAGCGCTGTGAATATCGTGAACAGCATTGAATCACTGAGATTTGAACATTGTACACAGTCATTATCACACTCAGGCTCTTCTATAACACTATTATAGCTAAATAATACAAGTTATATATATATTTTGACATTATTAGGCGATGCTGTGGTCACACGCTGAACAGCAGTGCTGTGCGCTCATGCTGCGAGTGCCAGCCTTGGTTGCTCACTCATTACTGAGGCTCCCACACCCGGGAATGTGGACCATAATTTTTTTTAAAGATGGCGTCTGTTTACATGAGCCCTGAGGAAGCTGATGTGAACCCCATGTAGCTGCAGGAGTTTTGAATGGAACGTGAAAAATACAAATACCCGGAGGCGCGTTGCGCAAACCAGACGTGAGCCTGCAGGCGCGTTGCGCAGTTTAAGGGTTAACCCTTAAATAGCGCATGGCTAATACCATTTGACACCCACAGGCGCATACAAAAAAAAAAAAAACAGCGTTGAATGTAATGAAACGTCATTTTCTGGGTGAGTCCGGAGGCTCCCCGGAGCTATCCATGGCTGATATGGATATTCTAACTATTTTGCATCAGTCGATGTGGGTGGAGTTCTAGCCTACCGGGGACCACGAGCCAGAACCTGGCCCCCTCACAGAGGCACGGGGAGCAATGGCCCATAGAATGCACATGTGATTTGGAGCATTCTATATCTGCCATCGACCGGGACAGGCACCCAGAAAGGTAAGCACCACAAAACAAACCCCTATTCTGGTTAACAACAAAAATTAACAAACGAGTGGACAGAACTCCCCAAAAGAAAAACGAGCAAACTAACATGACGTCACACGAGCCGCGCCGCATGTCTGCGCAGCTCCCCCTCCCGGGAGGGGGAAGGGGCAGCCCCAGACCCCCGCACCGGCGATCCACACCCGTTCCGAGGCTGGATATCAAAACCGCGAAAAACCGCCAACCGTAGGGCGGGAGGGATGCCGGGGAGCCTCCGGGACTCACCCAGAAAATGGCGTTTCATTACATTCACTGCTGGTTTTGGGGGGAGCCCCTACGGCTCCCCGGAGCTACCTCACCTAAGATTAAGAAAAAACAAGGGCACTTACTCGGGAGGCGGTCGATGCTCCACATCTCAAGATGAAGCCGAGACAACGGGCTGCAACCGCCGACCTAAAGCAACACAAGCCCGACTGGGCCCAGGAACGTTGACAAGGTAGCGTGCAGCCAGGACCCTGTTCGACCGCCAAAAGCCCCAAGCCCGAATGTCAGCCCAAGACATATTGCCGAAGACGGCAGCAAGAGCAACGAACTTACGATCGTCATTGGGCACGGGGATAGACCGCAGGTTGGCTGGGTTTAATAACCCTGTGGACGACCTGGGGGACCCGAACCTGCGAACAGGGAAAAAGGGAAACCGGATCAACC
Source organism: Procambarus virginalis (assembly GCA_020271785.1). NCBI lineage: Eukaryota > Metazoa > Arthropoda > Malacostraca > Decapoda > Cambaridae > Procambarus > Procambarus virginalis. Next base: position 50,185,368 of record WNGS01111181.1, read on the forward strand.
CAAAGCGCGTCCCCGGACACAGAAGCCGTGGCGCGCAGATAACGGCGGAGGGCCGCAACCGGACACAACATATGGTGAACCCCCGGCCTGACAAACCACGCATCAACAACCCAAGGACCCCTCCAGAAAGCAGCAGTCTCATTCTTAGCCAGAAAACAGGGAGACGGCTGCAAACGAACAAACCGAAGACCACGACCAAAGGAGCAAAAACCTCTGCGCCGGAGAAGAGCATGAAGCTCCGCCACACGACCCCCAGAGACTAATGCCAACAGAAAAAGAGCCTTAGCAAAGCAATCTTGAACCGAAGGGGCCACAACAAACCGAGGAGTAGAGAGATAGACGAGCACTCTGTCCAAAGACCAGGACGGCTCAGGCGGCGCATGAGCAGGCCGGAGGTGAAAGAAAGCCCGAGACAGCTTGCGAAACGGCGCAGAAGTAACATCAATACCGAAAGCAAGCTGCAGCGGCTCCGCCAGCGCCGCACGATACGAGGCGACAGTATTAGGCATCAGATGACGGTCCTGAAACAACCAAGAGAGAAAGGACAACACTACCTAAACCGAAAGCGAGAAACAACGACGAAGGGTCAAAAAGAACTGGAAGGACCGCCAGGAACTTCATACTGCCGCCGAGAAGAAACTCGCAGGTGAGAAACCAACAAGGAAGCCACCTGCTCACCATAAAGACGGTGAGAAACACGAATCAAAAAGACCAAACGCGAAGACTCGCGGAGAAGAGCGAACCAGTCACGTACCGGACCGGCCCGATCTCCTGAAAAAGGCGGAGCCGCGGAAAAACCTCCGGGTTCAGACACCGAGCAAGCAGCGCCTGAAACCACGGCTGGGCCGGCTACCAAGGGGCCAAGAGGACCACTCGACCTCGGTAAGTCTCCAAGCGAGCCAAGACCCGGAGCAGCAGCTGAACCGGGGGAAAGAGGTACAGGAACCCCCATCTCGATCAGTCCTGCCGAAAGGCGTCGATCCCGACGGCCTCGCAGTCGGGGAAGGGCGAACGTAAACCGGAAGACGCCTCGACCACGCCGACGCGAAGAGATCCACCTCCGGGCACCCGAACGTCCGGCAGAGCCAATGGAATGAGTCGGCATCGACCGTCCATTCCGTGGACAGGGGAACGAACCTGGACAGGCCGTCCGCCAGGACGTTGGACACCCCCCGCACGGGAACTGCCAGGAGAGCCAAACCCCGAGAACTCAGCAGAAGAGTCACCCGAAGTGACCAACCCCAAAGAGCCAAGGACCGCACTGAATCCCCCTGGTTCAGACAATGAACCACGGGGGAGTAGTCCGAATGGAGCCGGATCGTCGATCCGCGGGCGACCCGAACCCTCCGAAGCGCAAACCATACCGCTGCGAATTCCCGCACCGTGCTGTGGGCTCGACGGAAGGACGGACCACACCGCCCCTGGCCGGCCTGGTGACACTGGTCAAAAACCCCAGCCTAGAGACGACGCGTCCGTGAACACATCGAGCGAGGGCTCGGGTAGGCGCCAAGGCACTGAACCCCAAAAACCCGAAGAGGAAGCCGGCGACGCAGCAGCCGACACAAAAGCCCCCGGGGTCGAACCCAGCGATCGCGAGAGAGGCGGAAGGGACGTCCCCGAAGGAACCAGAACAGCCGACGAAGTCAAACCCGACCCGGCGGGTAGACCAACATCGTGAAGTTCAGGCTGCCGCACAAACTCTCGAGCAACCGCCGGGTGACCCGGGAGCCCCTCAGAAAGACCTAGGCGAGACCGCAGCCGACGGAGAGACTCCGGAGGAATAGACAAGGAACGGTCCGAGAGTCCCACACTAGACCCAGCCAGGACCGAACCTGGGAGGGCATCAGACGGGACTTCCGCCAGTTCACCAGGAACCCGAACCAGGCTAGCTGGGAAAGCACCAAATCCCTGGCAAGCAGACACGCGGACCGACTGGGAGCCCAAACCAGCCAGTCGTCGAGGTAAGCCAACACCCGAACACCTAAGAGACGCAGACGGGCCACCACGACCCGGGTAAGGCGTGTGAACACGTGAGGTGCCAGGTTCAACCCAAAGGGGAGACAATGAAAGTGGTAGCACTGACGCCCCACAACAAAACCGAGCCAGTCCCGGAACCCCACATGAATAGGGACGTGCCAATACGCGTCCTTGAGGTCCAGGGACACCATCCAAGCGCCCGGCTCCAACAGAATCCGGACCTGGGACAGAGTAGTCATCTGAAACGAGGGGCAAGAAACCCAAGGGTTCAGACGGGACAAGTCCAGAATGAACCGCAGGTCCGCACAGTCCCGTTTCGGAACTGGAAACAGGCGGGAGACCCACCTGAGGGAAGGAGTCGTTTCGACTACGCCCAAGCGTACCCACTCCAAGATGACTTGACGGAGCGCAGAAGAGGAAGCCTGCCCCGTCAGCCCCGAACCCCCTACAGGAGGCAGAGCCACCCAACGCCACCACAGGCCCCGAGAAACAACCCGAAAAACCCACAAACCGTGAGACCAGGCGTGAGCGAACAGAGACAGCCTCCCCCCCATCGCCCCGTCAATGGGGCGAACCGCGAAAAGGCCGCAGCCCCTTACGAGAACCCGACCTGCACGCAGAGCGAACACCACGCCGACCAAGCACAGGCGGAACCGCAGGCGGCACCGGCACGGAACCCGACACCTGTGGCCCACCCCGACGAACGGAACCGCGTGCCCTGGTACGACCCCGCCGGGAAGGAACCCCCCGGTTCCCCCGGAGAACCAACAACTCAGACATAGGGCGGCAAGAGGAAGAAGCCGCCTGAATATAATGATTTACCGCAGAAGCCTCAAAAGCAGAGGACAAAAGGGAGAAGACAACCTAAGAACCAGGGCCCAAGCGGATTCCAAGGAGGAAGCAAGGACCCCCTGACGACACGCGAAGCGCGCAGCGAAAAACCGCAGCAACGCCTCCCGCAGGATAGGTGCAAAAAGCTTCAACATGGCAGACGACGCCCGAGCAGCGGAGACCAAGGCGTCAGACCCTGGAACGGCCCCAAGCGCCTCAACATCCTCCGCAAGCCAATCCGAAGATAGCTCCAGGAGGGAAAAGAAATGCAGGACCGAAGCCAAAAAGCCACGAGCGCGCAAATCCTCCCCTTAATTATAGACCTGTATCATTGACAAGTGTAATAGTCAAAATATTGGAAAAAATAATTAAAACTAAATGGGTAGAACACCTGGAGGAAAACGATATAATATCAGACAGACAGTATGGTTTTCGATCTGGAAGATCCTGTGTAACGAACTTGCTCAGTTTTTATGATCGAGCCACAGGGATTTTACAAGAAAGAGATGGTTGGGTTGACTGCATCTATCTGGACCTAAAAAAGGCTTTCGACAGAGTTCCCCATAAGAGGTTGTTCTGGAAACTGGAACATATTGGAGGAGTGACAGGTAAGCTACTAACATGGATGAAAAATTTCCTAACTGACAGAAAAATGAGGGCCACAATCAGAGGCAAGATATCGGATTGGAGGAATGTCACGAGTGGAGTACCTCAGGGTTCAGTTCTTGCACCGGTAATGTTCATTGTCTACATAAACGACCTACCAGTGGGAATACAGAATTACATGAACATGTTTGCTGATGATGCTAAGATAATAGGGAAGATAAGAAACCTAGATGATTGTCATGCCCTTCAAGAAGACCTGGACAAAATAAGTATTTGGAGCAACACTTGGCAAATGGAATTTAATGTGAATAAATGCCATGTTATGGAATGTGGAATTGGAGAACATAGACCCCACACAACCTATAAATTATGTGAGAAATCTTCAAAGAATTCTGATAAAGAAAAGGATCTAGGGGTGGTTTTAGATAGAAAACTGTCACCTGAGGACCACATTAAGAACATTGTGCGAGGAGCCTATGCTACACTTTCTAGCTTCAGAATTGCTTTTAAATACATGGATGGAGAAATACTAAAGAAATTGTTCACGACTTTTATTAGACCAAAGCTGGAATATGCAGCGGTTGTATGGTGCCCATATCTTAAGAAGCACATCAACAAACTGGAAAAGGTACAACAACATGCCACTAAGTGGCTCCCAGAACTGAAGGACAAGAGCTATGGGGAGAGATTAAAGGCATTAAACATGCAAAAACTAGAAGATAGAAGAAAAAGAGGTGATATGATCACTACATTCAAAATAGTAACAGGAATCGATACAATTGATAGGGAAGAATTCCTGAGACCCGGAACTTCAAGAACAAGAGGTCATAGATTTAAACTAACGAAACAAAGCTGCCGGAGAAATATACGAAAATTCAGTTTTGTAAACAGAGTGGTAGACGGTTGGAACAAGTTAAGTGAGAAGGTGGTGGAGGCCAAGACCGTCAGTAGTTTCAAAGCGTTATATGACAAATAGTGCTGGGAAGACGGGACACCACGAGCGTAGCTCTCATCCTGTAACTACACTTAGGTAATTACACTTAGGTAATTACAAGAGCAGCCGAAAGGGAAGGAACCTGCACATGGAGCTGCACCGCACCAACATCCCGCAGAAGGGCAGGAGCGAAAAGACACTCATTAAGGTGCTCAAAATCGCCCCCAGGTAAACCTGGACCACCGTCAACGCCTCACGCCACTCAAACGTGCGGGTTCGACAGAACGAGTCCCAAGCATCCAGAGAAAACAAGGGGCAGTCTGCAAGCCAGGACGACCCCGGAACCTCATAACGAACCCAGTAAGGACACGAAGATCAAACCTGAAGCAAGACGGACCCATTATGGAGGCGTACTCCGGGTCACGCAGGAGGGAAGCCGCCAAGGCCGACCGCACCTCAGACGGAGAGATGCGGGAAGTCGAAAACCTCCGGAAGACGGAACCGAAGAACCCACAGGGACACGGAACCGAACCCGGGGAGGAGCAGAACCCAAGTCCAATTCGTACGCAGAGGGGGAAAGGAAAACCCCACTCCTTGCAACAGTAAGCCCCGCTCAGAAGGACGGAAAATCCAGGCGGGGTCCAATGGAGCCCAAGGCCCCCAAGTCAGCTCCTCCCCAACCCCAGGAGCCTCTACACCAAGCCCCGGGGCCGAGTCGTCCTCCAAAGCCCCGGCCTCACAAGAAAAAACCGGGGTAGGCAAAAGCTCCAGAAGAGAAGGGGCCCACTGGTCAGACCCCGGAGCAGCGCCAGGAGGAACAGACTCGAATGCCTCCGTAGCCCTCCCGGACGGGGCAACCCCCGAAACTGCCCGAGTCTCGGAAACCTCTAAACCTTACCCCGAAGCCCTCAGATGCTTGGGGGCCGGAAGTAGGGGGGGGAGGGGTAGAATGAACCACCAAAGGGGAAGAACAAGGGGGTGCAGGCGGAACCAAGGCCGAAGCGACCAACACCCCCAAGTCTGAGTCCCTAAACACAAAGCGGGGCAGCCGCGGGGCGTCCGGGGAAGCAAGAGTCCCCTCGCGTTGCAATAACCTAAATCTACCTTGCAACGCACGAGCTGCCTGCACCCGAAGTGATTCATCAGCAGACTGGGTGAATTGAGTCACAAACAAGCAACATAGCTCGCAGGACATGGGGTCGAATGTGTCACCGACCCAACAGGCAGCATGACGGAGGCAAAAACAATGAGAGTCACCCTGAGACAAGGGGACAGAGCAACCCTCAAACTCGCACAAAGCGAGAGGGGACGCAAGGGTCTCCTCCATTGGACCCAAGAGCCCCCGCGGGGTTTTCCAGGGCCCCTAGACTGGGTCTGCTAAGGGTTATCCCAGGCAGGGCACTGCTAACCGGCTACCCAAACTACCAAACAATCTGCTAAAGCTGAACCTACGGGACATGTCCACTCGCGAGGGCGAAGCAGGGGTGCCACCACACAAACGACCCTAATATAAGGGGAAAAAGGCAGACCCTCCTACCAGGCAAAACAAAAAGAAAAGAAAAACCACCCAAGTGGACAACGTACCCAGAGCGAACAGAGCCGGCCGCCGTTATAGGTGAAAACTAGCTACGCAGTGCCCTGTGCCCCACCAGTGCTATAACTACCACTTACCCCAAGGTAAACCAGGGAGTAAAACCCCCAAACACTCAGGGCGGCCAAACGCCAAGCAGCGAAAAGCCAACAGAGGTAGACCCAAGGTGACTTGTGGAAGGTAACCCCAAGCCCCAAGGGCGGTACTTACAGGGCACTCAGGGAAGGTGACCCTAAGCACATGCAGCCCGAGTACCTGAGAATACTACTCCCAGCTCACACGACTACCGTAAGAGCAGCACTGAAAACAAATCACAGCGCTGAGACAAGACTGGAGCTGGAGCCACACGACCATGCACGATCCCATCAGCCGAGGAACTGGGGTGTGGATCGCCGGTGCGGGGGTCTGGAGCTCCCCCTTCCCCCTCCCGGGGAGGGGGGAGCTGCGCAGACATGCGGCACGGCTCGTGTGACGTCATGTTAGTTTGCTCGTTTTTCTTTTGGGGAGTTCTGTCCACTCGTTTGTTAATTTTTGTTGATAACCAGAATAGGGGTTTGTTTTGTGGCGCTTACCTTTCTGGGTGCCTGTCCCGGTCGATGGCAGATATAGAATGCTCCAAATCACATGTGCATTCTATGGGCCATTGCTCCCCTTGCCTCTGTGAGGGGGCCAGGTTCTGGCTCGTGGTCCCCAGTAGGCTAGAACTCCACCCACATCGACTGATGCAAAATAGTTAGAATATCCATATCAGCCATGGATAGCTCCGGGGAGCCGTAGGGGCTCCCCCCAGAAAAAAATCATTTTTCTTTCTAACCTGTTAATTTGTGTTCACTGATCATGGGAAAAATAATAAAAAAATTGTAAGTGGCATATATTGCCCGCTATAGGGTGGGGAAGTCTGGCAAAAAACAGGCGCTGACTCAGCGTGCGTCCCAGGTGGTCTATTGCTCGCCAGCTGTCAGGCCGGAGTTGCCACAAAGAGTTAATTACCTAATTATTTCAATGTCTGTGATTGATATTTCGTAGTTTTTTTTTTTGCTGTAATATTATTCAATAGTGTGTAGTGTGATATATTTATATAATAAAATGAGTGAATCATCGCTGTACTCAAAAATATCGTGTGTATATTGTTGATTCAATTATGTTCATCAAACAGTGAACAAATACTTTGTCGGTCATTACACTATATACACAGGTTATATATAAGTGTCTGCATGTTTTGTTCACCATAACGAACCACTAAGTTGGCATGCTGAGTGGCAGTGCCAGTGGCAGCCCGCCACTGGCTGCTGCTACCTCCCTCCCTCAAGTCACCTGACTCACCCACATTCTCCTCCCACAATACTGTTTTTGTTTTTATTCACTATACACAGACGCTATATATAACTATCTACATTCGTGTTCACCATAACGAACCACTAAGTTGGTATGCTGAGTGGCAGTGGCAGCCCGCCAATGGCTGCCTCTCCCTCCCTCCCTCACCTCACCTGACTTGCCACCATTCTCCTCCCACCATACTGTTTTTGCTTTTATATACAGATGTTATATATAAGTATTTACATGTTTTGTTCACCATAACTGTACATCTAAGCTTGTATGGTGAGTAAAGGCACAAAGACGTAGCTACTCACACAGTCAGCTGATGGCTGCCGCCCTCATGGCCAGAAGCACTAATATTTCTCCTCCAACAATACTGTTTGTGGTGTTATTGCACTATATACACACATTATATATAAATATCTACCTATTTTATTCACCATACTTGTACAAGTAAACTGGTATGGTGCCCAAAGACCATCGTGGTCACCGGTGAACAACATGATAAGTCGTGCAGACGACGCCACTGCCCTCACCAAAATGGCGGCTCCCAACCTATTCCTCTTGCTGTTTATACCCTCTATACACACGTTATATATAAGTATCTACATTTGTGTTCACCATAGCGAACCACTAAGCTGGTATGGTGAGTGCAGTCAATAAAAGGTGGCCACACACAGTCAGAAGACAATGCCACCACCCTCCCTCCCACAGCATTACTCCTCCCTCCATAGAGCACAGCGCTAAATATCACCACAGTACTGCTATTATCAGAACCCTGGTCAGTCTTATCACAGTCAGGGGTCTTCTGTAATAATATCATCACTACATAATAGCATGAACAAGTATATTATGGCATTTTTAGGCAATGCTGTGGTCACAAGCTGAACAGCAGTGCTCTGAGCTCATGCTGCGTGCGTCAGGCTTGGTAGCTCACTCAATACTGAGACCCCTAACACCCAGGAATTTGGCCCACGATTTTTTTTAAAATGGCGTCTGTTTACAAGAGCCCTGATGAAGGTGTGGTGAACCCCGTGTATCTGCGGGCCGTTTAAATCTTGCGTAGTACTCCAAAGCATCATATGATGCGATGCGCAATTTACTGCAAGTCGGTCAAAGCATCATATGATGCGATGCGTAATTTAAGAGTTAAAGTATTAAATCATTGAGGAGATTCCAACGACCAACATGGAGCAAGACCAGGTGAAGCTAGTCTGAGAAGAGACCCTCAAGGACTCTACCTCGACCTTGCTCCCAGGCCCTGTACGGTTGCTCTCGTATTTTCTATTCTGCTAATTCCGACAGTTTCGTGAAGCATCTGCCACATGTACATTGGCGACGTACGCATTGCAGTCGTGAAAGCAAAAAAGAAAACCTTCACAATAAACATGCACTTGTTTTGAGAGATTCAATCCTTTGTTTACACTGTTGGAGAGTTCGATTGGAGGTTTTGAGGCTTCGGTCCATTTGAAACCAGCAGTGGGCTGTTTTAGTTCATTATCTGGATACTTTCCCAGCGGGGTGGTGGAGTGTCACCTTCCTTCACCTCTGTGAGAGGGGGGCAAGAATCCAGCTGTGATCCCAGAAATCAAACAGAACACCACAGCTGGTGTGACTTAGTACAGTAGTTGGGAGCCATGGTGCCTTCAGCGCCACCAGAGCGCTGAAGGAGCTCTCCCTTCTCTTCAGAGCTCTTCAGAGCACAAAGAGCTCTCCCAGAAATTTAGGTTTTCCATTATATTTGTACAATATAATTTATGAAAATACTGCACTGTGTGTGGAAATCTGCAGTATATTTTATTGGATTAAGAATCCTCTGCACAGTTTAATTTTTTCTTTTTATTCATTCATAATTATTATTTCATTTCTTTGCCTCATCTCTCATATCTTCATTTCTTTGCCTCTATTACTCACTTTTCCACACAGCTAATTTGTTTTGTTAATATTACAAAAGTAACCTCTTTGGGCTAAACAATTGGTCACTTAAGAAATCTGTTTCATAACACTGCCAGAAAGAAATTCCAAATTATTTTAATGGTAAAAATAATCTATTTAACCAAAAGAACAGTACAGTACAGCAAATACAGTATAATTATACAGGGGTACCTCAGTTTAAGAGTTTAATTCATTCCTGGAGACAGCTCTTATTCCGAAAAACTCGTATTCCGAAGCTAATTTCCCCATAAGAAATAATGGGAAATGAATTAATCCGTTCCTGGCTACCCCAAAAACCCCACATCAAACTAAATTTTTATACCTAATTCATCTAAATAAACCTACAAAACTATGTTCAAGTTATTACTTACCTTGCTGTTGAATGCTGTAGGCGTATGGAAGATGGTGAGGAGGGGGGAGGAGGAGAGGAGTTACTGTTTGGAAGGGGAGTCCCCTTCCATTATCTTGCTTGACTTGCTTGTCTTACTAAGAATTTGTCTAATAACACTTGTTTTTCCCTACATTTTACCACTTGTCTGTAGTAAGACATCACATTATCATTTAAAAGGTCAATGCAACGGCCTGCTACAGCTTTATCTGGGTGAGTTTTTTCAACAAAACTTTGCAGTTCTTCCCATACTTCACACATTTTCTTAATCAAGAAGGGACATCCTCTACTGCCTCTACTCACAGCTATTTTCTTAGGTTGAACCTTACCAATGGCTTTCTTGAGACCCATGGCAAGATATATAATGACAACTTTTATGCTCAAATGGCCAAAAAACCGACAAAAAACTGTAAATCCTTGTGAAGAATTCAGGTGGGATAGTCACTGGGCACGAGACAATGGTAAACTGAGGCCCGATCGCCATGCCACCACGCGCCAGTCGGCCTGTACACGTATCAACAAACTCGCGTTCCGAGGTAACCCTCGCCTTCCGAGACATATTTTCCGAGGAAATCCTGCTCGTATTCCGAAAAACTCGCATACAGGGACACTCGTGTTCCGAGGTACCACTGTACTGCATTTATTGCAAATTTTTTTAGCCCATTTGATTAACTTTTCAGACCCCTAACAGCTAAAACTACCAGTAAGTTTTTTTGCTAAACAAAAATCATGCACTCTAAATATGCTGCTAAACTGTATGCCTAAGTTACTATAGTATACTGTACTGAATAGATATTTGCCAGCACCTGTTGACATGCCTCCCAGTGTTGGGTAGCCAACACATGCATGGCACTGGCATATGTATGGAGCTTCTCTTCATGTTGTGTGTGTTCTTGCCACAACTGACTTGCATCTTCACCTGAAATATACACCAGCCTGAATAATGTGCAAGCTATGTACTGTATGCAATATGAATTTCTTTCCAGCTAAAACAAAAATAAGACAGGTAACTGGCAAAAAACTGAACCCTGAAAAACCTGAATTGTATAATAGCAAATATTAGACAGAGATTTAGTGTGTTAAGATGGAACACATTTAAAGTGAAGTTGGGACGCCTTCAAGGCAATGGAAAAAGAAAAATAACATAAAAGCTTTCGAGTTGCTGAAATAACATAAGAGAACAAACTGCAAATAATGGTTCAGAAAATTGGGTAAACAGTTGGGCAGATCACAAACTCTCAAAAGAGGACAGATAACTGCATCCAAATGAGCTCAAGAAAAATGTGGAAAGTCCAGGCATTAACCCCTGTATTGCGCACCTTTTAAAATGACATTCCTGTTGCAGGCGATGAGTCACAATACCGTGGCTAAAGTATGTTGACCAGACCACACACTAGAAGGTGAAGAAACGACGACGTTTCGGTCCGTCCTGGACCATTCTCAAGTCGATTGTGATGAGGGAGTAGAGACGGGCAATAAATAGGCAAGAGAAGGAGCAAAGTAAGGTGTAGTAGAGGGGATAGTAATAAGAGCTGCAGAAGGTCTATTGGCCCATACGAGGCAGCTCCTATTATAATCACCGAATGAGAAGGGGATAGGAATAAGAAGAGGATAGCAAGGGAGCGTAGGAGAAGAGATAAAGAAAAGGAAAGAGAAAGAAAAAAGAAAATAGGAGGGGTAGGCTTATGTTAGGTCACGTTTGTTAGAAAGATTAGAGCATTTGAGTATATACTGTGAAAGGGAAGAGTCCACAGCAACAAAGCCAGGACTCAAGTTCATGTTGGGTACATTGTGTATTAGAGCCGATTCCACAAGATGGCGTCTGTGTAGAGTAGAGGCAGGAAAGATTATTTTGGAGGAAGACCAATCAATGGGATGATTAGAATCCCTCACATGGCAGAAGAGAGCATTGTTAGTGTCTGCAGACTTAACATTTCTCTTGTGTTCTTTAAGTCTGTCATTCAGTGTACGGCCAGTTTCGCCAAAGTATTGGAGAGGACAAGACGAACAGGAAATAGAGTAGACACCAGCAGCATTAGAAGCAGGAGGAGCAGTGTGAACTAGATTGCTATGAAGTGTGTTAGTTTGTCGAAAGGCGAGTTTAATGTCAAGAGGACGAAAGGTATTGGTAAAAGTTTTAAGTTCAGATATGAAGGGAAGGCATAGTACAGTGCTACTAGTGTTGGAAGCAGGTTTAGGATGAAAGAAATTTCGTTTAGCTTGAGAGTAGGCACAGTTGATGAAATGCAAAGGGTAACCAAGGTGAGAGAANAGAACCAGTGAAGAGCAGAGGTGCCATAGGCACAATCAGAGAACACTGTATAAAAATCAGAGGTCCGCGCGGCTGTTCAACGTCCTCCTAGTGAGCATCAGAAATATTACCGGAACAACCGTGGACATCTTCAAGAGAAAACTAGACTGTTTTGTAGAAGACATTCCAGACCAACTGGGCTGTGGTGGGTATGTGGGCTTGCGGGCCGCTCCAAGCAACAGCCTGGTGGACCAAACTCTCACAATTCAAGCCTTGCCTCGGGCCGGGCTTGGGGTAGCTCCCCAGAACCCCATCAACCAGATGAACTGTGGAAAGATAGCCCCAAGCCCCAAGGGCAGCACTTACAGGGCACCTAAGGATGATGACTCTAGGTGCATGCAGCCTGAGGACTTATGAATATCCTTCTGGCTCTCACACCACCAAGGACAGCACCACACCACAAGGCACAGGACTGGAAATTGGGAACCAGTCGTACGACCTTGCCAGCCTTACATCAGCCTCAGAACTGAGGTGTGGATAGCCGCACAGGGGCCTGGGGCTCCCCCTTCGCTCTCCCGGGGAGGAGGGGGAGGAGCTGAGCAGACAACGGCACGGTGACGTCATGCTCATTTGCTCATTTTCATTTGGGGGGGAGTTTGTCCACTAGTTTCGGCTTTCAGTAGCAATTTCTTAACCAGAATAGGGGTTTTGGGCGCTAACTTTTCTGGGTGCCTGACCCAGTCGATGGCAGACATTGAATGATTCCAACTACATGGGGGTTTCTATAGGCCATTGCTCCTCATGCCTCTCTGAGGGGGCCAAGTTCTGGCTTGTGGTCCCCAGTTGGCCTAAGAACTCCATTCGCTTTCACTGATGCCAGGGTCTAATACATTCACATGGCCTGGATAGCCCCAGGGAAGCTGAAGGGGATTACCCCATAAAAACTAATATTGATATATTTGGATATTTTAGCAAAAAACTCCAGATTATTGTGTGGAATATATACAAGAAACATAAGCTGCAAATCCTTGATATAATAGGGATGACTTATGTTTTTCATGTGTACAGTATATCTAAAATTTCAAAAGAAAATATTAATAAATGTTCCCTGATTACTCTATTAAAATATTTGGTAAAACAGGGATCTGTTAATATAATCCCACAGCTGAAGGGTTAAATGAGATGCTAAACCAAAGTGACAATACAGTCAAATCTGAGTAAATTTTATGTAATTCAACAGCTATACTGATGTAATGAGCCTGTAACTACATATGTCAACAATGTACTACTATAACATTGATGATATTCAAATTCCTGCACAGGAAGTGTGTACAAAAGCTGCATTTGATGATGACCAAATTTTCAAGTTATGGGAACACTAATACAAAAGAACTAAGTACACAAAATGCAAATAAACCAGTAACATATACGTACTGTATATGAAGCTACAAACTTATAAACCAAATTACTGTATAGGAGAACTACTAGACAATGAAATGAGGGTTAACATCATACCTGGCATGACGGTTCCGTGCTAAATGCGTATCATCGTACGCAGTGAACGTCCTTCATGTAAGGAGATTCTATATTAAAATCTGAACTCAAAGTAATACTAAACTTCTTTACTTACATTGTAGTGTAAACATTTACATATTAGAACTAGGCATACAGAGTTAAAATAATTTAATTTTTTTTACCATAGCAGTTTACCCTAAGTATTAATGTTTATATATGCATGTTTAACAAAAAAAAAAAGGTTGGAGAACACAAATAAACACACACACTCTCAAACACACACACACACACACACAGGAGTCAGGGAGTATTTAATGTTTAATATATGCATGTTTAACAAAAAAAAGGTTGGAGAACACAAATAAACACACACACTCACACACACACACACACACACCACAGGAGTTTTTGTCAGGGAGCCGGTCGGCCGAGCGGACAGCACGCTGGACTTGTGATCCTGTGGTCCTGGGTTCGATCCCGGCGCCGGCGAGAAATGAATGGGCCGAGTTTCTTTCACCCTATGCCCCTGTTACCTAGCAGTAAAAATAGGTGCCTGGGTGTTAGTCAGCTGTCACAGGCTGCTTCCTGGGGTGGAGGCCTGGTCGAGGACCGGGCCGCGGGGACACTAAAGCCCCGAAATCATCTCAAGATAACCATGATGTGGCTAACCACGGCCCTGGTGTGGTTGAGACATGTATCCGCAGATGTTGAGGCATAGATTTAAACTAGCTAAACACAGATGCCGAAGAAACGAAGAAAATTCACCTTCGCAAATAGAGTGGTAGACGGTTGGAACAAGTTAAGTGAGAAGGTGTGGAGGCCAAAACCGTCAGTAGTTTCAAAGCGTTATATGACAGAGAGTGCTGGGAAGACGGGACACCCACGAGCGTAGCTCTCATCCTGTAACTACACTTAGGTAATTACACTTAGGTAATTACACCACACACACACCACACACACCACACACACACACACACACACACACCACACACACACACACGGCTCCCGGAACTGAAAAGCAGGATACTAGGAGAGGTTAGATGCATTAAATACACCAAAGCTATAAGACAGAAGAATAGAGGTACATGATCATTGTAGTATATACAAAATAGTAATAGGAATCAACTTAATTAAGAAAGAAGAATTCTTGAAAACTGCAACTTCAAGACAATAGGACACAGAACAATAGTTCCTTCAAACTAAGGAAACAAAGCTGCCCCCCCCCAAAAAAAAAAATAAGTTCATTTTTGCAAACAGAGTAGTAGACGACTGGAACAAGTGAGAGATAGTCAGGCAAGTAGTTTCAGAGTGCCACATGACAAATAGTACGGAAAGAAAGGATATACCATGATCTAGCTCTGTCTGTACTACACTTAGGTAATTACGCTTACACAAACACACTCAAAATGTTTTGATGGAGCCAAAACCGTCCAGTAATTTCAAAGACTTGCAAAGACTTTCTATTTCATATGACAAAGAGTGATACCTGGTTACCTGGTTGATACCTGGTTGATGGGGTTCTGGGAGTTCTTCTACTCCCCAAGCCCGGCCCGAGGCCAGGCTTGACTTGTGAGAGTTTGGTCCACTAGGCTGTTGCTTGGAGCGGCCCGCAGGCCCACATACCCACCACAGCCCGGCTGGTCCGGAACTCCTTGGAGGAATAAATCTAGTTTCCTCTTGAAGATGTCCACGGTTGTTCCGGCAATATTTCTTATGCTTGCTGGGAGGACGTTGAACAACCGCGGACCTCTGATGTTTATACAGTGTTCTCTGATTGTGCCTATGGCACCCCTGCTCTTCACTGGTTCTATTCTGCATTTTCTTCCATATCGTTCACTCCAGTACGTTGTTATTTTACTGTGTAGATTTGGGACCTGGCCCTCCAGTATCTTCCAGGTGTATATTATTTGATATCTCTCTCGTCTTCTTTCTAGTGAGTACATTTGGAGAGCTTTGAGACGATCCCAATAATTTAGGTGCTTTATCGCGTCTATACGTGCTGTATATGTTCTCTGTATTCCCTCTATTTCAGCAATCTCTCCTGCTCTGAAGGGGGAAGTGAGTACTGAACAGTACTCAAGACGGGACAGCACAAGTGACTTGAAGAGTACAAGCATTGTGATGGGATCCCTGGATTTGAAAGTTCTCGTAATCCATCCTATCATTTTCTGGCTGTCGCAATATTTGCTTGGTTATGCTCCCTAAACGTTAGGTCGTCAGACATCATTATTCCCAAATCCTTTACATGCTGTTTTCCTACTATGGGCACATTTGATTGTGTTTTGTACCCTGTATTATGTTTAAGGTCCTCATTTTTACCGTACCTGAGTACCTGGAATTTGTCACTGTTAAACATCATATTATTTCTGATGCCCAGTCGAAAACTTTATTAATATCAGCTTGAAGTTTTTCAATGTCTTCAGCCGAGGTAATTTTCATACTGATTTTTGTGTCGTCTGCAAAGGATGATACGAAGCTGTGACTTGTATTTTTGTCTATATCTGATATGAGAATAAGGAAAAGCAGCGGTGCAAGGACTGTACCCTGAGGTACAGAGCTTTTAACTGCACTTGGACTAGATTTTATATGGTTGACCGTTACTCGCTGAGTCCTGTTTGACAGAAAACTGAGTATCCAGCGTCCTACTTTACCGGTTATTCCCATTGACTTCATTTTGTGTGCTATCACGCCATGGTCACATTTATCGAAAGCCTTTGCGAAGTCCATGTATATCACATCAGCATTCTGTTTTTCTTCTAATGCCTCAGTGACTTTATCGTAGTGCTCAAGTAGCTGTGAGAGGCACGATCTTCCCGCTCGAAATCCATGTTGGCCTGGGTTGTGAAGGTCATTGGTCTCCATGAAATTGGTGACCTGACTCCTAATCACTCTCTCAAATACTTTTATTATGTGCGATGTTAGTGCAACTGGTCTATAATTCTTTGCCAATGCTTTGCTCCCTCCCTTGTGTAGAGGGGCTATGTCTGCTACTTTAAGTGCATCTGGTATCTCCCCCGTGTCCAAGCTCTTTCTCCACACTATACTGAGTGCCTGTGCTACCGGCACTTTGCATCTTTATAAATATTGAATTCCATGAGTCTGGACCTGGGGCCGAGTGCATGGGCATGTTTTCAATTTCTCTTTCAAAATTTAGTGCGCTCGTGTTGATATCAGTTATATTTACAGGGGTTTGGATATCCCGCATAAAGAAATTGTCTGGATCTTCTACTTTCATGTTGTTTATTGGAGTGCTAAACATGTCCTCATACTGCTTTTTTAGGATTTCACTAATTTCTTTGTCATCCTCCGTGTATGAACCTTCACTTGTACGAATAGGTCCAATACTGGCAGTAGTTTTTGCTTTTGATTTCGCATATGTGAAGAAGTATTTTGGATTTTTCTTTATTTCCTGAATTGCTTTCTGTTCTAACTGCCTTTCTTCAGTTTCATATGAGTGTTTCAATTTCCGCTCGATTTCTTCAATCTCCCTATTTAAATTATTCCTTCTTTGACGGGAAATTCGTGTCTGCATAAGCAGTTCCGTTATTCTTTTCCTGCGTTTATAGTGTCTTCTGCGTTCTCTTTCTACGTTGGATCTCTTTCTGGCTTTCCTCAAAGGAACATGTTTCAGACAGACTTGATACGCTTCCGAAGTCAGTTTTTCTATTCCTTCTGTAGGACTTTTATTACTTAAAACAGTTTCCCATGGAATGTTTTTAAGTTCCCTGTTTATTATCTCCCAGTCTATCCTTTTATTATTAAAATTGAATTTACTGAATAGCCCCTCTCGCTTTATCAACGTTTTAGGTCTATTCTGAGTATTGATGGTAGTTTGCACTTCAATGAGCTTGTGATCTGAATATGTGGTATCTGATATCGTAATGTCTCTGATAATGTCTTCATTGTTCGTAAAGACCAGATCTAGAATATTTTCATTTCTCGTTGGCTCCGATATCTGCTGAGTAAGTGAAAATTTGTCACAGAATCTAAGTAGTTCTCTAATCTGTGGTTGGTTAGGTCCTGATAGATTCCCTGGTATAATATTATTGTTTGCTATTACTTCTTTCAGAAACCTAAATGAGGAGGCTTTAGGGCACTTTACACTGCCTACGTGTGACCAGTCTTAGAGTATGCCGCACCATCATGGAGCCCCCACCTGAAGAAACACACAAGGAAACTGGAGAAGGTTCAGAGGTTTGCGACGAGGCTTGTCCCAGAGTTACGAGAGAGGGGATATGAAGAGCATCTGAAGGAACTGAACCTTAAGACCCTAGAGAAAAGAAGGGTGAGAGGAGATATGATAGGGACATATACAATACTCAGGGGAATTGACAAAGTGGAAATAGATGAAATGTTCACACGTAATAATAACAGAACGAGGGGACATGGGTGGAAACTGGAAACTCAGATGAGTCACAGAGATGTTAGGAAGTTTTCTTTTAGCGTGAGAGTAGTGGAAAAATAAATGGAATGCACTTGGGGAACAGGTTGTGGAAGCAAACTCTATTCATACTTTTAAAATTAGGTATGATAGGGAAATGGGACAGGAGTCATTGCTGTAAACAACCGATAGCTGGAAAGGCAGGATCCAAGAGTCAATGCTCGATCCTGCAAGCACAAATAAGAGAGTACAAATAGGTGAATTGGTGAGTACAAATAGATGAATAGGTGAGTACACCCACACACACACACATTACTCTCGGATGAACACTTTTTATCACACTCCGCCAGATTTCCCTCTGTCATCCTCTGGCACTTCCTCGCTGTCTGAGAGGTCCTGAAAATCTTGAGGGATGTACATCTCGCTACTAACTTTGTCATAATCTATCCCATCAAATTTCTTTTTTATGTTGGCATTTTTCATGAGATACAATTCCCTTGTAGCATCAAGTTCCCAGGCACCCTTACACAGTCCTTTGCGAAACACCATACCATGGAAGTGAGTCAATTTTTCATACTTTGTCCTTGCAAAGCCTAAGAATCCAAGTGCTATTTTCCACAGTTTGTAGATATGAACATTAGCATTTTGGTGTTTACTATCAGGAGTGATGATGCATAGAATGCCGTTTGGTTTTAGAAGATCATATGCTTTCTGGCAACACAAGAATCTCTGCTTAGGTGAAGGTATGTACTCAAGCAGCAGGCAAAATACCACTACATCATAGGAACTACCTTCCAAAACTGTAATAGTATTCAAGCTGATCTCTGAACTGGTTGTAAAGTCAATTAAACTTTTATGCTTAATGTCTTGCAAATCTTTGTTTTTACACAACATTCCAGTACTGTTCCTTGCACAATCTCCTGACATGTCTGTTAAAATGGATTTATCATCCACTGTGTTTACACGTATTTTGTTTTCATCAGACATGGATGAACATGCTAACTCTACACGGCTTTCCAATTGTAGACCATTTGATGCATCTGATACTATTACCTCAGAGTTGGTACACTACTTGGGGATGATGATAATAGATCTGTTGCTTCATATTCATCTGATTCTGATAATACTTCTGAATAATTGTTAGTATCAGGTTCACTTTTGCCTCCAATGCACTAATCTTCTAATCTTAAGAAGTCCCATTTCTTGACAGACTGAAATAGCAAAACATTTAGGTTTAGGATAACTTTCAACTACAAGAGAAAGGAGCTAAAGTAACAACTACCAAATTAGAAATGAATAAATGATCAATTACATATTAATCTTGTATAGAACTACCAGGTATAATACTAGCAACCTGTCGATGACTACCAAGGACTAGCAACTTCAATGAAAAATCTGAAATGCTTTAAAATTGATATCTGAAATGCAGTTAAATAAATAACTATCAAAAGAATGTCATGTACATGTAATTAAATGCACTAAATAGGAAAACCACAAAACAACTTCATCCTTCTCTTCCCCCAAAAAATTGTAACTGAAATTAAGAGGTTACAGAAACCAACATTTTGACCAATTCTCCAATTCATGCCAATCTTCAGGAATTCAACTTCACATGATCAGTGATGTACTGTACTTGTCAGAGATAGGTATAGTGACACTTGGTTTGAAAAAAATAAATATTTCTCTAAAATATCTAGGACTCAATAACAAAATATGCTAATAACCAAGGAAAACATTACATACCAGATGAGCAGGACACAGATGCAGTTACATCTAACTCTTCATAAGCTAGAAATGGGTTGTAGCAGCTTCCCACATCTAACATTTTAACTTTCGAAGTTAAAGGCAGCTTACATCTGGAGAAAAAAAACCTCCCTACAATATATGAACCACATTTTAAATTTATATGAAGGAAGTGTCATAGTATGAACTCTTTGAATATAAAATACTGCAGGTACACAATCTTCATGAGATTGGATTACGCAGGTTCAGAGATGAGTTATGCATTTCTTTTTTTTACTAAGTTTCAAAATGTGAAGGTGAACTTCAATTATGTAGGTTGAGTTCTGATTAGTGCTAATAATCTGTATTAATTCCTGGATCTACAGCACTCTGAGCAGTGTGTCAAGCTGTCCCACACATCCTACATTCTTACTTCACAAATTTGTTGGGTTACATTTATGTAACATTGCACATTCATTCTGGATTTCTTTATGTGTGTAAAATTTATGATTGACAGGTTAACATTAAATATTAATATTAACACTATCGCTCACCCGACACGCGCGCGGTCAACTTAGAGGTCATGGACCCAACGTGCGGGCAAGCGCGCGGTGATGCCTAAATGTGTATACTCGTTTCAGCTTTCTCACCTTAATTCTCGTGCTACGTCGTTCGTTTGGTATCATTGTGTTCGCAATTAAATTCTCTACAGGTGTGTATGAATATAATGTCCAAAAGCCTAGCGTGACTCCCAACAGCAAGCCTAAAGTTGGCAAAAGTTACCTGTGAGCGCACAAAATCAGTAAAATGTGTATACTCAATCCATTTTTCTCACGTTAATTCTCATTCTACGTCACTCGGTTTGGTATCATTGTGTTTGCAATTAAATTCCCTACAGATGTGTATGACTATAATGTACAAAAGCCTAGAGTGCCTCCACACAGAAAAGCCTAAAGTTACCCGTGAACGAGCACCAATTTGTACACTGCAACCTAATGTGTATATTCGTTCAGTTTGATAACATCAATTTTTGTGTTACGTTTTTCATTTTGGTATCAAATTGTTCGCAATAAAAAGGTGCGCATTTTAAACTAGTCCCATAATAATAGCAATAACTGTAATTTTAACAAATATTTTAATTCTGGAAGTTCATCATCACAAAATTATTTATATCTTTCCAGTGTTCTGACATAAATTTTTGTGTTACATCTTTCATTTTGTTATCAAATTGTTTGCAATGTAAAGGCGCGCATTTTAAATTAGTCCCAACATAATAGGACAATAAATAAATTTTACCAAATATTTTAATATTTTGACCAAAAACCTATTTATAATCTTTCAAGTGTTCGGACATCAAGTTTCATGTTATCTTTCATTTTGGTATCAAATTGTGCTCATTCTAAAGGCGCTTATTTTTATACTATCCCGAGGTCAATCGGATAAAAAATGAATTTTATACAAATATTTTTGTAGTGGATGCAAGTCAGATCTAAAGTTTGGATTCAAGAGAAAAAAATTGGACGAAAGTCAGGTCCAAAGTTAGCGATACTGTTAAAATAGTGTTTTATTGCTTCATTTCATTTAATTTGCACCACTTAACAGGAAGGTATCCCCAACACAAATCAAGTNCCCCCAGCACAAACCCTCCCTTGCCCATGCACAATGCCCATCAGGAAACCCAAGTCCTCCCCTCCCCTTACCCCAAGTAGCCCCTGCTTCCCCAGCCCCTGGTCTTCTTCCTGCCCCAAGCAGGCCTGAGCAAGACCAAAGCCCTCTATCCCCCACTCCATCTCCCTCCAAACCCCTGTCAACTACACTGCAGGAGGGCGTGCCCTTTCCCCAAGCAATCCCTGCTCCCTCACCCCCAGGACTTCCTCCTGCCCCAAGCAGGCCTGAGGAAGACCTAAGCCCTCCATCCCCCACTCCACCTCCCCTTGAACCCCTGGAAACTACCTCACAGGAGGAGGAGCCTACCCAAGTAACATTGACCATAGAACAACTTCCTACACTTGTGGGGAGTGAGGGTGAAATTGGATACAAGAAAGTGAGCTTCAAGGTAATGTACTCAAACATTGATGGGATTACCAATAAAGCAAGTGAACTGGCTGAAAGGGTGCAAGAAGAAAACCCTGATGTAATAGGACTAACAGAAACAAAATTGTCAGGAGTCATAACAGATGCTGTGTTTCCAAAGGACTACTATATAGTAAGGAAAGAGAGGGAGGGAGAGGAGGCGGAGGAGTGGCCCTGCTGATAAGGAAGGACTGGAGTTTTGATGAGATGGAAATTCCGGGCTGTGACGGATTCAGAGATTACATAACAGGAACTATAACAATGGGTGGACCTAAGATAATAGTGGCAGTCATGTACAACCCTCCCCTAAATGACAGAAGACCAAGACAGGAGTTTGATAGGAACAACATGGCAACCATTAATATAATAGAGAGAGCAGCTTCAGTTGCCTGCAGGAATGGCTCCAGACTCTTAATCATGGGCGATTTCAACCATGGAAAGATAGACTGGGAGAATGGGGACCCACATGGTGGTGCAGATACGTGGAGAGCTAAACTCTTGGAAGTGGCAACAAGGAATTTTCTGAGCCAGCATGTCAAGGAACCCACAAGAGTGAGAGGCAATGATGAACCAGCTAGACTCGACTTGATATTCACCCTGAATGAGTCAGAAATAAGGGAAGTCAAAGTGGAAGCCCCCATAGGAATGAGTGACCACAGTGTACTGACCTTTGAGTACTTGGTGGAGGTAGGGATAACCTATCCAAGGATGGGAGTGGAGGGAAAAAGACTGAATTACCGAAGAGGAAAATATGAAGAGATGAGGAGCTTCCTCAGAGGAATACCATGGGAAACAGAACTTAGAGACAAGAATGTGCAGGTCATGATGGATTTTGTCACCCAGAAGTGCCAGGAAGCTGCAGACAGGTTTATCCCTGTCCAAAAGGAGAAAAACGAAAAACAACAGAAAAACCCATGGTTCAACCAGGAATGCAAGGTAGCGAAGCAACTGAGTAAAAGAACATGGAGAAATTACAGAAATAACAGAACACCAGAGAGCAGGGAGAGATACCAGAGGGCCAGAAATGAGTACCTCAGAGTGAGGAGAGAAGCAGAGAGACAGTTTGAAAATGACATCGCGAGTAAAGCCAAGACCCAACCAAAGCTGCTCCACAGCCACATCAGGAGGAAAACAGCAGTGAAAGAACAAGTGATGAAGCTGCGAAAAGCGGAGAACAGATACACAGAGAATGACAAGGAGGTGTGTGAAGAACTCAACAAGAGATTCCAGGAGGTCTTCACAATAGAACAAGGAGAAGCCCCTGCACTAAATGAGGAGGTGGCAAACCAAGCAACCTTGGAGGAATTTGACCTCACCAGTGATGAGGTCAAAAGGTGTCTGCTGGAGCTGGATGTGACAAAGGCTGTTGGGCCTGACAGAATCTCACCATGGATACTAAAGGAAGGTGCAGAAGCACTAAGTGTGCCACTCTCTATGGTGTATAACAGGTCACTGGAAACAGGAGACTTACCAGAAAGTTGGAAGACAGCTAACGTGGTCCCAATATACAAAAGGGTGACAGGCAAGAGGCACTGAATTACAGGCCAGTTTCCTTAACTTGTATACCATGCAAGGTAATGGAGAAGATCGTGAGGAAAAGGCTCGTAGAGCATCTAGAGGGAAATAACTTTGTAACGCACCACCAACATGGGTTCAGGGATGGTAAATCGTGCCTCACAGGTTTAATAGAATTTTATGACCAAGCAACAAAAATTAGGCAGGAAAGAGAAGGGTGGGCCGACTGCATTTTCCTGGATTGCCAAAAAGCCTTTGACACAGTACCGCACAAAAGGCTGTTAAAAAAGTTGGAGCAACAGGCAGGAGTAAAAGGGAAGGTGCTCCAGTGGATAAGGGAGTACTTAAGCAACAGGAAACAGCGAGTAACGGTGAGGGGGGAGACATCAGAGTGGCGAGATGTCACCAGCGGAGTCCCACAGGGCTCAGTACTTGGACCCATCCTGTTTCTAATATATGTGAACGATCTTCCGGAGGGTATAGACTCATTCCTCTCAATGTTTGCTGATGATGCAAAAATTATGAGAAGAATCAAGACGGATGAAGATAGACAGAGACTACAGGATGACCTGGATAAACTGGAGGAATGGTCTAGAAAATGGCTGCTAAAGTTCAACTCGGGAAAGTGTAAGGTGATGAAATTAGGAGAAGGGAGCAGGAGGCTGAACACAAGGTATCATTTGGGAGGGGAAATCCTGCAAGAGTCAAATAGAGAGAAAGATCTGGGGGTTGATATCACACCGAACCTGTCCCCAGAAGCCCACATCAAAAGAATATCATCAGCGGCATATGCTAGACTGGCCAACATAAGAACTGCCTTTAGAAATTTGTGTAAGGAATCTTTCAGAACCCTGTATACCACTTATGTAAGACCAATCCTGGAGTATGCAGCTCCAGCCTGGAGTCCATACCTAGTTAAACACAAGACAAAGTTAGAGAAGATTCAGCGGTATGCCACCAGGCTCGTCCCGGAACTGAGAGGATTGAGCTACGAGGAAAGGCTAAAGGAGCTGAACCTCACATCCCTGGAAAACAGAAGAGTAAGGGGAGACATGATAACCACCTACAAAATTCTCAGGGGAATTGACAGGGCGGACAAAGACAAACTCTTCACCACGGGTGGGACACGAACAAGGGGACACAGGTGGAAACTTAGTACCCAGATGAGCCACAGAGACGTTAGAAAGAATTTTTTCAGTGTCAGAGTAGTTAATAAATGGAATGCATTAGGCAGTGATGTGGTGGAGGCTGACTCCATACACAGTTTCAAGTGTAGATATGATAGAGCCCAGTAGGCTCAGGAATCTGTACACCTGTTGATTGACAGTTGAGAGGCGGGACCAAAGAGCCAAAGCTCAACCCCCGCAAGCACAATTAGGTGAGTACAATTAGGTGAGTACACACACACCACACACACACACACACACACACACACACACACACACACACACACACACACACACACACACACACACACACACACACACACACGCACACTAACAAAATCTAACACAAACGACCGGTAGACAAGGGTAAACTATTAAATCTAACACAAACAAAATCTAACACAAACGATCGGGTAGACAAGGATAAACTATTCAACACTGGTGGTACGCAAACAAGGGGACACAGGTGGAAACTGAGTACCCACATGAGCCACAGGGACATTAGAAAGAACTTTTTCAGTGTCAGAGTAGTTAACAGATGAATGCATTAGGCAGTGATGTGGTGGAGGCTGACTCCATACACAGTTTCAAGTGTAGATATGATGAGAGCCCAGTAGGCTCAGGAATCTGTACACCAGTTGATTGACAGTTGAGAGGCGGGACCAAAGAGTCAAAGCTCAACCCCCGCAAGCACAAATAGGCGAGTACACAAGTCTAGGGGTGGTTCTAGATAGAAAACTGTCACCTGAAGACCACATTAAGAACATTGTGCGAGGATCCTATGCTACACTTTCTAACGTCAGAATTGCTTTTAAGTACATGGATGGAGAAATACTAAAGAAATTGTTCACGACTTTTGTTAGACCAAAGCTGGAATATGCAGCAGTTGTATGGTGCCCATATCTTAAGAAGCACATTAACAAACTGGAAAAGGTGCAACGACATGCCACTAAGTGGCTCCCAGAACTGAAGGACAAGAGCTACGAGGAGAGGTTAGAGGCATTAAATATGCAAAAACTAGAAGACTGAAGAAAAAGAGGCGATATGATCACTACATACAAAATAGTAACAGGAATCGATAAAATTGATAGGGAAGAATTCCTGAGACCCGGAACTTCAAGAACAAGAGGTCATAAATTTAAACTCATGAAACAAAGCTGCCGAAGAAAAATACGAAAATTCACTTTTGTAAACAGAGTGGTAGACGGTTGGAACAAGTTAGGTGGTGGAGGTCAAAACCCTCAGTAATTTCAAAGTGTTATATGACAAAGAGTACTGGGGAGACAGAACACCACGAGAGTAGCTCTCATCCTGTAACTACACTTTGGTAATTACACTGACATGCACACATAAGCTGGGGGTTGATATCACACCAAACCTGTCCCCAGAAACCCACATCACAAGGATATCATCAGTGCATATGTCAGGCTGCTCAACATAATTACAACCTTCTGAAACTTGTGTACAGAATCATTCAGAATCTTGTATACCACATATGTCAGAGCAATCCTGGAGTATGCAGCTCCAGCATGGAGTCTGTATCTCATTAAACACTAGACTAAATTAGAGAAAGTTCATAGGTATGACACGAGACTAATACCTGAGATGAGGGGTATGAGCTACGAGGAGAAACTACGTGAGCTAAACCTCACACCTCTGGAAGACAGAAGAGTTAGGAAAGACATGATCACCACATACAAGATTCCAGAGATATTGATAGGGTAGATAAAGACAGTTTAACACAGGGGGGCACACACGTTAGTGGACACAGGTGTGATGGAATGAAAATTCCCTCAGCTAGTTTTTCTAGTTTCGTAGATTAGGCTAGAGTTGCTCTAGTGTGCTCTAGACATGAAGTTCTCAAGTTACACCTCCTTGTGTGATGTTGGCAGGAGGCCCATGCTTAGGCCTGTCTTTTAAGACTACAAGGAAGTCTGTAGCTGCCCTGTGGAAGTAGTTACAGACTTTATCATGGTTTTTTCTGAGAAAATGTGTACATGGGACTTGAGAGAGTGAGTGTGGTACAAGAGGGTACAGGTACTTGAACTGGTAAGCCAACAGTTTCAGGGGGGAGGGACAGAGGTGTGAATGTTGCTGCCCCCACTCTGTAAGGTATGGCGTCATACTCCTAGGCCTGCCCCGTCTTGTGACGTCACGGGACACCGCATGGCAGAGGGCGTCTGTGATTGATCGAGGCACGACAGGCTCGAAGTGACTTTAGGAAGGAACTCTCATGATTCGAAGCGGCACCTGGTAGTTCCCGGCTTCGCTCTGATTGGTCAAGACAAGGTGGGAGGGGGGGAGACGAGCATCTTTTGAGTTTCCCTAGGTCGCCAAGATTTAGTCTAGAGGCGGCGATCGAGTGGGCTGGATACCCTAGGCGGTGGAGGTGGAATGTTGTCACCTCCACCACCCCTGTATCACTGTGTTATCACCTATTCCTCATCATTATGGTGACCCTGCGATCGTGGATCGTGCCTGGATCCAATTTGCATGATTGAGGGCTGTTTTATAGGAATTTGAGGGAGAAAAGACTGTATGGAGAACATGTGTTCAGTTGAGGCACGAGGCAGCCTCGTGGTTATCAGATGATACTTCGCACATCTGTAGCCACCTGATATATTGACTAAGATGGTTGTCAGGAGGTAGGATTGGGAATGGGTCTTTCAAGTGTTAGAAGAGACCCTGGTTTATGATTTTTCGGGAAATTACGAGTCCATGTTGGGACATTGAATTCTACCTCACCCGCATCGCCATTACGCCCACACCACATGCCCTGTGTACGAATACCACATTCTCGTGGCGTGAGTGAGTGTGTGCGAGCATTCCCGAGTCACCATGTGTATGCCTGTGGGCCACCCAGCCACCCCGTGCACCACCTTCTGGGAAAGACGCTATGACCGTCTCGCACTACTCCGTGACCACACACCCTGGGGCGACACCCCTGGGGCCACGCGCTGGCCATACCCCGGGGCCACGCGCTGGCCATACCCTGGGGCCACACCTAGCCAATGCATGTGAGAGCGAGTTGGGTGTTCCTCAACTTCAGTGGTTCAGCCAGTGAGGATGAATGGGGATGAATGTGGAAACTGGTCACGTAAGTACTCATACGTAATGTAGCTACAGTGCCTCAGGGCTGATGTTAAATCAGGTAACAGCTGTGCTGTCCCATAGCGCCTGCTACATGAGGAAGCAAGATGAGAGGCATCTGTGATGCCAGAAAAATGATCGGAAAAGCCAAAAAAACCAGAAAAATGATCGGATGGATTACGAGAACTTTCAAATCCAGGAATCCCATCACAATGGTTGTACTCTTCAAGTCACTTGTGTTGTCCCGTCTCGAGTACTGCTCAGTACTCACTTCCCCCTTCAGAACAGGAGAGATTGCTGAAATAGAGGGAATACAGAAAACATATACGGCATTCATAGATGATATAAAACACCTAAATTATTGGGATCGTCTCAAAGCTCTCCAAATGTACTCTCTAGAAAGGAGACGAGAGAGATACCAAATAATATACACATGGAAAATACTGGAGGAACAGGTCCCAAATCTACACAGTAAAATAACAACGTACTGGAGTGAACGATATGGAAGAAAATGCAAGACTGAACCAGTGAAGAGCAGAGGTGCCATAGGCACAATCAGAGAGCATTGTATAAACATCAGAGGTCCGCAGTTGTTCAACGTCCTCCCAGCGACTATAAGAAATAGTGCCGGAACAACCGTGGACATCTTCAAGAGAAAACTGGACTGTTTTCTAAGAGAAGTTCCGGATCAGCCGGGCTGTGGTGGGTATGTGGCCCTGCGGGCCGCTCCAAGCAACAGCCTGGTGGACCAAACTCTCACAAGTCGAGCCTGGCCTCGGGCCGGGCTTGGGGAGTAGAAGAACTCCCAGAACCCCATCAACCAGGTATCAAGCAGGTATCTGTATGGACGTCAAGGTAACTGTCTGTGGGTGGGCACAGACTGTCTGTTTGTGACATGAGGGTGTATGTTATACACAGAATCACACATGTAGATATATATGAAATACAAATTGTGTGTTGACTGACTCGAGTATGTAAACTGGTCAGTGTGGAGATTTTTCCCATAATGTTGTTATGATCTGCCAATTCAATATATATCGTTCAGAGTCAAGATTAATGCCATGTTGCCATGTTAATTATATCATTTCTGAGGTAGGCAGGCCAGTGTATTTAGGGTTGTCAGGGAACACCCAGAGGTCGGTATAACTGTGTTAAGTTCTCTAGTGATATATATTTTTGATTGATTCATGTGGGGGCAAAGTGGTATGATTTATTATCATAATGATGTGTACCATTACCATGAGTTTTCACTGCATGTCCAGTAATTTGTCAGACCAAGACCATGGGTGGTCGGTTGTCACCCTTGTGTCTAAAATTACGATGTTGTGTGGTGAGTCAGTAATTGTGATTACTGACTGATTGCATAGTGATGTCATTAGCATATGGGGTATGTTGATGACATCAGTATGTTGTGTGTTTGGGTAGTGTTGTTGTTTTGTACACTATATATTACTGCCCTAAGAACTGTGTTGATGATTTAAGGAGGGCCTTTTAATTAATCAGGGAATTCACAGTGCTTAATGAGGGAGCAAGCAATTGATTGGTTAATCTGACTGATTATGAGAATTAATGCCAGCTGTCGGTGGAGCGACGGTGTCTTGAGTTAACGTAAATTGCTCTGCTGAAGTAGTGAATCCACACAGTAGTTCTTTGCAGATTTGTTGCAAGATAAGGGGGGGGGGCAGTAATGTAAATATGCTTTTGTACTGTTGCCAAACTGTGTGTCAGTACTGTGTGGGGGCACAGTAATTAATGTGAGGCAGACGGCTGCAACTGGGCCGTGACATGGCCGTGACATTTATTATGTCACTGAGAGTGTGACCTATGTAACCTGAGGGTACTTTGTGTTTCTTTAAGTTGTGTTGACGACTTAAGGATACAGTGAGTTAATTAAAGGGGTGATTAACTTTATAAGGGGTTGCACATTACTTATTGAGGGAGTTGTTAAGGGAAACAGTGTTGAGCTTATTGAGATACGTTTCAGATGCAATTAATTGTCTGTTTAACAACTAATTGCCCACTCTAGCTAACTGTGTTATTAGCATTCTCATCATGAATTCACATAGTGGGGAGGAGCTGTCAAGGTCTGACAGTATTTGTTTTAAAGTAATTTGCTTGTGACTAATTACCTGTCTGTGGTACAGCAATTAGTGGCTCATGTTAATTAGTGGAATAATTAACGACAAGGGGTTGACTGACTCGTAAGGCGATGTCATTGGGCTAGCATAACTCGTTGGATTAATCATATCTTGTCAGGGGTGACAAGTGATTAAGATGCACTCATGTTAATTAGATTAATTAATACCTCATCCGTGAATCACTGTGTTTGATGAGACCTGCTTAGGCAGTACGGAGCGAGACATATTTATGTATAATTAATTATCGGTCCAGGTCACGGTTAATTAATTGCTCTGGGTTAATTAAGAGTAAATAACGCTCATTAAAGTAAAGTTTGACATAGACTGTTGAGAAGTCACCAAGAGAGAGAGTGGTAGGCTTAGTTAACGTAACTCGATTGGGATTTAATTAGTGGTCTGTTTGACAATAATTAAGAATTACTCACTGAATGCTTGAGGGGTCAAGTGTGATGTAATTTAGAGATAATGAGTTATTGTTAGCAGTTTGACTTGTTTGAAGGAGATAAGTGTTGGTGATTAACGTAGAGTACTATTGTCGTTTGTTGTCTGAGGTAGACAAGTGTTTGTTATTAACGTAGAAGTACTTTGTTGCTGACTGCTGTTGACAGTCAATTAACATAATTAATCACATAATCAATTTGGTAATTGATTAAGGTAATTTGCTACATTATCGTCTCTGGAGACGAGAGTAAAGTAACTTGGGGATTACTGGAGACGTGTCTCAGAATCCTACTTGCCTAGCTTTGTTTGCATTTGCAACTTCTTGCAGGAAGTTGCAAAGAGTGTTCACATTAGATTGTGATAGGGGGTTATCAGTGTTGGATTACCCACCTAGTTACGTGGGTACCTCGCCGGGAGGGCTGCAAGGGCCAGTAAAGATTGTGATTAAGAGTAAATTTACTCACCAGGAGGGCCGTGAAATATATTGATTGCAAGCTTGTGTCACCAGTGGGCACCATTGTTCAGTTAGTTCATTTAGTCAGCCCAAAGTGTCGGCAAGATGGAGACTTGTTATTTCTCGAGGGGCTATTGAAGAGCTGTCTTGCAAGTGCCACTGGATAGACCTTAACGTAACGTATCACTCACTGTTGTGTAAACTTAGTCTTGTGAATTATTTGTTTGCAATACTACATCGTCAGTGGGCATACCTGCGTTCAGGTTAGTTCGGTCAATTGCTGCGTGGCTGAATGCTGGAGTCGTTGCTATTTCATGGTTGTTAAGTAGCTGTTGTTAAAGTGCCACTGGATGGACATTAACGTAATGTAAACACGATGTTGTAGTAGTTTAGTCTCTTGTTAATAAATTGTTTTGTTATAGAAAACGGTCTTTGATGTCAACCCTTCAACCATTCTTTTCCACCCGTGTTCTGCCTTATACGATTGTCTAGTAATGTGATCTTTTTAATGACGGCTGTTCTTGGGAAATTCGAAATCTCAATTCATAGCGCCACACTTCAAATACGAGTATACGAAGTGAGAACCCATTGGTTACCCTTTAGTAGTTATCGAAACTAGGAGGAGCATGCGGCTCAAGTGGACAGGTTTTCAGCCATGTGGTGGAAGCCTGGCAGTTTGCTCCCGCTTTTCTATTAGGCTCAGTCGTAAAGTACAAATATCTACTTTACGTAAGTAAAGCAGTTATTTATGTTTGAAGTCCACTTCCTAAGGGAGGAAAGCGTAGAAACAAATCTCACAACAGGTGGAAATTGAGCACCCAAATGTGCCACAGAGACATTAGAATGAACTTTTTTTAGTGTCAGGGTAGTTAACATAAGGAATGCATTAGAAAGTGATGTGGTGGAGGCAGACTCTATACACAGTTTCAAATGTACGTATGATAGAGCCCAATAGGCTCCGGAATCTGTACACCAGTTAATTGACAGTTGAGAGGTGGGACCAAAGTGGCAAAGTTAAACCCTCGCAAGCACAACTAGGCGAGTACACACACACACACACACACACACACACACACACACACACACACACACACACACACACACACACAGGGGGGGGGGCCAGGTAGCCTGGTGGATAGCGAGCAGGATACGTAATTCTGTGGCGCGGGTTCGATTCCCGCACCCGGCAGAAACAAATGGGCAAAGTTTCTTTCACCCTGAATGCCCCTGTTACCTAGCAGTAAATAGGTACCTGGGAGTTAGTCAGCTGTCACGGCTGCTTCCTGGGGTGTGTGTGTGTGTGTGTGGTGTGAAAAAAAAAAAAAAAAAAAACTAGTAGTTAGTGTAGTTAGTAAAACAGTTGATTGACAGTTGAGAGGCGGGCCGAAAGAGCAAAGCTCAACCCCCATAAAAAAAAAAAAAAAAAAAAAAGTGAATACACACACACACACACACACACACACACACACACACACACACACACACACACACACACACACCACACACACACACACACACACGCACTCACACACACACACACACACACACACACACACACACACACACACCACACACACACACACACACACACACATAGAAAGTAATGACCATTTAAATAGCAAAGTTGTATGTCTTGAGGGTGTAGTGAAAGACCTGTGCAAAGATAAGATTAAGTTGGAAACAAATTGCAAAGCCATGGAAGAAGAAAATAGTCTCTTAAAAATAGCTTTGGAAGAAGTTAAAGTAAATTTAAACACAAATGACTACAATAGGTTAGGCAAGGAAATTCAACAGGAGAAACAGCTTTTGTCAGCACAGATGGAGGAAGTTGCACAGGGAATAGAACAGTGCAAGAAAGATATGCAACTCACTTATGCGCAAGTGGCCAAGGACAAGGAAAAAATAGAAGAAGCAGTAAAAGAAGTCAAACACTGCAGCAACCAAGATAAAACAAACATTAGGCTAGAAGTGAGAAAAGAATTGGCATCTAACCCAAAGTTGGTGCAAAACACAGTTGATCGGAGTAAGTCCCTGATCATTTTTGGATGCAAAGAAAAGGAGATAACATCTAGGTCAGAAAGAGCTGTAGAAGAAGCAAAAGTAGTAGATAAAATTGTTGGCCTCGTGGAAGGTCTTACAACCAAAGAGAATGTGTGCGACTACAGGAGAATAGGCAGATATGTAAAAGGGAAAGATCGACCTTTGAGGATCACCCTAAACGGTGCCAAACAGATGGAAGAAGTACTAAGGAATGCCAGAAAATTACAAAGCGTTGAGGATGGGAAAGGGTGGTCGTTAAGACGAGATCTTTCAAAAGAAGATAGAGAGAAGCTGAAACTGAACCTCGCCGAGGCAAAACGTTTAAATGAGAGCAGGAATGAAGAAGAAATCAATTCTTTTTTCTACAAAGTGATAGGGGTAGGCAGACCAGTAAAGTGGTACATAAAAGCAAACCAACAAAATCATTAGAGAAAGGGGGAGTGAAAAATAAGAAGATGGGGAACAAGTTCCTGAAGATTGCATACACCAACATAGATGGAGTAAGGTCAAAGATACTGGAGTTAAGTGATATAATACAGCTGCAGACACCAGACATTGTTGCACTCACGGAGACAAAACTTGAAGATGTTATTTTAAATGAGGTCATATTCCCAAGGGGCTACTCAATTTGGAGACGGGACAGAAAAATTAGGAAAGGCGGTGGCGTTGCTGTGCTGGTGAAAGAACACCTAAAGGTGAACGAAATAATGACTACCAATCCACAAGAAGTTGACATAATAGCACTAGAGATCTGCCATGAGGATGATAAACTAGTGATCATAAATGCATATAGTCCACCGCTAAGCAGCACATGGTCAAAGGAGGAGCTAGATAGTAAACGAGAAGGTCTTATAACGATAATGAGAGAGATCATAGCGAGAGCGGATAACGATAGTTCACGACTGTTGATAGTCGGCGACTTCAACTTGAAATCCATAGACTGGGAAGCATATGAAGCTAAAACAGAAGATTTCTGGACCTGTAAATTTGTAGACCTCATCCTGGAAACATTCTTGTATCAACATGTTAAACAAGCTACGAGGATGAGGGAAGGTGACGTTCCCTCCATGCTAGATTTGATATTTACCAGGAAGGAGGAAGAAATATTTGACATTCAGTACCTTCCTCCCTTGGGTAAAAGTGACCATGTCTTTTTGGGGATAAAGTATGCAATGCGTTATAATCTGGAAGAAAATATGATGGTCGATGCAATTGAAAAACCTGACTTTAGGAGAGGACATTATGGCAACCTTAGAAAATTTTTTAGGGAGTATAATTGGACAGACTTGTTGCTAGGCAAGGAAGTGAATGAGATGTATGTCAAGTTTTGTGAAATATGATAAAGGCACAAAAAAATTTATACCAAAACAGAGAAGCAGAACTAGGAAACAGGATTGGTTCGACAGAAAGTGCGAGAGGGCCAGAGACCAAAAGACACAAAAATGGAATCAATACAGGAAGAGGCCAAACCCCCAATCATACCAGCGATACAAAGATGCGAGAAACAACTACACGGCAGTGAGGAGAGAGGCAGAAAGAAATTTTGAAAAAGGGATTGCAGACAAATGTAAAACAGAACCAGGTCTATTCTATAAATTCATAAACAACAAATTGCAGGTAAAGGATAATATTCAGAGGTTGAAAATGGGAAATAGATTCACGGAAAATGAAAAGGAAATGTGTGAAACATTAAACGAAAAGTTCCAAAGTGTGTTTGTACAAAATGAAATCTTCAGGGAACCAGATACAATAAGAATTCCAGAGAACAACATAGAGCACATAGAGGTGTCTAGAGACGAAGTGGAAAAAATGCTCAAAGAGCTAAATAAGAACAAAGCAGTTGGTCCAGATGGAGTTTCACCATGGGTTCTGAGAGAATGTGCACCTGAGCTCAGCATCCCTCTTCAACTGATCTTTCAGGCATCCCTGTTTACAGGAGTTGTAGCTGATGTGTGGAAAAAGGCTAACATAGTTCCAATTTACAAGAGTGGAAGCAGGGAAGACCCCCTTAATTATAGACCGGTATCATTGACAAGTGTAATAGTCAAAATATTGGAAAAAATAATTAAAACTAAATGGGTAGCACACCTGGAGAGAAATGATATAATATCAGACAGACAGTATGGTTTTCGATCTGGTAGATCCTGTGTATCGAATTTACTCAGTTTTTATGATCGAGCAACAGAGATATTACAGGAAAGAGATGGTTGGGCTGACTGCATCTATCTGGACCTAAAAAAGGCTTTCGACAGAGTTCCACATAAGAGGTTGTTCTGGAAACTGGAAAATATTGGAGGAGTGACAGGTACGCTTCTAACATGGATGAAAAACTTTCTGACTGATAGAAAAATGAGGGCTGTGATCAGAGGCAATGTATCGGACTGGAGAAATGTCACAAGTGGAGTACCACAGGGTTCAGTTCTTGCACCAGTGATGTTTATTGTCTACATAAATGATCTACCAGTTGGTATACAGAATTATATGAACATGTTTGCTGATGATGCTAAGATAATAGGAAGGATAAGAAATTTAGATGATTGTCATGCCCTTCAAGAAGACCTGGATAAAATAAGTATATGGAGCACCACTTGGCAAATGGAATTTAATGTTAATAAATGTCATGTTATGGAATGTGGAATAGGAGAACATAGACCCCACACAACCTATATATTATGTGAGAAATCTTTAAAGAACTCTGATAAAGAAAGAGATCTAGGGGTGGTTCTAGATAGAAAACTATCACCTGAAGACCACATAAAGAATATTGTGCAAGGAGCCTATGCTATGCTTTCTAACTTCAGAATTGCTTTTAAATACATGGATGGGGATATACTAAAGAAATTGTTCATGACTTTTGTTAGGCCAAAGCTAGAATATGCAGCTGTTGTTTGGTGCCCATATCTTAAGAAGCACATCAACAAACTGGAAAAGGTGCAAAGACATGCTACTAAGTGGCTCCCAGAACTGAAGGGTAAGAGCTACGAGGAAAGGTTAGAAGCATTAAATATGCCAAAACTAGAAGACAGAAGAAAAAGAGGTGATATGATCACTACATACAAAATAGTAACAGGAATTGATAAAATCGACAGGAAAGATTTCCTGAGACCTGGAACTTCAAGAACAAGAGGTCATAGATATAAACTGGCTAAACACAGATGCCGAAGAAATATAAGAAAATTCACTTTCGCAAATAGAGTGGTAGACGGTTGGAACAAGTTGGGGGAGAAGGTGGTGGAGGCCAAGACCGTCAGTAGTTTCAAAGCGTTATATGACAAAGAGTGCTGGAAGACGGGACACCACGAGCGTAGCTCTCATCCTGTAACTACACTTAGGTAATTACTTAGGTAATTACACACACACACACACACACACCGACAGCAGGTACTCTACACTGGCGAAAATTAGAACTTCTTTCAGAAACCTAAATGAGGAGGCTTTAGGGCACTTTACACTGCCTACGTGTGACCAGTCTTAGAGTATGCCGCACCATCATGGAGCCCCCACCTGAAGAAACACACAAGGAAACTGGAGAAGGTTCAGAGGTTTGCGACGAGGCTTGTCCCAGAGTTACGAGAGAGGGGATATGAAGAGCATCTGAAGGAACTGAACCTTAAGACCCTAGAGAAAAGAAGGGTGAGAGGAGATATGATAGGGACATATACAATACTCAGGGGAATTGACAAAGTGGAAATAGATGAAATGTTCACACGTAATAATAACAGAACGAGGGACATGGGTGGAAACTGGAAACTCAGATGAGTCACAGAGATGTTAGGAAGTTTTCTTTTAGCGTGAGAGTAGTGGAAAAATAAATGGAATGCACTTGGGGAACAGGTTGTGGAAGCAAACTCTATTCATACTTTTAAAATTAGGTATGATAGGGAAATGGGACAGGAGTCATTGCTGTAAACAACCGATAGCTGGAAAGGCAGGATCCAAGAGTCAATGCTCGATCCTGCAAGCACAAATAAGAGAGTACAAATAGGTGAATTGGTGAGTACAAATAGATGAATAGGTGAGTACACCCACACACACACACATTACTCTCGGATGAACACTTTTTATCACACTCCGCCAGATTTCCCTCTGTCATCCTCTGGCACTTCCTCGCTGTCTGAGAGGTCCTGAAAATCTTGAGGGATGTACATCTCGCTACTAACTTTGTCATAATCTATCCCATCAAATTTCTTTTTTATGTTGGCATTTTTCATGAGATACAATTCCCTTGTAGCATCAAGTTCCCAGGCACCCTTACACAGTCCTTTGCGAAACACCATACCATGGAAGTGAGTCAATTTTTCATACTTTGTCCTTGCAAAGCCTAAGAATCCAAGTGCTATTTTCCACAGTTTGTAGATATGAACATTAGTATTTTGGTGTTTACTATCAGGAGTGATGATGCATAGAATGCCATTTGGTTTTAGAAGAACATATGCTTTCTGGCAACACAAGAATCTCTGCTTAGGTGAAGGTATGTACTCAAGCAGCAGGCAAAATACCACTACATCATAGGAACTACCTTCCAAAACTGTAATAGTATTCAAGCTGATCTCTGAACTGGTTGTAAAGTCAATTAAACTTTTATGCTTAATGTCTTGCAAATCTTTGTTTTTACACAACATTCCAGTACTGTTCCTTGCACAATCTCCTGACATGTCTGTTAAAATGGATTTATCATCCACTGTGTTTACACGTATTTTGTTTTCATCAGACATGGATGAACATGCTAACTCTACACGGCTTTCCAATTGTAGACCATTTGATGCATCTGATACTATTACCTCAGAGTTTGGTACACTACTTGGGGATGATGATAATAGATCTGTTGCTTCATATTCATCTGATTCTGATAATACTTCTGAATAATTGTTAGTATCAGGTTCACTTTTGCCTCCAATGCACTAATCTTCTAATCTTAAGAAGTCCCATTTCTTGACAGACTGAAATAGCAAAACATTTAGGTTTAGGATAACTTTCAACTACAAGAGAAAGGAGCTAAAGTAACAACTACCAAATTAGAAATGAATAAATGATCAATTACATATTAATCTTGTATAGAACTACCAGGTATAATACTAGCAACCTGTCGATGACTACCAAGGACTAGCAACTTCAATGAAAAATCTGAAATGCTTTAAAATTGATATCTGAAATGCAGTTAAATAAATAACTATCAAATGAATGTCATGTACATGTAATTAAATGCACTAAATAGGAAAACCACAAAACAACTTCATCCTTCTCTTCCCCAAAAAATTGTAACTGAAATTAAGAGGTTACAGAAACCAACATTTTGACCAATTCTCCAATTCATGCCAATCTTCAGGAATTCAACTTCACATGATCAGTGATGTACTGTACTTGTCAGAGATAGGTATAGTGACACTTGGTTTGAAAAAAAATAAATATTTCTCTAAAATATCTAGGACTCAATAACAAAATATGCTAATAACCAAGGAAAACATTACATACCAGATGAGCAGGACACAGATGCAGTTACATCTAACTCTTCATAAGCTAGAAATGGGTTGTAGCAGCTTTCCACATCTAACATTTTAACTTTCGAAGTTAAAGGCAGCTTACATCTGGAGAAAAAAAAACCTCCCTACAATATATGAACCACATTTTAAATTTAATATGAAGGAAGTGTCATAGTATGAATTCTTTGAATATAAAATACTGCAGGTACACAATCTTCATGAGATTGGATTACGCAGGTTCAGAGATGAGTTATGCATTTCTTTTTTTTACTAAGTTTCAAAATGTGAAGGTGAACTTCAATTATGTAGGTTGAGTTCTGATTAGTGCTAATAATCTGTATTAATTCCTGGATCTACAGCACTCTGAGCAGTGTGTCAAGCTGTCCCACACATCCTACATTCTTACTTCACAAATTTGTTGGGTTACATTTATGTAACATTGCACATTCATTCTGGATTTCTTTATGTGTGTAAAATTTATGATTGACAGGTTAACATTAAATATTAATATTAACACTATCGCTCACCCGACACGCGCGCGGTCAACTTAGAGGTCATGGACCCAACGTGCGGGCAAGCGCGCGGTGATGCCTAAATGTGTATACTCGTTTCAGCTTTCTCACCTTAATTCTCGTGCTACGTCGTTCGTTTTGGTATCATTGTGTTCGCAATTAAATTCTCTACAGGTGTGTATGAATATAATGTCCAAAAGCCTAGCGTGACTCCCAACAGCAAAGCCTAAAGTTGGCAAAAGTTACCTGTGAGCGCACAAAATCAGTAAAATGTGTATACTCAATCCATTTTTCTCACGTTAATTCTCATTCTACGTCACTCGGTTTGGTATCATTGTGTTTGCAATTAAATTCCCTACAGATGTGTATGACTATAATGTACAAAAGCCTAGAGTGCCTCCACACAGAAAAGCCTAAAGTTACCCGTGAACGAGCACCAATTTGTACACTGCAACCTAATGTGTATATTCGTTCAGTTTGATAACATCAATTTTTGTGTTACGTTTTTCATTTTGGTATCAAATTGTTCGCAATAAAAAGGTGCGCATTTTAAAACTAGTCCCATAATAATAGAGCAATAACTGTAATTTTAACAAATATTTTAATTCTGGAAGTTCATCATCACAAAATTATTTATATCTTTCCAGTGTTCTGACATAAATTTTTGTGTTACATCTTTCATTTTGTTATCAAATTGTTTGCAATGTAAAGGCGCGCATTTTAAAATTAGTCCCAACATAATAGGACAATAAATAGAATTTTACCAAATATTTTAATATTTTGACCAAAAACCTATTTATAATCTTTCAAGTGTTCGGACATCAAGTTTCATGTTATATCTTTCATTTTGGTATCAAATTGTGCTCATTCTAAAGGCGCTTATTTTTATACTATCCCGAGGTCAATCGGATAAAAAATGAATTTTATACAAATATTTTTGTAGTGGATGCAAGTCAGATCTAAAGTTTGGATTCAAGAGAAAAAAATTGGACGAAAGTCAGGTCCAAAGTTAGCGATACTGTTAAAATAGGTGTTTTATTGCTTCATTTCATTTTAATTTGCACCACTTTAACAGGAAGGTATCCCCAACACAAATCAAGTGCCATCGGTACAGTCCTGTGAAGAATAATAATAAGCGCTAAATACTGTAATAACTACATGTAGTGCGCCAGGGGTATTTGAATACTATACAGTACTGTAGACACATATTACTAACCCTCTGGCTTTGTCAGGATCATCCACTTTCAAATTCAGGTGTTCTAATTTACGCATTTCTTCTTCAGTTGTGCGCTGCATTTCTCCTTCATTGAAGTATTGCATAATGGCACCGTGGATTACTAGAGACTCTAGAGGTATTAATCTGTAAAATGAATTTCCATTGTTAAATGTAGTTGATATGGATAGATAAATAGACTCGGGCTTCAACAAGATTAGATGTCCTGATAATTGAGACGTTTGTGCTTGACAATATTTTGAGTGCTGTTCAGTGTAAAGAACATTAAGAAAAACTTATTTTATATTCTATATACCTAAAAGATACAGCATTGAATGCAGTGAAATGTTTTTTTCTGGGCATGCCCTGGTGGCACCCTGAAGCTATCTCACTAAGATTACTCCCAACTATCAGGCCACATCAGCCGTGGAGTTCTGTTTGGCTTATCAGGCACCAGAGCCACAACCTGGCCTCCACTCACAAAGGTGTGGAAAGCAGGTGACATTCCACCACCCTGCCAGGTAAGTATCTAGATAGTGAACCAAAACTGGGTTCAAAGAGACTGAAACCTCAAAACCACCAAATGAACTCCCTCAAGAATGTAAATAAATGACTGCATCTCTCAAAACAAGCACCAGCTCATTAGGACTAACCTCCAACCTCACTAGTGGAGGGGAACTGGAGGCTCAGGTGCCCAATGGGCGATGAGCCCAATTCTGGAGCAAATGTGCAAATGAAAACACAATCAACGACCTGGAAGTGAGGAAGGGGTTCACTCGGAAACAGGCGTTGCATTTCATCCAACGCTGGGTTTCTGGGGGAGTCCCTTATGGCTTCCTGAAGCTAACTACATTTACCAACTTTTACCCTAGGGCCACTAATACTAGTGGCCTTGACGAGGACAGGAAGCCAGTAGCTTGTCAAAGCCCCTCCGCCCATTTGCCCTGACGATCATTTCCAGTTGTATTTTAAAACCCAACAGAGTTTTGGCATTTATGGCTTCTGTGGGTAGGTAGTTCCATGGGTTTATAGCCCTATGGGTGAAAAAACATCTGTTCTCAGTCCTACACTGTGGCTTACTGAGCTTGAAACCATTGTTCCTCGTTCGTGTTACATCTGACCCTTTGAAGAAATTGTCCGGATACACATCCTCCAAATTGTTTAGTACAGTATTTTAAAGGTTTCGATGAGATCCGCCCTGTCATGCCTGGTTTGCAGTGTTGTTAGCCCTGTAGCCCTCAACCGTTCCTGATATGAAAGATGATTTAGCTTTGATGTTTATGACAAAAAGGGTTGGCCCAAAAATCGACCCCTGTGGCACCCCACTTACCACATTTCTCCAGTCAGATTCATTCCCATTTAGTACGACCCTTTGTTTTCTTTGTTTTAACCATTGTTTTATCCATTCCAGTGTTCTCCCATATATTCCATGTGCTGTAATTTCCTTGCTAGTCTTTCATGCAGTACCTTGTCAAAAGCTTCAGCAAAGTCCATGTAAGCTACTTCTACCGGAAGGCCTTTGTCTGAATAGCCGGTTACCATTTCCAGAAATGTTCAATAATGCAAGGAGAAGAAAGACAGATTCTCACCAGGGAGGAGGAGAAACCGCAAGCAGCCAGAATAAAGACAAAACTGCAGGCTGAGAGATATGACCCGGGAGCAATAACCAAATACCAGGCTGCCAGAAACCTGTTTGACCACTAAAACCACCAATCCTGAATATCAAGCCCAGGATATACTGTATTAACAAAAACTCCCATGAGAACAGTGTACTTCCAAACATCATGGGCAGGGTTGACTACAGGCTGATTAGACTTATGACATTGTGGATGACCTGGGAAAGATGAGCTTTGAAACAAAGAAACCATATCAACTCATAAAGCATCCACCAAGGCAGAATTGGTGGTATGAAGGTAGCAGTGGAGAGCTGCCACCGAGCACAGCACATGATGCACCCCAGGCATAACCAACCAAGCTCAACAACCAAGATGATTCCAGAAAAGGAGATGGCTGCAGATGAGCATAACATCAACCAAGGTCGACCAAATTAAGAAAAACCATGCCTTTGGCAAAGAGCAGGAAGCTCCCAACTCTACAACTGGAGGCAAGTGCCAACAAGAAGAAAATCAGTGTTGAATGTATGGAAACGTAATTTTCTGGGTGAGCCCTGGAGGTTTCCTGAAGCTATCCAAATATGTGCTATATTAGTTTGGGGTCATCAGTCACAGGAGTCCTTATGCCTACAGGGAACCACGAACCAGAGTCTGGTCCCCTCAGAGAGGCCCAGAGAGCAATGGCCTATGAACGCTTTACATTTAAAGTGTCATAGCTGCCATCAACTGGGGAGGAACACAGAATGGTAGGTGAATCAAAACAAAAAAACCAGCGTTGAATGTAATGAAACGCCATTTTCTGGGTGAGACCTGGAGGCTTCCTGGAGCTAACCGGGCTGATGAGAATGTATTAGACCCTGGCATCAGTCAATGAACATGGAGTTCTAGGCCTACTGGATGCCACGAGCCAGAACCTGGTCCCCTCAGAGACACGAGGAGCAATGGCCTATAGAAACCCCTGTGTGGTTGGAAGCATTCTATGTCTGCCATCGACCGGGTCAGGCACCCAGAAAGGTAAGCGCCCTAAAACAAACCCCCTATTCCAGTTAAAATACTGCTACTGAAAGCCAAACTAGTGGACAGAACTCCCCAAATGAACACGAGCAAACAAGCATGACGTCACCACGTCGCCGCACCGCTGTCTGTGCAACCCCCTTCCCCTCCTCGGGAAGTCCCAGACCTCCGCGCCGGCTATCCACCCTGTAGTTCTGTGGCCGACATGAACTGGCTGGCAAGGTCGTGCATCTCTAGCTCCTGTGTTTCCAGTTCTGTGCCTTGTGGTGTGGTGCTGTCTTATTGGTGGTGTGCAAGCCAGGAGTAATTTCACAAGTGCTTGGGCTGCATGCGCCTATGGTCCATCAGCCCAGGACATGTTCCCAAACATGGCAGCCAATGCTGCAAACTTCCTAATGTCATTTGCACGAGGACAGACCACAGGCTGGCTTGACTATTAACCCTGTGGACGACCTGGGTAACCCAAGCGCTGGAACGGAACGAGGGAAACCAGATCAACCCAAAGCGCATTCTCAGCCACTGAAGTCAAAGCGCGCAGATAACGACAAAAAGCTGCAAACTGGATACAACACATGATGCACCCTAGGCCTGATCAATCAAGCATCAATGACCCAAGGACCTCTCCAGAAAGCAGCCGTCTCGTTCTTCGGCAGAAAGGAAGAAGGCTGCAACCGAACAAACCAACCACCAGGATCAAAAGAACAGAAATCCCTGTGCCGGTGGAGAGCATGAAACTCACCGACCAGACCCCCAGAGGCCAATGCCAACAGAAACAGAGCCTTGGAAAAATATTCTTGAACTGAAGGAGCCATCTTGTCCAAGGACCAGGACGGCTCAGGCAGCGTATGAGCAGGCCAGAGGTGTAACAACGCACGAGAAAACTTACGGAACTTTTGGTATTGTTTAAGCGCCAGGGCAGGGGTGACATCCATCCCGAACATAAGCTGGAGCGGCTCCGCCAGCGCCGCACGATATGAGGTGACAGTAGTAGGCATCAAATGACGGTCCTGAAAAAGCCAAGATAGAAAGGACAAGACAACCCGATCAGAAACAGAAAACAAGAAGAGAGAGAAAATGGCAGAAAGAATGCCAAGAAACTTAATACTGCTGCCGAGACGAAGCTCGCAGGTGGGACACCACCAACAAAGCCACCTGATCACCATACAAATGGTGATAAACTCGCGTCAAAAAGACCAGACGCGAAGAGACTGAACCAGCTACGTACCTAACCGGTCTGACCTGCTGGAAAAGGCGGAGCTGTGGAAAACATCCCAGGTTCACACACCGGGCAAGCAGCGCCTGGAACCAAGGCTGAGCCGGCCACCCAAGGGCCACAAGGACTGTTCTCCCTTGGTAGGACTCCAACAGAGCCAGAACCCAAGGCAACAGCTAGACTGGGAGGAAGAGGTACAGGTAACCCCCACCTCGACCAGTCCTGCCGACGCGTGAATACGCGAGGTGCCAGATTCAAATCAAAAGGAAGGCAACGAAAGCAGTAAGCCTGATGTCCCACCACAAAACCTAACCAGTCCCTGAACCCTGGATGAATAAGAACATGCCAATATGCATCCTTGAGGTCCAGGGACACCATCCAGGCACCCGGCTCCAAAAGAAGCCGGACCTGAGACAGAGTGATCATCCGAAAGGAGGGGTAAGAAATTCCAAGAGTTCAGACGGGAAAAGTTCAGAATGAACCTCAGATCCGCACAGTCTCGTTTTGGGACTGGAAACGGGGGAAACCCACCTGAGGGA
Organism: Procambarus virginalis; assembly: GCA_020271785.1. Taxonomy (NCBI): domain Eukaryota; kingdom Metazoa; phylum Arthropoda; class Malacostraca; order Decapoda; family Cambaridae; genus Procambarus; species Procambarus virginalis. The sequence continues at coordinate 50,229,317 of WNGS01111181.1, forward strand.
TGAAGTCGTTTCGACCACGCCGAAGCGCACCCACTCCAAGATAACCTGACGAAGCGCAGAGGGAAGAAGCCTACCTCGCTAGCCCCGAACCCCCTTTGCTAGATGGGACTCAGACCCAATTTAGTCCAAAGAAAACCAAGGACCCCCCTTTATCCAACTCACCATGCCATGAAAACCAAACACAGAGGCTCTGGGGCAGAGCCAGTATCCACACCCACCACTGGGATAGAAAAGCAGAGCCAAAGGGGGAGGTCTAAGAAGATGATCCTGGCTGGGAGAGGAAAACCCCAACTCTTGGAGGGAACTGGCCAGATCAACTGCTTCTGCACTTTATGCCTTTATCAGTTATATGATAAAGAGTGCTGGGAAGATGGGTCACCACAAGCATAGCTCTCATCCTGTAACTATAATTAGGTAATTACACGTAAGTAATTAACCAAACTTGATGGAGCTACATCCGGGGCTAAACCCTACCCTGACTCAGAAACCCTTCGATGTTTTGGAGGTGGAAGTGGGGGGAGGGGGATAATGAACAGAAGCTGGCAAACCAATCCAAAAGGAGAAGGAAGAGAAGGTTCAGACAGCCATGGTGGAGTTCAACACCTCCAATTTTTGGTCCCTAAACACATAGTGGGACAGCTCTGTGGTATCCAATTGGGCACACAACATAGACTACTTAAGGCAGGCAAAAAACAACCTGCAAAATGGATGCTACCTCATATGCGTGATCATCATCAGGAGGGTCGGAAAAAAAAAAGTCAAATGGGGAGAGCAAACTCCACAGGACTCAGCTCTGGGTTACAGGTGTTGTCACCCCAGTAGGCAGCATGGAGGAAATAAGAAGTCCAAGGAAAAACTCCAAGGATGGTTGCACTTAACTGAGTAGCAGTGGGACCCGCTACGGGGTGCTGACGACCCAGGAGTCCTACAGCGGATGTACACTACAATCTGCATCAGTGACTGAACTGGACTTAACAGTCCAGTGGGCACTGGAAGCTCAAGGTTGTTAGCACTGGAGGTATCTTGAGGTTATCTTGAGATGATTTCGGGGCTTTTTAGTGTCCCCGCGGCCCGGTCCTCGACCAGGCCTCCACCCCCAGGAAGCAGCCCGTGACAGCTGACTAACACCCAGGTACCTATTTTACTGCTAGGTAACAGGGGCATAGGGTGAAAGAAACTCTGCCCATTGTTTCTCGCCGGCGCCTGGGATCGAACCCAGGACCACAGGATCACAAGTCCAGTGTGCTGTCCGCTCGGCCGACCGGCTCCAATGTGAGAGTGTCTCTCAAGATTCTCCCACAGCTGACTAGAATGGCTCATTGCAGTGCACAGTGCACCGAACGTCGTGCACAAGACCCAATCTCTGTTAATCCTGGATAGTGACCTGGCATGTTGAGTATCTCCAGAATGCCCACTTAACCAGGAACACGATTATAATACGAAGGCCGCCGTATGTCCAGGCAGTTAGCCTCGAGTAGCCTCGAGCCGCCCGCCGCCGCTCTCACTGTACCATGTGACGTCACCACCTTACTCACCGCCAGTGCCAAGTGTGTGTGCGTGTGTCTGTCTGTTAAGCATACAGCACGCTCTCCTGCCCCGTGTTAAGTAGGGATTGTGGGAAAACCTGTCGTCAGTGGTCTCACTTCAGAACGAGGAAACCAGCTATCAGGCCACCTACAAGTGCTTGCATAAATGTGCCTGAGTGAGTGAGTGAATAAGAGAGGTTCCCCATCTGTAAGTACAAGATCTTGTCATTGTTTTACTGTGTCTGTCTGTGTTGATCTGAGGGATCAACCACAGTTCTCACCTTTCATACCTGTCACAGGTTATAGGTGAATCGACGGTGAATGCGTGGTTATCTGTGTGGTATCACTGCATTTCACTCGTCTGTGAATGTGAGCTTCACATACACCACACATTTAGTTATTGTGTGACATTATTATTGTGCATGTTATTGCTTGTCCCATTGACAGTGTATTTGTGATTTATTGCCTATCATCATTACCCGAGTATCCGGTTGGAACTCTTGTGATCCCTTTGCATACCGGCAGTTAGGTTGCCGTGTTAATGATTGGCTGTCAACTGTGTTAAGTTAGGTGTTTCGCCACGAGTGGATCTGAGTCGATTAGCCAGACGTCAAAGAGTCTCGCTAATACAACCATAGCCTTTCTGACGCCAATCTAAAGTAAATCAAGCACCCTTTGTATTAGTGGTTAAGTTAGTAAATAAACTACTGTTAAGCTTTATGCGGTGTTTCCGTTGAACCACTTCTGAATACTGCCAACATTGCTCAAGCCTTCAGCTCTAGGTGTCTTCAACACCGAGTTGCCTATATTCACTAAACTATAAATGTGATGAGGACCCCTAGGAGTCCCTTAACCCCTTAACTGCGTTGCCTCCAAATATGACACCCCCGCAGTGTGCAGGAAATAAATTCTCTGGAAATTTTTTTTTTCTTTTTAAAGTGTCAGAAACCCTTCCCTCAGTATGGGTATGTAGAAAAAAAATTGAAATTGTACTTACTTTGGCTGCTATGGGGTCCGTAAGTTGAGGCGTGACGTCATCATTCCCTGTTTGCCCGTGACGTACGCTCCCGGGCCAGTAGGGCGCTCGGGCTGGGGGCGTGCGAGTTGCCGCGAACATATTTTCGTTCATTTTTTTCGCACAGTTCCAAATACATTTTATTTGTTTTTACGTGCTAATCCTATGTATAGTGAACACGTACACCATATTATGGCAGTAAAACATCCGTACTGTCCGAAGACAGTGTTACGTGCATGACACTTGTGTACACATATGCAGCACATATTTACTATGTATCATGCTAATTTATGTATATATACAATCTATTTACACACTATACACTGTCACACACTATATACATTCACCATCAACACATTCAGAACACCGCGAGTGAGAGCTGCCACACCCAGCCAGCCCTCCCTCACTTCTCCCACATTGTATTCGCCAACTTTGCCCCTCCCATCATACAGTTATTCACACCAATGTTTCATGTTCATTTATGTATATTTACAACATACGTACACACTATACACTGTCACACACTATATACATTTACCATCAACACATTCAGAGCATCGCGTAGCAGCTGCCTCGTATGGGCCAATAGCAGCTGCCTCGTATGGGCCAATAGCAGCTGCCTCGTATGGGCCAATAGAGCTGCCTCGTATGGGCCAATAGAGCTGCCTCGTATGGGCCAATAGGAGCTGCCTCGTATGGGCCAATAGGAGCTGCCTCGTATGGGCCAATAGGAGCTGCCTCGTATGGGCCAATAGGAGCTGCCTCGTATGGGCCAATAGGAGCTGCCTCGTATGGGCCAATAGGAGCTGCCTCGTATGGGCCAATAGGAGCTGCCTCGTATGGGCCAATAGGAGCTGCCTCGTATGGGCCAATAGGAGCTGCCTCGTATGGGCCAATAGGAGCTGCCTCGTATGGGCCAATAGGAGCTGCCTCGTATGGGCCAATAGGAGCTGCCTCGTATGGGCCAATAGGAGCTGCCTCGTATGGGCCAATAGGAGCTGCCTCGTATGGGCCAATAGGAGCTGCCTCGTATGGGCCAATAGGAGCTGCCTCGTATGGGCCAATAGGAGCTGCCTCGTATGGGCCAATAGGAGCTGCCTCATATGGGCCAATAGGAGCTGCCTCATATGGGCCAATAGGAGCTGCCTCATATGGGCCAATAGGAGCTGCCTCATATGGGCCAATAGGAGCTGCCTCATATGGGCCAATAGGAGCTGCCTCATATGGGCCAATAGGAGCTGCCTCATATGGGCCAATAGCAGCTGCCTCGTATGGGCCAATAGCAGCTGCCTCGTATATGCCAAAAGCAGCTGCCTCGTATGGGACAATAGGAGCTGCCTCATATGGGCCAATAGGAGCATTTGGCCATGAACACATTCAGAACACCTCGAGTGAGAGCAGCCACACCCAACCAGTCTCCCTCACTCCAACATCTTACTCGCCAACATTGCTCCTCCCACCATACTGTTATAGTTCTTATTACACATGTTCTATATACCTATCTACATGTTTTATTTACGAGAACTTTGCAAGTAAGCTGGTACTGTGTCCAAACAGTACAGTGGCCACCTTACACTTCATGAAAAATCACACAGCAGACGAAGCTATGATTACGTCACCTCCCTCACCAAAATAGCTCCTCTCAACATTCTCCTGTTGCAGTTCTTACACTATATACACACACTATATATACCCATGTACATATGTTTTGCCCATAGCGAACCACTAAGCTAGTATGGTGAGCAAAACAAGAGTCGCTGCCACACACACAATGAGGCTACCTCAATTCTCGCCCTCCCTCCCTCACCAAAATTCCTCCTTCCACAATACTACGCACAACGCTAATTATAACCACAATCCTGGTCACTAATTCCTGTAAATGAATAATTGACCACACGTTTATTTTGAAAAGGAACCTAAGAAATCATTTGAAGATTCCTAGATGGACGAAATAATGCTGTGGTGCTGTGGCTAGCGCTGTGAATATCGTGAACAGCATTGAATCACTGAGATTTGAACATTGTACACAGTCATTATCACACTCAGGCTCTTCTATAACACTATTATAGCTAAATAATACAAGTTATATATATATTTTGACATTATTAGGCGATGCTGTGGTCACACGCTGAACAGCAGTGCTGTGCGCTCATGCTGCGAGTGCCAGCCTTGGTTGCTCACTCATTACTGAGGCTCCCACACCCGGGAATGTGGACCATAATTTTTTTTAAAGATGGCGTCTGTTTACATGAGCCCTGAGGAAGCTGATGTGAACCCCATGTAGCTGCAGGAGTTTTGAATGGAACGTGAAAAATACAAATACCCGGAGGCGCGTTGCGCAAACCAGACGTGAGCCTGCAGGCGCGTTGCGCAGTTTAAGGGTTAACCCTTAAATAGCGCATGGCTATATACCATTTGACACCCACAGGCGCATACAAAAAAAAAAAAAACAGCGTTGAATGTAATGAAACGTCATTTTCTGGGTGAGTCCCGGAGGCTCCCCGGAGCTATCCATGGCTGATATGGATATTCTAACTATTTTGCATCAGTCGATGTGGGTGGAGTTCTAGCCTACCGGGGACCACGAGCCAGAACCTGGCCCCCTCACAGAGGCACGGGGAGCAATGGCCCATAGAATGCACATGTGATTTGGAGCATTCTATATCTGCCATCGACCGGGACAGGCACCCAGAAAGGTAAGCACCACAAAACAAACCCCTATTCTGGTTAACAACAAAAATTAACAAACGAGTGGACAGAACTCCCCAAAAGAAAAACGAGCAAACTAACATGACGTCACACGAGCCGCGCCGCATGTCTGCGCAGCTCCCCCCTCCCTGGGAGGGGGAAGGGGCAGCCCCAGACCCCCGCACCGGCGATCCACACCCGTTCCGAGGCTGGATATCAAAACCGCGAAAAACCGCCAACCGTAGGGCGGGAGGGATGCCGGGGAGCCTCCGGGACTCACCCAGAAAATGGCGTTTCATTACATTCACTGCTGGTTTTCTGGGGGGAGCCCCTACGGCTCCCCGGAGCTACCTCACCAAAGATTAAGAAAAAACAAGGGCACTTACTCGGGAGGCGGTCGATGCTCCACATCTCAAGATGAAGCCGAGACAACGGGCTGCAACCGCCGACCTAAAGCAACACAAGCCCGACTGGGCCCAGGAACGTTGACAAGGTAGCGTGCAGCCAGGACCCTGTTCGACCCCCAAAAGCCCCGAGCCCGAATGTCAGCCCAAGACATATTGCCGAAGACGGCAGCAAGAGCAACGAACTTACGAACGTCATGGGCACGGGGATAGACCGCAGGTTGGCTGGGTTTAATAACCCTGCGGACGACCTGAGGGACCCGAACCTGCGAACAGGGAAAAAGGGAAACCGGATCAACCCAAAGCGCGTCCCCGGACACAGAAGCCGTGGCGCGCAGATAACGGCGGAGGGCCGCAACCGGACACAACATATGGTGAACCCCCGGCCTGACAAACCACGCATCAACAACCCAAGGACCCCTCCAGAAAGCAGCAGTCTCATTCTTAGCCAGAAAACAGGGAGACGGCTGCAAACGAACAAACCGAAGACCACGACCAAAGGAGCAAAAACCTCTGCGCCGGAGAAGAGCATGAAGCTCCGCCACACGACCCCCAGAGGCTAATGCCAACAGAAAAAGAGCCTTAGCAAAGCAATCTTGAACCGAAGGGGCCACAACAAACCGAGGAGTAGAGAGATAGACGAGCACTCTGTCCAAAGACCAGGACGGCTCAGGCGGCGCATGAGCAGGCCGGAGGTGAAAGAAAGCCCGAGACAGCTTGCGAAACGGCGCAGAAGTAACATCAATACCGAAAGCAAGCTGCAGCGGCTCCGCCAGCGCCGCACGATACGAGGCGACAGTATTAGGCATCAGATGACGGTCCTGAAACAACCAAGAGAGAAAGGACAACACTACCTAAACCGAAAGCGAGAAACAACGACGAAGGGTCAAAAAGAACTGGAAGGACCGCCAGGAACTTCATACTGCCGCCGAGAAGAAACTCGCAGGTGAGAAACCAACAAGGAAGCCACCTGCTCACCATAAAGATGGTGAGAAACACGAGTCAAAAAGACCAAACGCGAAGACTCGCGGAGAAGAGCGAACCAGTCACGTACCGGACCGGCCCGATCTCCTGAAAAAGGCGGAGCCGCGGAAAAACCTCCGGGTTCAGACACCGAGCAAGCAGCGCCTGAAACCACGGCTGGGCCGGCTACCAAGGGGCCAAGAGGACCACTCGACCTCGGTAAGTCTCCAAGCGAGCCAAGACCCGAGCAGCAGCTGAACCGGGGAAAGAGGTACAGGAACCCCCATCTCGATCAGTCCTGCCGAAAGGCGTCGATCCCGACGGCCTCGCAGTCGGGGAAGGGCGACGTAAACCGGAAGACGCCTCGACCACGCCGACGCGAAGAGATCCACCTCCGGGCACCCGAACGTCCGGCAGAGCCAATGGAATGAGTCGGCATCGACCGTCCATTCCGTGGACAGGGGAACGAACCTGGACAGGCCGTCCGCCAGGACGTTGGACACCCCCCGCACGGGAACTGCCAGGAGAGCCAAACCCCGAGAACTCAGCAGAAGAGTCACCCGAAGTGACCAACCCCAAAGAGCCAAGGACCGCACTGAATCCCCCCGGTTCAGACAATGAACCACGGGGGAGTAGTCCGAATGGAGCCGGATCGTCGATCCGCGGGCGACCCGAACCCTCCGAAGCGCAAACCATACCGCTGCGAACTCCCGCACCGTGCTGTGGGCTCGACGGAAGGACGGACCACACCGCCCCTGGCCGGCCTGGTGACAACTGGTCAAAAACCCCAGCCTAGAGACGACGCGTCCGTGAACACATCGAGCGAGGGCTCGGGTAGGCGCCAAGGCACTGAACCCCAAAAAACCCCGAAGAGGAAGCCGGCGACGCAGCAGCCGACACAAAAGCCCCCGGGGGTCGAACCCAGCGATCGCGAGAGAGGCGGAAGGGACGTCCCCGAAGGAACCAGAACAGCCGACGAAGTCAAACCCGACCCGCGGGTAGACCAACATCGTGAAGTTCAGGCTGCCGCACAAACTCTCGAGCAACCGCCGGGTGACCCGGGAGCCCCTCAGAAGACCTAGGCGAGACCGCAGCCGACGGAGAGACTCCGGAGGAATAGACAAGGAACGGTCCGAGAGTCCCACACTAGACCCAGCCAGGACCGAACCTGGGAGGGCATCAGACGGGACTTCCGCCAGTTCACCAGGAACCCGAACCTGGCTAGCTGGGAAAGCACCAAATCCCTGGCAAGCAGACACGCGGACCGACTGGGAGCCCAAACCAGCCAGTCGTCGAGGTAAGCCAACACCCGAACACCTAAGAGACGCAGACGGGCCACCACGACCCGGGTAAGGCGTGTGAACACGTGGTGCCAGGTTCAACCCAAAGGGGAGACAATGAAAGTGGTAGCACTGACGCCCCACAACAAAACCGAGCCAGTCCCGGAACCCCACATGAATAGGGACGTGCCAATACGCGTCCTTGAGGTCCAGGGACACCATCCAAGCGCCCGGCTCCAACAGAATCCGGACCTGGGACAGAGTGGTCATCTGAAACGAGGGGCAAGAAACCCAAGGGTTCAGACGGGACAAGTCCAGAATGAACCGCAGGTCCGCACAGTCCCGTTTCGGAACTGGAAACAGGCGGGAGACCCACCTGAGGGAAGGAGTCGTTTCGACTACGCCCAGCGTACCCACTCCAAGATGACTTGACGGAGCGCAGAAGAGGAAGCCTGCCCCGTCAGCCCCGAACCCCCTACAGGAGGCAGAGCCACCCAACCACCACAGGCCCCGAGAAACGACCCGAAAACCCACAAACCGTGAGACCAGGCGTGAGCGAACAGAGACAGCCTCCCCCCATCGCCCCGTCAATGGGGCGAACCGCGAAAAGGCCGCAGCCCCTTACGAGAACCCGACCTGCACGCAGAGCGAACACCACGCCGACCAAGCACAGGCGGGACCGCAGGCGGCACCGGCACGGAACCCGACACCTGTGGCCCACCCCGACGAACGGAACCGCGTGCCCTGGTACGACCCCGCCGGGAAGGAACCCCCCGGTTCCCCCGGAGAACCAACAACTCAGACATAGGGCGGCAAGAGGAAGAAGCCGCCTGAATATAACGATTTACCGCAGAAGCCTCAAAAGCAGAGGACAAAAGGGAGAAGACAACCTAAGAACCAGGGCCCAAGCGGATTCCAAGGAGGAAGCAAGGACCCCCTGACGACACGCGAAGCGCGCAGCGAAAAACCGCAGCAACGCCTCCCGCAGGATAGGCGCAAAAAGCTTCAACATGGCAGACGACGCCCGAGCAGCGGAGACCAAGGCGTCAGACCCTGGAACGGCCCCAAGCGCCTCAACATCCTCCGCAAGCCAATCCGCCCAAAGACAGCTCCAGGAGGGAAAAGGAACGCAAGACCGAAGCCAAAAGCCACGAGCGCGCAAATCCTCCCTTAATTATAGACCTGGTAACATTGACAAGTGTAATAGTCAAAATATGGAAAAAATAATTAAAATCTAAATGGGGTAGAACACTCTGGAGAGAAAAACTTATATAATATCAGACAACAGTATGGTTTTCGATCTGGAAGATCTTGTGTCAACGAATTACTCAGTTTCTATGATCGACGCAACAGAGATTTTACAGGAAAGAGATGGTTGGGTTGACTGCATCTATCTGGACCTAAAAAAGCTTTGGGACAGAGTTCCACCTAAGAGGTTGGTCTGGAAACTGGAAAATATTGGAGGAGTGACAGTTACGCTTCTAACATGGATGAAAAATTCCTAACTGACTAGAAAAATGAGGGCCACGATCAGAGCAAGTATCGGATCTGGAGAATTGTCACAGTGGAGTACCTACAGGGTTCAGTTCTTGCACCAGTATATATATTGTCTACATTAAACTGACCTACCAGTGGGTATACAGAATGAATGAACATGTTTTGCTTGCTGATGATGCTAAGATAATAGGAAGGATAAGAACTTAGATGATTGTCATGCCCTTCAAGAGACCTGGACAAAATAAGTACTGGCAGACCACTTGGCAAATGGAATTTCAATGTAATAATGCCATGTTAGGAATGGTGGAATTAGGAGAACACAGACCCCACACAACCTACTAATATTATGTGAGAACATCTTTTACAAGAATTCTGATAAAGCAAAAGATCAGGGGTGGTTTAGATAGAATACTGATCACCTGACGACCACACTAAGAACATT